>JAOTON010002139.1:1330000-1930000 GCA_034440635.1 Lepas anatifera | reverse complement strand
CTATGCTAGGCTAGATGGTGACCTTTACCTAGCCTTAGGTCAGGCCATTTTTATGTTTTGACCTAGTATAGTCATATTATACATTTTTTGATGATTCGCTGCAACAAGAGGAAGCGAATTGTGCCCCAAAAATGATCCTAACTCATTTCTGTTAGACGCTAGAGCCCAGAAGTTATACTCTAGCATGCCACCTTCTTTGCCCTGTCATGGTCTCAATATTGACCTGAGCCAAAAAGTGACCCATGTAGTTTTGTGGTGAATTTTAATGGACTATCCACCAGTTTCGTATGTTTTCGCTATCCCGCATAAAAGCCGAGTTCGAGGGGGGGTGTTTGAACATTCCCCCCCAGTGGAAGTCGAAGGGGGCTCAGAGGCCCACCGGGGCGAGTGCTACTAATTTCGCAGGAAATGTCGATAGGGTCTTCATTTTTATACTGATACGTTTTGATCGTTACTGCAAGTCGATAAATAGCATATTGAATAGCTTTAGTATGCATATGCTCGTGTGTCTTTGGGGAAAATGATTACAGTTGTGCTGCTATTGGGTTTATGAAGAGGCATGGTGTAAACTTTGTCTCGGGGGAGGGACCCCAGAGCTGGTCGCGGGAAAATCCCCAATGGCTCGTCTCTGAGAGTCAAGAAATCCAAAATCAGCTGAAGGGCCCCATGCCAGTTAAGGAAGACCAGAGGCCTATACAAACTAATAGGGCCAGGCTAGCTGGTTGTCTCGACCAACTCATAGGGCCCAGATACGTACAACGGGCCTAAAACAAGGTGAAAGGACCTTTTTAATTTAAACGAACACGATACCAACCCAGGGGGCTCTTGCCAGCTCAAGGGACACTTATCCAGCTAGGGGCTCTACGACCAAACCAGAGACCGCTTAAGTAAATTCTCTCACGGGCCGTAGACCAGCTCATGGCTGCCACAATAATTATACCTACAGGGTTCTTTCTATCTTGGGGGGACTCAAAGCAGCGAAGGATCTAAGGTCAAGCCACTAAGCTCCTGTACATCCAATACCCTCTCACGATCCTAGAACAGCCCAGGGGCAAACTGAAAAACTCCCTCTCAGAAAGCTCAAAATTAGCTCAGAGGGTCCAGGATCTGTTGAGGGGCCATATACCAGTTATTTTATTTTATTTTATTATTTTATTACGGCCACTCCCAACAGGCACTCTTGCCCAATTACAGGGAGTATTGGCGTGGGTGTTTAAGGATCCTCTCCACCGGTTCAGATCGGACATGGAAGGCGGTTTCCCGCCGTGTGGATTGAACCCACGTTAATCCATGCTATCCGATCCGTCGACTTGCAACGAAGCCACTAGGATTCCCCGGCTCCGAGGGACTAGGTCCCGTTAGAGGCCCCCAAGACCTCAGAAGGCTTCAGTGGCGACACATAGGTTTCAAGTTCAGTGGGAGGGCGTGGTTACCTAAAGCAGTCCCAGATCAGCTGAGGGGACTCAATATTCAGGGAAGCCACCAAAAAGTCAAGGGCCCAGGCCCGCAGAGGCTCTGCGGCCTCTGAGGCTCAGGTTAGCGTCAATTGGAGATTTCAGTAGGGAGCCGTTAGCCAAGACAACTGTGATATGTGGATGTGGCCGATACAACACCTCAGTTTTCGCCATGGCTTAACACGCGCATTGACGGGGGTCTGAGCCACCTTCGCTTAGACGGGGGGGTATCTTCCCCCTAAGATCTCGTGAACCACGCTAGATAGCGAAAAACGGCTTTGGGTAGCCCATCTACTTCGAAAATATTTGAACCATTTTTTGTCAGGTCACATCTAAGGTCACAAGAGGTCAAGAAATGCTGTCATAGGGAAAACATGTAAATGTAGGCTTGTGGTGAAAATGTAAGGATAGAGCAAAATAATGTACACCATTGGAATCCTCTCAGCAAGCCAAATCGAATGATATGACCTTGTTAGGTCAATTCAGGTCAAATAGGAAATTTGACCTGACCGGAGAGTGTAGTCAATGCCAAATTAGGTAAAATGCACATCATCGGAACCTTAGAACCGCAAAGACGAGGAAAATCTAATGCCGTTAAAATAAACGCTCTTACACCATCCATTACTAAGTTATTTAGCCAAAAACCTTTTTTCCTAAGTATTTCTAATGGAGAGGTTATGGCTCGAATCTGACCTTAGTTCATCGATATAATAAATATCGGAATATGTTTTAGAGAACTCGGTCGGCCTTTAATGTAATATGACTTTCAACCGGATAAGTTAACCTTGTTCTGACTTATGCTGTTTTAAATTTTTAAGGTCAGGTCACTTGAACTGTTCTGGTGACCTGACCTGAGATGACCTAACCTTAAAGTTTTGTGAAAAGTTGTAAGAAGGATCAGGGAAAAGGTATGCCTAATATACGGCAGTGCTACGCGCCGCCGTTTTTGTGCTAGCTACAAAAAACCGAGGGGGACCGGTACCCGCCCCCCGTCCATGTACGTGTTAAGTTCATCAAAGTTCACTGCATTCATTGTTAATTGTGCTTAGTTAAACACCAATCGGTGGTCTTGGTAGGGACCAGCGTTAGCCAAGACAACTGTGATATGTGAATGTGGTCGATACGACACCTCAGTTTTCGCCATGACCGAAGATAACTGTATTCTTTGCTCATCGTGCTTTAGTTAGTGTCAGTGGGTGCTTTCAGCGTTTTCTACCGAGGTACCAGTCGTTACGTTCTGGGCGAAACCCTGCTGGCCCGAGATATCTTTACGGTTAACTTGAACATGTCCTCAATGAAATGTACCTTTCATAAAAACAATCATCTACATTACATTTCCAAAAATTACCTACCTGTGTGTTATGCGTGTTTTTTATTGTATTTTTGAATTATAATTAGGTGCACCAGTTGACTTGCGGCGAAAATAAAAATACAGTGTCATAAAGAAATCATTTACAAATACAGTTTTAAACGCGTTTTTTTCTTGGCACTGGCCGCCTTTTTTGGTGGTAAATTGGCGCCCCTCAGGTTCGGCGCCCTCCAGGTTCTGCGCCCCCTTAACGAAATCCTAGATCCGTCACTGTAGGGGGGGTGGTTGAAATAACTAGAATACGTGTTACATTATTTATGGACAGCCCCTCAGCTCTGACTTAAGAGTTAACACTGATGTGATTCAATGGGGTAACACACATCATTATTATTGGATATTGCGATCGTTTGTATGACCTTTTCATCAGAAGAGGAACCGTGAGAGATTCGTGTGAAAGCGTGTCCTGACGTCCAAATAACCTTCACGTGCCCCCAGCCATGAGACCATAGTTCCGTGAAATTAACCCTTGTCCCATCGGAGGGGGGCATTAACTAGGGTTTTTTCAGAATAACAGAAAAACGACGAGGCGCAGCACCACGATTGAGAAGTCTTCCTCCCACACCATCATTTTCCCACCATCCCTGAAATGTTTAAACCTGGGCCACACTAGGTCAGAGGTCCAACAAGGTCACCTCAACTTTTGAGCTCTACCATAGCTACATTTCTAAGCCGATCGATTTTAAACATTCTATACATGATGACCCCTGCAGGGTTTAAAAATGTATAATCGGAATTGTTCGATTTGGCCACCTGAGTTCAGGTCACGAGGTGAAATCTCCCATTGAAAAACATGGGGAAAAGTTGCATTATAACTAAAAAATCACAAAAAGGATTTTATATGCTCAGATTTTTCAGAAAAACATTCATGGCCACCCTTTGACGAACTCCGGGGCCATTATTTTCCATTTAACCTATCTGAGGTCATGTCAAGTCACCGGGTCAGAACAGTATCTTGACGATACTTTTTACCCCGTCAAGCTAGAGCGTTGACTTAAATGTCATGGTATAAGTATCGTCACTGGCTATCATTTGATTTAAGCCAAGGTCACTTTCTAACCTTTCGTGACCTAGGTCATGTTAGGTCAAGAGGTGACCTTTGGAGGTCAAACGACTGACAAGAGGTTTTTATGTTTCACATAGCGGAGAAACCACTGGTATTTTCCTATCAAATGTATTTGACCAGATCTCAATAGCTCTAATGGCATTAGGGGTATGCCCAGGTTTCTTAACACGCGCATTTACGGGAGGGGCGGGTACCCGCCCCTCCTCGGGTGTTTCGGAGATAGTAGAAAAACGGCGGCGCGTAGCGCCGCCGTACTTGGTATACCTTTTTCCCTCATCATTTTACAACTTCTGTGAAAATTTTAGGGTTAGGTCATCTCAGGTCAGGTCACAGTACAGGTCAAGTGACCTGACCTCAAAAAAAGTTTAAGATAGCATAAGTCGGAGCAGGGTGAACTTATCCGATTGAAACTCATATCACATAATGGCCCCACTGAGTTCTCTAAAACATGTTCCGGTATTTTTGATATCGATGACCTAAGGTCAGGTACGAGGAACGAGGTATCTCCATTGGAAATACATGGGAAAAATGGTTTTTACGGAATAACTCAGTAACGGATGGTGATAGAGCATTTATGTTAGCTGCATTAGACTCGCCTGGGCTTTGCGGTTCTAATGATACACATTTTATATAATTTGATTAGACCTGATCTCAGGTCAGGTCAAATCCTTGATTTGACCTAGCAAGGTCAAATTATATATCATTCGATTCGGCTTGCTATGAGGATTCATATAGTTCAAGTCGTTTTGCTCTATATTTACTTTGTTCAGATGTAATGGCCAAAAACTGAATTTACATGTTATCCCCATTACGGGCATGTTTTGACCTCTCGTGACCTTAAATGTGACCTGACTGATAAATTCTGATTCTGTATTCCAATTAAGCATCGGTCAGGCACGCACTTGACTCAGAATAATACGACGGGACACCTACATCCGCGCTCGCTCCCTGCTCCAGTCCGAGTGGTCGGCCGGTGCCACCGCGCCCCGGCCGGGTCACCAGGTGACGTCACGCCACCGCCGCGGGGCCCGGCACAGTCTAACACTCGGGCGCACGCCGGCACAGCCTAACACTCGGGCGCACGGCAATATTCCTCACTGCGGCACAGCGAGTCAGACTAAGTCACCACATCCCTCCACACCAGGACTTCAGCATCACCACTCGTCGCCGCGCCCGCCTGATAGCGCACCACTGGCCGCGTCACGCGTGCAGAGCGGCGCAGCACGGGTGTCGCCGTGTCAGCTGCCTGACCCGGCGCCGGTGCGCGCTCCGATACGTCGGAGAGCTGAGGTGAGGCGGCGTTGTCAGCTGGCGCGCGAGAAGGTGAGGCAGAGGTGGTAGTTGTGCCGGTTGGAGGAGTCTGGTGCGGCGGTGACAGGGGCTGCTCCGGAGGTTGCAGGGGTGAGCGGCCTGTCGACACATTTTCCGCACGTCTCAGTCTAATGTGATCATAGTGCCTCCGGAACAACCGACCGTCCTCCATTCGGATCACACACGATGAACCATCCGTGGATACAATTGTACCAGGAATCCACTTAGGACCATTTGATGTCTGTGGAAGCGAGAACATGTAAACAGAGCTCCCTATCTGGAAACTGCGATTTTCAGAGGCTTGATCATACCGCGCCTTCTGCTGGCGCTGGTACTTTTCAATGGACTCCCGCTGGTCACTCTGGCGAAGCCTGTCAAATGGAGTCTGCATTCGGCGGCCTGTTAGCATTTCTACGGGGAGACGCCTGTAACACTGTGAGGCATACTCCGATAGCGGAATAGGAACCGGGCCAATTTGGTGGTCAAAGTTCTACTATTCTGCCGCTTCAGCCCCTGTTTCAAGGTCTGCACTGCACGTTCCACCAAACCGTTTGAATGTGCTGAATACGGGGGTGATGTTACGTGAGAAACTCCATTATGCTGACAAAAGGTCTTGAACTCGGCCGAGACGAAACACAAAGCATTGTCCGTAACAATGGTTGACGGCAGTCCATGGCAAGCAAAAGACTCTCGCATCTTTTCGATGGTGATGGAAGAAGAGGTTGATTTTGTCACATGCACATCCATCCACTTACTATGAGCGTCGATGAGAACTAACAGCATGTGGCCATCTACGGGCCCGCAGAAGTCGGCGTGTAGCCGACGCCAGGACTGCTGTGGCCACTCCCATGGATGCAGCGGTGCAGGGGGTGACGCGTTCTTCCACTGCTGGCAGCTGCAGCAGTTTTCTGCTATTCTCTCTACGTCTCGGTCCAGTCCAGGCCACCAGAAGTAGGCCCTGCTGAAAGTCTTCATTCTCGACACACCAAAGTGACCTTCATGTAAATTCGATAAGATGCGGGTGCGCCCCTTCGGAGGGACCACAACGCGGCAACCCCACAGCAAGCAATCATTATCCACACTGAGCTCACCTTGCTTGTTCTTGTAAGGTCCCAGTTCAACATCCTCTGGAACAACCTCAGGCCAGCCATGGCGAGTGTACTCCACAACTCGAGACAGCACCGGATCTGCTCGCGTCCAGGCTCGGATCTCCTTCTGCGACACAGGTCCTGAATCGAGAAATTCCATCAGCTTCACAGTCTCCGCTGGAAGTGGTACCTGTCGACACACATCTGGGAGCGGCAACCGACTGAGCGCGTCGCAGTGAGTCTGCATCTTGGCTGGGGAGTACACGAGCTTGTAGTGATATGCAGCCAGCATCAGAGCCCAGCGCTGCACGCGAGCAGAAGCCATCAGAGGCAGCGGTTTTTCCTCTCCCAGCATCCCCAACAGGGGTTTATGATCCGTTCTTATGGTGAAGGGCCGTGCACAAAGGAAATAGTGAAACTTCTTCACCCCTGCGACTACTGCAAGTCCTTCTCGGTCTGTCTGCGCGTATCTTTGTTCGGTATCCGAAAATGTCCTCGAATAAAAAGCCACAGGCCTCTCTTGCCCACGCTGATCCAATTGAGATAATACACAGCCTAATCCATAAGGGCTGGCATCACACGCTAGTATTGTCCTGCGATCAGGATAAAAGTGTGCTAGACAAGGGGGACTCAGAATCAAGTCCTTAGCTTTTTTGAAGGCAGCGACTTGGTCGGGACCCCATATCCACTTGACTTCTTTACGCAAGAGCTGGTATAGTGGTGCCAATATGGACGAAATTCCCCGCAGGAACTTACTGTAGTAATTGAGAAGGCCAAGCCAGGCCCGGAGCTCCGTGAGGTTCTTTGGTGCAGGCGCCTCCACGATGGCCCGCTGCTTGTCCGCCGTCGGCTGCACGCCCTCCCCACTGATCTTGTAGCCCAGGTAAATTACCTGCTTCACCCGGAAACTGCACTTGCTCTTGTTGAGACGAAGTCCCGCGTTCTGCATCCTGAGAAGAACCTCTCTAAGAGCCACATCATGCGTGTGAACATCAGACCCACCCACCAAAACATCATCTAGAAATACGGCCGTGTTGGGGACTCCCGCCAGTAAGTTCGTCATGATCCTCTGAAATATCCCTGGAGCTGAATGAATCCCGTAAGCCAAGCGGACCAACGCATATACACCCTTCGTCGTATTCACACAGGCTAGTTCTTGCGACTCGCGGGAGAGCTCTGCTTGGTTATATGCCTGCCGTAGGTCCAGTTTGCTAAAAACAGCACATCCTGACAACTTAGTCAACAGCTCTTCAATCTTAGGCAAAGGATACTGCTCCAAAACAGTTGCCTTATTTACTGTGAGTCTGAAATCCCCACATAGCCGGATTTCATTTCCATTTGCCTTAGGAACTGCCACTATGGGGGCTGCCCACTGGCTGTTATTCACTGGTCTGATGATGCCAGCGTCCTCCAACCGGGTGAGCTCATCTTCCACCTTCTGTTGCAAAGCCAAAGGAACGGGCCGAGCCTTGAAGAACCTGGGTGTAGCTGCATGATCAACCTGAAGTGTGACTGGTCCCCCATTGTAGCGGCCCAGCCCCTCACGGAACACCTCTGGGAACTCCTTCTCCACGGCAACATCAGTTGATACAGTCTTCACCGAAAACTTACCGAACAAAGTGCGCCAATCTAGGCGTATGTGCTGCAGCCAGTTCCTTCCGAACAGACTCGGACCAGAACCACGCACGACCATCAGAGGAAGTCGGACGGCCTCGCCTCCCTCGACGCTGACGTCAACTTCAGCCACTCCACGGAGGCTGATCACCTCCCCAGTGTAGGTCCGGAACTTCTGCGGACTAGGCTGAATACAGAGACTGCGATCAGGCCATATGTGGTTAACAACGTCCTCGCTCACCAAAGAAGCACTGGCTCCAGTATCCAGCTCCATTCGAAGGAATTTCCCGTTTAACTTCACCCCAACCATGATTGGTGGGTTCCGAGCTCCCGGCTTTTCATGAAACGAATACAGATTGTAGACAGGGTCATTTTCTGCCTCGGCAACCTCTTCTGCGTTACGTTCAGCATCCTCCAAAAATGTAGCATCTTCGCCAACCATGAGTGAAGCTACGTCATCTCCCATCGAATTTACCGTTCCAGCCTTGTGAGCTGCGCGGGTATGGCCTAATTCTTCACACTCAAAACACCGCCTCCTTTTGAACGGACAGTGACGGTCTAGATGCAAGCCACTGAGACATCTCCAGCATCTGTACTTGGAGCTTTTGTCCCCACCAGACCAGCGAGACTTACTTGGAATTCGACGCTGCCCGTCAGACGATACCTCGCCGGATCTTTGCCGCGGCCTCTGCAGACGGCTATCGTCGATTCGGAGCGCTGCTCCCGTTGCCTGCTCTCCCCTCAAATCGGCGGTGCCTTTCTTCAGCTCCTGAACGTTGCGCCCGGCTGCCTCCAGTGCCTGAGCGATCTCCACCGCCCTCTCCAAAGTTAGCTTGGATTCTGACAACAGCCGTGTCTGAATGACGTCAGAGGAAATGCCACAGATCAGACGGTCGCGAATCATGTCTGACAAAAACGATCCAAAATTGCAGTGTTCTGACAGTTTCCGCAACTGACCAATGTACTCTTGGACAGACTGATATTCTGACCGACAGCAAGAGAAAAATCGGAATCTTGTAACTGTCTCGGACGGTTTGGGTTCAAAGAGAGTCTGCAGTTTCAGTGTCAACTCCTCAATAGGAAAATCTGACGGCTTGTGGGGCGAAACCAGTGCCCTTAGCTTACTGTACGTGGCCTCACCAATAACACTCAGAAACGTTGCCCGACGGATATTCGGGTCGGTAATTGAGTCAGCAATAAAGGCCTGCTCTAGCCGCTCGCAATACTCATCCCAAGATCTCGAAGGGTCGAACGGGCCGATACAGCTCCCAATCTTGGCCATCTTCAGTCTTGTTCGCTCTCTGGTCGCCACTGATAAATTCTGATTCTGTATTCCAATTAAGCATCAGTCAGGCACGCACTTGACTCAGAATAATACGACGGGACACCTACATCCGCGCTCGCTCCCTGCTCCAGTCCGAGTGGTCGGCCGGTGCCACCGCGCCCCGGCCGGGTCACCAGGTGACGTCACGCCACCGCCGCGGGGCCCAGCACAGTCTAACACTCGGGCGCACGCCGGCACAGCCTAACACTCGGGCGCACGGCAATATTCCTCATTGCGGCACAGCGAGTCAGACTAAGTCACCACACTGACAAAAAAATGGTTCAAATATTTTCGATGGAGAAGTGGATGGGCAGCCCAACGCCGTTTACCGTTTTTCGCTACCTACCGTGGTTCTTGAGATCTTAGGGGTTGGCGGGTACCCGCCCCCCCGTCAATGCGAAGGTGGCTCAGACCCCCGTCAATGCGCGTGTTAATACCGGCATTGACGGGGGAGGGTACCCGTCCCGCTCGAGTTTTTTTTTTTGGAGATAGCTTTAAGCATTTAGCGTGAAGAAGGAGCCTGATATTACCAATTGTACAAGAGGGAGAAACCTCTGCGCTTACTAATTTTAAAACACTGGAAAAACATTTTAGACAAAACAAATTGCACAACATTCGCAAAATTTTTATTAATTGCTCATTTGAAGCAGAAAGTTGCAGAATCCCCAGCTATCAGAACCTTGTGGTCATTTTTGGCCACCGAACCGGGCTTTAAGCCAATTTCTGTCACGCTCCTGGCTACTCATATTCCTGTCTAAGAGGTCAGTTCTTTGTAGTCTACCGGTCTAATTGAAAAGAAAGAACTGTGGTTGACGTGCCTTTGCTTCGATCTCATACATCAATCATATTTTCTGGTTCTCCATAACTGCTAACACCGTTGCCTGATTTCCACAAGATCAGTGCCTGTTGACGGAGAATGTATGTCAAATAGTTACATAATTGAAATGAGTGAAAATTGGATGTACCGCGGTGGTTCCAGGACAACAACAGTGTCGTGAATTTCATACAAATTGCCATAACACAACATAGTTTATCATAATATACACATCCTACCCTCCCCAATTTATACAACAGTCTTCTGTAACATAGATTAAGCCGCGTAAGATACCGCGCGACATATGTGGCATTGATATAAAAGATATAATGTTAGAATATCATCAAAGGCAGATGCAGGAAAGCAGAACAGTGGAGCTACATGCAAATCTTCAATTTCTGAGAAACATGCATATATGTAAAAAAACATATGTTACCCGCCTATTAATGTTTTTTTGTCTGGCCCAGTTGCATCCAACCATGCCAAATCCAAAAGGAAGGGTCCTGAAAGGCCTTGTTTCTCCTTGATCCGCTTGTGGATGAAGCTTTCTTCATTCTTTCCTGGGACCAAATGCAAGCATAAGATAACTGTAGTGTCTATACACCGCACTTAGGAAACTAAAATACGCTTGTCCAGGAGCGAAATCCCTCTGTATCACATCGAATTTTTAATGACAGGGCATGTTATTATTGTTAACTATAGGTTAAGGACAATGGTGTGATCAATTTAATTCCTCCCAACCACCCTGTAAGCAGTATGTTCACTCTGTAAGAGTACACTCTAACTGCATTACCCTCACCCGCGTTTTCATCGGCCATAACCGTCACTGAAAATTTTTTCCTTACAAACTGTGAACTACACATCGCCGGAATTCGAGTTGCAACTATTGGAACTTCCGTCATAGTTAAAACAGCATTTAGGTAAGGACTTTCTCATGCGTTTCTATTTATACACGGTTCATTGGAAGGCAATGTGTGCCCCATAATTGTTACATAATTGGAAAGCTGAGATTGTGCTGATACCAAATATATGAAAATTTATATATGTTCCTTAAGGGCTTTTGAGCAATTTTAGATTTTGTGTTCTTTAAATGCACAGAAGCATCTCTCTAACTCTCTTGTCACTGACAAAGTGTTGTTGGATATCAAATGGAAGCTTGATAATCGGGGAAGAAAATAGCAGTGCTTAAATTCACGCGCCGTGTTTGGATTTTGAGTATTTACCCTTCCAATGATTCGAAGCATGGATATTGCGCGCAAGGCGCAGAGTCAGCTTCTCGGCGCTGGAGGTTAGTCCTTACTGAAGTGCCGGTCACCTCGTGTCAAATGTTCTTTCCGTACTCTCACTCAAAATACATCAAATATATCATCGTGATGTGCTAATGACTTAGCAACAATACATTTACATGTACGAACAATTCAGAGTTGTCCCATTTCATGGTAGTATCAACATTGCTTATATCTCAAACTCACCAAGTTTTGTTGCCCTCAACCGAGAAAGCAAACTGACACTCGCTCCCCAGGCCCATGACACGTTGTCAGGGGCTGTACGGCAACGCACGCAAACTCCGCCTTTCAGCCAACCATGCCAGGCCCTGGCCCGGCCTGGTCCAGTGGCGCAGGGCGGACGGGGCCGTCGCGAGCATTGATCGGCCATGGGATGGCATGGATCGTCAGGAGCGGGGATACAATTGTGATAAGATGGGTCAAAAGTCAAATATTAAGATTAACGTTACAAGGAATGCGATTATATGACTAAAGGAATAGCAGGGAGATTTCTACTTATGTCGTTCTAGTACTTCAATACAGTTAGTTGTATTATTCAATGTTCGGGCGACTATCTCCTAAACAAATACTGAGGGGATTTATTATTAGAAAAAGAAAAAAATAATGCAAAATGGATATTTCTAGGTCCTACATCAAAGACGTAAAAGGTACTGTCCATGGAAAATATCCCCAGTCAACTGACGTTATGGTTGGAGATATTAACATCGAGCAGCATTTTCGTCACGTGCGATAATTTTCGGTGATAGAAAACAATCGTAAGCCGATGCTAAAATATTTTGGAGCACCCGCTCTGAACCACGTGTAGATGGATAGGAAGTGGAATAGGAACATGCCCCTGCCTATGACCCGCTCGCCCCCGAGAAACAGCTCGACTCTCTACAAAATTTGTTGTCGCTCAAAACTTGCCTTCAGCGATGGTTTTTGCTTGAATCTGTATTGCCCATATGCATGCTCTTTACTGACGCTTGATCCAGTCACGTCATTGACGTGACGTCTGAACCAGTACGGGGCTGCCTGTCTGTGATGCTACTCACTATCTGAAATCAGCGGCGGAGGGGGCAACTGTCTCGGCCTGTTCGTAGTGGCGCTAGTTGCGGCCTCTGGCGGCGCCACCCGCGACTGCGATTGGCTGTTGGAGTATAGGTGTCGCTGGTTGTCAAGGTGTTAACCTGGAGTCATAGCTGCTAAGCCTCGGCGAATTCCTGGCCGTTTATTAAACCGTGCAAAATCAGCGTACCGTCTGAGACCTGATGTTTGTTTACCAACATTAATGTTTATACAACATTATGACATGATATTACTGGTGTCCATACAGGCTGGCACTGTAACAAAAATATCTGTTCTATTATCTGCCTTCTCTTTTCGCCGTCTGTGCAGCTCTTATTGGAAAAAATAGAACACGTCTTACTCTGTTGTACTGATTGTTCTCAACGCAACTCAGCCGTAACCCGTGTGCTCATTGATATTGACATGTTCCAGTATGTCTTAAGCCTGATTATCCTTGTTCCTGTTCTCCCCACTTTTCCGGTCCCGGTACTCGGAACAGCGTCCGCCGCGCCGCTATCGGCCTGCTCCCGCGTCCCCGCTGGCCGGCCGCGTCGGAATCTTAAATCCGTTGCTTTGCGTGAACGCGTGCCCCGTGGCTTCCCCGCGAGCTCCCCCGCACCCCCCCCCTGCCGCTGCGGACCCTTCGTCGCCACGTTACTCGCTTCGCCGCCCGAGCTGGTTTTCTCGATGCTCACAGCCCGACACGGTATCGCGTCTCACTCACGGTCTCACAGTCTCATCGGTACCACATCTCTCTCAACACATCCTTTACCTTCTTCCCGGCACTCTCCCATTTTCACTCTTCTGAGGTTTTTCTTTACTCTACCTGTGCTCATATTTGATCTCAGGAGGATCGTGCGGCGCCTGCCGCTAAACTTGAATGAGGACGTTTCTCCTGTCTGGTGTTTTAACCATTCTTGTATGTATGTGAGTGTGTGTGTGCAAATACATGTCATGGCTGCAAAATGTAGGAAAAGTCCATGGAATGGAAAAAGTAGGTACTAGATTCCTTGAGTTTATCGTATTAAATCGGCTTATATACATCTCTAGCGTGTTCCATGCAAAACATATTTGAGTATCTTGTGCCCCCATTCTATCTCTATGACATAACTTTGTATGCATGGTGCAAGGGGGTCCAGAGCCGCACCTGCAGTACCTCGGGAACCCCGTCGCCCATGTATAAACTATAGGGTCTCTGACATTTCAGGGGGCTTGAGCCCCCTAGCCCCCCCCTTCCTTAGGATTCGCCACTGGATCTAGACATTTCCTGTGCAGGGCGTCAAGGGCCAGGTGGAATCACAGATGACGTGACTGAAAAGCTAAAGCTGCTCGGTAGGCGACAGCAGCTCAGAATAAGCGCGCTCATCCTTGGGTTTGAGAGAGGATTACGAATTCATGTCTGGGTATAAATATCCAACTGTGGCTGCTTTTTGTACCATTCAAGATCCACCAGTCTCGACTATCGCAATGAAATATGTGAGTACACGTGCATTTTGTTTTTAGGTAAAACCAAGTTATTTCATATCACTTCTTTCCCAGCAAAGCTGCACGTTTTGTAACAACGTGACGGTAAAACGTCTTAATGTACTCACTGTCGGTGTCTCAGGAGTTTTTTGAACAGTCGGTTTAATAAAAAGCTTTGACAATAATTTCACAGCCGTCCCTTATCAGCCGAAGACCTAAATTCATACTCTTTAAAGTTTTGGGCTCTATTTATTAGGACTATGCCACTAATACCTTCGGTAAAGTTTCGATTTGAAAAGCATACCAGAATTTGGCCTAAATTGTTATTGACTAACATTATTGCGTTTACTTATTTGCAGTACCTATTTTCCCAAGCGGTGAAGCAGGTCAGTTCACTGTCTGTGTAGCAAACGAAGTGTGGAATTCAAAACTTTAGGGGAAGTCCGTGCGAGAGTACGCACTTAACATTCTAGAGGCTTTTATCTTTCTCCCATAAGTCCAACACCTAACATTTTTGTGTGTTTTTTAGCCTGAAGAATTGTCTATGTATGGTCCATGTTTCAACTCGATGTCTCTGAAACGAACTTGCCACGAGCCCATCAAAAATAAAAGTCACGTACGTACTCTTGCCGGAGTGGGTCGGTAAGAGTACGCAAGAGAGGCGGCTGGAGTACGCATTGATGTCCCGCTGTGCTTTAGGTGCATAGGCAATGTCGCGAAGATTTTTTTCGCCACACTGGGCGATTCTATGATTCTATATTCTTCTGAATATACAAGAACTATGTTGCAACGTTTGGTTTTCCAAATATGAATTACGGACTCTGTCCCGAGCAAAAATTAAATTTTCCTCTCTCCTAAGCATGCGCAATCTTGCCGGACATGCTCACTTGGGAAGAAAAGTATTCAAAAACATGTTGACAGACGTTTTAGCAAGTGCTCCGGTCCTGGAGCACACTCCTAGCTCAGCTTTCTTACGGATGACAGACCGTAATACATTGGTTTTGATAATAGAAGCATGGTCTACAAGTTTACCCAGTTACGAAATATTACTTCAAGGGTGCCCAGAAACTTATTTTGCTCTGTACTCCACGCGGCAAGAAAAGGAGCGTTGAATTTTGGTGTGTAGCCTAGGCACTGACCTGCTTTTTATACCAGGGTATCCACCATCTCAGTGGTTGCTAATTAACCAAAACAACTGCTGCGTACTCGTATCTCCTGCGTACTCTTACCCGCCCTTACCATATCAGAGTGTGACAGTTCAAAATATAAGATTCTAGATTGAGCAGGTAATTTTCCGAAACTTACCCTTTAGTACGGGTCGCAGTGGCGTTGGGAAAGCGTGTCCGGCTTCCTCGGAGTGGGCCGGGTTCAAAGCCCGGGCAGGTATTCTGCGTAAGTCTTCCCAATCCCTATAGTATCCTCCCATCAGAACATGATATGGTGACGCCATATGACCAATTAGTAAATCACCAAGGCACAGATACCTTCAACTCATTGATAAATGGCTTGCTGTTTACGCACAGTGAGATTGTGAAGCAAATGTTAAGCGTTTCACCAAAAAATATTAACCATCTAGTCGAATCCCTTAGAAACTTTCCGGGAATTAAGTATGACTCATCAAATAAGCACACAAAGTGTAATACGCAGGAGAACTGAGCCTTATCTTTCCTAGTGTTATACTTGTTTACAAATACCGCTTTCTGCGCATTTTAAGCACGTGTTTCCATGTTCAGTTATGTGACGATGTGCTAGAGCACTGGTCTTCATCCTTGTTAAAATAAATACCTATGAATATCCCATAATGACTGGAAGGTTCTACTGACGTCAATACATTCGTGCATACAAACAGGCGTACATAAAAACAAACATACGTAGATATACGTATACACATACGTAGATACATGAATACACACATACAGACATAGATACATAGAAGCATGCATACATGCACAGATATGTGTATCCATCAACTCGATTTTCGCATTATCGGTTTGAAAAAAAAACAAAGAGACGGGAAAGAAAAAAATATTTCCGGTGCAAGAAAATACATAGGCCTTTAAATACCGGTCGCCTTTCAATCAGGATTCCACCAGGTGTTTTTGAAAAATTGAGAAATCGGTGCACACAGTTTCATCTTCTGTTTGCAAAGCTTAAGAAATCTAGACATATTCTTGCATGTTTTGCATGTTGTTTGATTTCTGCCATGTACCGGTGATTAAAGGACACGCAGAAATAATATACCTTGAATTGTAGACATACGTAATGTGCAGTTTCTGTTTCAGCTGGTGATTGCGGCTCTGCTGGCCCTGGCGGCTGCCCGGCCCCAGGAGGAGTTCGTTGAGGCTGTGTCAGAGCCAGCTCAAGACTCCGGCAGCACCCTGGCCGACGCAGGCATCCTCCGCATGGACATGAGCGCCAACGAGGATGGATCCTTCCAGTACGGCTACGAGACCACCGATCCCGCCCAGCAGGACGTGTCAGGCCAACAGAAGCAGATTGGAGAGCAATCGGGAACCGTCATGCAGGGCAGCTACAGCTTCACCTCCCCGAGGGAGAAAACATTGTGGTCAACTGGGTGGCTGATGAGAACGGCTTCCAGGCTCAGGGAGATGCCATTCCTGTAGCGCCTGAGGATCCCAACGCAGCGGCCCAGGCGGCAGCCTATGCCGCCGCGGCTGGTGTTGGCGAAACAGTGCTAACAGCTGTCCTCTAAAGGCATCAATCAAATCAGAATTGACTGTTTGGCCGACAAATGCCAGCCGTTGGAAGACGCCACCACCGCGTTTCCCCAGGATCTAAACACTCTGGTCCATGGCAGCTTTAGTAGACTACAATGAAGACCTCAGACTGCTAATTCATGGCCGGTACTGCCTTTTCTTTGTTGAATGAACTTAGCCAGATATCAGGAAAGACCCCGCATGTTAGCTAAAGCTATAGTCATATGCACTCACCCTTGTTTGTGAAATGTATTGTCATATGTAAGTATATTGCAGTTTGTTTGAGCATGCGTGTTTGTGCACAATAAAGTGCGCTACACGAAATCGACTATTTCAGTGCAACTGATAATGACGCCCGTAATAGATACGGGGAGAAGATACAAATTATTCGTTATGAAGATGAATTACTGTAACAACGAAAACAAGATTCACTGGAACACTATTGACACCCGACTACAAGCTCGGGTATTCCTCAAGGCTGGGAACGCTTAAGTCAGTCATATTCATTGTTTCCGATTTACAGGGCAGAGTTCAGTTCGCACCGGGTTTACCGGATAGCCGGAATTCGGTCTCAAAAGGCAAAGATTTCGCGACAGCACATGACCTCAGCATCAACTGCATCGATAAATATACAAAGAATTATTTTAGAATCAAAGCATTATTTTACTCATAAGCCACTGGTCATATACCGATCCAAGGAGCAAACAAGGCAGGAATGTACATACATTAAGGACGTTAACACCCGCCACGCTGGGAGTGGCGAAATTCGCCACCTCCTGGTCTCACCCACATAACGTAGAAACGAACAGACCGAGAACAGTGCAACTGACAGTACCTTATTTCTGAACAATTTCGTGCATATAACCAAATATTTTTAGGTCAGGTCATGTCAGGTCAAGGAAGTATTCAAGGTCAAGCGATCTGACCACAAAACATGAAATTACGTGTTTGAAGCGGCGCCAAAGGAAAATCTGTTCACCGATAGGTTTCAAACTTACACAATATAAGGTCAATAGGGTCTTCAAACCTGCTGTCTCGTAATGTTCAAATTGTCAACCTAAGATAAGCTTAATCGTTTGGTCACCCCATTATAAGTCCATGGCAAAAATAGAAATTTCTCGTTTTCAGCAAACACTTGATAGATCAACTTGAAAGTCCTCATACCGTGTATTCTTACCACGATTTTGACCATAAAGCCGATTTTTTAACCATCCGACCCCTCAAAGGTCATGTGAGGTCAGCCCCCTCCTGGTTTTCCCCAGATAGCTCAAATACGAAGAGATGCATAACAACGAAACTTGCAGTACCTTAACCCTGATTAATTTTACACATCTGACTAAATTTTTTAGTTAAGGCCATGTCAGGTCAAGGAGCTTTTCAATGTCAAATGACCCGACCTCAAAACCTAAAATCACGAGTTTGAAGCGGCGCGCAGGGAACATCAGCGAACCGATCAGTTTGAAAGTTCCACAATATGATAAGGTCATTAGGGTCTACAAATCAGCTACCTCGGAATTTTGATATTGCTGACCTAAGGTGGGGTTAATTTTTTGGTCACCCCATTATACGTTATTGTGAAAAATAGAATGGGCTAATTTTCAGCAAATACTGGATAGATAAAGTTGAAAATCCTCAAACCGTGCATTCTTACCACGACCGTGACCATAAAATTGAGTTGTTGAGCATCTGACCTCTCAAACGTCATCTCAGGTCTTGTGAGCATAGAGTGATGGTTTTGCCAATAACTTGTGACTGCATTGAGATAAAGCTCCCATTTTGCTTGCATTGTGCTTATATTGTCATCGGGAATCGATTGATATGCAGCATGACCATACCAGGTCACCCTGTGACCCTGACCTAGCTCGAGGTCAGGTCGTTTTCACTATTTGACCTAGCAAGGTCATATTATACATGTTTCGATCTGCCGCGAAAAGAGGTAGCTACCCTGATGACTGATCTAGAGAGAGAAACGCACACTGCTCTGTTGTAAGCCTATCGAACCTTCTTTGACCTATGCTGACCTCAATATCTATTGACCTGACAAGCATTCTTCGTACAGAATCTCTTTGTCTTGTCAAGAGCTTTTGAACGCCGCCCGTAATTTTCCTTTACCTTTCGTGGGGAACAAGATACGGAGGGGGCGAAAGCGCCCTCAGCGAGGCGCGTCATGCCAGGGACCCCAGCGGGGCGCGTGTACATCGTACTGATACCTCCTGTTTGAAAGGCTGGTTACGTTAAAAGTCGCCAAAAGGTCTGAGTATGCCAAAGACGTTGTTAATGTACGAGCAGTGGAAGCGAGCCAGATAAGGAATTTATGTTAAACCCTTTCGAGTCTTTCAAGGTTTGTTTGGGCAGCACCCCCCAAATCACGCAACCGTATTCTCGAATTACCCGAATGTTGCCAAAATAGGCGTCTAGGAGAGGTTTCGGTGACAATTCTCCCCCAGTATGGCAAGTTTGGAGGGTTCTAATCATCACGCCCAGAGCTATGTTTGCTTTAGTTACCGTGTTGTTGATGTGGTCGGCGAAGGTTAATTTGGTGTCCAGCCATACCCCGAGGTCCCGGATAGAATCTACCCGGTCCAGAGCAGTGTTTTTAATTTTGTAGGTGGCCAGGGTGGGGTTCCGTTTTAGAGTAATTGAGAATGCTTTGCTTCTCAAAAGATTCAGTTGGAGTTTCCAATCATGGGACCATTGTGTGAGAGCATTCAGGTCTCCCTGAAGCCGCTCAATGTCCTCTAAAGAGATAATTTGGCTGTATAATTTTACGTCGTCCGCAAAAAGAAGGCAGTTCGCAGAGGTGCATAAAGTATGCTGGCTGTCACAAACTCAATGTGACGTATGCCTCCTCTGTCACACAGAGCTGGAAATTATAATTGTATACTTGAATACTATTTCCAATATGATGAATGTCCTCTAACTGTCTCTTAATTTTTGCAGCAGGCAAGGTTTAAGCACCAAACCATTACAGCATGAAGTTAGTAAACTGTGTTTTCATTTTTAGATCATGTTTTTGGAAGGAAAATTTCCAATTATGTGTCATTGTTTCTAGTATTCGGATCATACCTATTATTGGCAGCTCTGACCGCAGTTTTCCCCAATGACATGCATTTCCCTTTTGAAGAAGTTTCATTTTTGGAAGGAGTGTTTCCAATTATGGTACATTTCCACATGATTAAATGTAGCAATTATCATGAAAATAATTATTATTGGGAACATATATTATTATATTTTTTTGCCGTGTATTTTTTTATTATATTTTTTTATATTTGCCGCCCCGGTAGCTCAGTTGGTAGAGCGTTGGGCTCCGGCCCGCTGCTCAGAAGCATGCAGTGGCAGGGCATGCCCAGGCTTGGGATCGGTTCCCCTGAGACGCTCCGGCGCTCAATAGTTTACCCGACGTACAGGTCGGCTGGCAACTGACTGGTGAGAGGGTGACCTGAGCGGGGCGGCCGTCCCTGTGCATTGTGGGACGTTAAACTTTGGCTTCTAAATTAACCCTCCATTGAGGGAGTTGCTCGTTCGGGTGGTGGGGTCGGGGTCTCCGTGACAAGTCCCTTGATGACTTTAGTGAGACTCCGACTCCACCAGTCGTACTAGGAACAACTTGAACAAAATTTATATAAAAAAAAAAAAATATATATATATATTAATGGGAGCGTACATGTACACACAATTGGGAACCCTGATCACAGCTTCCCCTCCCCACCCCCCCACTAAACTTCTATCTCACATATCAACAAAAAGGACAAAAATGTCAATGTCAACCTAGGATTTGGATCTACCTAAAATGTATTGGTAAAGTGGACCTTAGGTAGCATTTTTATAGACATATCAAATGCTTAAAATTTGCCTCCCACCCATGATTATCACCTGCCTGGTCATTCCTTCTTGCAGTAAAAACTCTCAGGCAACTAGCCTGCATAGATTGAAATTATGTCTATTGGCCTAATAGGTACAGATGTATCGGAATTCTCATACCAAAGAAACATCCAGTGTAATCAAAATCCTGCTTTAACTCCATGCAGTTCAGGTCCTATGTGTTGCTTACTACCACTGGTAGTAAGCAACACACCCCCAACCAGCATTTTTCGAAGTCTCTTTTTTCTGAGATTTTCTGTGATTTTCTGAGATGAGAAGGGGGTCTACTAGGCCCCTCCAGTGCACGTTAGTGCCAGGCCCCTCTCCAGTGTGGGTGTTAACACTTTGTGGAGGACTGCATTGGCACACATTTGCTATCTGTACAATACTGATATGATAAATTGATCATTAAATCTCACCTGAATCACTGTTGTTGCCAGCCTCTTGCTGGCGCCAACTCTCCCAACTTCCTCAAGCTCCAAATCTATCTAACCAATCTAGGGCACAAATAAGCTAAGGCACAAACAAAGTAAGGAATGAAAAACCAAGTTTGATATGTGAAAGTGCATCAGTCTTACAGTAGCCTACATTCATCTAAGATTAGCCATGGGCAGCAATATTTATTCTAGCTAGTTTTAGCCTGCACTTATCTCAGATATACCTAATAAATATGCCCTCAAAATAAGTGGCTTCCCGCCTGTTTAAATTTTTGGCAGGCTCTCTCAAAGGTATCTTGGGCTCTCTCTACATCACATAAACATTTCTAACTTGTCTTGTCGCTGTTGCGCAGTTTAAGTAAAATTGCTGCCCCGCTATGTTTATTTTGTTCACTCATTTAGTACTTTTCTCAGTAGCTTTTAGGCGTACTTAATACTAAATTCGAAGAAATAGGGGCCGCTAAATCGAAGAGACTCAAACTTTAGATATGATTTAACCTGACAAAATGGACAGAGAAGTACTTGATAATGTATCTGCGTTATCTTTAATGCCTTAAATATGCCCACAATCGTGTATTTCTCGAAAAAATTGACTGTCACATTTCGGGTATTTAGGCGACAACTTTCTGACAACTACTAACAATCGGCACCATTGGGCTGCATGTTAAAATCTGGCAACTGTGACAGCGGTTTCCGGGTTTTCTGCAGCGGGGCTCCCTCGTTTTAGTAGAAACTGAACACAGTACCAATATTGTATGACTAATGGTACGCTGTGCAATTGAAGAACAGAGCTGCTAAATTAAAATACTCGCTACACGCTTAATTCTGTATTTCGAAAATATGTGGTTTGATTTTTGAACCATATAGTCAGGATCGCTATTTTGTCACACTTTTGCACCTCAATTTGCGTAAATGTGTCACAAACTCCAGTAGCCGAGTTGACAAGTTTCTGCACCTATGCCAGTTCGTTTTGATCACGTCCGGGAGATCGTTCACAACCAGAGCAAAGAGCAATGAGAGAATGCTACCCACTGGTGTTCCAGAGATTACCCTGGTCCAATCCGAATACTTTCCGTTGACAATGACACGTTGCTTTTGATTGCCCAAATTAGATGATAGCCAATTTAGTGCCAGGTCAGTGATTTGGTAAGAGTGCTTGAGCTTGTATAGGAGAAGTTTGTGATTGACGCTCTGGAACGCCACAGAGTAATCGGTATAAATGACATCGGTTTGGACCAAAGGGTGAAATAGGGGTTGGACATATTTCATGAAAAATTAATTTTCCTATATTTTCGGGCATTTTCCTATGCTCCATCATTCGTAGAACCAGAAAATGTATTTCGTTTAAGCAAATTATAGGGTTTTACCCCTGCTACCGGGCAAATTACTTTTACCCTTTTTATGCGGAGATTACGGTCCCTCTAGCCGCTTGGTCCGGAGACACAACAACCAGTGCTAATTGCTTTGATACCGCTGATCAGTGGCCGTTGCTGATCAGTGCTGATACCTGCACGTTCAGTGCTCTCAGACTGTCATGTATGTATGTATGTGATGGAGGGGGAGGTGCATACTATTACATATCCTTACCTCATCCTATGGTAGAGTGCAATGAAACCCTACGGAAATGGGAATGCAAAAAGGCAGCTTGTGCCTGAAGTCTTCAAAAAATGATAATAACGTCCTCTGGTTTAATAAGCTTGAACATAGGCGGATTCAGGCGGGGGGGCTAAAGTGTTCACTACCCCTCCCCTTTTGACCTCCGGCCCCTCCCTCGAATGGTTACGGCGATCCCCCAAAGGCCAATGGCGTCTTCTGAATGGTCACCTTCCATCCCCCTCTCAGGATGCGAGTATCGGCGCCCCTGGGATAGTATTTGGCATCCACCTGAAGAGTTTTCCACATAAGAATGTCGCCCCATCGTTTGGATGGCGCCCCATGACTGTACCCCTCCCCCTCCGCCAGCCCCTCCACTTCACCCTTTCCTCTCGACGATAGGAAATCCTGGATCCGCCAATGGCTTGGGTCGTCTAAACATTAAAAAATGACCAGCTGGAAGCGAAACAGAAGTGCTTCATTATGTAGGTACTGACGTCTGTCATAGTCGTATACATGGGGGTGCGGTTTTACGCCCCCTCCCCCAAAAAAAGTCAAAACAGACTGCTCCGATAGAGAAATTCAACGTTGTAATTCCATCAACAGCACAGATCCAACACTAACACAAACGACCGCTCCTTGTACTTCTTGATTTGTTCGGTGAGTGACCAGAACAGAAACAGGTAGGTAGACAAGGCTCTGCGAAGGGCGCAGTGATGGAGTGACTAGCAGGCTTGCTTTCTATGTTCCATATGCCCTCCTGACGATCGTAGAGCAGTTGATGAAGAGCGGACTAGTCCCCGGTAGTTTATCACGATGGTAGATTAAAGACTCAGGGCGTTATATCGCACTCTGTCCAGGTGTCACTCTAAAGGGGAAGTAGGTACCACACATTCTAGAACTTCTTGCTGCCTAGGGAGATCAGAGACGACCTTTAATTCCTGAAGATTATCATTCTTAACATCCTGCGCGCTTGACATCCTGTAGTCCAATATTGGCTTTGTGACGACGGATGCAACCTTCCACAACCTACTGGTGGGGGGGGGGCACCTGAAGAGCAAGAACCTGTCGGAGCACTTGCTGTGACAGGTGCACCCTGTCCTTAGCTTTACCCAGAAGCCCCAGGACCTCCGAAAAGAAGTGGACACATTCAATGGACTTGAATAAACTTTTGCTGGCTTTGCAGTTTCCGTCTCTGACCAGCATACACAGCACGAATCTGTCACTCAGCAGTGGATGGACTACCACGAGGCTGGCACACTGGACTACCACCAAAAGCCATGGAACAAGGCCGAAGAGTTCGTCATGTTCATCTTCACACTGGTAATCCCTGGCAGGCATCTGATAAAGGAGAGTTTTAATAGCCTGCCCTACTTCTGCCTGATTATGAACTGGCTTGACCATCACGTCCAGTTTTCCTCTCCTAGTACAACAACGTGACCAATGGTCTTGCCTGCATCATCAAGAGCTTCAAGGATATCAAGTACCGGCATGCATTTTATCGTCTGTCGGCGTCGTCTTGGGTGGTTACTTGATTGACTTGATTGAAAGGCACCTCCACCTCTCTTCCTCCAGTAGAACAAGGCGGTAGAAGCTGGTGTTGGCATACCCCCGGATTTACGCTAACATAACAACGCTCAAATTACAACTTCTGCTGGACCTGAACAGCTCAGTCTTCACGTTAACTCCGATAGATTCAAGGCCTGCCTCTTCTCAGCCAAACGCTTGGAGCCTGTCCTGCTATTGATTAAGGGGAACATGAGCGATCTGGTCACAACCCTGAAGGTTCTGATCCCTGTTAGATCCCCGCTTCCGGCACTCCCATGGCACACCACTTGCTCAGATCTCAGTCCCCAAACGGGCCCTGCGCCGGGCAACATGTTCCATTTCAGGAGCAATTTAGATGCCAGCTGTAATACCAAGGCTGCCAAAAATGGTCAGAAGAAGACCACGTCTCTGCCGATTTAAAATGTGGATCCTGAAAATAGTGCATATATGATAATTATGAGCTGAAGATCGGGGAGCAAACATTTGAAGGAAGCGAGCACATAGCATGTGAAGAGAAGGCGGGGAGCCTAATTAAAGGCGGGAAAATGGCTAGCCGGTTCACGAGGCTGATCATGAAGGCGGAGATGAGCTACCCCAAAGAATGAAACATTGGAAAGAGAAACAGAAGAAGCTCAAGAAGGAGAGTGTGAAGGCAAAGGAGGTATAGAACATAGCTCCTGACTAGCAGAGAATATCTAACCTGGGCAAGCTGAAACACCAAGATGGGCCGTTCACCAGCCCTGAGGCTGTTGATGAATATCTTGCGCAAGATGATGTCACTGATTTAAACAAAACACAGTGTACTTTGAGATTTCCCACGCCAAAAATGTTCTAGTGTTCCCGTAGTAATCTGGGTTTTTCAAACGGGAGAAAGGAGGGAAGTGCTTGATCACCAACACTTACGACAGGATCCTGACGACCCACTTGAGGCTGATTACTTGTCATGTCAGGTTCAGCTCAGGCGACTTCAGAGAGACCCTCCTTAAGCTTTCCAACAAAATATGTTTAATGAAATAATATTTTTAGCTTTAATACAAAGATGTAACAAAACTGAAATGTTTTCCAAGAATTCGCTGAAATCAAATTACAATACAGGATTCCTACAGTACTGCAGCATAGCGGCAAATAGCCCGTTACATACAAATTTTCAAGTGTCCGGTAGCAGGGGTAAGACGCCAGTTTCTACTCAAATCAAGGGCATATTCCTTTCATTTAGAGGTCATAGCATGGAAATCAGGCCGAAATCCAATACTTTTGGGAATGGTCCCACTCCTAGTTTGGTAGCCAGAAGATATTGAATCCCACGCTGTGTTTAGAAGAGAGGCTAAATTTGTTTCGCAAGATCTGCGTGGGACAAAACCATGCTGTTTGTCTGACAGGACGGGTTGAAAATGGAGTATTAATGAATCCCGTATACACCTCTCCAATAGCTTGCCGAACAGGGACAGGAGTGAAACGGCCCGATAATTTGATGGTAATTTTGTAGATCCCTATTTGTGTATTAGTACAATGTTAGCCTCTGCCCACCTACTCGGGAACACACCCTCGGATAAGAATTTGGTCCGCTGCCACGAACCGCAGTCTCGGGCCGCCAATCATAATTGATGTTCCAGCTGCTAAATGTGTCGCGGCTTGAAAGGCTTCAGATCCACAGGTTCTTTCTATATCTATTCTACAATTTCATGAGGTTAGACTTTCCAAAACTCTGCATATTTTTCTTGTTATTCGAGAGCCTGCAGAACACCCTGTAGCAGCTTCTCATCTTTTGCGAACTCTGCATAATCCTGCATTAAATTCACGCCTTGTTCTTCAACATCGTTTGCGACCTTAAGTGAAGCGAGGAATGCCTGAAACTTCCCAAAATCCTCATCGAAACACCACTGTTTTACTGGCCTCTGGAGTCACTCACTGCCAGATACCTTCAGCTGGTGAACACGAGCCACAACCGTCCATCACCGAGATCCACTAGCCACGTGGACTCGTTTATCACAAGCCCATCAGTCATAATCATCCGTCGGATGCTAGTCGCACAGTCTGGCTTCTATCTCCTTGTTTTCTAGATCAGTCACTTTTCTGCTGCACAGTGTTATAATGGCTATCTGTGGTTTCACATACCACAGGTGCCGTTTTAGGATGCACAACGCTGCCTCAGCCACTTTACGACAGTGGATAAGATCCTAATGAAGCTGGAGATCGTTCACCTGCGCAACCACCGCCACAGAGGCTATGAGCCATGCCTGTGTCATAAGTCTGATGAACATGGCAGCTTTTACCAGCTTCTGACATAGATATTCACTTATCTGAGTGGTTGGCGGAGCATGAACAGTGTTCACCAGTGTCCGACGTATAATTATTGATATGATGGGGATGTGATAAACGAGTCCACGCGGCTAGTGGATCTACGCAATGAACGGTCGTGGCTCGTGTTCCACCAGCTGAACATATCCAAAGGCCTGTAAAACAGTGGTGTTTCGATAAGGATTTATGGAAGCTTCAGAAATTCCTCGCTTCACTTAAGGTCGCGAACGATGTTGCAGAACGAGGCGTGAATTTAATGAGGATATGCAGGATTCGCAAAAGATGGGAAGCTCCTACAGGGTGTTCTGTAGACTCTTAAATGGCATAGGAGAAATATGCAGAGCTTTGGATACTCTGACCTCATGAAAGTGTAGAACAGACGTAGAAAGCACCTGTGCATCTGAAGTCTTTCAAGTTTGACACATTTAGCAGCTGGATCACCAATAATGATCGGCGGCCCGAGACCACGGTTCGTGGCATCGGACGACTAACCCTCCGTGTGGGTGACCTCTGAACACGTAAACCTGTCTACTTTATTAGCTGTCAATAATACTTGAATAACTCGCGTTGGCACCCGTGCGTAAGTCTAGCCATAAAATCTGTGCGTACAGTCCCGTCGTAGCACCCGCGCGTAAAGTCTCGTTGCCAAGCTCACTCGGCTCCCTGCGGGGCCTGTTTGAGTGCTATAGCTAGGTGCGCGGGTCGGGAGATGATCTCGCAATAGTTTTATGCTTTTCGCATTTAAGCATGCTTGGCATCGACAGATTTCGCTTGAGCACACTCAATCCCCGGTAGGATTGGAAGGGACCCGGCATAACATGTATGTAGGGGACTCCTTACTCAGGGTGGGGTGTAACTCAGACCGTAATTTGGTCAGAAATGTAGTGGTAACTTGATTAGATGAACCACCGTGTATGGCACGAAAATAATAACCGTTAGTCCGGCTGTCTAGATGACGAAAAATAAAACCACATTCACTCTTATGATGTGTTCGTGTCAAGTACGGTCAAGAGATTGATCGAATGTGCCGTGACAAAGCGAATCATTGCCCGCGTCGAACCATCGGAGATGCCTCCCTGGGAAATACTCCCACCAGCAGCGGACACGACTCTCGCCCAGAGTGCTAAATCGGAAATGAGTCCCCAAGAATTGAAGGCTCTAACTCTTGAACATATTTCACAATATCATCGACATGCAATGTTCTATACAGATGGGTCGAAGACTGACACTGGGGTAGGTTGTTCGTTCGTTATCGGCACAACCTCTCGGACATTTTCACTTCTCCCTCTTGCTCCTGTTTTCACAGCAGAACTGACTGCTATTGACAAAGCTCTGTGCTTTTTAGATATTTCTGACCAAACAGATTTTGTCGTTTTTACTGACTCGTTGAGTAGCATCCAGACCTTAATGAGCTTTAATTCTAAAGACAATTTTGTTCAGAAGATGCAGCTCCGCTTAACCTGTCTGGCCAAAGATGGTAAAAATGTTACTTTGTGTTGGGTGCCCAGCCATGTGGGAATAGGGGGAACGAGAGGGCGGACGCAGCCGCCAAGCGTGCCTCAAGCCGCCCCTGTACACGCAGGCTACCAATCCCGGCCCAAGACCTACTTTACAGTTTATAGGGTTATCAATAGATCCGGAATGTATTTTCAATCACATTTAAGGGATATTGGTATATGTGCTCAAAATTTGTTTAACAAGAAACATTACTTTTACCAGTCCCCTTTACTCCATCGTAGCATGTTCTTGTTGCAAAAGACAACACAAACACATATCGGACGGGCACACGACCACACATCGGATGGGCATGAATACACTCTGGGGGATCCTGCGTGGTAACGGAGCAAAATGACACCAATCGATACCCAAAGCATACAGTAAAAGAACTCGGGGCAATTGTTACCACTCAAAGCTGAGAGCTGTCCATGTGCCATGGTAGTGCCATGTTGCAGTGGGATGCCCTAAGGCTGAAAAAATAGCGGTTAATCGTGAAATTGGAGCACCCGAACACAAAGTAGAGGACATCCGAAGTTGAAGGCGGTACACGTAAAAGTGGGGCGCCCCAAGACTGAGAAAGAACAGACAATTGTGGAAAATGGGCGCGCAATCATGCACTAGCGGGCAGTCAAAAGTGGATCAGAGCGATCAATTTTGGAGGACCGCTTTAGAGCTAAAAGGCACGGTCAATCATGATATAGGGGTTCTGAACCACAAAGCGGATGGCAGCCAGAGGTGAATGACGGCAGTCCACGGTGAAGTGAGTGCTCTAAAGCTGCAAAAGAGCGGCCAGCAGTGGAGAAGGTGCGCGCAATCATACAGAAGAGAGCGGCTAAAAATGGATAAGGGCATTCCACGTTGCAGTGGGGCACCCTAGGGCTGAAAAGCGGGTCAATTGTGAAAACGGGGAGCCCAGTCACAAAGTTAAGGGCCCCTGTAGGTAAATGACGGTGGTCCAGGTCGCAGAGGTCCGCCAAGCGCTGAAAAAGGGTTGCCAAACGTGAAATATGGGGTTCCCAACCATAAAATAGAGGGCGTCCGGAGGTGAATGAGGAGTTCACATTGAAGTGAGGCGCCCTAGATCTGCAAAAGAGCGGTCAATAGTGGAGAACAGGAGAACAATCTGCAGAAGAGGGCGGCCAAAGGTAGGCACGTGTGGTCAGGGGCGCAGCCAGGGGGGGCACAGGGGGCACGTGCTCCCCCATCGGTGCCGGGGTGCCCTTTTGATTGCCAGGTGGTGTGCCCTCTTTGGGCCGTGCCGCTCGAAATTTAGTACCCTACGTCGTTGAGCCTAGATGGAACTAGACTGCATTTAGTGATTTAAGCTATTGTTTGACAATTAAGTGCCTTTTTGGTCTGTTAGGGCATTCTGTCGCCTTTCGAAGCACCCGGGAAGAGTATAGGCACGTAATCCGTTTCCAGATAATGCCTCATCGTCACCAATAATCGTATGGGCAGAGCAAATCTGGTGCCCCTTGAGCTCATCTGGTGCCCCCTGAGCGCTGGTCTTGAACCCTTGAGCTGATCATGTGCCCTCTGAGCTGATCTGATGCCCTCGTAGTCAATCTGGTGCCGCCCTCCCCTGAGAAAATAATTGTGCCTTCTGAATCTATATAATGTTTTCTGAGTTAGTCTGATGCCTCCGAGCTTTCCCTGGTGCCATATTAGCTGTTTTAGTGCCCCTTGAGCTGATCCGGGCCCCTGAACTTATTTAATGCCTCCCGGAGTTGATCTACTGTCCAGGGGTGCAGCCAGGAAGGCACAGGGGGCACGTGCACCCATCACTGCCGGGGTGCCCTTTTTATTGCCAGGTAGTGTACCCAATTTGGGCCGTGCCGCTCGAAATTTAGTGCCCTAGCCGTTGAACCTAGATGTGACTGGACCGAATGTGGCGATTGAAACTATTTTTGGACAACTTAATACCTTTCTCGGTCAGCTAGGGCATTCTATCGCCTTTCCAAGCACCCGGGAAGAGTATGGGCACCTAGTATGTGTCCACCCAATGCCTCATTGTCGCCAATAATCGTACGGGTAAAGCCGATCTGGTGCTCCTTGAGCTCATCTCGTGGCCTCTCAGCTGGTCTTGGCCTTTTGAGCTGATTATTTGCCCTCTAAGCTGATCTAGTGCCCCTGAGTCAATCGAGTGCCCCACTGAGCAAATAATTGTGCCTCCTGAACCTATATAGTGCTCTCTGAGTTAGTCTAATGCTCCCGAGCTTGTTTGGTGCCCTAATAGCTGATTTAGTGCCCCTTGAGCTGATTCGGACCCCCGAACTGATCTCACGCCTCCTCAAGTTGATTCTGTCTCCTAAGTCAATATGGTGCCTCTTCAGCTGATTAGGTGCCCCCTCAACTGATTATTGATGTATCCTTAGATGGTCTGGTCCCCCCCTGAGCTGGTTTGGTGGGCCCTGAGCCCACCTTGTGTCCCCTGAGCTTTTATGTTGCTCCCTGAGCTGATTTAGGCTCCTGCCATAGTCTGGGGGGCTGAGAGCTGATCTTGACCCCGAGCGGATCGATCTGGTGTCACCTGAGCTGCACTTATGCCCCTTAGTCGATCTTGTGCCTCCTGAGCCCATCTGATGCCCCCCTGAGTAATCTGGTGCCCTTTAAGCTGATCTGGGCCTTCTTACGTGATTTCATGAGCAGATCTAAAGCTCCGAGCTGAGCTGGGCCCACAGAGGCTGATGAGGGCCCCTGAGATGGTATGGGGCTCCTGAGCTGATTAAGTGCCTCCTGACTTGATCTGGTATTCCCGAGCTGGTCGAGGACCACTGATTTGATTGTTTGTCCCCGGAGCCGATCTGGTGCCCTATGGGCATCTGGTGTGCCCTGAGCAGCTATGGGGCTTTTGAACTGATTGGGTCCCGAGCTTATGAGGGATCCCTGAGCTGATTTAGTGCCCCTGACTTGAACATGCCCCCTGTGCTGATCGATCTGGTGCACCCTGAGCAGATATACTGCCTCCTGAACTTAACTAATGCCCCCTGAGTCGATCTGGTGCCTGCTGAGTCATCAGTGTGTCCCCTGAGCCCATCTTATTCCCTCTGAGCTAGTCTGGTGCCCCATGGCTAATATGGTGCCCTTTAAGCTGACCCGGGCCTCCTGGGTTCATTACGTGATTTCCTGAGCAGCTCCCAGGCCCTGAGCTGAACTGGGCCCACAGGGGCTGGTGAGGGCCCCTGAGATAGTATGGGGCTCCTGAGCTGATTAAGTGCCTCCTGACTTGATCTGGTATTCCCGAGCTGATCTGGGCCCCGAGCTGGTCGGGGACCACTGATCTGATTATTTGTCCCCGAGGCTGATCTGGTGCCCTATGGGCCGATCTGGTGTTCCCTGAGCAGCTCTGGGGCTTTTGAACTGCTTGGGCCCCGAGCTGGTGAGGGATTCCTGAGCTGATTTAGTGGCCCTGACTTGATCCTGCCCCCTGACCTGACTTGAGGCCCCTGAACTGATCTGTGGCCCCAAGAGCTGATCTGGGGCCCAAGAGTGGGTCTAGGTTCTGAGTGTACCCTGAGCTGGTCTGGGCGCTGAGCTTGTGAGAGCCCCTAAGTTGGCTTGAGGCCCCCTGAGGTGATCTGGCGCCTTAAACTGTTCTGGGGATTCTTGAACTGGTTTAAGGCCCTATGGGCCTATCTGTGGCCCATTGAGCTAGTCTGATGACCTCATCTCTGGGACCAATGAGCTAGTCTAGTCCCTGGGTGAAGCGTGAGCTGCTCTGTGGCCTGATCTACATCAGGGGCCCCTGAGGTGGTCTTGAATAGACAGATAATAATAACACAAGGCCAACTCCCATCATTTCGGGGCGGGGTCACTGAGCTAGTCTAGTCCCTGGAGGCACAACTGGGGGATGGGGAAGCTGCTCTGGGGGCCTCTGATCCACATTTGGGGGCCCCAGAGCTGGTCTTGAATAGATGGGGAATAAGAACACAATGGAAACTCCCCTTGTAAAACGGAGCTAACGAGGAATGAGGAATCTCTAAAACGGCTTGTGATACCTAGGCACCCCAGGTTATACAAATTACTTATTATACTGGTGGATTCTGGGAAGGGATGATAAAAAGGCATGTGCCCCTGAGCTCGGAGCACAGCCCCCTAAACCAGGATTTCTACTAATTAATTTAAATGAAGAACTAGTTTTCACAATTTTCAGCCCTCTCACACCATCCCCATCTAAACCACCGGCCTGTTCACCTTTTATTTACTCTTAACTGGGACCGATCCTTAAGAATATAGAACTTAATAAACGAGTTCAAAAGGTATCTCCCAAATTTTTCCGGCAGCAAAAATGTGTTCTTCCAAAGACACTATGCCACTCCTCGCCCCACGGCGATTGTGGGAGGCAAGGAACTTAATCAGCGTTCGGCCAGGGCTCACTCGTCACGACAAAACCAGTGGGCATAACAAAAAATTTTCACTCTAATATGCCTTAACCTGCACATTGTAACATATATCACATGCTCCGCTGATGTTAAGTACTTGCACGAGTTGGCTGTCCTTAAATCTATCCCAAAAAAGTAGTGTTTTGTCTACTTCCATGGCATTTTGGTGATATTTTGTTCCTTTTTTCGGTTTTAATCGAGTTTTCCTTCTCCGTCAATGATTTCTTTGCATTTTTATTGAACCAAAGATGCCCAAAAAATGATATAAACAAAGATATAGTAAGTTTTTTAGGTTACGTTAAAAAGTGCCCTTTTTCCCCGGGGTGCCCCTCAAAGTTGGTGTGCCCCCCCATACGAAAGCTCTGGCTGCGCCCCTGCGTGTGGTCCATGTTGCAGTGGGGCGCTCTAGAGCTGAAAAGGGCGGCCAATCGTGAAATATGGGCGCCTAACCACAAAGAAGAGGGCGTCAAAAAATCGATAAGGGTGGTCCACGTTGAGTGTGACGCCTATTAGTAACCCGGGGGCATGATATATGAGGGGGTGCTTAGGTTTATAAATGAGTCCAGCGGTGATGCAGCATGGGAGTGCCAAAAGTTCAGTGTGGTACAGTGGTACACCCTGTGGGACGCCGATGGTCTATAGCCGGGGGGAGTGTGGTGAGTTAGTCAGTTAGTTATTTGGGCTTTCGGGCGAGGGATGGTAATGTGATAGTGCATCGGGGGGACGCTGATACTTCACCGAGGAGATACCGAGACTGGAGTTATGGATACCGGTGGTGCAGGCAAGGGGCGCCTGCAGCACATAGGCGTGGAACCGTCAGTGGAGCGTCTGTGGGAGCAAATAATCCATCATAGGGACACTGTTAGGGTAACAACAGGGTAGAAGGGGGATACACGAACAGGGCACTGGTTGGGCAACAGGGAGGAGAAGACAGTGCATGGGAAGAGAGCTGATGGCGCAATTTGGTCATCAAGGAGACACCGAAGCTGAAGTTTGGAGCTTCCGGTGATACAGCTTGGGGGTACCCGTATTCAGTGAAATTTGTGAGAGCTGTCAAGGAGAGGCGCTGGTAAGACAACGGGCCACGTTTGGGATGCAAGAAATTCAAAGTAAGAGAAGCTGCATGGGGTTTCTGGCAGGGATGTGCTGGTGCGTTCATGGAGCTAGCGATAGGCACCCATCATACACCATGGAGGCACAGGGCATGCTGTCAAAAGTTGAGGGGCCCATAGTGGCGCGTGGTGGGGGGATGTGGTTGGGCGCCCGATAGAGCAAAAGTAAGATGCCAATGATTCATCAAGCAATCAGCAGAAATATGTGGGCGCCTATAGTGAAGTGTGGGGGCACCAATGGAGCGAAAGAAAAGCACCAATGTGTACCATGGGTGCCGCCAGACAGAGCGGTTTGTCGAAATGTGGGGGCGCTCCCGATGAGCCCACGGCTGGAAATGAAGGCGCCGGTGGAGCAAAGAACAGGCACCAATGATTCATTATGGGGGCACCAGTGATACAGAACGATGTGTCAAAAGATGGTGGAAAGAGGCGCGGGGAAGTCGCCCATAAAGCTAAAAGCAGACAACAATAATGCATCATAAGAGTGGGGCTCGGGTGGTATAGGAGGGGCTGTTGAAAGGTGAAGACCCCCTCAATGGGGCATGGGGGCACCGTTTGATATTAAAAAAGAAACGCACCAATTATGCACCATGGAGGCGCCAGAGGTAAAGAGCGGGTCCAAAAAGCGGGGCGTGCCCACAGTAAAGCGTGGGGGCGCCGCGCCGGCTGAGTGCACAGAAGACACCAATGATGCCCAATGGGGATGCCGGTGGTACATGCAGGGTTTCAGCACATGGGGCGCCCACAGTGACGCGTGGCGGCGCCGTTGAAGTAAAAAGGAGACATCAATGCTGCACCACGGAGGCGCCAGTGGTATAGAGCGGATTTTCCGTAGGTGGGGGCGCCCGTAGTGAGGATTGGGGCGCCGGTAGTATATAGCGGGATGCCAAGAAGTGGGAGAGCCCACGATGAGGCTTGGGGGCGTCGGTGGAGTGAAACGAAAGCACCAATGCTGCCCAATGGGGGCGCCGGTGGTACATGCGTGGTTCCAAAATATGGGGCGCCCACAGTGATGCGTGGGGGCGCGGCTGGAGCAAAAACGATACATCAATGCTGCACCATTGAGGCGCCATTGATATAGAGCGGATTTATAGAAGATATGGGCGCCCGTAGTGAAGAGTGGGGCGCCGGTAGTATATAGCGGGATGTCAAGAGGTGGAAAAGGCTTGGGGGCACCAGTGGAGGGAAACAAAGGCACCAGTGATGCACCATAGGGGCGCCGGTGGTACATGCGGGGTTTCAAAAGATGGGGCGCTTACAGTGACGCGTGGGGGCGGCGTTGGAGCAAAAAACGAGACATCAATGCTGCACCATGGAGGCGCCAGTGGTATAGAGCGAATTGTTAGAAGGTGGTGGCACCCGTAGTAGGGAGTGGGGATCCAGTAGTACGTAGCGGGGAGACAGAGTAGGGGCTCACTGGTATAAAACGGGCTGGTAAAGGGCGAAGGCCCCTCAAAGAGGCATGGGGGCGCCATTTGAGCAAAAATGCACCAATGATGTACCACGGGGGCGCCAATGGTAAAGAGCGGCTCTAAAAAACAGAGGCGCCCATGGTGAAGCGTGGGGGCGCCAGTGGAGTGCACAGAAGACATCAATGCTGCACCATGGAGGCGCCAGTGATATAGAACGGATTTTTAGAAGATGGGGGTGCCCCTAGTGAAGAGTAGGGCGCCGGTAGTATATAGCGGAATGTCAAGAGGTGGAAGAGGCTTGGGGACGCCGTTGGAGTGAAACGAAGGCACCATTGATGCCCACTGGGGGACGCCGGTGGTACATGCTGGGTTCCAAAAGATGGGGCACCCACAATGACGTGTGGGAGCGCCGTTGGAGCAAAAACGAGACATCAATGCTGCACCATGGAGGCGCCACTGGTATAGAGCGGATTGTTAGAAGGTGGGGGCGCCCGTAGTGGGGAGTGGGAAGAGAGAGTGGGGGCTCCACTGCTATAAAACGGGCTGGTAAAGGGTGAAGACACCCTCATTGAGGCACGGGGCGCCATTTGGGCAAAAAGGCACCAATGATGTATCACGGGGGCGGCAATGATAAAGAGCGGCTCTAAAAAGCAGAGGCGCCCACGGTGAAGCGTGAGGCGCCGGTGAAGTACACGGAAGACACCAATGATGCCCAATGGGGGCGCCGGTGGTACCTAAGGGTTCCAAAAGGTGGGGCTCCCACAGTGACGCTTGGGAGCGCCGCTGGAGGAAAAACGAGACATCAATGCTGCACCATGGAGGCGCCAGTGATATAGAGAGGATTTCTAGAAGATAGGGGCGCCCGTAGGGAAGAGTGTGGCGCCGGTAATATATAGCGGGATTTCAAGAGGTGGAAGAGGCTTGGGGGCATCGGCGGAGTGAAATAAGGGCACCAATGATGCACCATGGGGGCGCCAGTGATGCAGGCCAGGTTGTCAAAATGTGGTATTTGCATGCAGCGGAATTACCAGGGGGCGCCAGTATTTCCGTTTGGCATGCAAATGTGGAGCAAATGGAGGCGGCCCCCGGGGGCGCCTTAGTGCCGAGGGGGCGCCGTACCGGCGAGGGGGGGGCGCGGCCCCCTTGGATCCGCCCCTGCGTGCCCTTAAAAACTATATAATAGCAGAGCGGGATCAGGTGCGCTGAGCGAGTGGTGTTCGTGTGGTATGCTTTGTTTTTTAACGATGCTTCTATTTAACCATGTTTACATGATTTTAATGTCGTGTGTGTGTCTCCTTTTACCATTCCAATTGAGGTGGGGTCGAAGTAGCCATGGATGACCGTGGAAGACTCGGAATAAAGTCTTTGTCTTTGTCTTTGACACAAACTATACGCATAGTGCAAACGATGTGGACAGTGGCATATCCAGGAATTCATTTGCGGCGGGAAAGGGGGGGCTTGAGCCTCACCCGCCAGGACCTCGGGCAGTCCATTGCCTATGTATTAGTTATAGGGGCTCAGACATTGGGGGTCGAGCCCCCTTAGCTCCCCTTGAATCCGCCACTGAATCTGGATCCTTTCCCGTGCAGGGCGTCTAGGGCCAGGTGGAATCACAAATGACGTGACTGAAAAGCTAAAGCTGATCAGCAGGCGACAGCAGCTCGGAATAAGCGCGCTCATCCTTGCGTTTGAGATAGGATTACCGGTTCATGTCTGGGTATAAATATCCATCTCTGGCTGCATTTTGTATCATTCAAGATCCACCAGTCTCTACTCTCGCAATGAAATATGTGAGTACCCGTTTAGTTTGTTTATTATGTAAAACCAAGTTATTTCATATCACTTTATCCCCAGCATAGCGGAACATTTTGTAACTTGGTGAGGGGACATAACGTCTTAATCCTCGCCCCACCGGGGCCATCAATTGCCCCCCCCAGGTTTTTTCGGGATAGCAGAAAAACGACGAGAGAAAGAACTGCGTTTCAGGGCTTTATCTCTCATCCCATCATTCTCACCATCTCTGAATTTTTTTACCCCGGGTCATCCAAGGTCAGTTCACCAGGAGAGGTCAACCAAGGTCATCTCACCTCAACTTTTGAGCTCTATAAGAGTTACGTTTCTCCATCGATCGATTTGAAACTTCCTACACTTTATGACCCCACCAGGGTCTACAAGGTGTATATCCGGGATTTTTAGATTTCGTGACCTGATGGCAGGTCACGAGGCGACCCCTCCCATTGAAAAAGCATGGGGAAAAGCTGTCTTATCATCTAAAAGTCACAAAATTGATTGCAAATACTCAGACTAATCAGAACAGCGTTCTTGGACACCCTTTTACGGGTCCCAGGGGTCATATTTGTCCTTTGACTTCTCCGTCCGAGGCTATCCAAGGTCACCTGGGGTCAAAAACAGTATTTTAGCAATAACTGTTGACCTAATTAAGCTAGAGCGCTGAAATAAAGTCCATCGTGTATGGCTCGTCACTGGTTTTCATTTCATGTACAATAAGTCACTTTCTGACCTTTCGTGACCTTAGGTTATATGAGGTCACAAGGTGACCTCTGGAGGTCAAACAACTGGCGGGAGGTCATCGCGTTCCACATAGCGGAAAAAGTTCTGGCATTTCCCTATCAAATGTACTTTACCGGATCTCAATATCTCTAATGGCATAAGAGTTATGCCAAGTTTTCTTAAGCACACCATATTTAAGTGAAGATAGCCTATCGTGACCTAATTTAACCTCTGGAGGTCAAACCATTGACTTGAGTGCTTAAACATGTGCAGTACTTTTGTACTGAATTCACGCGGCTCTCTAATGCACTTTGTAAATTTTCGCTAACCCCCATATTTTTGGAGTTAGAGGGGACCATCGATGGCCCCCGGTGGGGCGAAGGTGGCGCCGGAACCCCGGTGGGGCTCGGGTTATGGTACACACCGTCGGTGTCACCTCAGTTAAAAATTGAACGGTTAGCTGAATACAAGCTTTGATAATAATTGCACCGCCGTCCTCCAAACGAAGCTCAAAATGCATACTCTGTAAATATTTGTTCTCTACTTATCAGGACCATGCCACTGATATCTTTAGCAAAATTTCGATATCAAAAGCACAAGAATTTTCCCTAAATTGTTATTGACTAACATTACTGCGTTTAATTATTTGCAGTACCTATTTCCGCAAGTGGTGAGGCTGGTCAGTTCAGTGTCTATGTAGCAAACGAAGTGTGGTTTTCAAAATTGTATCAAAGTTTGACAGTTCAAAACATAAGGTTCTAGATTCAACAGGTAATTTTCCGAAACTTTCCCTTTAGTACGGGTCGCAGTGACGTTGGGAAAGCGTGTCCGGCTTCCTCGGAGTGGGCCGGGTTCAAAGCCCGGGCAGGTATTCTGCGTCAGTCTCTCCAATCCCTATAGTATCCTCCCACCATAACATGATGTGGTGACGCCATATGAACAATTAGTAAATCACCAAGGCACAGTTACCTTTGGCCTGATGGTTACGCACAACGAGATTGTGAAGCAGATCTTAAGCGTTCTACCAAAAAAATATTAATAATTTAGTGGCACCTCTTAGAAACGTTTCGGCAATTAAATATGACTCATAAAAAAACATCCAAGTGTGATATAGAGGAGAGCTGAGGGTTTTGTTTTTAGCTTTTATTCTTGCGTTTTACATTTACCGATTTTTGCACATTTTTAAGTACGTATGTCCTTGTTCAGTTATGTGACGATGTGCCAAAGCACTGGTCTGTATCCTTGTTGAGATAAATATGTATGAACAGCCTATAATGCATGGAAGGGTCTACTACATACATGCATATATACATACATATATGCAAACGTACATATACATATATATATATATATATATATATATATATATATATACATACATGCATGCATACATTTATTCATTAATACATACATACAAACATACATGCACAGGTATTTGTATACATCAATGACATCTCTATATCACCTTTAAAAATTCCAACTACTATTAGACGGTACAAAAATATATTTCCGGTGCTAAGAAAACATATGTTTTAAATTTCCGGACGCCTTTTAAGACGGAATCCACAGCATGTTTTCTAAAATTGAGAAATTGGCGCACATATTTTCACCTTCCATTGGCATAACCTAAAAAATCTAGATATATTTTTAAATGTTTTGCATTTAGCATAATTTTTGCAATGTGCCGGCGATTAAAGGACACGCAGAAACAATATACCTTGAATTGTATACATACGTAATGTGCAGTTTCTGTTTCAGCTGGTGATTGCGGCTCTGCTGGCCCTGGCGGCTGCCCGGCCCCAGGAGGAGTTCGTTGGGGCTGTGTCAGAGCCAGCTCAAGACTCCGGCAGCACCCTGGCCGACGCAGGCATCCTCCGCATGGACATGAGCGCCAACGAGGATGGATCCTTCCAGTACGGCTACGAGACCACCGATCCCGCACAGCAGGACGTGGCAGGCCAACAGAAACAGATTGGAGAGCAATCGGGAACCGTCATGCAGGGCAGCTACAGCTTCACCTCTCCCGAGGGAGACAACATTGTGGTCAACTGGGTGGCTGATGAGAACGGCTTCCAGGCTCAGGGAGATGCCATTCCTGTAGCGCCTGAGGATCCCAATGCAGCGGCTCAGGCGGCAGCCTATGCCGCCGCGGCTGGTGTTGGCGAAACAGTGCTAACAGCTGTCCTCTAAAGGCATCAATCAAATCAGAATCGACTGTTTGGCCGACAAATGCCAGCCGTTGGAATACGCCACCACCGCGGTTCCCCAGGATCGGAACACTCTGGTCCATGGCAGCTTTAGCAGACTACAATGAAGACCTCACACTGCTAATTCATGGCCGCTACTGCCTTTTCTTTGTTGAATGAACTTAGCCAGATATGAGGACAGACCCCGCATGTTAGCTAAAGCTATAGTCATATGCACTCACTGTTGTTTGTGAAGTGTATTGCCATATGTAAGTACATTGAAGTTTATTTGAGCATGCGTGTTTGTGCCCAATAAAGTGCGCTACACGAAATCGACTATTTTAGTGCAACAGATAATGACGCCCATAATAGATACGGGGAAAAGATACAAATTATTCGTTATGAAGATGAATTACTGTAACAAAGAAAACAAGATCCACTGGAACACTATTGACACCCGACTACAAGCTCGGGTATTCCTCAGGCTGAGAAGGCTTAAATCAGTCATATTCATTTCCTTCTGAGTCACAGGGCAGAGTTCAGGTCGCACCGGCTGCACTGGATTGCCGGTATCCGATCCCAAAAGGCCAGGATTCAGCGACAGCAGCTAACCTAACCTAACTTAACCAAACCTATACGTAACACTGAGTACATCGTTAAACGTGATAATACGTATTATTTTGGAATTAAAACATTATTTTATTTATAAGCCACGAGTCATAAACAGATCCCAGGGGCAAACAAGTCACCTATGTACATTAGGGCGTTCCATGTTTGGCAAATTGTTCGAATTCACTCGGTGCGCCCCTAATCCCGTTCCCTGATTCATTTGAAGTTGATTGCTACCATTTTATTACGATTGGATACAATTGAGACCCATCTCATCGAGCTCGAAAAAGTTGTTTTTCTACATTTGGCGCCACTTTGGAAAGACGAACCAATGGAGATAAGTAGGCAAAACGGTTATTAATTTAGGTCTGTTTGATGTGGGAAAGCGGAAATTAGCTGTTTATTGGTTGCAAAGCTGATTTTTTTGAAAAGATTGACAGTTACTTTTTCTATCATTAGCGCCCAAACAACCCATTTAGCGTCTTGGAAGAACCTACACTCCAACCGTGCGTGAAGAAGCATAAAGGGCGCCATGTACAATGCTCAAGCTCTTACATCACTGGTGATTGCTGGTAAGGTTTGAATATAAGTGTTTTTTAACTTATAAAAAATCGTTCAAGATAGTCCGAACCAGATTTAGCATTCTGGGTTTGAGTGCGCCGGGGGGACTCATTGCATGACTTTATCAGTGGCAAATTCCGAACACTTCACATGGCCAAGACATATGCATGATACAACCAATGTCCTAAAATGAGTGAAGGCATGTAGGGGGTTACAAGACACTTTTAGCAACACAAGAAAGAGCCCACCGGAAGAATGAGTTTCTTTGCACTATCGTGATAACAACTGTGCTACACATGTTTCAGATTCTCCTTGTGGTGGTACTTGGAGCAGCGGTTCGCTCCTACCTTACATATACGCGTACTTGTACAAGTGGCTTGCTTGTAAATCTAGGTAATTCAAACACTGTCCTAAAAATGAGTTGCAGCATGACAGAGGCTACCAAACACCATTAAAGACACGATAATGACCTTTCTAATGGGCAAGGGTTCTTTGCACTATCGTGTTCACAACCAGTACGGCGGTGCTACGCGCCGCTATTTTATGCTATCTCTAAAAATCCCGATAGGGCGGGTACCCGCCCTCCTTTTTAATATAATAACGGTGTAACAAATGGAATTAATAAACATTAACTAAATAGAAACACGACGTTTTCGGGAAGATAAGCAGCGGAGGATTGTAGCATACAGACTTATTCTTGTGCCTCAAAAAAGGAAATCAATCATGATTAGACGGCAGTGCATAGTGACTTTGGGCTGCCTGTAAGACGGGTGGCGTTGAACTTCCAACTCTCATCTCCGAAGGTCTACGGTTTGGATATCTCGCATGCACTTGATTGAAATGTGTGCTCTAATGGACTCCCTCATAACCACACCATTTATTTTTATTTATTTATTTGACATACACGGCTTCTCCACTATTCATGTGGCTATTCTGACACCGGTCGTAATGAAGATGAGGGACATAAATGACAACCGAAGCAAAACAAACTGTAGGATAAGGATAAGGATAGGATTCTCCTCGGCTTTTGAGATCTGACAGATTTCATTTTATTCTACGTTTCTCTGGCTGCGGCATAATATATAAGAATTGGTAGTGGGTTTACCACTGGCAACAAAACCTATTCTGATTTAGGTCAAAATCTACAGCCTCATATCATACCAACCACCTCGACATCATCTCCGAATTCCTGCGCCAAGCCCAGACCCACACAGCAGCTTCAATACGTATTTTTGACTGTTTTCTTCTCGCTACTCACGCGCCAGAAACGCAAAACTTTGTGGTTACCCAAGTGGCGACCTGGTGGTCCCTAATTGTAATTTTCGTTGCCGGCCTGGCTACCAGACCATCTCTAATTCCGTGAAACGAGTCCTCAAGTACAACGTAAGCAGTGGAATTACTATCTTATGCGGAGTAATTTCATTATAAATCCTGATATAGACTTTAAAGTGTTTTCTTTTTGTTCAAAATAAATGGTCAAATTCATATAAGAGAATAAATATAGCCGTTCTCATGCCATCGCAATTTAGAGTACCTTTTTCTCATGTCTTTATTTGGGTCAATTTTGTTGCCGATGTGGTTACCTACCCATCCGTAGCCTAGCTGTGGAATAACGCAAGTGAATAAGGATAAATTATTTGTCACTAATTTGTATCGTCCGCCACTTATAGTTATAATGGTACCTAAAATCAGTCAAGGTAGCATTGCCATGTTACGGATCGTTCTTTTTACGTGGCGGTAAGATCGTAGAAATACTTGTTTCGTGCAAATTTTGATCTCTGTCAATTCTCTGTGATTGGCTACCTAACTTCTGTTCCTTGAACCTCATTTGGCTACCCACGAGCGTGGGCGAGTTGGCGAGATTCTTGACCTCTGGCCTGCTGTAGAGCTGGAGAGGAGGAAAGATGTAGAATACATCTGTGCTCATGGGTGGATATATGGGTTGGGTCTTTGTGCAGTGTCGATATTATTGGAAAACATGCGTATGTGTACATTAAATGAGTTAGGTATGTGAATACGCTGATCGGGTAAAATTGGAGGCACCGATTTCGAATCCTCTGTATTTTCGTTATCAGAGTAAATGATTCAGCTTTTCATTTGTTTCATTGACAAACACTTATTGGCAATACAACACACACGGTACATGTGACATACACGACTAGCTGACTTTTCATGTGCGTACAACACATAGAAGTTAAAACTGATAAAATAGTTATTTGAGGCGGAGGGATTAGTAGCTCTGACCGTTCAAACAATGAGGGTCCAAGACAAATCACAGGATGCACGAGGCAATTGACTGAGTAGGTATGTATATTTGGCATTAACATTACTATCATTCTTTAGCATGGACTACTCCCCTGTCACGTTCTTTCGACGCCAACGCCACCCGGCTTACAGGCAGCCCAGTGATCTATTACGGGCGGCTTACAGTGATGTAAGTCACTATGCGCTGCCGTCTAATCATGATTGACTTCCTTTTTTGAGCCACAAGAATTAGTCTGTATGCTACAATCCTCCGCTGTTTATCTTCCCGAAAACGTCGCGTTTCTAGTTAGTTATTGTTTATTAATTCCATTTGTTACACCGTTATTATATTAAAAAGGAGGGCGGGTACCCGCCCTATCGGGATTTTTAGAGAAAGCATAAAAATAGCGGCGCGTAGCACCGCCGTACTGGTTGTGAACACGACAGTGCAAAGAACCCTTGCCCATTAGAAAGGTCATTATCGTGTCTTTAATGGTGTTTGGTAGCCTCTGTCATGCTGCAACTCATTTTTAGGACAGTGTTTGAATTACCTAGATTTACAAGCAAGCCACTTGTACAAGTACGCGTATATGTAAGGTAGGAGCGAACCGCTGCCCCAAGTACCACACAAGGAGAATCTGAAACATGTGTAGCACAGTTGTTATCACGATAGTGCAAAGAAACTCATTCTTCCGTTGGGCTCTTTCTTGTGTTGCTAAAAGTGTCTTGTAACCCCCTACATGCCTTCACTCATTTTAGGACATTGGTTGTATCATGCATATGTCTTGGCCATGTGAAGTGTTCGGAATTTGCCATTGATAAAGTCATGCAATGAGTCCCCCCGGCGCACTCAAACCCAGAATGTTAAATCTGGTTCGGACTATCTTGAACGATTTTTATAAGTTAAAAACACTTATATTCAAACCTTACCAGCAATCACCAGTGGTGTAAGAGCTTGAGCATTGTACATGGCGCCCTTTATGCTTCTTCACGTACGGTTGGAGTGTAGGTTCTTCCAAGACGCTAAATTGGTTGTTTGGGCGCTAATGATAGAAAAAGTAACTGTCAATCTTTTCAAAACAATCAGCTTTGCAACCAATAAACAGCTAATTTCCGCTTTCCCACGTCAAACCGATCTAAATTAATAACCGTTTTGCCTACTTATCTCCATTGGTTCGTCTTTCCAAAGTGGCGCCAAATGTAGGAAAACAACTTTTTCGAGCTCGATGAGTGGGTCTCAATTGTATCCAATCGTAATAAAATGGTAGCAATCAACTTCAAATGAATCAGGGAACGGGATTAGGGGCGCACCGAGTGAATTTGAACAATTCGCTAAACATGGAACGCCCTAATGTACATAGGTGACTTGTTTGCCCCTGGGATCTGTTTATGACTCGTGGCTTATAAATAAAATAATGTTTTAATTCCAAAATAATACGTATTATCACGTTTAACGATGTACTCAGTGTTACGTATAGGTTTGGTTAAGTTAGGTTAGGTTAGCTGCTGTCGCTGAATCCTGGCCTTTTGGGATCGGATACCGGCAATCCAGTGCAGCCGGTGCGACCTGAACTCTGCCCTGTAACTCAGAAGGAAATGAATATGACTGATTTAAGCCTTCTCAGCCAGAGGAATACCCGAGCTTGTAGTCGGGTGTCAATAATATTCCAGTGGATCTTGTTTTCTTTGTTACAGTAATTCATCTTCATAACGAATAATCTGTATCTTTTCCCCGTATCTATTATGGGCGTCATTATCTGTTGCACTGAAATAGTCGATTTCGTGTAGCGCACTTTTATTGGGCACAAACACGCATGCTCAAACAAACTTCAATGTACTTACATATTTTTTTCTATTGCTAGAAAAGGTCCGCCATCCATTTAAACGGGTAGCCAGGCGTGCCCCCTCCGCGATCCCAACGACAACAGTACCCTTACGTTAACACCACCAGAACATAAAATATTACAAGTCGCGGCACGCCCTGCTAGGAAAAAGCAAGTAACTTAAAGAAAGCATAATAAATATCATAATTTTAGTAAAAACTGCCAGTAGTAGCTCCCTGTAAATATACAGGGAGCAGGAATACAGGTCTATTTAGGTTAAATGCACAATAATTTAGCTCATTACCGGTTAGATTGTTAGTCTTTTTCCAAACGGGACTACCCAAAACTGGAGATTCGTGTTAGCCCCTCCGAGATTCTGGCGAAAAGATAGAGGCCTAGTAACATTCGCCAGAGAACTCGGATGACAGTAAGCAAATTAGGGCAGATATGCAGGCATAGGCAAGCAAGCAAGCAAGCAAGCAGGCAAATTAGCAAGCAAGCGCAGCAGGAGTCAGACACACGCACGCACGCACGCACGCACACACACACACACGCACGCACGCACGCACGCACACACACACACACACACACACACACACACACACACACACACACACACACACACACACACACACACACACACACACACACACACACACACACACACACACACACACACACACACACACACACACACACACACACACACACACACACACACACACACACACACACACACACACACACACACACACACACACACACACACACACACACACGCGCAGCGCGCACGCGCACACGCACGCACGCACACACACACACACACACCCGAATCCACGCACGCACGCCTGCCTACACATCCACACACACGCGCACGTACACACCCACACACACAGAGTACCGCAGTCACCCACCCACGCACGGCAGACATCCATCTTTCCACCCACAAGTACTCCCTCTCGCCCACCTACAAGCACACTATCCCACTCACATACACGCACGCCCACACCCACACACATTGTGCTCTGGTACATCATCACCACCATCAGCGCCGGTCATCGAGGCTCATTATTAAGAATTCTATAATTGCAAAAGAATACTTCTCTGATATATTTTTTAAGCACATGTTTGTTTAGAGGAACTTCCGTTACACATTTAAAGGTTGGACATATAGTTTTGTTCCAAATTTCAGGTGCAGAGCATGCCAGAGCAAATTTCCTATAATTTGTTGTAGCCTGAGGTATTTCAAAGTGTCTAATCAATCTCGTATTAGTTGTTCTGTATTTCTGAAAAAGAGACGATATCACATCTGGCATTGTACCATCCAATACTTTCGACAATATAATAACTTTTTGTTCAGAGACTAGTTCAGGGAATTTAAGTACTTTTAATTTTAGAAACAGTTCATTTGTGTGGTAATAATAGCGTTTTTTGTCGATGATTCGAATAGCACGTTTCTGTAATTTGATGATCTTATCGAGAATGGATTCGTAATTACTACCCCAAACCATTGCACAATAATTTAGATGGGGCAATATAAAGGCGTTATACAAATGAGTGAGTTCGTGCGATGATAGGAAATACTTGGCTCTGCTCATGATTCCTAAATTTCTACTTATAATCGAAGATACATGAAGGATGTGCGAATTCCACCTAAGCTTTTCGTCAATATAAACGCCAAGATACTTTACAGTTTCTTCACGTTTAAGCTGCATTCCATTTAGTCTTACATCAATATGTCTAATGTTAGCGCTAGAATAAAGCTGATAATGAGATTTTAAGGCATTTAGAGACAAACGATTGGACTGAAACCATTTTGACACTTCTGGAAGAACTTTATGGATTTTTGACTGTACACTTCTGACATCATCCCCCGAGATTATAATAGCAGTATCATCTGCAAATAAGTAAAATCTAGTTTCAATGGACACTCGATACAGATCATTAATGTATATAATAAATAATAGTGGTCCTAGTATTGATCCCTGTGGTACTCCCGTCCTTAATTGTTTTGCATGAGAGATGACCCCTTTAATTTTAGTCCTCTGAAATCTGTTAGTTAGATATGAAGAAATAATATAAAATTTACCCTTAATACCAATGTGATTTAATTTTTACAATAGTATGCCTAGACTAACCGTATCGAATGCTTTTTTCAAGTCTAAATAAATTTCACAAGATGTGTTACCCTTTTCTAAAGATTTTGTTACGCTCTCGTAAAGATGTACCAGAGGCATGTACGCACTATGCTTTTTTCTAAAGCCGAACTAAATGAATATAAGATGTTATTTTCGATCAAATAATCAGAGATATATTGGTATAGTACCCGTTCCAAAATTTTGGAGAAGATGGGTAACAATGAAATGGGTCTATAGTTCGTAAATCTATCTTTTTCACCTGATTTAAATATAGGGACCACTACTGCTTCTTTTAACATCTTTGGGAATATACCTTTCTTAAAACATAGGTTGAAAAAAATAAGTCAAATTACAAAGACAACTTTTATATGTACGATGCAGAATCTTTGTGCTAATTCCATCAATGCCACCACCCACTTGTTTTAGTGATTTGATGATATTTTCTATCTGTTGTTGGTTTGTTGAAAGTTCAGCCGTAAATGGTGGGTGTGAGTAATCTTCGAGATATTCTATAGGATTTATGTTCGAAACAGGAATGTCTTTTTCAAGTGTTGATTCAATTGTAGCAAAAAAATCGTTAAATCCATTCGCTATGTCATCATCTTTGTGCTCCCCGGAACTATTATAAAAAAACACAGAAGGATATGATGTACTTTTCACAGTGTTTCGATTCATAATTTCATCCAAAAGTTTCAACGTTTGTTTTCCATCCCCCTTATGAGCTTCAAACTCAGACATATAGTATTTCCTCTTACTTTCCTTAATAATTTTAGTCAGGTAGTTTCTATAAAGTTTATATTTATTTTCATGTTGTCTCAGCACAGGATCATTTTCACTATTTGTTTTTTCCTATTTTTGTGTGAAATATACCTATGATACAGTTTGTTCTTATAATTTATAGACGCTAGTATCCCTGGAGAAATCCACGGTTTTAATTGGAGTTTTCCTTCTACAGGGTGGCGCAGAAAAACTTCCCGATTGAATTTTTACATATCTCCTTTATTTTTTTAAATGCACTAACCCTCTTTTGTACACATGTTCTATGGTGTCCACAGAACCTTGCACGACCACTAAGTTTCGATATGGCCCCCTTTTGCCTTCACCACGGCCTCAAGACGTGCCTTCACAGAAAGGCACGAGCGCCGCACGACATCCTCACTCAGGTTGGACCATGCAGTCTCAAGGGCCAGCTTCAGGTTGGTGGTACTGCTGTGTGGCGCAGCACAGACATCCTTCTCCAGGATGGACCAGATAGCGAAGTCCATGGGGTTGACATCTGGACTTGAGGGGGGCCACATGTCCTTGTCCCAAAATCCCTCCAGGTGGGTCTTGCACCACTGCTGGGTGACTTTGGATGTGTGTGACGGTGCACCGTCCTGTGTGAATACGTATCCACCAGGAAATGAGGCATTGGTCCACGGCAGAAGGTTCTCCTTCAACAAATCCACGTAAACTTGGGTATTGACCTTGACACCATCATCAATGAACACCAAAGGAGATTTTGATCCATCAGACCCCACAGCGGCCCAGACCATGACCCCTGCGGGCTTCTGTCGTCGATGGATGGTTCGTTCCGCCGGATCGATGCTAGAACAGCTTGCTGCCAAGACCCGGTCGTTCTGTGAGTTCACTTTCGGTTCAACAGTGAAGATTTTTTCATCAGACCAGATGAAGACCTTGTCACCGGCGCTTCGCATTTCCTCCAGCATCTTCTTGGCCCTGCTGCACCGTTTGATCTTGGAGGCTTCTGAAATTAGGTGATTACGTCGGATCTTGAGTGCTTTGAGTCCTAGGTCATCTCTTACCACCCTACCAACCGTTCTTCTTGAAACCTGGAGGTCTTTAGCCATCTTCCGCATGCTTCTTCGAGGATTTCGAGACACTTGCTTGCGGATGACGTCAACAAGTCTTTTGCTGCGGACATCGCGTTTTCTACCCGATCCTGGCTTCCTAGAAACAGCACCTGTCTCATTAAAATGTTGAACCACGTTGAAGACGGTTTTTGGGTCAACGCCGACCTGTTTCGCAATCGCCTTGTTGCTGTGACCGGCGTGTTTGAGGGCCACAATTTGTTGTCTCTTTTCAAAACTCGTCATATCTAGAGAAAAATTCTGCAGTAAAGCAAATAGCTGTTACAGCACATGGTCACAACATTCAAGGAAAGGCACACAAACTTTCAGGCAGCTTCATGCATTGGTATCTGAGTTATGCTGAAAAGACTGATCGGGAATTTTTTCTGCGCCACCCTGTACATGGTTTAAATGATTTCAAAAATTTATCAATTCCAGTTTTATAAGTATTTATAAGAACTTCACAAGCCTCATCAGGATCATTGATGTTTTGAAAATTGGCTAATTCCGAAACAATATAATCATTGAGTTATTTTTCTTTGGACCAGTCTAAAGTCTTTATCATAATTGCCGTTTTTGTATTAACTAACCTTTTTTAAAGTTATATATATATATAGGTAAATGATCAGATATATCAGTTACAATTATACCTGAATGTGCAACTTGATCTGTATTACTGACAAAAAAGTTATCCAATAAGGTATGAGAATTTGATGCAAACCTAGTTGCCCTTGAGACCAGAGGCAAAAGGTTGTATGATAACATCAGGGTTAGAAACTTATGTGCGTTTTTGTCATCTTTAGTCTTTAATAAATCATAGTTGAAGTCCCCTGCCAATACATAGTCATTTTTACACGGATTTAATGAGTCCAAAACCTTTTCAAAATGTTCCAGAAAGCTATTGCTATCCTGGTTTGGAGGTTTATAAATCTCACCAACCACGAAATGTTTCCCATGTTTATCTCCTGCGTTCTCTACTTCTACAAAAGTGGATTCTATTTGTTCAAACTCGAGATCTGCCCTTATTTTAGAGGTATATTTTTTGTTCACATATATTGCTGTTCCTCCTCCTGATTATTTTCCCGACTCGATGAATATAGTTCATATTCATCTATATCAAAATATTTTTCGATTTCTTTTTTCAGCCATGTCTCCGCGATGCAAATAATAGACCAAGTTATGCCAGATTGTGATAGAAAGGTTTTGATTTCATCAAACTTGTTTTTGATTGATCGCGCATTTATATGGATAATTTGAAAACTATTTGATATATTCATTTTAATGGGAGGTACATAGTATTCACATTTATTTGTTATTTCAATAAATTGATGGTTTAAATCAGAAGTATCTTCAAGTACTATATCTTTAAAAGGATTCTCAAACATTTCAGAGAACATCACGACAGATATCTTCTAGGTCTTGGCATGCACCTGTCAATGTATCGCTGTGTGTATATAGATTTGTTTGGTGTTCAGTTTTATCAGAATTGAAAATGCAGTTAAGGCAACCCCGAACGACCAACGCTTGATAAGGAGCAACGACGTCCTGTCTAAGATTCATACGTACAAACTGAAAAAAAAACTACTAGATATGCCTTAAGCTTTTTCTGTCCCACATCTGGGGAATCTAGAACAATACTATAAATACTAATAATACTAGAAAGAATTATTAAATACTAAGATAAAGGTAAGATTAAACGCGAAGATTCGGTCGCCGCGGCTAATCGACCGCGGCGACCGAAGACCCGGAGCCGCAGAGTGCGGGCGGCGGGAGGCCGTCCCGGTACAACGACCGGCGGATACGAAACCACGCAACCGCAGAGCGGACGTCACCCGCCCACGGCCGGACGGCCGGCCGCCGGCAAGCCGCAGCGGCGCCAGCCCCCAATAAGCAGCCAGGGCAAAACAAAAGAGAAAAATACAATTTCACATGAAGACCTTTTTTTCTCGAACAACCACTGATGCTTGCTGGTAATGCTACTTGTATCAAAATGAAGGTGATAACACATGTACCATAACACCATTTCTTCTGTCCCTATCCCGCAAAAATTCAAGGTGGCGCACCCGCCTCCTAAACTGACATAAGAACAATTTTTATGGTCAAGTTTACATAAATATAATCTTGGCCTAGATATCAACCAATATTTCACACACACACAAACATTTGAGGCTGGTTGTCACAAAAATATCTATAATTTATCATAAAGAGCAAGAAAGAAAGAAGAAGGCAAGGGAGAAAGGGAGTTAAGAAGGGAAGGGGGAGAGAGCGCGCGTGAGAGAGAGAGAGGGGGGAGAGAAGCAGGGAGGAAGAAGATGGAAGGAATTAAGGAGGAGCAGGGAGAGAGGGTGGAAGGAAGTAAGGAAGAGATGCACTGAGGGAGTGTGGGAGACTTCCTGACCAAGCGGCTAAACCATGGTATACACCTATGAGTAAGCCGAACCGTACAGCATTCCATTAGGGTCAGCATGGGTCTCTTTCTCACCACATTTGTAGCCCATTTGCACATTTGTACATATGACAATACACTTCACAAACAACAGTGAGTGCATATGACTATAGCTTTAGCTAACATGCGGGGTCTGTCGTCATATCTGGCTAAGTTCATTCAACAAAGAAAAGGCAGTAGCGGCCACGAATTAGCAGTCAGAGGTCTTCATTGTAGTCTGCTAAAGCTGCCATGGACCAGAGTGTTCAGATCCTGGGGAACCGCGGTGGTGGCGTCTTCCAACGGCTGGCATTTGTCGGCCAAACAGTCGATTCTGATTTGATTGATGCCTTTAGAGGACAGCTGTTAGCACTGTTTCGCCAACACCAGCCGCGGCGGCATAGGCTGCCGCCTGGGCCGCTGCGTTGGGATCCTCAGGCGCTACAGGAATGGCATCTCCCTGAGCCTGGAAGCCGTTCTCATCAGCCACCCAGTTGACCACAATGTTGTCTCCCTCGGGAGAGGTGAAGCTGTAGCTGCCCTGCATGACGGTTCCCGATTGCTCTCCAATCTGCTTCTGTTGGCCTGACACGTCCTGCTGGGCGGGATCGGTGGTCTCGTAGCCGTACTGGAAGGATCCATCCTCGTTGGCGCTCATGTCCATGCAGAGGGTGCCTGCGTCGGCCAGGGTGCTGCCGGAGTCTTGAGCTGGCTCTGACACAGGCTCAACGAACTCCTCCTGGGGCCGGGCAGCCGCCAGGGCCAGCACAACTGCAATCACCAGCTGAAACAGAAACCGCACATTAGGCATGTCTGCAATTTAAGTTATATGGTTTCTGCGTGTCCTTTAATCGCCGGCACATTGCAAAAATTATGCAAAATGCAAAAAATTTAAAAATATGTCTAGATTTTTTGGTTATGCCAATGGAAGGTGAAAATATGTGCGCCAATTTCTCAATTTTAGAAAACACGCCGTGGATTCCGTCTTAAAAGGCGTCCGGAAATTTAAAGCATATGTTTTTTTAGCACTGGAAATATATTCTTTGTACCGTGTAATAGTAGTTGGAATTTTTAAAGGTCATATAGAGATGCCATTGATGTATACAAATACCTGTGCATGTATGTTTGTATGCATGTATTAATGAATAAATGTATGCATGCATGTATATGTATATATATAATATAATAACATAATAATAATAAAATAATATATATATATGTGTGTATGCATGTGTATAAGCATGTATCTACGTATGGGTATATATATATATATATATATATATATATATATATATATATATATATATATATATGTGTGTGTATGTATGTTTGCATATATGCATGTATGTAGTAGACCCTTCCATGCATTATAGACTGTTCATACATATTTATCTCAACAAGGATACAGACCAGTGCTTTGGCACATCGCCACATAACTGAACAAGGATATGCGTACTTAAAAATGTGCAAAAATCGGTAAATGTAAAACGCAAGTATAAAAGTTAAAAACAAAACGCTCAGCTCTCCTCTATATCACATTTTGGGTGTTTTCTATGAGTCATACTTAATTGCCGAAACGTTTCTAAGAGGTGCGACCAGGGGCGCAAGTTTCCATATATTTGGGGGCTCGAGCCCTCCCAATGCTCGGAGAAGCCCCCAATGACCCGACGAGCCCCCCAATCCCAAGTTGCGGGCCCCTGCGGACAGAGCCGGGCCCCTGCCACGATTCCGGGGCCCAGTGGTCTACTTGGGCTAGCTTTGGCTGAGGCCAGACTCCCTTCCATGCTTGCGGGTGCCCTGTGGGCGACCCTTAACCTCGGTGTCAGCAACCGGCCCCTAACGATATTTTTCAGGCCCACTTTGACTGCAGCCGGGTCCCTAATTCCGGCAGTCTCGGGTCTCCTGTCATCCAACCGGGCCCTCTGTGATCCACCCGGGCCCCCTGTGGACTGCAACCGGGCCCCCTGTAATCCACCCGGGCCCCCTGTGACTGCAGCCGGGCCCCCTGTGATCTATCCGGCCCCCTGTGCCTGCAACCGGGCCCCTCTTTGATCCACCCGCACCCCTGTGACTGCAACCGGGCCCCTCTTTGATCCACCCGCACCCCTGTGACTGCACCCGGGCCCCTGTGATCCACCCGGGCCCCTGTGACTGCAAACCGGGCCCCCTGTGACTGCAAGCGTGCCATCTATGATCCACCCGGGCCCCCTGTGACTGAAACCGGGCCCCCTGTAATCCACTCGGGCCCCCTGTGACTGCAACCGGGCCCCATGTGATCCACCCGGGCCCCCTGTAATTACAACCGGGCCCCCTATGATCCACCCGGCCCCCTGTTATCCACCCGGGCCCCTTTGACTGCAACCGGGCCCTCTGTGATCCGCCCGAACCCCTGTCACCGCAACCGGGCGCCTGTGATCCACCCGGGCCCCCTGTGACTGCAACCGGGACCTGTGACTGCAACCGGGATCCCTGTGGTCCAGGAGGCGCGGGTCCTCTAATGTCACGGATGGGCCCTTGCCATGAGTGCGGGGCCCCGTAGTCTATCTGGGCTTGCTGTGGCTGCGGTCGGGCTCCCTGGCATGCTTGCTTGGGTGCGGTCACCTTTAGGGCCACCCATAATCGCTGTGTCCGCAAACTGGCCCCTAACGATATTCTCAGACCCATTTTGACTGCATCCGGGGCCCTATTTCTGGCAGTCTCGGGACGTTTTTGGTTCCTCTGTGACTGCAACCGGGCTCCTTGTATTCTGCCTTGGCCACTTTTTGTCTGCCCGGGGCCTTTGTAGGTGGTCTGGGCTTTTTGTAGTGTGCCTGGGTCCTGTGTGGTCCGCCCGGGCCCCTGTGGTCTGCCTGCGCCCCTTGTGGGCGGTCTGGGCTCCTTTTAGTCTGCCCGGGCCTTCTGTGGTCTGCTCGGACCCCTTGTGGTCTACCCAGTCCCCTGCGGTCTGCCCGGCCCCTCGCAATTTGCCCGGGCTCCTATGTTTTGTCCGTGTCCCTGTGGTCTGCAAGGAACCACAGCACTAGCGGATCCAGGGGTAATGGTAAAATCGGGGGATTTGATGCCCTCCCCAAATCCCCCGATTTTACTGATTTTTACGGATTTTCTTCAAACAAAAACCTTATGTTTTTCACGATTTGGGGCCCCGTTGCCCCCTCCCCACCATCGGCCTGAATCCGCCCCTGATTCCACTCCTCCCACTTCGCTGTATTCGGGAACCCGTGCTATAATTTCAGGCTCCCTCTGGGCTACCCAGGCCTCCTCTGGCTCTAACCGGGCTCCTTGCCTTGCTTACGACCCCCCGTAGTTCACCACCCCCGCCCCCCAGCGTACGCAGCCGGGCCCCTTCCGATAAGTACTGGTTTAATAAATTGACATGTTTGTTATTTTGGCATCTCTCCGCCGGCACCACTTTTCTTCATTGATATATTTCTAGGCATTTTTGTCAGAAATGTGCATGAAGCTTTCCATTTTTGCTTGTTCTAGTGGAATTTTAAATACATACAAATTTAAGTCTCTTAAAATTTGTCTGTCAAAAAGTGTATCATATCTTGTCGTCAAATCTGGGTCAAATAATGTGCGTCCGCCGGCGAATGGTAGCCTCATAATTTCCCGGGCTTGTCAGCGTAGCGCGAAGGAAGCTAAGGCATGCTCCTGGCTCTCTTGTCGCATTCGCCGAGGCGAATGATTTGCACAAAGTTTGCCTTGAACAGTAAAATTGGCATGCTTATGATTCAATCGGCTTGTGTCTACTCTGGAAAAGTTTCGTTAGGCTCTGATTTGGATTTTACGTTTGGGCTTTTCGTGTCAATCCAAATCGTGCTCCGATGCGCAGTGTTGAATGGCAAGTGAAGTGATTGTTTGCTATTAGCTCCTGTCGGGCTAAATCACTAATGAGTGATGATCCCCTGTCCGGCTCTCCTGATGGCTAAATACCAAGACTTGGAGAATATTTTGCCCCCTATGGCCACCAGTGACGTATCTAGAATTTGGGTAAGGGAAGGGGAAGGGCAAAGCCTCAGGGGACAGGGGTGACACTTAGCCACCCGAAGGGCGCACTTTTCACCCAAAGGGCGACCAATCGTCGCATCCCGGGGGAGGGGAGGGTTTGGGGGCGGCATTTTGTCCTCAGAGGCTCTTGGGTTTAAGGGGTGGCTGCCCCATTCGCCCCCCCTGGTGGCCACCCCATTCGCCCCGCCCCCTGGTGGCTGCAGCCGGGTCCCTACTCCCAGTAGTTAATACCCTGTGGATGCAGACGGGCCTGCCATGGATGCGGTTCGTGTAACTGCAACCAGCCTCTGCCATGCTTGCCATGCGGGCCCCTGTGGTATCCTGGGCCCAAGTGGTCTGCCCGGGCCACAGTGTGCGAAGTATGGCATTTTCGACGAGATCTCGTCGGTGCGAGTGCCCTTGGAGACAGGAGCGAGTGGTGCGAATTTTATCAGCCTGGTGCAAATTTGCAAGACTGGTGCGAGGAATTTGACACTGAAAAAAATGACTGAATAGTTAGGAAGACACAGGAGGAGGCCTTATAAAAAGACCTTAACTAACTAATACGAGAGGTAGTATTGCATCGTGTGGGTAGGAATGTGTGCGTTTTTCTCCCTGGTATATGGCAGATTGGTGCGAATTTTTTAGGCTGGTGGTGCGACTAGTCTGGCCTGCTGCCGTACTTTGCAGACTGGCCGGGTCCCATTTGGTCTGCACGGACTCCTTGTCTGCTAGTGCCCATTTTGTTCTGATCGAGCCCCTTGTGGTCTGCCCGGGTCTCCTGTGGTTTTCTCGGAACCCTTTTGGTCTGTCCGGGCCTCTGTGTGGCCTCTGCGGACCCCCTTTTGTCCGTTCGGGCCCCTTTTGTCTGCGCAGGCCCTCTGTGGTTTGCCCGGGTCCCTCCCAGTCTGCAAAGTATGGCACTTTTGGCGAGATCTTGTGGTGCGAACACCCCTCAGGCGGTTCGAACTTTAGAGCAAACAAATGCCCACTTTTGCTGTATGGTGCGAGGAAGCTCAAATCAAACACCCACAGAGGTCTGAGAAGGGAGAAACTGGTAAAAACATCGAAATTTCCGGGTCAGTGAAATTTCTCACCAATGCTTGGTGTGAATTTTAAGCTGCTGGTGGTGCGAAAAATCTACAAGGCTGGTGCGGACTCGTCGGGTCTGCTGCCATACTTTCCAGACTGGGGCCCCTCTGTGGTTAGCCCGGCCCCTGTGTTCTGCTCGGGTCCCTATGTTCTGCTCGGGTCCCTGTGGTCTGCCCGGGTCCTTTCATCTGTCCAGGCCCCGTGTGGTCTGCCCGGGCCCGCTGCCCAGCCAGCAATTCCGACCGGGCCCAGAGCGGGCTGGGCCGGGCCCTGCCCGAGCCCTAAGACTCATAGCTGAGCCACATAGACTCGGGATGAGCCCGACATTAGGTCGGGGGATGACAACTTGCCCGAGCGGTAGAGCCCGGTCTTGCTTGACCATGGGCTCTGCCCAGGCGCAGCGGAGCCGGACCTGGGCTGATCCCATGTACGCGGGCTCTGCTCAGTCAAAGCCCAGCATATATCTGGCAGAGTCCAGCCAAATTGCTGGCTGTGTGTGGTCTGCTCGGGCCCCTTGTGGGCATACCGGCGTCCTATGGTTTTCTGGGTTCCTGTGGTCTGCCCGGCCCCTTTGGTGTACTCAGGCCCTCTGTGGTCTGTCTGGGCCCCTTGTGGTCTAAGAATATCGTGCAGAAACTGAAGCTGTTGTGTTAGTCGCGTATTTGCAGGAGTTCCTTATTCGTTAGCAGTTTCGTGCCCCAGATGGTGTATCCGTGCTCCCTGTTGCCGAAACCGGCCCCCTGCCATGCTTGCGGGCCCCCTGTGGTTTTCCCGGGCAACATGCGGCCGGTCCCATGCCTCCTGGAACATCGTGGAACCTAGTAGACCCCCTTCTTATCCCAGAAAATCACAGAAAATCTCAGAAAGAAAGAGACTTTGAAAAATGCTGGTTGGGGGTGTGTTGCTTACTACCAGTGGTAGTAAGCAACACACAGGACCTGAACTGCATGGAGTTAAAGCAGGATTTTGACTACACTGGATCTTTCTTTGGTATGAGAATTCCAATACATCTGTACCTATTAGGCCAATAGACATAATTTTAATCTATGCAGGCTAGTTGCCTGAGAGTTTTTACTGCAAGAAGGAATGACCAGACAGGTGATAATCATGGGTGGGAGGCAAATTTTAAGCATTTGATATGTCTATAAAAATGCTCCCTAAGGTCCACTTTACCAATACATTTTAGGTAGATCCAAATCCTAGGTTGACATTGACATTTTTGTCCTTTTTGTTTATTTGTGAGATAGAAGTTTAGTGGGGGGGGAGGGGGAAGCTGTGATCAGGGTTCCCAATTGTGTGTACATGTACGCTCCCATTAATATATATATAAGTTCCCAATAATAATAATTTTCATGATAATTTCTACATTTAATCATGTGGAAATGTACCATAATTGGAAACACTCCTTCCAAAAATAAAACTTCTTCAAAAAGGGAAATGCATGTCATTGGGGGAAACTGCGGGTCAGAGTTGACACTAATAGTTATGATCCCAATACTGGAAACAATGACCCATAATGGGAAATTTTCCTTCCAAAAACATGATCTAAAAATGAAAACACAGTTTACTAATTTCATGCTGTAATGGTTTGGTGCTTAAACCTTGTCTGCTGCAAAAATTAAGATACAGTTAGAGGACATTCAGCATATTGGAAATAGTATTCAAGTATACAATTATGATTTCCAGCTCTGTGTGACAGAGGAGGCATACGTCATATTGAGTTTGTGACAGCCAGCATACTTTCTGCACCTCTGCCGGAACTGCCTTCTTTTGCGGACGACGTAAAATTGTACAGCCAAATTATCTCTTTAGAGGACATTGAGCGGCTTCAGGGAGACCTGAATGCTCTCACACAATGGTCCCATGATTGGAAACTCCAAACTAAATCTTTTGAGATGCAAAGCATTCTCAATTACTCTAAAACGGAACCCCACCCTGGCCACCTACAAAATTAAAACACTGCTCTAGACCGGGTAGATTCTATCCGGGACCTCGGGGTATGGCTAGACACCAAATTAACCTTCGCCGACCACATCAACAACACGGTAACTAAAGCAAACATAGCTCTGGGCGTGATGATTAGAACCCTCCAATCTTGCCATACTGGGGGAGAATTGTCACCGAAACCTCTCCTAGACGCCTATTTTGGCAACATTCGGGTAATTCGAGAATACGGTTGCGTGATTTGGGGGGTGCTGCCCAAACAAACCTTGAAAGACTTGAAAGGGTTTAAAATAAATTCCTTATCTGGCTCGCTTCCACTACTGGTACATTAACAACGTTTTTGGCATACTCAGACCTTTTGCCGACTTTTAACGTAACCAGCCTTTCACCTTTCAAACAGGAGGTATCAGTACGATGTACTTTTCGTTCACAAAATTCTGGCCGGGAAGGTGGACTCTGCTCTCTTGCTCGGGACATTCCCCCTTCACGCGCGCAACCCACCCGGAATATGCACGAGACATTGCTCCACGTTCCCTATGCCAGGGTGGACGGTAGGTGTATTTTGTCGGGCGGCTGGTGCTATGAACTCTTTCCTCGCCGTGCGTCAAAATTCAGATGTATTCAGTTCAACATTTTGTCAGTTCAGATCTCAAGTCCGCGCGTATATAAAAAGTCTGTAGTGATCTCCCCTTGTTTTCTGAGGACGTTTTATTTGTATTTAGTGCGTATTTGGATTCGTTGTATCCTGGATAAACTGAGTGTTCGATCGTCGATCGTGTTTGATCGTCTTCGATACGACATGAGCTGTAATTGGGGGCAACCTGTTGCTCATGACACAAATAAAAGATAAAATAAACAATAAACAATAGACATTCAATGGAAAACAGCATCTACATATTAATGCTTGCATTTCTTGACACGCGCCCCGCTGGGGGCAAATTTGTCCCCCTCCTGGTTTTCTCCCAAATAACGCACAAACGAAGAGACGCAGAACAACAAAACTTACAGTACCTCATGATGATCAATTGTACGCATCTGACCAAATTGTTTAACCCTCGCCCCACCGGGGAGGGGGACATCGATGGCCCCCTAAGGTTTTTTGGGGATAACAGAAAAACGACGAAACGCAGGACCGCGGTTGCGGGCTCTATTTCTCACCCCATCATTTTCACCATGAAAATTTTTTCCCCGGGTCACCGAAGGTCAGGTCACCAGGTGAGGTCAACCAAGGTCACCTCACTTCAACTTCTGAGCTCTATAAGAGCTACGTTTCTCAGTCGATCAATTTGAAACGTCCTACAGTTCATGGCCCACCAGGGTCTACAAGCTGTACATCCGGGATTTTTCGATTTCGTGACCTAAGGTCAGGTCACGAGGTGACCTCTCCCATTGAAAAAGCATGGGAAAAAGCTGTCTTATGATCTAAAAGCCACAAAAACGATTGAAAATGCTCTGCTTGCTCAGAAAAGCGTTGTTTGGCACCCTTTTACGGATCCCAGAGGTCATATTTTCCCTTTGACCTCTCAAAGGTCATCCAAGGTTACCAGGGGTCAAAAACAATATTTTGGCAATAACTCTTGACAGACAGACAGACAGACAGACAGACAGAAAGAAGACAGACAGAAGAAAAGAAGAAACAGAAGAAGAAGACAGACAGAGAAGAAACAAAAAAGACAGAAGACAGAAGACAGACAGACAGACAGACAACAGACGACAGAAACAGACAGACAGACACAGAAGACGAAGACAGACAGACAGACAGACAGACAGACATGTATTTTCATCAAGAGACACTACAAAACATAATACATTGTTAGCGATTGGCGCAAAAGCACGAATGCTTATGCGAGGCGCCTCTCGCACGGTTGGTCCCCAACACAACGCACCACCACAGAGGGAATCACCCAGTGCCACCGCTCAGGTAACAAATGATTGGGTGTGCCGCCCACTCACCGTCACCTCCGCCCGGCCCGGGCGCAGCTATACAAATCGTTTTGTGTTTCGGATAAATTTAAAGACAGTTGAGGCTACTTTTTTGGAGTTTGATTTGTTTAATGGAGAGCCATGCAGTAGAATATTCAGTTTTGATTGTTTATCCATGTTTGAAAGGTTAATGTTGGTTTTAGAGAGAATTTCCTGAAACATTGTTGCTCTTGCATGGTTGAATAATTGACAATGGAGCATGAAGTGTGGTGTGTCCTCTTTTGTTTCTTAATAATATGACCTAATTAAGCTAGAGCGTTGAATCATACACCATTGTGTATGTCTCGTCACTAGCTTTCATTTGATATGCAACAAGGTCACTTTCTGACCTTTGATGACCTCAGGTCATATGAGGTCACATGGTGGCCTCTGGAGGTCAAACCACTGGCGGGAGGTCATTACGTTCCACATAGCAGAAGAAATTCTGACATTTTCCTTTCCAATGTAGTTTACCAGATCTCAATAGCTCAAATGGGGCAAGAGTTATGCCCAGGTTTCTTAAGCATTGCATATTTGAGTGAAACAGCCTATCGTGACCTAACTTGACCACTGGAGGTCAAACCATTGACCTGAGCGCTTAAACATGCGAAGTAATTTCTTACGGAATTCACTCGAGCTTTCTAATGCACTTTGCAGATTTGCGCTAACCCCCTATTTTCGGAGTTAGAAGGGGGGCCATCGATGCCCCCCGGTGGCGCGAAGGTGGCGCCAGACCCCCGGTGGGGCGCGGTTTAAGTCAGGTCATGTCAGGTCGAGAAAGCTATTCAAGGTCAAACAACCCGAATTTAAAACCTAAAATCACGAGTTTGAAGCGGCGCCTAAGGAACATCAGCCAACCGATCAGTTTCAAACTTTTACAATATGATAAGGCTATTAAAATGTGGAAATCTTCTATGTCAAAATTTTGATACTGTTGACAAAAATCGAACAGACTAAATAGAAGCCGTTTCTTACTTCGTTCGTCACCGGCTTCTGACACTCAATTAAACACACAGCATATATAATTGTCGCAAGCCTTCACACGCGCATTGAGGAGGGTCTGAGCCCCCTCCGCTTTGAAGGGGGGGCGGGTAGCCGCCCCCACCCTGGTAAAGGGAATAGGGAGTCCATTCACCTCTCTATCGAAATCATATTTTCCTTTTTGCCAGGTCGTATTTAAGGTCAGTAGAGGTCAAGACATGTTACAATAAGGATAGCATGTAAATGAAGTTTTTCCGTCATTTCATCTGAACAAGTAAAGACAGAGCAAAACAGTTTAGACCATTGGAATTCCGGCAGCTCGCCGCATCGAATAATTTATAATATGAATTTGCTAAGTCAAACCAGGTCAAATATTTGATTTAACCTGACCTGAGGTCTGGTAAAGGTCAAAATGCATATCATTAGAACTACAAAGACGAGGCAAATCTGATGCAGTTAAATAAACGTTCTATCACCATCCATTACTAAGTTATTCAGTTAAAACCATTTTTCCCATGTATTTCCAATGGAGAGGCCATGGCTCGTACCTGACCTTATATCAATATAAAAAATACCGGAACAAATATTAGAAAATGCGATGGGCCCATTATACAGAAATGAGTTTTAATGTGATACATTTACCCTGTTCTGACTTATGCTATCTTAAACTTCTTTTAGGTCAGGTCACTTGACCTGCACTGAGGACCTGACCTGAGAAGACTTAACCTTAAAATTTTGAAATGAGTTGTAAAAATGGTGCGAAAAAAGGTATGCCAAGTACGGCGGCGCTACGCACCACCTTTTATGCTGTCTCCAAAAAAACTCGAAGGGGTGGGTACCCGTCCCCCGTCAATGCACGTGTTAACATTTGGTTGTGAATCGTTAAGCTTCAAAACATATCTACCTGGTTTTTATTTAAGACCAGGATATACATTCCCGTTCTAATCCTTGTTTATATACCCTTCCAGTGTCACAATGTCTTGCATAACTGGTTGAATGACGGATACAGATAAAATGAGTTCTAAAATCAGCAGGGTGTTTTAAACTGCCCTAGGGTGCTTGAAGGACCACAGGGAGTTTAAATTGATGCTGATTGGTTAGGGTGTTTGTAACGACCCTAGGAACTTTATAACGACCTCTGAGTGTTATAACCACTCTGGTTCTGGTTCATCGTTTTAGCCGCATTTGGATGGTTTAAGCACTCGGATCTTCTTTCCACCTCTGACATATATTTGGCACACCTCTCGCCGCAGATATTTGCTCCATCTTCTCATCTACCTTCATTTACGGCGGAAGCAATCACAAAGATAGATAATCATAGAATGTCAATGTGTTTACAAACGATTTGAAATGACAAGGAATTGATGTCTCCCTACCTCTGCAAATTCTCCAATGCCAGTTATTGCCCAAAAAAATATGTTTCAACATACCTAGACTCTCTTCTATCCGTTGTCCAGCATGTGTTCTAAAGCCAGAAAGGCATGGCATCGACCAACAGTTTGGCACCATCCTCCACTTTGCAGGCTTACTGGCACTGACTAGAAAATCATATGTTCTGAGTTTGATTCTCCGAGCTCAAACACCATTGTTTGTGACATGCTTTATTTGGCATAAAACGTATGCTCAAACAACTCACAAAGCACTAAGCAAACGAAACATGATTGGCAGTAGAGTGCATATCCCCGCCGCGATACATAATATATTCTGTTTTGCTATGTGGGAAGTCCATTTCAGCAAGTAGTAGAAAATCCGTTCCATCACTGAGAGTCAAGTGGGTTAAGCTGAGTTGGCGTCCTTCGGAACAGCATCTCCCTCAGCCTGGAAACCGTTCTCGTCGGCGATCCAGTTGATCACAACGTTCTGTCCCTCCGGAGTGGTAAAGCTGTAGCTGCCCTGCATGACGGTTCCCGATCGCTCTCCGATCTGCCTCTGTTCGCCTGTGACATCCTGCTGGGCGGGATCGGTGGTCTCGTAGCCGTACTGGAAAGATCCGTCCTCGTTCATGTTCATGTCCATGCGGAGGATGCCTGCGTCGGCCAGGGTGCCGCCGGATTCTTGAGCTGGCTCTGACACAGCCTCAACGAACTCCTCCTGGGGCCGGGCAGCCGCCAGGGCCAGCAGAGCTGTAATCACCAGCTGAAACAAATGCCACATCTCAGCTCTTTCTAGGAACGACAAATGATCCTATATAATAAAATATTATATCATAGTTTCAGGATTACTTTGCAGAAAAAAATGATAAATACTTGGGAACAAACATTCAGATACATTCGAAGACAACATTATTTCATCTCAGAAAAAAATGAGCAAAATACATACCCAAAAGAGTGATAAGGACATGAGGTAATACATACTCTATACAATGTACATATGATATCATAGATTGGATCTAAACATTTAAACCCCCATTGACAAAAAATGTCACCACTGGAGGACATGACAATTTTTTCTTTTTATAAATTTTTATAAACTAAAAATTTGAAATTTAATTTTCTTAGCGCTGTCGTTCAATGTGTCACAAAATTTGTTTATGAATGAGCCATAACGGTCATAATGGATGAAGGGATGGATACTCAGATAACACGCGCACTGGAGGGGGCCTCGGAGGCCCCCCCACCTGTTTTCCGAGGTGGCTGGAGAACCGCCCGTAGCCGAAAACAATACTTGGCCACATTTAACAGAATTTAATAGCGCGTCGATTGGTGAAGACTTTTTGAAAATCGGTCGAAAATTTTTTGACTTATAGGCCTTCAAAGTCAGACCAGCGTTTTGAGATCGCCGTAAACGTGCGGTCGGACCAGTTAGCTTGCATTGGAGACCGAGTGGTAACGTCATTACGTCATATAAGCGGGATTATATGTCAAGGTCACTTCACATGAAAGTCAAGGTCAAGGTCAAAGGTCACAGTTCAAGGTCAAATCTGCATTTTCAAGGTCACTGGCCACTGTGCGTCCGGCCAAATGACGTTACCTGGTCTGACATATATTACGCTATGACGTCATCGATAAGGTACACCAATACCAAGGTCAAGGTCAAAGGGCAAGGTCAAAGGTCATTTGCAAAGTTCAATCCTCATTTTCCGCCAAACAGTGGCTATAGTGTTGGTCAAAGTGTACCTTATAAGCAGTATACTATATTGTGATCTTACAGGTCAGTGACCTTGAATGACCTTGACCCAAAAGTTGTGGGAAAGCCTCTTTGAGACCTCTTCTCTATGAACCTTGTCCGCCTTTAGCTTATTCCTACCATTTTCCCGCATAATCACAGCATCTAGCAATCGATCCCAGCATGGCCAATATTTGACCTTTACGACCTCGTTTGACCTTGAAGATATTGACCTAGGTCAATGAAAATTGGTCATCATGTAGATCACCCTATCCCTCACCCACCTACCAAGTGGCGTTTTTCTAACCCTCTTAGTTTCCGAGATCTTAGGGGAGCCTATCAGGCCCCCTCCAGTGCGCGTTAGTGCAAGAACCCCTCCAGTGCAGGTGATAAGGATGCGGCGTCTCCCTAACTGATTTTTTTAGAATAATTTATATTCGAATAATAAAAACGGAGCTTTTCCAATTATCTAAACGGCACGTTTCTCGAACTTTGCCGGTCATTTTTAGTGCTGTGATACGCTTGGCACGCGGCATGCTGCACAAATCAAGTATAACTAGTAAAATTGTGTTGCTGAATTTTGGCTCAGGCTAGGCATGTGCCGTCGGCTGCAAAGACGGGCGAGACTTGACACCTAAGACTCTTGCCATATGATCAACATTTGATACTGCTTTATTCTTGGCTACTTTTTCCCATGCCTTTGTCCGAAGAATGCATTGAACTTATTTTTCATGCGATAGATAACCATTCCATTCAACATGAAGTGGGAAATGGTGGCTACCTAAGTAGGATAACAATTTTTTTCGAGATGGGTTCTTCGACTGGTAGTGATTTCTTTGTGGCACTACCACCTGCCATGGCAGATACCGAAAATGAAACCATACCACGTAGTTATAGATTTTGGTAGAAATATGTTAGTATATTAATTGACTTGGAAAATTCAAGTGTTGTGTTTTTGGTTATTCAATGACTATAATAATCCGCACCTTGGTTCTGTCATGGCAGTGACCAAAAACGTCTTGAAACCGCTTTGCTTCTTTTTTTAATACATTAGTAGAACACTTGAATGAAAAGTTAAGTGCTTCGATTTCGATTATTCAATTATTGTTCTGGAAAATTTGATCCCAAAGGTAAGGGTTTCGAAAGCTACAAAAGCATGCACCTATTGCTCCATTCTTGGAATGCGGCAAAAATTTCACCCGGTGTCTACTGCGTTGGCATAGACCTTAAACCCCTTTGTTCCCAATTTTGTTGACACTTTTCCAAAAAAGTCATCCACCGACCAGAACAATCCTGCTAGATTTTAAGGTCGCTAGGTTCAGGAGTTGTAGTCTAACAAGTTCACGCTTTGAATAAATCATAATAAGCTTTAGGGTTTACAGGGTCATATGGTGTCGCCAGCTCTCACCCTGTTGGCAGGGGTTCTTCGGAGCCAGATTGCACCTTAATCAAGGAATAAGCCGGGCCTTGAACCCGGGTTGCTCGCATATAAAGCGAGAGTGCTGACCACCACAACACCACGCCTCCAGTTTTACAGTTTGCACCTGCAGCAATTTCTTCTATAGCTGTTTTACCCGGTTAAGATAACGATAAATGGGGAGAACCAAACTCATAAATCCTTGGAATGAGCCAATGAACACACCTGTGAGAGTTAAAAAAATATTCACTTTTTTGAGTGAAAAAGTCGTAGCCAATCAAATTCTAAATGTACGTAACGCAGCGTGAATTTCAAAACGGACGTTAGCACGTAAAAAGGACTTCTCAAAGGCCTAACATCAAAAGCGAAAACCGCGGGTATTTGTTTCTAAACACAGAAAACCTAGTGGAATATACCATAGCTCCTCGTCGTTGCCGCTGCACCCTGCGCAGTGCCGACGGCACGTCCACCTCCCCCTAAACCCCAGACGCCGTGACAGTGACCTGGAGACGATCAATGATGGAACAAGGGCGTGGACTTTGAAAGAACACTTGTCTCTAATCGATTCTGTCAGGTTTTCACTCTTTGTTTCAGCGATGGGTTATGCCATCAAGCTCTAGACATGGAGGAAATTTCAACCAAAAAGTATGTTGGAGTTCTTGAGCATTTATTTGAAAATTTATGCCAGCACGTGAGAGAATGAGAGAAATAGGCTCAAATCAGTGGGATCAAAAGAAAAATCTGCAAGATTTGTTTGGCAAACGCATGGTAACAGGGCACACCAAAGCGATGAAAGTGCAAATAATAGCAAGGAAGGCACGGTAAGGGAAAGCATAGCTGAAGGAGAAAGAAGGATGCTTTAGCGCCCGAGATACCTGAAGACCTATGAGCATATGCATTCAGACGTCCTTCGTATCAATATGTAATTAAGCTCGTTTAAGATAGATTGGAACACTGACACAGTATCGAAATGGTAAAAATAAGTGTTTCCCAAAGGCCTGTCTTTCCCGGTCTCCTCTAAGCAAAACATGGGTGAGTTGGGTAAAGGGTGAAAGTGACCAATCCCGCACACCGCCTCTGAAGCACTTAAAGTTACTTACAAATTTCATGTTGTTGGCAGGGACACTCCGACCTTGACTAATGCAAACGTGAAAAGTACCTCCTTTTATATCTGCGCATCGAGGCGCTGCTTACCTCATGAAGGCAAGTTCTGCATCCACAACAACATAATCACCTTACAAACTCCGCACTGTGGTACAACCAGCATGCAATGTCGCCAGCGGTGGGCCAAAACTACGCTGTCCACTAGAGGCGGGATTTTCGGGCAATTTTGCAGGCCCGGGCCCGGGCCCGTTCTGCTCTTGATTTAAGAAGCCCGTCACAAGCCCGGTTTGTGAAAGAAATGGCTTATCAAGCCCGGGAAGGCCCGGTATAATGGAAAACCCATAAACGACTATATACAACATTTGTTTACTTTAAAGCTGTTTCAAATACATGTTTTAAGCCAATTTATCCTGTAAAAATTTTGCTTTCACCCAAAACCATATTAAAATGGTGCATGCAGCGTCAGTAGCCTCAGCTATCTTAATAATTCAGCAGAAAGTGATACTGAAAAACACACAGCATGAAACATGGCTTGCTTATGATGCAAGCTTACCTCAGGTAATCACCAGCATCACTTTATAAAAACAATGGGCATTCTAGATAGAGGTATGCACGTGGCAGCTATAAGAATCGGGATGAAATAAGCCCACTCATATCAGACATTTCCTCCATCATTGCACTTTTATAAATCATTATATACTGGCACGAACCTCGCAATTGAGTTCCAATAATGTTTATGAATAGAGGAGAGAGCAGTGACAAGTTTTCAGCTAAAACTTTTCAGAATATCATGGCAGAATAGCTGTGAATGAACCAAAAATCCTTCTCATTGTCCCTCAATTGATACATGTGAGCATTTTCTTTTAATTTAGTCACTATACAGCTTGGAAGATAGTCAAAAGATCGTTCTGCTTGGGTCAGCCCGGTCTGCAAAGTAGGTAAGCCAACAGGCCAACATGAACAAGGCCCATCAGCCATATACAATTCAAATTATCAAACCACCAGCCATAAAGAGCTATCTTGATAAAAACCACTAGTTTTCCACAGGTTCGCACCAAACATGGAATAAAAATATTGTACCAATCTCCACCAAAAAGTAAATCTGATACAAAAAACAACTCAAGCTCATCCACATTACCATTCGGGATTGAAGAACACTATTTCTGTTTGTTTTGTTGTATTTTAGGTGCTTGCGCTTATTGGGTATCTGAAGCGCCGTGCTTGTCTACATTAGAGCAATCATTTATGAAAATATTTTTCAGCAAAATTTACTAGAATAGTAGGTTTATTTCAGGGAAACTATTTCAATACTTTTGAAAATATATTTTAAACATTTCACAGATTTGAAAAATAAGCACAAAGTGTGTGGTGCATTTCTTTTCTCCTGAGAATAGGCCTTTTTCCGCACTTGTTTCATATATGACGCTTTTCTGACTTTGCAACAAGGTGCTTTGCAAAGCCTTACAAGCTGCTCAAGGCCGCGGAATCTAAACAAGGTATCTAAAGTCCGTAATTTGGATATTCTGTTTATGTGTTCTGTGTTTCTATGTTTCTGTACATTTTTAGTGTGGTGGGAGGGAAATGTAAAGTAAAGTATCTTGGAAGAGAAGTGCTGTTATGTTCAAAGCTTATAATAGAAGTTGTATTTCATAGAGGCCAGGGAAGTATCTCCACGAGGAAAATGCAACACATAATGTCAAGTATATTCATGTTTTGGTGCAATTTCAGTTTTCTTCTCAGGCTGACTGCTCTCCCCAGTATCTCCCCACAACTGACTAATTTATGTTGTGAAATACTTCGATCAAAAACATGTTTTCTTTGTGCCTATTTTCTTGCTTATACTAGCCCTTTCTGAGTGGATTCTGCATATTTTGGGCAATGAAAGAGCAAGATGAAGCTGTGGAAGGATCAAACTTATCAACATCTGTTCTTGCATCTAGAGTTAGCATGCCAATTTGAAAATTATGGGCTCCCACTAGATAGTTTGTACCTGACATATTCACTTTACCATTTTTCGTAGAGGACATGGGAATGGCTCCATAGATAACATTTTCTTTTTACCTGAAGCAGAAAGCTTCTGGAAATAATTTTCTAGCTAGAGCTAGGTGTTAGTATCAATATGTTAGCAGCAAATTGGTTAAATTACTTCCTTTGAAACGCTATACTGACAATATGGAAGTAACAAATAGGCTATCACAATTTATATTTTGTTCACCCATAAATGACTTGAAGATTTTGAAGTCATCTGGAGATTCATAAGATGACAGTACAGCATCGATGTGTGCAACTGTAGGCATTATTCAATATTTGATTATAAATATTGATACATGTTTAACTAACTTGTTTTTGATCCTGGCATGAGTAACAGATAGAAAAATAGAGCTTCATGCTTTTACATTCCTGATGTAGGTATGTCTAAAAGTCCATGTCTCAAAATTAATTGTAAATCCATTTTCAAAAGCTGCTGGTGCATGAATAAGATTATGTTTCAGTGGAAAAATGGGTCTGTACTGAAAAAGGCTTATTTAACTTACAGAAAATTGGTCTGTACTGAAAAAGGCTTATTTAACTTACAGAAAATTGACTTTGAAGTCCCAGCTCAGTTAAAGCCCGGAATAAGCCTGGGTGAAGCCCGTTATCAGCCCGGCTTTGGCCTAAATCATGCCTTCAGGCCTGGTCCAAGCCCGCGGGCCTTAGCTGGGCTTTTGCCCCGGCCCCCCGGGCCTAGAAAGTCCCACCTCTACTGTCCACCTGGGGAGGCATGCATTTACTGATTCAATGATATGAACAACCCATTTAGGTTTGTACTGACAGTTAAAGGGAGATACGCGAAAATGGTATTGTGTTTTCTTGCTCTTTGAAAAATCTTGATTACGAATCCGTCAATTATTTTTGCATCTTCTACGAAATTTTTGGAGGCCACTTAACTATTATTGAAATATGTTAACAGTACCAGTAAAAGGTTGGAACCTGTTCTTCATCTATTAGTTTCCAAAATCTATTTTAAGTGTTTACAGTATATTTTATAATAAAATTGTTTGTTCTCTGGTATGATCCTGGGCTTAGAAATACTTGGTTCTTCTGCACATATATATTGTCGGACACAGACGGGACCGCACACGGCTGCGTGCACCACCAGACAGACTCGACTCGACTGCCCTCAAGACTGCGGGGCACAATCAGCTGACCTGTGCAGGGGCGGATGCAGGCTCACTCATAACATTCTCCTGTATTTGTATTTGAATTAACTTTACATAGACTCTAAAAGCTACAAAAGAAATATGTTTCCCCTATTAGTGGAGCATAAATAATTGCTAAAGTCTTCAGTCATTTTTTATCTCGGGTCTTCAATCTTTTTCTACAAAATTCCCAGGATGACGAAACTTTTGCGTCAGATACGTCACGTGATCCAGGTATGATAATTTCCGGACTTCTGATTGGTCAATCGTGATTTCTTTTAAGTCATATATTTCTGTTTTAAGAGTTTTAAAATGTAGCTTTTTTAAATGATTTTGATCTGTGATAGTTCCGAAGTTGTACATCACTATTTAGGACAAATATGACCTAATTCTAAGAGAAATTGATGGTCATAGCCAGACTACGACATTTAACCGCTAGTGAGAATTCTCGAAAAGTCGTCTAGAAATGTTGACTTTGGGAGCGATTTTAATGCATTTAGAGGCCGAATTCGCAAAAATGAGAATAGGAATACTGAAACAGCTTGTTCTGACCTTTTGATGTAGCAAATAAAAATTGCTTCGGGTATCCCCCTTTAAGGTTAGAATGTGCGTGTGTCTCTAAAGGGAATGTGGCAAAGGCGGGTCCAAGATTTCCGATCCGAGGTTGGGGGGGCACTCGATCTAGGGGCACCATTTTGGCCAGAATGGGGCCACTTTCGGACGGGCAACTGATCAGAGGGGTACCAGATCTTAACGACGGAGCGCCGATACTTGCATCCAGGAGAGGAGAAAGCGAGGTTTCAAGGGCGCCGAAACTGAAGGGGTGTACGAGCCCATTTTCCGCTGAATCTACCAATGGACTGCCATAACTTTCTAATAGGTTTGAAATGAGGTAGGTAATAGATTGAGGTTATTGAAAATCCTATGTAAAATAATGGGTTCGTCTGAAAGCTGAACACGTGCCAATAGATAAACAGAAAAATTCACCACTGCCTACCCTATACTCCCATATAATCCCGTAAACATTGGTAGCCATTGTAACGAGACTCAAAACTAATGTCAGGCTGGTTGGACTAACCTTTGTCGCCTCGGCCGTCTCAAAGCTTGCGGGATGGCGCAAAAGAGACGAAATATTGCTTGTTGTACGGTTCTTCATGTTTGCCTGTTCCATAGTGTCATCTTCTCAAATGTCGATATTGCAGCGAAAAAATCTAGTACCTAAAATTTCTTCCTGTAAAACCTAAAATATACCTTATTTATACCAAGAATATATATATATATATATATATATATTATAATACCTAATAAACCAGTGATACCTATACCCATCCTTCCGCTAAAACAACTGCCGGAATTGGCTGACGAGCAATGGAGCTTTAAAAACACTTGAGGTAAAAGACAAGAGCCTACGGTGCTTTAAAAATCTACAAAAAGAGACGAAGCGGGTAAGAGAAGGCAAAGGACAAGACAGGTAAAGGCGTAAAAAACTAAAGCAACGCTTTGGTCATGGATCATTGAAAGAGGTGAGTGATAAAAACCATAAATAATAGCTGTCACCAGAAACAAATTACCCATGTATGTAACAATCTTCTAAAACATGAACAAAGCAGACACCAGACACCCCTACAAAGTGTTTTCATTCATAATCCACATTGCACCAGACACAAAGGTAGATTCATACTGTATGTGCATAGGTCTGAACCGGAGACAGGGGTTTCTCTTCGGGAATTTACGGGCTATACCTTTTAAGAGGTATTTGGGCACGCTGATTGCGATACACTCATACAAGGTAAATTAAGAAACATTTTTCCTAAGCATCCGGGTTAAATAGTTTTTTTTGCAGTTTGCTCGATTTGCCGCGGTTTCACGTAGAAGCAGATTGTAGTACCGAGATAGATAGAGGGAGAGCGAGAAAGAGAGAAAGGGAGAGGAGCTGTTTCTGGTCACCGCAGACAAGAAAGAGAGGAGAAGAAGAAATAGAGAGAGAGGGGAGAAAGAGGAAGAGTGAGACAGAAGGAGAAAGAAAAAGATAGACAGAGGGAGAGGGAAAAGGTTAAGTTGAGCTATTAAATTGGTTCATTGCTACTATATATTAACTGTTTCTGGTTATAGTAGACAAGAAATCACGTTCCTAGCCTTTCCATGTTTCTCGATCTGACTGACTTCAGCCCTCTCTCCGTCAATGGCGTCACGTATGTAAGCGTTGCTGGCAAACACTGACTACACCGGAATCTTTGTGTTGTACAGCACGGCCAGTGAAAAAAGCAAGCAGTGTGTGCGCGGCCCAACTAATCCTACACGTTGTAAGTGCATTCGAAGTTGGAAGGCTCAGCGTAGTATGATTCCCACCGCTCTGAGATTCTGCGCACCAGCAATGCGGGACGCGGCGGCTTTAAGTTACGTAACAGTCTCCCAAGCCTGCAGAGGGTACAAATGGGGAGGATCATTTCAAAGTAGCGTATTACCGCGCAATTCTAAATGTAGTCCCGTATCACAAATCCGAGTATGTCGTTAATTTTGATAAATTATATAAGTTTACCCCATCTGCCATGGGGGAGACGATTCTGATATTTTAACCTAAAACTGTTTTTGGGGCGATGTTTCCCCGTTGGCCCTTTAACTGCTTGAAGCGTCATATATAAGCGTTAAGGGTAAATACTCATCTATCTAACGACAAACACGACCAGTATATTTGATCATTCAGCTTTGCAAAACCCCTCTTAAGCCGCCCAGATCCTGAGATAGCCAACTTACGCTCTATAAGTATGCGGGAAGGTTTTGGACTTAGGTCTGGTTGGGATTATTCGTGCGATCCATTCCCTTCTGAACATTTCGGAGACCTTTAAGAAGAAAACGGAGGCGTGCTTGGCGTGCCTGGCTTCCAGGTAGGGATATGCATGGAATGTAGGACGGGATGACAACCAAGGAACGGGACGGGACTGAACGGCATTTTGCAGGTTTTCTTCAGGATGGTACGGAACGAAAATATTTTTCGGGAACTTTTACAGGGAAAATGGATCGGGCCAGGGCGACACCACTTCTGTATAATTTTCCGGATTCAATGAGACGTGAAAAACTTAAGCATGGAACAAAGTGGAAGGGAAGTTAAAGATACTGTCCCGTACTGGCCTCTATTTCCAGGCAGAGTCTTTATTATTCCTCCCCCTCATCAACGTCCTCGCGGACCATGCAAACCTTCACACTCTCATGGTAAGTGAAACAAATTTGGGTAACTTATCGTGGTTAATTTGTTCAGGTTGGCGCTGCACCGCTGTCACTGCTGAAGGTGCCAGTTTCCTTAACTTCTAAGCCTTAACTCCTCAGTTCTCGCTGCTTCTTTTCACACTGATTCCGGATAGCATAGTCGCCTCTTCCTTTCCCGTCATCTTGACAAATTTCCTGAACATGCCTTTGTCAGAGTTTACGACGAGAATGAGCCCCTTTGCCTTCTTGTGAGAAGAGCTTGGCGCTTTGAGTTCATTGGCGCCTCTGATCCTGAGTTAGTGGTTGATGAAGACGTCTTCCATCCCGACGTCCCGATTGGGGATGGGCGCGCCGCTGAGTTTCTTCTGGTTAACTTTGGAGAATGTGGATTCGGAGGGAGTGATGTTACTGCCGGCAAACATCTTGCTTCTCTGTTTTTTTCAGTTGAAGATTGTTGAGGACTTAGATATCCTGTATTGCTTATTATGGGCACTGAGGGCTGCAGCAGATCTGAAAATTAGAGACAGCAAGAGCAGCACTCCTGAGACATAAAGCTGAGTGCAGGCTCGGTGAGGTATAGGAGGAGGACAGGTTGCACTGGGATGAAGAGAGGACAGGTTGCACTGTGATGAGGAGAGGACAGGTTGCACTGGGATGAAGAGAGGAGAGGCTGCAAGGTGATGAGGAGAGGACAGGTTGCACTGGGATGAAGAGAGGAGAGGCTGCAAGGTGATGAGAGGACAGGTTGCACTGGGATGAAGAGAGGAGAGGCTGCAAGGTGATGAGGAGAGGACAGGTTGCACTGGGATGAAGAGAGGAGAGGCTGCAAGGTGATGAGGAGAGGACAGGTTGCACTGGGATGAAGAGAGGAGAGGCTGCAAGGTGATGAGGAGAGGACAGGTTGCACTGGGATGAAGAGAGGAGAGGCTGCAAGGTGATGAGGAGAGGACAGGTTGCACTGGGATGAAGAGAGGAGAGGCTGCAAGGTGATGAGGAGAGGACAGGTTGCACTGGGATGAGGTGATGACAGGTTGCACTGGGATGAGGTGATGACAGGTTGCACTGTGATGAGGAGAGGAAAGGTTGTACTGTGGCGTGATCTAAGTTCAGTGTAGGGAACGCAGAGCGCAGGCTACCCCAGCATCGAGGTGCACGAGAAAAAGAGTGCCTTTGCAAAGATAATTTAGCATCATTTCACTTATTCACTTGATTATTCACAGGACATGGCCCATTTATATTCAGTCATATAATATTCTAAGGAAAAAATACGATACACGTTGGCTATCCACATCCGAAGCTCATAACATAACGTCAATCGCTCAGTAAAAAGTACAAAAAAATAGTGGCTTTGTACCAGTGAAGATAAACTCGGGACTAGTGAAGATAAATTCGGGACTATAAGAAGTGGACTAGCAAGACAGGTGCACACTTGAAGACTACCGAGTATAATGAGGCGACGTATGCGATAACGCTCGCTCTAAATGAGCTGTCGGTGCCATGAAACACATCTAACCGCGGCCCACTGCCTCAGAACGCATTCATGACCCTAGGCAGCCTGAAAAAACAGGCCTTCCTCTACGCTGTTCACACGTGCATATGGTACATTGAATAGCACTGGCCGTCTTGTTGCTCTGTCAGGTATGTATGTACAATGCGAAAGATCGGTGTAAATAAGATGAGACTCTCCTACCTCTAAGAATATTGTGCATAAAAATATAATCATGTTGAGCCCTTCGAGATGATAATCAAGAATTGTACCAAAAAGTCAGACGGTAGCGATGATAACGCGACAGATATGACACGTCCCGGGTGACAGAGAGCAGTGAGGATGCTTAACTTCAGTTCAGCTTCAACTCTATGTAGGTCACCATCTAAATCCAACCTTAGTACTTCTCTACTGTATGGTTCAGGCACTTCCTTCACACAAGTTCGTATTCATTTGTGACGTATTTGCTACCGGGGATTGGATCCAGGAAAGTCAGGGAAGTAGCCGCCCACGCTGTAGTTGAATTTTTTTTATATTTGTGAAACTTTGGGAGAAGGTATAATTCCAGAGGCGATGAGTCCTATGGATGCTAAGGTATAGTGTCCTGGGTAATCTACATTTAGTTTCTCTTGTTTTAACACGCGCAGGGGAGGGGGGTCCTAAAGTGCGCTAACCTGTTTTTCCAAGGTGTCCGGAAAACTGTTCGCTGCCAGAAAACGCTACTTGGCCACATTTGAGGGAATTTATGAGTGCGTCGATTGGTTAAGAAAGGTGAAAAATCTGTCAATAATTTTTTTACTTATAGGCTTTCAAATGCAGACCTATCTTTTGAGACCGTCACAACCCCACGGTCACATTAGTTCGCCTGCACTGTAGACCGATTGGTGACGTCATAACGTCATATAATTAGGCTATATGTCAAGGTCGTCAACCCACATGAAGGTCAAGGTCAAGGGTCACAGGGCAAGGTCATTGACCCCAGTGTTCCGTTCAAATGACATATATTCAGTATGACGTAAGCTATGACTTCATAATAAGTTTTACTCAAGCTCAAGATCACAGTTTAAGGTCAAAGGTCTTTTTCAAGGTCAAACCTTCATTTCCCGCAAGAACCTCAAAGTTTCTGAGAACATTGTGTGGGACCCTCTCTATGACCTTAAGTCAGTTTTCGGTATATTCGGAGCTTTTTTGCATAATCACGACATTTCTCAATAGGTCTCCAGCACGGCTCAGATTTGACATTTTCGACCTCATTTGACCTTGAAGATATTGACCTAGGTCAATGAAACTTTGCTATAAGGGAGATCACCATCGCACTCATACCCCCTAACGGGCATTTTTTATAATCCTTTTGGTTCCTGAGATCTCCGGGGGGCAATTTAGGAGCTCCCCCAACTGCGCGTTGGCGCCGGACCCCTCTCCAATGCGCGTGTTAAGAGCCTTTCTTCCTTAACGGGTAAAGGAGCTCGTGGAGCTTCGGGTAGAAGTTGGACGGTTCATTATTTTATATTTATATATTTGCAGACACTCCCCATAAAACACCGAAGAATTTTAAAACAGCGCTGATTTTTAATTAAACGTTGAATTAGAACGGGGGCCAAACCATTCTAAATAAACACCCCTCGGAGCGTGACATTGTTCAAGTTGGGCACCCCAACCATCCCAAAACAAGCCAGTCGGATGTCCGGTGATAACAAAGAATCCCCTTGGTTTGAAGAAGCACAGACATATTTACCAGTATTGTTTTCATTCATTGCGGGAATTGATGTGAGAAGAATGATCAAGACTAGTTACTGAATCTGAGTTGTCGGCCCACGGGTACTCACGTTACTCCTGGATGTGTTTTTGGTTCTGAAATCCTCATGATTATGGTTTTGGTGACGGAAAAATATAACCTTAAATAAAAATATATTAAATATAAAAATTATAAATATAAATATAAATGATAAATAATAATAATATAATTATAAATATTATAAATATAAAAATATATTCCTTTATTAACACGCGCACGAAGGGGGCCCTCGGAGCCCCCCACCTTCCAATGGGCCGGGAACCGCTTGTAGCCGAAAAACGACACGTGCCACATTAACAGAATTAATAGCGCATTGATTGGAAGACTTTTAAAACGGCCGAAAATATTGACTATAGGCTTTCAAAGTCAGACCTGCATTTAATCGCCGTAAACGCGCGGTCGGACCAGTTACTTGAAACACATGGGAAAATGGTTCAATGAAAACTTAGTAACGGATGGTGATAACCGTTATTTAACTGCATAGATTCTCCTTGTCCTGTCGGTTCTAATGATAGGCATTTATCTAATTAACTACCGACCCCAGGTCAGGTCAAATCCTGATTTAACCTAGCAAGGTCATATTATATACAATTCAATTCGGCCGATGCGAGGTTCAGAGTTCAAGTCGTTTTGCTTTATCTTTACTTGTTCAGATGAAGTAGCCGAAAATCTTCATTTACATGTTATCCCCATGATGCCATGTTTGACCTCTAGTGGCCTTATATGTGACCTGACAAAAAGGTCCAAATATTTGATGGAAGTGGTTGGGCTCAACGCCGCTAAAGTTTTCGCTACCAAGCGTGTTCCGAGATCTAATGGAGGGCGGGTATCCGTCACCTCCGTCAAAGCAAGTGGCTCAGACCTCCGTCAATGCGCGTGTAACCTGCACCCCACCGGGGTCCGGCGCCACCTCGCCCCACCGGAGGCCACGATGGCCCCCTCCGTCTAACTCAGAAAATATGGGGGTGCGCAAACTTTAAAGTGCATTAGAAGCTCCCGTGAATCAGTAAGAATACTCCATGTTTAGGCGCTCAGGTCAATGGTTTACCTCCAGAGGTCATGTTAGGTCAAGAACGGCTATTTCACTCAAATAGCAATGCTTAAGCAATCTGGACATAACACTTATGCCCTTAGAGCTATTGAGATCTGGTAAACACATTGATAGAAAATTCCAGATCTTTTTCGCTATATGGAACGTAAAGACCTCCCGCTAGTGGTACCTCCAGAGGCACCCGGACCTAATGTGACCGAGGTCACGAAAGGTCAGAAAGTAACATTGCCGTATATTAAATAAAACCAGTGACGAGACAACACGATGGTGTTTGATTCAGCGCCTAGCTAATTAGGTCAAAGTTATTCCAAAATACTGTTTTGACCCCGATACCTGGATGACCTGGAGATGTCAAAGGCAAATATTGCCCCTGGACCGAAAGGGTGTCCAAGAACGCTTTCTGAGCAAGCCGAGCATTTCAATCGTTCTTGTGAATTTCAATCATAAGACAGCTTTCCCTATGCTTTTCAATGGGAGAGGTCACCTCGTGATCTCGACCTCAGGTCATGAAATCGAAAAACCCGGATAACACCTTGTAACCCTGGAGGGGCATGACGGTAGGAAGTTCAAATCGATCGACTTTGAAATGTAGCATAGGCTCAAAAGTAAGTGGGTGACTTGTGACCTCGCCTGGTGACCGACCTTGGGACCCGGGTAAAAATTTCAGGGATGGTGGAAAAAATGGGTGGAGTGAGCCCTCAACCGCGGTGCTGCGCCCGTCGTTTTCTGCTATCCCGGAAAAACCTAGGGCGGGCCATCGATGCCCCCTGGGACGAGGGTTAAGGCCGAGACTCGCACCTCTGTAATAGGGAATGATTTTTGTAATGAAGCAAGCTACGTTACTCGTGTCCAATGAGTCTTCTTCGATTCGTTTGGAGTTAGCGTGGTGTTTTCCGGGTGACCTGTGACCTCCGGTGGTAGGTGAGTAAAATCTGTCATATTTTCTGTCGAAGCTCTTGTCGCGTTAATCCCAGCATTAGTGATGTATGTTGCGGTAGTCACAGTCGTGTCATCATGGTATTTTGGGTAGACACCGTATACATATAAATCTGACTTTGAAAACCTGTAGGTCAGAAAAGTCTCGACTGGCGGCGCTTGAAATTATTTCAGCGATCGGCATGCACATGAATGTTCTCAAGTGCAGCCCGGAAGCCTGTGGCGTCTTCGAACAGTTCTTTATTTACCTCGGAAAATGGAAAGGGGTATGGCGACACTTCAGGAGCCCCTTCAGTCCATTTATTAACATTGTTTTTTAGTATACCTGCAGCAACAACGAAAAACATCGGGGAGGCTGGGTGAATTTATTTCCTTGGATTACGGATTTAGGGGTGGAGTCAGAAGAGAAACCGAGTGCAGATTTTGGTAAGCAGAGAAAGGGGGTGGTAAGTACTGACAAAGAAGTCACGTTTTGGAGGCGATGTCGCTGCCGGCATCCTTGCCTTACGGCGACTCCGTCACTCTGCTGACCATTCCAGAGCCGCTCCTGCCGTCGGTGCGGTGAGCCACCACCCCGTTGATCCGTATGTTTTTAGGGGGTGCGTACGGGAGAGCACGTGGCAGGTGGCCGGAGCCGTGCGCGTGACATTGCTAGTAGGGCGCCCGCCGAGAATTCACCGGGCACCAGTGCAAACAAAAACAATCTGACCAGGGTATAAAGCCGCTCTGTACGTCTCACCAGGGCAGTCGATTCGACGCTGTTAGTTCATCCTGACCACCAGCTGACACGCAACCGACACTATGAAGCTGGTAAGGAGATAGAGCTATTGGCTGGCTCGGTGAATTGTGACTGTATCCAGGTAACCGTGACGTGCGATATGTGCCAGGGAACCTAAATACGACGAGGGCTTTTTGATATGGAAGCGATTTTTTGTCGGCAGAAGGTGGAAAATTAGCTGGCCATTTCACATTTTGCCCGTGACGACGCTTATGGCGGTAACATTAGCGCATATTGGCTTAATGTAAATTCTGAGAGCAGGGCATCTGGTGGGATGGTATGCTGACTGAGTGCATTAGACCAACGTTCTTAAACAGTAACATAATCATTATCGGTGACTTCTTGAAAACTTGTGTGAGCACAATTTTAGCGAATAAAAACATTAATTGGTTTCGTATTTCAGTTACAAAACGTATGTGCCCAAACGCGTATAGATGTGGGGTTGGAGTTGTCGGCGGGTTTGACTGGCCAAACTCAGCAGCGCCCCAGGACCCGGGGATATTCAACATCTCTTGTCAGCTGGGTGGTAGAAATTCAATTGAAAAGTGACAATAATTTTGCTTACAAAGATCCATAAAAGACATTTAACAGGATATACGCTCGTGCCATACAAAAAAAACATTTATAGGCAACGCACTCTCGCCATGCGAAAAAATCAATAAGTAACACGCTCGTGCAATGCATTGAATTTAAAAGGGGCCCAATTTGCCTTGCATGGGTCATCCTATAAACGCAAAAATTCACATGGGTCGTCACATTGTATACGGTGACCTAGGGGAAAGCGATGTCTTGCTCAAGTTCCGCTTCTGGTTTTGCGCGGACACATATTTTTCAGTGGACCTCTTTAAAGCCAACGTGCTAAACATGGCTTTGGTTTTGGCGATTATAAATGACATCACTTGCGGTCAACCATGAAATATATATTTTAATATATCGAGAAAAAAGCAGAAATCAATCAGTTTCCTTTTTGATCCCAAGGACAGTATCTTTTAGTTAAAAAACCTCTCCACTTGTCCTAGCGTACATTATCAAGTTTGATAATTGATCAAGCCTATATGAACAGGTTTATGGCTGCACGAAACATGACCAGAACACATGCCCGCCTGACATCATGCCACTGTGGAGACTTTGTTTCCTTTAACGGAGGAAAGTTAAATGTTACGAAACATTGTCTCATTCTTTAACAGAAGGGAGGTCAAATACATTTTGTTCGATAACTATTGCCCCCCTCCCCCCAGAAAAAAACAAGCCAGTCTGGAATTACATGAAGGTACCACATTCTCCTTAAAGCCTAGAGAACTACTAGCATATACGCCAACTTCATATGCCTGGAAGGCTAGATTTACTGTGTGTCAGTGCAGCCGTCCGCTGGGCGACTACTCGCCTTGAGTGTGCCCCGCGACTTCGCCAGTCCACCGAAACCTCCCTGACCCTGACCCTGACTCTCATCCTGACCCTGACCCGGCACGCGTCGTTGTCGCAGCTGCTGTTCTGCACCCTGGTTGGCCTGGCTACCGCCCAGCGCCTGGACGTCGTCGGACCCAGGACACTGGAGGAAGCAGGAATCCTGCGGATGGAGATGACCCAGGATGCGGAGGGTCAGTTCACCTACGGATACGAAACCACCGACCCCATCCAGGCCGACGTCACCGGAGGACCCAAACAAATCGGCGACGAGATCGGAATCGTCATGCAGGGCAGCTACAGCTACACGGCGCCGGATGGACAGCTGATAGCCGTCAGCTGGACCGCTGATGAGAACGGCTTCCAGCCCAACATCTAGACTGGACTCTTAGTTAAATACCGCCTATATCATTGCGCATGACAAAGGAAGCCGTGATACCCGCATAGTGTGACGTAAGCGTCTCGCTCAACCATGTATGTAGGCCATCCGTCACTTATTTCGCCGTGTAGTAAACGTGTAGCTGGCGCCACCTGTTGCGTGTCGCGTGCAACTATTCTTCTGCAATAAAAAATAGTTATAAATCGTGTGATTTCAGGCATCAGTGCAGGTTGTATGACAAATGTCCAAAGGACCAGAGCTATCACCTCTCAGCACCACAGTTCGGCAGCAGTACCCGGAAAGACCCTGAAGGGCTCACAAAATGATTGATGGCAAAACTGCCGTGCATTGTGCGGCACCAGCCACCTGTAAAAAGAATCGAGGTGATAAAATACAATCAGTAAAACCCACCAATCTGGCAATTAAACTCGGTATCTTATAAAGAGAAAGGTGGTGACTTCTAAAACGGATCGACTTGTTCGTAACAAAAACCTTCACATCTTTGAGTTTGCTCAAATTCTTCAAGTCTATGAGCTCTTTATGTTTGGCACGTCTTATGTCCGAAGTCACGCGGGCCACAAGGTGGAGGCCACGACATTTTTAGGTCAGGTGTGAATTTGAGGCACATTTCAACCTTTCTCTCTCCATTAGAAATTAAATATACTTAAAAACGTTTAGCTTAATTAGAAAGTCTACAAATAAGCGCGCTCGGAAAAAATGTGGTTCTGGATGATTAGTTGTTGTTAGAGCCTCTGTGTGAAATAAAACACCAGTTATTCGTGCATCAGCCCAGAGTAGCATTTGACCCCACCTGAATTCCACCCTGACACCATAGTATTATTGTGCCCGCGCGTTCAAATGTAGATAACGACGCCAGGGTCAGGTTCTGATGGGGAAAATGCAACATCGGGCTGCAGCACGAAAAGCTGCTGTTTTCTTCCAAACAGCTCTAGAGCTTCTAGAACATTACATTGAGTGTCTAGTCTTTAAACTCCTCTCGCCTATGTGTTTGACGCCCACTAGGCGATGTTACGTAATGTCAGCCATAGATCGGTTCGGCTGCCAATAAAGACGTAAGCTCCATTCAGATACAGAAGCAAGTTAACCCTTGCACGTTCTCGGGTTTTCGCCACCTTCGCCCTTACAGGGGAGGGGTGTTGCGACCCCCCTCGCGATTGGCCCCTAATTGCAGTAGAGCTCCGCGGTAAAAGTAGCGTGTTGGTCGTTACGAGAACTCGCGATTGATACCAATTTTTATGACCTTAGGTCATAATGTCACCTTCCAGGTCAGATCAGTGACCTGATGTTCGCCCTGTTGCGGCCCATTTTGCCGTTTTGACCGGAATTTTGCTAACAAATAACATTTGTATCGCCATTAAATTGAGAAACGGATCCTCACGCGCCGATTCATATGCTATACACTAGAGGTGGGACTTTCTAGGCCCGGGGGCCCGGGGCAAAAGCCCGGCCCAGGCCCGCGGGCTTTGACCGGGCCTGAATGCCTGATTTAAGCCAATGCCGGGCTGATAACGGGCTTCACCCAGGCTTATTCCGGGCTTCAACTGAACTGGGACTTAAAAGTAAATTTTCTGTAAGTTAAATAAGCATTTTTCAGTAGAGACCTAGTTTTTCCACTGAAACATAATCTTATTCATGCACCAGCAGCTTTTGAAAATGGATTTACAATTAATTTTGGGAGATGGAGTTTTAGACATACATCAGGAATGTAAAAGCATGAAGCTCTAGCTTTCTACAGGGTGTTTCATAAAGAATGATATTTTTGAATGGATCATAATGCGGTTATAAATTGGTTGCTGTGGTATGATTTACATATCAATCGAAAGATGATTTTGGGACATTTACGATTATTCGTATTTTGATAGCTGTTTTGATATTTTTGCTAGTAAAAAGTAGTCTTAAAATGACTTGAAAAATACTGTCTGTCTATCTTGCCTTCATCGAAAATGTTCGTAGAAATCGCGTGCGTATCACGTGACAAGTATCACGCCAATGGCACTGCAAACATGATATCGTCACTATGGTACGTCTCAGTCCACATGCACATTGCCTCTGGAAATTAATTCTAAAAAAACACCTCTTAAGCTTAGGAAAGCTCGGGTCCAAGCAAGCAATCCCCAATTGGTCCATGTCCCTTGTTCTGCGGTGAACAGTGGGGTCTTTTGCGCTGTGTCCGCCGCATCCAGTCATTCCTATGGAAGGTAAACCAATGAGCCATACGGAGCTTGAGCCAAAAACTTTTAACTTGTAATATTACTGAGACTTTTGCTTTTGATGTGCATGCTCACGTGCCATTTGTGTGTGCTGAAGCCTTTTTAGAGTGCTGCAAGTTCCGTTTTCTCAAATATAAGCGGGCATATATTATGTTTCTTGCACCATTTTCCGAGTACATTTAAGACGAGAGAAAACATGTGATGCAAATGAAACATATTTATATAAAAATGTCCTACAATTTACCATTAAAATGAGTGTTTTGTGAACGGATTTGAAGGATTTTTAGTACTTTACTGACCATTTGAAAAATATCATTCTTTCTGAAACACCCTGTATCAGTTACTCATGCCGGGGTCAAAAGCAAGTTACCTGTATCAATATTCATAATCAAATATTGAATAATGCCAAAAGTTGCACACATCCATGTTGCACTGTCATCTTATGAATATCCTGATGACTTCAAAGTCTTCAAGTCATATATAGGGTGAGCAAAATATAAATTGTGATAGCCCATTCATTACTTCCATATTGGCAGTATACCATTTCAAAGGAAGTCATTTAACCAATTTGCTGCCAGCATTATATTGATACTAGCACCTAGCTCTAGCTAGAATATTCTTTCCAGAAGCTTTCTGCTTCAGGTAAAAAAATGTTATCTATGGAGCCATTTCCATGCCCTCTATGAGAAATGGCCAAGTGAATATATCAGGTACAAACTATCTGGTGGGAGCCCATAATTGTCAAATTGGCCTGCTAACTCTAGATGCAAGAACACATTTTGATAAGTTTGACCCTTCCACAGCTTCATCTTGCTCTTTCATTGCCCAAAAGATGCAGAATCCACTCAGAAAAGGCTAGTAAAAGCAAGGGAATAGGCACAAAGAAAACATGTTTCTGATCCAAGTACTTCAAAACATAAATTAGTCAGTTGTGGGGAGATACTGGGGAGAGCAGTCAGCCTTAGAAAGAAGCTTTGAAATTGCACCAAAACATGAATTTACTTTGACATTATGTGCTGCATTTTCCTTGTGGAGATACTTCTCTGGCCTCTATGAAATAAAACTTATATCATAAGCTTTGAACATAACAGCGCTTCCCTCCCAAACTACCTTTACTTTACACTTCCCTCCCACCACACTAGAAATGTACAGAAACATAGAAACACAGAAAACAAAAAAACAGAATAACCAAACTACAGACTTTAGATACGCCAAATTCCGTGGCCTTGAGCAGCTTGTAGTAAAGCTTTGCAAGTGCAAGGCCAGAAAAGCGTCATATATGAAACAAGTGCGCAAAAAGATGGCCTATTTTCAGGAACAAAACAAATGCACCAAACCATTTGTGCTTATTTTTTCAGATCTGTGATTTTGTTTCAAATATACTTTCAAGAGTATTGAAAATACTTTCACTGAAGTAAACCTACTATTATGGTAATTTTTGGGAAAAATATGTCCATAAATCAGTGCTCTGATGTAAACAAGCACGGCGCTTCAGATACTTCTAAGCGCAAGCCCGTAAAATACAACAAAACAAACAGAAATAGGGGATGGTCCAGGCCCTCTTGCGAAAATCCGAGAGCTTTTGGTGCCAAATCCTTTGCAAAAAATTACCCAAGACGAAGGACGAAGGGAATTGAAACACGGGAGTCATAATTGTTATAACAAGGAACAAGGCAATAACAACGCATTCGTTACATTACATTACGTCATTTATCTTGGGTATTTTTTAAGGCCAGTAGGTACTTTCTGAGAAAATATCTGGCACCAAAAGCTCTCGGATTTTCGCGAGAGGGCCTGGACCATCCCCATAGTGTTCAAGTCCGCATGGTGATGTGGATGGACTGGAGTGGTTTTTTATTTACTTTTTGTGGATATTAGTGCAAACTTTTTATTGCATATTTGTTGCAAACCTGTGCAAAACTAGTGGTACTTTATGGCTGGTGGTTTGATAATTCTATATGGCTGATGGGACTTGTTGGCCTGTTGGCTTACCTACTTTGCAGACCTGGCTGACCCAAGCAGAACGATCTTTTGACTATTTTCCAAGCTGTCTAGTGACTAAACTAAAAGAAAATGCTCACATGTATCAATTGAGGGACAATTTGAAGGATTTTTGGTTCATTCACAGCTATTCTGCCATGATATTCTGGAAAGTTTTAGCTGAAAGCTTGTCACTGCTCTCTCCTCTATTCATCAGCATTATTAGAGCTCAATTTGAATTATGAGGCTCATGTCAGCACATCATGATTTATAAAAGTGCAAGGATGGAGCAAATGTTTGATATGAGTGGGCTTATTTCATCTTGATTCTTATAGCTGCCATGTGCATACCTCTATCTAGAATGCTCATTGTTTTCATAAGGTGATGCTGGTCATTACCTGAAGTCAGCCTGCATCATAAGCAAGCCATGTCTTATACTTTGTTTTTTCAGTATCATTTTCTGCCGAATTATTAAGATAGCTGAGGCTACTGATGCTGCATGCACCTTTTTAATATGATTTTTGGTGAAAACAAAACTTTTTCCAGGATAAATTGGCTTAAAACATGTATTTGAAACAGCTTTAAAGTAAATAAATGTTGTATATAGTCGTTTATGGTTTTTCCATGATACCGGGCCTTTCCGGGCTTGATAAGCCATTTTTCCACAAACCGGGCTTGTGACGGGCTTCTAAAATCAGCACCAGACCGGGCCCGGGCCTGCAAAATTTCCCGAAACTCCCACCTCTACTATACACCTATGTGACCCATCTAGGTAATGCAGGAGGTGAGGTCAAAAGTTAAAGGTCACTGACCGTTACAACTCAAAATTTCCCAATATGTCTAAATTTCAGTTTCAGTGGGGTAATTTTGGACTCTGAATTTAAATTTAGCAATTTAAACAACGCCAAAGGCTTTTTCATCAAAAGCTCAGGTCATCAGGTCAACTTCCAGGTCAAGTCAATGACGTGGTTGACCTCAATGAGTAGGTAAAAAGATCAAGTCCATATTGGAAGCAAGTCAACTTGTGCAGTGTCCACATCATTTGAATGGACTATTCATTAGCCATTCTGCATCATGGATAACAATTTAGTGCCTGTTTCATGTTACTGCTTACGCCTCCTTCAAGGTCAAATTAGGTCAAAGGTCGAAAAAGGTCAAGTCCGTATTGGAGGAAAAACGTATTGTTCAGCGTCCTTCTCATGCTGAAAAATGTACTATTCATAAGAAACTTTGCATCATTTGCGCCAAGTGCCTGTCTCATCATCTGTTACTGCGTACACCCCTTTTTAATATAAATTTTGTTCAGTGTCTAGATACTGGTGGAGTCGGGTCCACAAAGTCATCAAGGACTTGTCACAGACCCCGACCCCACCACCCGAACGAGCAACTCCCCAATGAAGGGTTAATTAGAAGCCAAAGTTTAACGTCCCACAAAGCACAGGGACGGCCGCCCCGCTCAGGCACCCTCCACCAGTCAGTTGCCAGCCGACCTGTACGTCGGGTAAACTATTGAGCGCCGGAGCGTCTCAGGGAACCGATCCCAACCTGGGCAGCCCCGCCACTGCATGCTTCGAGCAGCGGGCCGGAGCCCAACGCTCTACCAACTGAGCTACCGGGGCGGCAAAGGTCAAAAGTCTTTAAGGTCAAATAGGTCAAATTTCGAAAAAAGGTCAAGTCCATAAAATATGCAAACCAACTAGTTTAGTGTCCATACCATTCAAATTGACTATTCATAATCCATTCTACATCATTTACGCCCAGTAAGTGCTTGCTTCTTCATCTGCTATTGTTTACACCCCTTCCAAGGTCTAATAAGGTCACATATCATATCGGACAAGGTCAAGTCCGTATCGGACGCAAGTCAGCTAATTCGGTGCCGATCTCATTTAGAAATACCGAACCGAAACACGCATCTGTAGTCGTTATTTGACGCAGAGTTATCACTGAGGCCACGGAAGGTCAATTCAAGGTCATTGAAGGTCAAGAAAGGTCATGCAAGGTCTAACCTGATAAAAGTGATCCTCAAAGGCTGGAAGAAAATATTCTGTGCCAGTTCATGAACAAATACTGCAAAAGAACGATGAGAGTCTGGAGAATTCACGTGAAAACTGGTACAGGTGCCCAAATGACCTCAACATGGTTCCACTCTTGAAGTCATAGCTCCGTGACCTTGAAAGCTAGGAAGATTTTTTTTGCAAAACATGCGCAATGAATACCCCAGAGGCTATACTAACGCCCAACGCTTTAAATTAAAAATTTCGTTTTCAATTCTTGAAAAACCTTAGGGGATGAAACACCCCCCCCAGTAAGTGCGAGGGTTAAGACTGATCAATCGAGTTGATGTTCCAGGAATTTTTAAGTTGTATCTGGTAGTAACAGCCATTTGTGCTGCAGTCCTATGTTGCATTTTGCCGTACTGGACCAGTGTGGATTTCTAAAAATCATTAGGGGTACCCAAATTTGAAGAAAAATTAAAAGACCGCCGTATAAAAGAATATCATAATTTTTAGCCATCACAAAGTCCTTTGAATTGTAAAAATGATAAAAATAAAATTTAGAGGTATTTTAACACTAAATTAATATTTCATTCAGGTGGCTGGGCATTCCCAAAGGGATATAAATTCACACTCTATATGGTACGGCTCATTAACCCGGCACCGCCTGGGGTGTGATGGGACCCCCTACGTTCTCAGGAACTGGAGGTGATAAGAACAAGTTAAAACGGCACTAGAAGCACCTACCCCTTCTATTCTGGATCCCAGTTCGAAGCGTATCCGTGGACCCGTGGCGTTACAGTGGGGCACCAGGGGTCAAATTTAGACACATTTAGAAAATAGCTTACACCTCGGAAGCCAGAGGCCTAGAATAAACGTCATCCATGTGTTCGTCTTAACCTCAGGATTGAAACACTATGGGGCATGACCTGACGATCACATTATGACATTGGCCTTAGGTCAATGTTAAATAATACCTTTAAGACCATTATACATATCATTAGAAGCCTTGGGTATGCTCATTACTATGATACTTTATTTAGGACTGTATCATGTTATGTTCAAAATAATAGACGCAAACAACTCGCAAACCCTGACCTTTGTGACCTCTGACGACCATAATATTAATCCGAACTTAAAATTAATGACAGCATGCAGATTTTCAATAGCTTCGAACGATGTTTAGAAACTTTATCTAATTGGTGCAGAAGCCGAGTTACAACCTGGCTTTGTCTGCCTGATTTTAGAAGAAGGAGAACGCTTTACACGGGCCTAGCAATGACGTCATAACTCGCTGACCGAGCTACCCAATGTCAGTTTTGGTCCCAAGTTGTCGAATTGATCTCCCTAGAGGCCTGCAAAGCGACCGGGTTTTATCTAAATCGGCTCAGAATCATTTGCAAAAAACCGACGAGGGGTACGATCAGATCCCCAGACGGTGACAGGTAAGGTCAAGGAACAACCGATCAATATTCGAGATCGTTCAGCTATCGTTTCCACTGACATGTGTTGTACTAACAAGATTTCACAATGAAACTTTAAACATTTTGAACATATAAACATATATGTGTATTCCAGTATATTGGTATATACATACTGAACAGTAACACCCAGCCGTTAAAAGCTACCGCCGCTTGAAATAATTTATCTAAAATTGTTTGATGTTCATAAAAGTCCGCTCCCATCCTCCTACCACAATTTCCGTGTGCTTTATTGATTTGGTCAATACAGAATCCGGACTGAAAAATCAAAATATCAACAACAACAAAATTGTTTAAGATTCACCATTTACAGCTTGTGAGGTCACTCACTGCCCCAGTTCCGACAAATAAGGAATATTTCGAAAGCTGAGTCCTGAACGTCTTAATCTGATCACGGTGTAAGAAATAGTATGAACCCATGCCCCAGTAGGCCTCCGAGCCACCTTCGCCCCGGGAGGTGTTTGAACACCCCCTCGAACTCGGCCCCTATGCGGGATAGCGAACAAACGCGCAAGCTGGTGGATAGTTCATACAACTTCATGAAGAAATTATATCGGTCACTTTTGTCTCAGCTCAATATTGAGGTCATGACAGGTCAACGAAAGTGGCATTTTGAGCAAAGGTTTTGGGCTCTAGCATCTGACAGAGTTGAGTTAGAATCATTTTTAGGCACTAGTCGCTTCCTCTTGTCACGGAAAATCTTATGATGTATAATATGACCAAACTAGGTCAAAACACAAAAATGACCTCACTTCAGGTCAGGTCAAGGTCACTTTTGACCTAGTAAAGTCAATATGGACATCAACCGACTCGCAGAAGCAATCCCAACGCAATGGTATAAAAATAAAAGACGCGTCATCATTTCATGTAAAGTTATTGACCAAAGTCTGAAAACTGCTTAATAGCTCAGCGACCCTAAGAGGTCACAGGTAAAAATTCAACATGAACCTGAAAAGGGCCGGGATAGTTCGATTTGGAAAATAAGGCATTATACTCATCTACAAAATAAGCCCAATTTCGTTTCCATGTATTTCCAATAGAAAGTCATGGTCTGTATTTGACCTCAGGTCATCGATAGAAAAACCGAAACATACTTGAGAACTCGGTGGAGCCATTATGTGTTATAATTTTCAATCCGATAAATTCACCCTTTCTACTTATGCCACCTTAAACATTTTTTAAGTGAGCACTGGGACATGACCGAGATAACCCAAACTTAAAACTTTGGGAAAGTTGCGGAATCGATCAAGGATAAGGCGTGCTAAGTACGGCGGCGCTTCGCGCCACCGGTTTTTCGTTCTACTGAAAAAACCCGAGGGGTTGTTCAAACACCCCCAGCGGGACGAGGTTAATAAACAATAACTAACGAAGAACGCGACGTCATCCGGAGACAATCAGCGCAGTATTCTAGCATACAAACTAATTTATGAGCCTCAAAAAAAGTCGGACAATCCTGGTTAGGCGGCAGTGCACAGGACTTCGGCTGCCGTAGGCCGGATGGCGGCAGCATCAAAATAATGTGATAGGAGTCGCCCAAGCTAAAGGAATACAGTGATGTTAATGTCATTAAAATATAGATACCTGCACAGTTAATTGCCTCGTGCACCCAGTGATTACCTGAACCCTACTTGTTTGAACAGTCAGAGCTTTTACTACTCCGCCTCAAGTAACCTTGTTATCTGCTTAAACTTCTAGTGGTCACACAATGAAAAGTCAGCTGGTCGTGTAGTCACATGTCCCAGTACTGTTTTGTCAATAAGGGTTTCTCAATGAAAAAATAAAAAGATGCATCATTTACTCTGATCCAAAAATACTAAAGATTCGAAATCAGCATCTGCAATTTTACCGCGATACGTATTCATATACCGAACTCATTTAATGAACTCATATGGATGTTAAGTGATATCGACACCCACACTCACACACACACCCATGCATCCACCCATCAATAATGTCTCCTATATCTGCCCTCCTCCTCAGTCCAACAGCAGGAAGAACAACCACAGTTCTCAACACCACACGTGTACGTTTTGTAATCCGCCACGCGACCCCCCCACCGAGCCTTGAACTCGGCGTCAGCGGCGACCAGCGTGCGACCTTCTAACCCTGCCCCGGGCAATCGGCACCAAGTATGGCGGCTGTTGATTGGTGGATGCGCGTTACTGTATAGCAAGAAACACAAATGATCCCGAGAATGCGGAGCTAACATAGAACCAAGAGATATATCAACATGTATGTATGTATGTATGTATTCAGAATCACCAACAGGCATGGGCACCCACACAGGTGAAGTCAAAGATGATCTTTAACATGAAAAAACATGATCTTTTCAAGCATTACTAGCCAGATTTTGCCCTACATTGGCTCGATTATCTGCGCCACCATCCGATACTCTTTGGTACAGGCGAGACAGCGGCAGAGTCAGCACTGGCTAACCGTCGGCCGAGTTCGCTGAAGTCAGGAGTGTAGCGAGAGATCGATTTCTGCTGAGCGAAATGGAGTGGGACCCGGCCCGAAGATAACCGAGAGGAGAGGAGAGGAGAGAGATGTATGGTACAATAAACCGTCGAACGAGATATAGAGTGAGAGCTAATGAGAGCGCTGCCGAAACCAAACCAGCTAATGTACCAGAAGAGGAAGCGCATGCTGCTTTGTGCCATGTTGGATGGTTAAAAGGCACTAAACTTAATTTGGAACTCACAACATTGCCGATACCTAAGCGCATTTCACTTTTCAGGTGTCATACCACATCTAAAATTATATGGTGAAACCCAATAGTTACAGGCAACGGAATGTTTTGTCTAATGAAGGCACTCCTAATCGATCCACCATACTAACGTGGATTTTCGAAATCCATTAGGGCGCCCAAATCCGGCTGTCAAAAAACTGTCAACTACGACAGTGTTAAAAGAACTATTGCACAAAAGACCATATATATAAAAGACCAATGTACAATAAACCCCCTTAAATACATGAAATTATGCTGCACTGCTTAACATGAAAAATAAGAGGTGACTGGGCACTCAACATCCAGCGATAAAAGCCCATACTCTAGCCCTGAGGGTAATTTCGAAGCTTCATTCGGCTAAGCACTGATCACATACCTAGGAAATATACTACTAAAGCTTAAATATTTTGCAAAAATATAGGACTACAGGCAGTCGAGGAATGTTATATCCACCAGTCTGTTATAGCTTCCACTCAGTAGGAAGACTCATCTACTGGTATGAGCGTCAATAGTCAAAATAGCTGCAGCACCTAAAACCTATATTGATTATGAAAACGAGGTTCCTGGTCATTTTAAAGTCAGCGCCAGATATTTTCCTAACCGTACGAGACAAACTACGAGATGTCAACTCTTCCGGCTGCTTCACAAATATTATTTCTCCACGTATGCTTCGAAGATTGTTTCCAATCAATTCGGATGATATTTTCTATGGACCATCATGATCTAAACGAGGGTAGGTGTAAGAAACAATTTCATTATTATTTGAAACACAGACCATCATACCACTCACAGCATTGCGTTGTTTTTATTCGCATCTGATAGGATGCGAATAAAAATATTAACTCTGTGAATGAATAATAGCCAATTATCTATTTTTTTAAATATCAAAATATGCTTACCAAGAATATTTATATGTATTCCTAACAATTCTTAGGGCACGCGGCAAAACAACCTCAAATATATGTGTATTGTATTGTTTTAGGGTCATTTCTTGTGGTCGTGCTTTATTTTCCTCAACCTCTTCTATTTTTTTACCTATGTTTGGTGGGGAAAAAATCGACAGTGTGATCGGGCTAAACGCTTCTGAAACATCAGGCAAACCGAAGATATGACTTGTGTAAAGGTTAAAACAGGTTCTTGGTGATGTCTAAATCATCTTGTCCAGAGGTTTAAAAGTTTTGTTGGTTGATTCATGGAATTGTTTTTCAGGTGCAGGTGGGATCAGTTATAGGAGGAATAAAAAACAGTGTTTTATAGGGAGCGATGCCGTCCTGGATCTTTATTTGTTCTTCATGAGTGGTACAATGAGTAGTCGTGCAACCAGCTTCTCATTTTACATTTTTGGTAACACTATTGCGTCTTAATAAAATGTACAGTAGGCTCTCGGACTGTCACGTCATGGCATGATATCAGCCAATCAGCCAGCAGAAACGCAACAGAAGAGGCGCTGTTTATCAATATTGGACAGCATGTAATGTGTCGATGCATACAAACATTTACAAATATCAGGCGCGTTGCCACCAACAAAAAAGCGAGGGGGCCAGCAAAACTTCAACCTTCAACCTCCTGGATCCACCTGTGCCCTGCAGTGCGCGTGTTGACACTTTCCAGCTTGCCCGTCGAAAGGAGGGCATGGGGCCTGTCCCTCCACTTTTTGACCGAAAATTTCCTGATCTCAGTCAAAATTGGAGGAAATCAGAATTTTTATAACCAGCCAGTGCGGAATGCAACGAGCAGTCCAAATTCGAAGAGTTTTTGATCCTAGCGCGGAAAGTTTCTTGTCAGCATCAGGCTGAATTTTGGCACGCCCCTCACATTGTTTGTTAGCGCTGATCAATGGTTTGTTATGCCATGCGCGTGGCCACCGGAAAAAAGGAGTGGGTCAGCCAAGCTTCATTATCAATATCACATCCAAAAATGAGGTGCTTTAAAGTGTTGTCGCAATGAGTAGAGTGATTATAAACAGGAAGGAGATGGTAGGATGAGGAAAGGTAGGATAAAGAGGATGGGATTCACCTGGAGGGGTGCCGCAGCCACAGGCGCATGCGCTCAAGCCCAGGTAGATAAGGATAAGGATAAGGATAGGTCCGGTAAAAACCTACACAACACACACACACACAATCCACACAGAACATTAAACCAAAATAATAAGGATGAAATGTTTGATTTTCGCTTCGTTTATTCGTTTTCATTTCAATCTAATGCTGACAAGAAATTTTCCTCGCTAGAACCAAAACGTTTTCGGATTTGGGCTCCTCGTTGCATTCCGCACTGGCTGGTTATAAAAATGTCTGATTTCATCCAATTTTGACTGAGATCATGAAATCTTCGGGCAAAAAGTGGGGGCAGGCCCCCCTGGCTATCCCGACGCACCTGACAAATACGTACAAATATTTTGAAACACCTGGCGCCACAGAATAAAGGTCCCCATGATGCTGCGCCGTTTGTTCATTTCAATTTTTTCAATGTGTGAACGAATTGTGTAGTGACAAATATGCACATAATTCAGATATTGTGAATAATTTCTGCTTTGCTGTATCTTATGGACTGCATCACTGCTAAGTATGGAGTATGCAATAAGGTATATTGTAGGTATGTACAAACATACATTGCTAATAGTCCCTTATCAGTGGTGGCTGCAGGAGGGGCAAAAGGCATGTGCCCCCTCCCCAAATGGGAAAGCTCGGGAAAAAACTATGTTGTTGACCCCCCCTTCCAAAGCTGTCGAAATTTTCCATTTCTGCAATGTGTCGATTGCAAAATATTGTCCTATAATGATTACTACGGGGATGTCGGAGATGGTTTTGACCTGGTGCAAACAGTCAATCCGCACCATGTGTAGTCTGGTGTTCACAAGAGAGGGAAGAGATGATACAGAATCGTCCAGAGAGTGACTTTATCTAGCATGATTTCTCGTCCGAAATGAAAAAAATATCGTAGCACTCAAAAGTAAAATAGCTCCGAAAGCCGCAAATTCCTTTCTTCTAGAACGAAAAGCAGAATACAAGCCTAATTCCTTTCTAGAACTAAATAATGATTCGACCGATAGTACTAGATGATGATACTAGATGAACGAGACTAATCATATCATCAATCTAATTGACAGCGAAATGTTCCTTTTTCACTAAGTGATGCAAATGATTATCGCGTTTTTCCAGTTTCCATAGTTCAGGTAAAGAGAAAAGCCAACCATTGTAACCTCTATGTCTCCTTATATCACTTTGAAAAAGAAAGAAGTGTGTTTTTACAAATGTGGCATCGGGGCATTACACGAATAAATTAATTGTCACTGAAGCACTGTGCGGTCCTTGGAAGCGGTACACCATACCTGCGTTCCAAATTGTTTTTTATATCATGGATAAATTTTTGTACGATTCTGCAATGCCAAAACAGGTGAGTAATCGTTTCTATATTGTTAGTACACAGAGTGCAAACATAAGTATTTGATATTCCTATTGTATGTAAAAATCTGTTTTTAGTGATTATTCTGTTAGTTATACGATAGTGGAGATAAAGCAGAGACGTAGCCTTCGTAGCCTGTTTTAGTTCTAACAAAGTTCCAGTTTAAAAAAAATCCTATATCTCTTTCCCATTTTTCTCTAATGAATTATTGTTATTGCTTCTAACTTTCGAGATTACAAACTGTTTATAGCAATACCGGTTTAACTTGTGATGCTTGCTTTTGAAAACATTGAGCCCGTAAGGGATATTTGGTCTCTCGAAGCGAGTTTGCATGCCAGGGCTACGCACTTCGTCAGGCAAACTTCTAATTAACGCCTCATAACACAAAAAGTTCATTGGAATGCGGTAATTACGCCTAATTTCTTCAGCTGACAGTACATTTCTATTTTCATAATTAAATAAATCCCCTATAAATCTTAGACCTTTTGCATCCCATTCCTTAATACAAGAAGTTTTGTATATAGTAAAGTCCGAAAACCAGATAGTTTCAGTCAGTATCTCTTGTGGCAGCGCGTGATAGGTATCATTGAAGTGGATAAGCGACTGCACTACATCGATCCAAAATGGATTTTGAAGCTGGTTTTTTACTCTTCTCCATTTTGTATTTCCGAAAGTTAGCATACACGAGGGTTCTGGTAGTTCAATTCTTGCAACTTTTACCCAATCCATGGATGACTCAATCGCTCTTCGTAGCCATGATAGTGTTTAAGGCTGAGAATGAACGCATTTATATCCAACATCTAAAGACCGTCGGCCTCATACCCCTGAATGATTTTTGAACGTTTAACCTGGTCGGGTTTACCCCCTCCCCCAAAGAAACCTAAACAAAAGTTGTTCTATTTGTTTTACGTATGTAGCCGATGTGTTCGTTAGCGCCGTCAGGAGATGAACAAGTTTGGAAATTAGCGATGATTTTATCACGATGATTTTACCAAGAGGTGTGATGTGCCGCCGCTTCCATTGGTTAATTTTCTGTTCAAGTGCTGGCAATTTTTTATCTAGGTTAAGTTAAATAACATTATGGTTGGTGCGATTGTATGTTATACCGATGATTTTTATATCTTGTACCCATTTGAAATTGTATTGCTGGGTTATTTCGGTTTCCTTCATGGAACCAATTAGCATGCAATATGTTTTTTCCCAGTTCAGTTTTAGCCCTGAGTGTTTTGAGAACTCAGTAAGTTCACTAATGGCACCTTTGATTGACCTATCCGAGCCTTCCAAGAAAATAATTGTGTCATCTACATATTGACTGCTACGTATTTCTAAGCCTGGTGTAAGGTTGACACCACGTAGGTATTTGATTGATTGATTTGGTTTCTGAGTAATACTAATACATAAATACTAATAATTGCGTATATACTAATACAAATACAAAACAGTACCAGAACCGACAAAACAAACAGATATCCAGAGGCGGGATCTCCTTGTCGGATTCCTCGGTGCAAAACTATTTTCCCCAAGAAAGTCATTCATTTGGATGCGGGCATAGTTAGCAGAGCTCAAGTATTGTGTACGAATGAGTCTTAGGAAATTTTCGCCAAAATTCAGTTTTTTTTAATACACATGCTAAAAAGGGCCAGGAGACAGTTTCCTTTGCTGCCTCAAAATCTGCAGCCATCAGTATGCCAGGTATATTTTGCTTGTTTACTTGCTCTATAACATCATATAGCAAACGGCTATTTTCTCCTATAAACCTGTTACCCATATACGCTGACTGAGATGCTGTTACTAATTTGTTAAGTACTTTTTAAATTGATTTGCGATTGCTGTTGAAATAATTTTTAAGTCAACGTTGAGCAAGGAGATTGGGCGCCAGCCTTTAAGGGAATTTTGATATTTTCCGCCCTTCGGAATCATTGTTATCAAACCTTCTCTATGCGTCATGAGGTTAGTTTCATTCGAAAGACTGTGTTTGAAAGCTCGATACACGAATATGCCGATTTCTGTCCAAAAGGCTAAAAAAACTCAACTGGGAAGTCATTGCTTCCCGGAGTTTTTCCTTTTTTCATCGATGTTAATTTTTTTTTTTTTTTTTTTTTTTTTTTTTTTTTTTTTTTTTTTTTTTTTTTTTTTTTTTTTTTTTTTTTTTTTTTTTTTTTTTTTTTTTTTTTTTTTTTTTTTTTTTTTTTTTTTTTTTTTTTTTTTTTTTTTTTTTTTTTTTTTTTTTTTTTTTTTTTTTTTTTTTTTTTTTTTTTTTTTTTTTTTTTTTTTTTTTTTTTTTTTTTTTTTTTTTTTTTTTTTTTTTTTTTTTTTTGTTTTTTTTTTTTTTTTTTTTTTTTTTTTTTTGGGGGGGGGGGGGGCCGCTTTTTTTTTTTTTTTTTTTTCCCTTTTTTTTTTTTTTGGGGGGGGCCCCCCCCCCCTTTGGGGGGCCCCCGTCACCGTGTTAATGCTAGTGTCAACTCTTCTAAGCTTATTGGTGTCTCGAAGTAATCTTTCTCCGTTTCGCTTAGTTTTGCTTTTAACCCCGCCCCACCGGGGTCCGGCGCCACCTCGCCACCGGGGGCCATCGATGGCCCCTCTAACCGAAAATATGGGCGTTAGCGCAAATCTGCAAAGTGCAATAGAAAGCTCGCGTGAATTCAGTAAGAAATTACTTGCATGTTTTAGTGCTCAGGTCAATGGTTTGACCTCCAGAGGTCAAATTAGGTCAAGATCGGCTATTTTCACTCAAATATGCAATGATTAACAAACTGGGCATAACTCTATGTCATTAGAGCTATTGAGGCCTGGTAAAGTACATTTGATAGCAAATTGCCAGTACTTTTCCGCTATGTAGAACGTAAAGACCTCCCGCCAGTGGTTTGACCGCCAGAGGTCACCTCGTGACCTAATATGACCTGAGGTCACGAAAGGTCACAAAGTGACCTTGCCGTATATCAAATGAAAGCCAGTGACAAGACAAACACGATGGTGTTTGTTTCACCGCTCTAGCTCAATTAGGTCAAAAGTTATTGTCAAAATACTGTTTTGACCCCTGGTGACCTTGGATGACCTTGAAAAGTCAAAGGGCACATAGACCCCTGGGATCCGTGAAAGGGTGTCCAAAAACGTTGTTCTGAGCAGTCTGAGTATTTGAAATCATTTTGTGGCTTTTATATCATGAAATAGCTTTTCCCCATGCTTTGTCAATGGGAGAGGTCGCCTCGTGACCTGACCTCAGGCACGAAATCGAAAAATCCCGGATATACACCTTGTAGACCCTGGAGGGTCATGAAGTGTAGGAAGTTTCAAATCGATCGACTTTGAAATGTAGCTCTTACAGAGCTCTAAAGGTGAAAGGAGGTGACCTTGGTTGACCTCGTCTTGTGACCTGACCTTGGGGACCCGGGGTAAAAATTTCAGGATGATGGAAAATGATGCAGGAGAGGTAGAGCCCTCAACCGCGGTGCTGCGCCTCGTCGTTTTTCTGCTATCCCGAAAAACCTTAGGGGCCATCGATGGCCCCCGGTGGGGCGAGGGTTAATATTTTCATTTATGAAATCCATGTCCGTGACATTCTCATTTTGCTCAACATATTTATTCTTTAGTCCTTGTGTGAAAGCAGACAAAACTTCGCTCGTTTTGCTTATTTTCCTATCTCCGTCCTGGATATATTCAACAGTCTTCCGCATTATGTTCCGTTTCTCGAGAGAAAGGAAGTACTTCGAGTTCTTTTCACCCTCCTTGTGCCACTGGGCTCGGGAACGTACAATGAGTCCTTCTATGTATGCTTTTCTATGGATTTCAAGGGCCAATTCAGCTGTCTTTAAGGCTTCAAAGCTTTCTGGGGAGTTCATTGTCATTATTTTTTCATGAGCAGTAGTTACATTCTTTATCAGTTCTTTTTCCAACATTCGCCTTTTTGTGCTTTCCTTTTGCAATACTGAACGGTTTCTCCCCGTATTAACATGATTAGTGTTTCGTAGAATAGGGTATCACTTATCTTAAATTGAATGGCAGGGAAGTTTTCTATGTTGGCGACGAAGTCTTCATTATAAACAGGAACAGCATACTCTAGAACAACCTTTCTTATACAATCTTTTACGAGGTCTACGTATTGTTCTTCTCCCAAGACAGATTGGTTAAACCTCCACATATCGGGGCCGCGTTCTTTAACTACATTTTGAAGTCGCAAAACAAGCATATCGTGATCTGTTCTATACCCTGGCTTTATCAAAACGTCATGAACACTGGGCATCAAATCGTCATCAATAAAGAACATATCTAGCCTTGCCCCTTTAAACGGGTTATGCTTTCTCCAGTTGTATCAGTTTTTATCTGGGTTTTGCTTCGCCAAACGTCGAACATTCTGTTTTCATTTACAAATTCTAAGAATCTTTGTTTTGCGTATGTATTATATTCACGAGAGTAGTTATGAGAATCCTTAACTGAATCAACAACAAAGTTAAAGTCTCCTCCTATGATTATGTGGTCTGAATGAATAGGGTCTAACTCTCTGATCAGCCCTTCGTAAAATTCTGGTTCATCACTGTTAGGGCCATAAACGCTTACAAATGTAAAAGTTAACGTACCAATTCTGCTTACAATGAAAACGTAATTTCCACTTTGAGAATATTTTTCCATAATTGTTTCGTGTTGAATTTTGTTTCTTACAAGAATGCTTGTGCCTCGGCTCCTGTTAGAAAATGTCGCATGATAGCACTTTCCACGCAACAGACTATCGAAATACTGCGTTGTATCACCAGTTAAATGAGTGTCCTGAAGAAATATAATATCAATATTTGTATTTCTAAGGAAATTCATCACATCTCTACGTTTTTTTACTTGGCCCAAACCTCGGCAATTCACGGATGCAATTGTTAATTCAACTATTTAATTAGGGAATATTTGTGATTGCGAAATTTACGAAAGAATCTTAAGCAAAGTAATAGAGGCCTCTACTAGCCACTCTTAACCAGCTTGGTTGTCGGTTCTGTTCCAACTGTACATGGTGTGCATCGTGTTGTGAGCGATACCGTAAGTCTGAAAGAGATCTTGGAACTGAAACGCGATAAGTGAGGCGAGGGATGCACCTGTGAAATATAATACAAAACGTAACATGAATGCTGACACTCAACTGCAAGCGACATCTAGTGTCCACGAAAGTATTGATAGTACTGACATTTGTCGGACATCTCGCTTTACGCCGTGAACACATGGAAAGGAGTGTGTCTTTACAAATGTGGCATCGGGGCATTACACGAAGAAATTGTCACTGAACCAAGCTTACCCTATAAAACGAAACAAGAGGAGGATGCACCTGTAAATATAAACAAAACGTAACATGAATGCTGACACTCAACTGCAAGCGACATCTAGTGTCCACGAAAGTATTGATAGTACTGACATTTGTCGGACATCTCGCTTCACGCCGTGAACACATGGAAAGGAGTGTGTCTTTACAAATGTGGCATCGGGGCATTACACGAAGAAATTACTGAACCAAGCTTACCCGTATAATAATAATTATTGGGGCTTATCGACGCACCAACTGCCATCATATGGCGTCCCAACTCTTTCCCTGTTGGAAGGGTTTCTCGGGAGCAGCTTGCTCCTTGTTCAGGGAAGCCGCCGGGCCTAACCGGGTGGCTGGGAAGCCACTACGCTAACCACCCACTACCGCGCCCCCGTATAAGTTTGAAACACCCTAATGATGCACCCAGTCCAATAACTGACCTCCGCCTCAAGTCAGGATCATATGGTACCCTGACATGGTAGTAAGACATAATTTAACTCCCTAAATGAGGAATACAATCTCTCTTATGCTTAAGTTCTAAGCTTGTCAGGTTTTTTCACATGTTCAAAGCCGGCCGATGTTTGACGCCTCTCGTCCAACTGTGACATCACAGGCCATCGGACATGGTTCAAACATGGTACTAGAGGCAGATGAAATATGCCAGCGACTAAGCGACACACTGTTGTTTGCATGGCAATGCTAAGGCCAGATCGGACTAACAGGCGACGATGAATACGGAAATTGTTCAGACAGTGCGGGGAGTACTTCTGAAGGCCAACATTCACCGCCTTACAAAGCGTAGACCTGTTTGGGAGACACTTCTCCGTGTGGTGGAACGGTTGATTATTCCACAACAGCGGAAGGTGAAAAGGTCCTTCCAGGCGTGCCCTTCCTTTTAAGCATCATCCTGCCGTAAACTGCTCGCTTCTGGAAAGAGCGCTTGCTCTGCAAACCCTGCAACATTTCACGGGGAAGTATTCGGGGTATGCACAATTGCAGAGTCTATCGTACCTGCAGGTTATCTGCCTGGTAACACCTGCACCCCAAATGATTAATAGAGTTGAGCAGATGCATGCGTAAAAACAGCTCAAGGAAGAATAGGTATAAAAACCCGCAAGAATGCGTACATCCGGCAGTCGCGGGGGAACACTGAGCGGTGCGTCGCCTCAAACACACAACACCGAAATGAAGCTGGTGAGACACTGGGTGCTTGGAGCACAGGAAACACTCTTGTGTTGCAGATTTGTCGCGATGAGAATTGTTTTCTCCAGATTGAAAGCCAAAACCGGCTGAATTCCTTGGTAAACAGTTTCTTGTTGACATACTAACATATAGTATTTCGTTTGTAACAGGCATATAATTTAAAAGCATCTGTAGAGACATGTGTCATCTCACTGCGAAAATTTTGAAAGCTTATTCTATTAACACAATATTGCAGCTGAACGTATGCCATGGTATACCACATGGAACCAATATGCAGTAATAAATTTGTCGCGAATTTGTTTAATAAAATGTAAGCTCCACATTTCTCGATCCAGAGGAAAACCATTTCTTCACAAGCCTTCGGTTGCAAAACACCGCACAAACGTGTTTTGAGACATTTACAATATTTTGCTCATGCAATTACATGCCTAAAAAATTGTTATTTGTATGGCAATGCTTCCATAGAGGCATTTAATCATATTCCTGTAAGGGAGGATTCTGCCAACCGCTCATGTTTTTCCGGGACACCTCCAAAATAATTCCGATAGGCCTTTGATAATTTTATTTTTCCCAAAACGAAATCTAGCAGACTTAATCAAAGTTTTGGCACAGTATATTTACCTGGAGCAGAGCTATGACTCGGTATTTAGAGGGGATCTGTGCGCAAACCGAATATTCCACCCGACGATAGAAACTTTTCCCGTACGTGGCGTTCCTCGTACAAGAAAGTCATCCGTAACAATATTGAGAGCAAGTAGCAAGTTCCAATGTTTTGAATAACATGTCAGGCGATATTTGTTGTACATTTTTATATGCTTGTTTTAGGGAAGCAGTTCCAGCAACTCAAATCGGGGGGTTTCATACGTAATTGGATTGTACCCTTGCAGGGTGAATAGACTGCTTACAGAACAGCCAGAAGGATCCAAAGTAACCATGTCATACTCCCAGTCCTAAATTATATGATAATAAAATGTCACAGGCGTGCTCAGGTATAACAGTTAACACGCGCATTGACGGGGGAGGGTACCCGCCACCCCTACCCGCCCCCCCCTCGGGTTTTTCGGAGATAGCAGAAAAACAGCGGCGCGTAGCGCCACCGTACTTGGCATACCTTTTCCCTCATTATTTTTAAAACTTCTGTGAAAATTTTAAGGTTAGGTCATCCAAGGTCAGGTCACCAGTACAGGTCAAGTGACCCGACCTCAAAAAAGTTTAAGATATCATAAGTCGGAGCAGGGTGAACTTATCCGATTGAAACTCATATTACATAATGGCCCCACCGAGTTCTCTAAAATATGTTCCGGTATTTTTTATATCGATGACCTAAGGTCAGATACGAGGCATGACCTCTCCATTGGAAATACATAGGCAAAATTGTTTTTACGGAATAACTCAATAACGGATGGTGATAGAGCATTCATTTTAGCTGCATTAGACTCGCCTGAGCTTTGCGGTTCTAATGATATGCATTTTATATAATTTGACCCTGACCTGACCTCAGGTCAGGTCAAACCCTTGATTTCACCTAGCAAGGTCAAATTATACATCATTCGATTCGGCTTGCTGAGAGGATTCATATAGTTCAAGTCGTTTTGCTCTATCTTTACTTGTTCAGATGTAATGGCCAAAAAACTGAATTTACATGTTATCCCTATGACGGCTGTTTTTGACCTCTCGTGACCCTAAATGTGACCTGACAAAAAATGGTCCAAATGTTTTCGATGGAGAAGTGGATGGGCAACCCAACACCGTTTACCGTTTTTCGCTACCTACCGTGGTTCTCGAGATCTTAAGGGCGGGGCGGGTACCCGCCCCCCGTAAATGCGAAGGTGGCTCAGACCCCCGTCAGGTGGTGACCCCCGAACCCCGTCAGGACCGGATAGAGAAAGAACATCCACAGGCGGAACAAGGTGACAAGATCACTCACAGTCCACTCCACCGGGTCTAGCATGGGCGGATGAAGGTTTGAAAATATGAAAAATATAAATAGCCAAGAGTATAAGTTGATACCTTTCAGATATTGACAACATGCATATTGCCCGCCCCCTTTTTACTTTCCTGCATGCGCCTCTGACAATTATTTTATAGAGCACCATTTTCTCTATGTGAAAGATGTCGCGCAATACCTAACGTTTGCTAATCTGTGTAAGAAGTAAAGACTGGTAAACTAGATATACTTTACCTCAGAGGCCGTAAATGCGCTATTGGATTTTGATGTTTACATTACTGAAAGATCAATGCTTTGTCAAAAGGTACCAGTTATTGATAAAACAACAGGGCCACAGTAGTGGAGAATCTATAAAATGTTTAAAGTGTAAATTTTGCACAAGTACATAAAATACATATCACGCCTTTGCAAATAATTTTCAAAATGTTTATTCTTTTTAACCCTCGCCCTACCGGGGGTCCATCGATGCCCCTAAGGTTTCTCCAAGATAGCGGAAAAACTACGAGGCGCAGCGCCGCGGTTGAGGGCTCTTCCTCTCACCCCATTATATTCCCACCACATTGAAATTGTTTACCCCGGGTCACCCAAGGTCAGGTCACCAGGCGAGGTCAACCAAGGTCACCTCACTTCAACTTTTGAGCTCTATAAGAGCTACATTTGGAAATCGGTCGATTTTAAACTTCCTATACTTCATGACCCCTCCAGGGCCTACAAGGTGTACCTGTCAATAATACTTACGATGTTCTCTCATGGTCGTATGCTCTTGAATAAGCTGCAAATTATGCAACACATCGACTTACCTCCAACTTCAAACCATCATTATTTACCCGGTTCATTATAAGAATTTGAAAGGGACGGCCCCAAAGCAATGACAAGGGAGCATATCAGTCATTTTTACATATACTTCTGATAGCCTTTTTATATTGTGTCCCTGATAGATGTGCGATTCCGCAACACATCAACCACGTCATAAAAATAAATTGCAAAAGATCAGACAGAGTGCAATCCTTTGCCGCTTGTACTTGGGCATTAGTTGCACCGCAGCTGGTTTTCTCAACACAATAGTGGCAGGGGCACTGTCGCGGACTCCTAACCCTCGCCCCACCGGGGGTCATCGATGCCCCTAAGGCTTTTTCGAGATAGCAGAAAAAACGACGAGACGCAGCACCGCAGTTGAGGACTCTATCTCACCTGATCATTTTCCCATCCTCCCTGAAAATTTTTTCCTCGGGTCACCCAAGGTCAGGTTACCAGGCAAGGTCAACCAAGGTCACCTCACTTCAACTTTGGAGCTCTATAAGAACTACATTTCTTAGTCGATCGATTTGAACCTTGCTACACTCTATGGCCCCTCCAGGGTCTGCAACCCGTATATCCGGGATTTTTCGATTTCGTGACCTGAGTTCAGGTCACGAGGTGACCTCTCCCATTGCAAAAGCATGGGGAAAGCTGTCTTATGATCTAAAAGTGACAAAAATGATTGCAAATGCTCAGACTCCTCAGAAAAGCGTTTTTGAACATCCCTTCACGGATCCCAGGGGTCATGTTTGCCCTTTGACTTTTCCAAGGTCATTCAAGGTCACCAGGGGTTAAAAACAGTATTTTGACAAAAACTTTTGACGTAATTAAGCTAGAGCACTGAAACAAACACCATTGTGTATGTCTGGTCACTGGCTTTCATTTGATAAACGGCAAGGTCACTTTCTCACCTTTCGTGACCTCAGGTCATGTTAGGTCATGATGTGACCTCTGGAGGTCAGACCATTGGCGGGAGGTCATTACGTTTCACATAACGGAGAAAGGTTTGGAATTTTCCTATCCAATGTACTTTACCAGATCTCAATAGCTCTAATGGTATAAGAGTTATGCCCAGCTTGCTTAAGCAGTACATATTTGGGTGAAAATAGCGGATCTTGACCTAACTTGACCTCTGGAGGTCAAACCATTGACCTGAACGGTTAAACATGCGATGTAATTTCTTACTGAATTCACTCGAGCTTTCTAATGCACTTTGCAGATTTGCGCTAACACCCATATTTTCGGAGTTAGAGGGGGCCATCGATGGCCCCAGTTGGGGTGAACGTGGCGCCGGACCCCCGGTCGGGCGCGGGTTAATGGATTTCAGCGTAAGAAACATTGATTGCGCTTTGAACAATCTTTAAAGCAGAGGCGCAGATTTTGAGATTTTAAGGGGAGGCGAATGCACCCTCCTCTACAGCTGCGGGGATAGAGTTTTGCTTGGAGCTTACCGTCGTACCATCTACGATGCTTCTATGGCGACGAGTGGGAATGGACTGGGACAGGGCGCCTAATCATGTCTCTGGGCGGGCTCGATCCCGCAACACCTTGCTCTGCAACGGTCACGTGACCGGACTGAACGCGCGCGCTAGCCGACTGCGCCATCGAAACATCTAAATAGCATCAGTCAGAAGCCTGGTAGGAATAGGGTTAACACCCGCATTAACGGGGGGCGGGTACCCGCCCCCCTCGGGTTTTTTGAAGACAGCATAAAACGGCAGCGCGTAGCGCCGCCGTACTTGGTATGCCTTTTCTCTGATCATGTTTACAACTTTTGTCAAAATTTTAACGTTAGATTATTTCAGATCAGGTTACCAGTACAGGTCAAGTTACCTGACCTAAAAAAAGTTTAAGATACCATAAGTCGGAACAGCGTGAACTTATCTGATTCAAACTCATACCACATCATGGGCTCACCAAGTTCTCTAAAATATTTTCCGGGATTTTGTATATCGATGACTAAAGGTCGGGTACGAGCATTGACCTCTCCATTGGAAATACATGCAAAAGTGGTTTTAATTAAATAACTTGGTAATGGACGGTGATAGAGTGTTTATTTTAACTTCATTAGATTGGCCTTGTCTTTGCAGTTATAATAGTATGCCTTTTAACCTAATTTTACCTTGACCTGACGTCAGGTCAGGTCAAATGACATTCGACCTGATTGAACCAAGCAAGGTCATATTATACTCTATTCGATTCGGCTTGCTGCGAGAATTCCAATGGTCTAAATTGTTTTGCTCTATATTTACTTGTGGAGTCAGATGTAGAGACCAAAAATCTTCATTTACATGTTATACCTATGATGACACGTTATAACCTCTAGTGACCTTAAATGTGACCTGCCAAAAAAATGTTCAATGTTTTTGATGGAAAAGTGGATGGGCTACCCGACGCCGTTTGCCATTTTTTTTGGTACCTAGCGTGGTTCTCGAGATCTTAGGGGGAGGGGCGGGTAACCACCCCCCCCTCAAAGCGAAGGTGGCTCAGACTCCCGTCAATGCGCGGATTACTGTATTGCCCAACCAATTTTCAATGTCTAAGCATGGTTAGCGCACGGAATAGATACAATTCAACTAGAAGACAGGGATTTACAGCTAATAAGCTGCTTTAAGACAACTGGGCCAAAAGCAATCGATTTGCATAACTGGTAATCCACACTCACAGGATTGATCGTCAATTGATCGAGATCAGGCTCTTGGAAATGTGCCCACTACCCAGTCCCTCGATGAAGTTTACGTAAGCCCAATTTCATCTTCCCCACCTGGAAATGGCCAGATAGGTAATAGCCTTCCCCGCGACTCGGCATGGACTCGAAGGTTCTCGATGAGACGGAGTGAAATGAGAATCATTTTAGGTCAGGTCAATTTCACGGTCACCAGAGGACAAACAGTTCCGTGAGATTGCAACAAAGTGTTGCATTAAGAAGAAAAAATTGTCATTGAGCAGTGCTACAAAAAATATTTAGATACCACAGGATTTCTCCCATCGTGGCAAATCGGTTTTAATGTGTAATATGCCGATTTTAGGCCAAATTGTAAAAAATGGCCCTATCCCAGGCCAGGTCGGTATAACCTGTTGACCTGGTATGATCGTTATGACCTGATCCGAATCTTAATGAGAATAAGTGATTACTTCTTTTCTCATACGCTTAGAAGGTGATAACCAAAAAGTTGGCCCCAACTTGGGTCTAAAATTAAACAAATGCGGGAATAGAATATTTGCTTAGACTGGAATGACCTACGTTGCGGCAACTTGGAAATGATAGTTGGCGTATATCCATTTGGCCTCGCATCAAACTTATAATTTGGTTTTCGGGTCACATAGCCTTGGATAGTTCCTTGCCCCGACATGACCCGGCCTAAAAATATAGTGATGTGTCAAATTGGTCGGAGACACGGCAAGCTAAGTCACACTGTCTAGCGTCTCTTCGTGTTGATATCATGGACCGAAAACCAAGAGTAGTGGTATTTTTCTCCTCTTCTCGTCTAGGCAGGGTGCGTGATAAAGCAAGGCCAATCATTTTTCATGACCACATCTTCCAAAATGTGCCATCTTCCCTGATATGAACTGTGACCTAAATAACCTATTCTTTCACAGCTTCTTCTCTTCGCCGTAGTCGGCTTTGTGACGGCTCAGAACCAGCCCAAGACACTGGAGGAAGCAGGCATCTTGCGAATGGACATGACGCAGGATGCGGAGGGCCAGTTCACCTACGGATACGAGACCACCGACCCCATCACAGTTGACGTCACCGGAGGACCCAAGCAGATAGGCGAGGAGGTTGGAATGGCCATGCAGGGCAGCTACAGCTACACGGCGCCGGACGGCAATGTCATCACGGTCACTTGGACGGCGGATGAAAACGGCTTCCAACCATCCACTCAGAGCAATTAGGAACCACCGACGGCCCTCGTCACTCGATCCCCAACTCGACAAGCGACTGGAACAAGTTCTGCCGCGCGCCATAAATAATGCCATTCGCGGACGCTTGTCGTGCTGATTGTGTTTGTCTTGTTCTTAACCCGGCCCACCCCACCGCCATCGATGGCCCCCCTATCCCAAAAAGGCGTACCAAACCAAAGCAATAAAAGCCCAATAGAAAAATACTTCGCATGTTTAGTGCTCAGGCAATGGTTTGACCCCAGAGGTCAAATTAGGTCAAATCGGCTATTTTCACTCAAATATGCAATATTAAGCCAACTGGGCATAACTCTTATGTCATTAGAGCTATTAGGCCCGTAAAGTACATTTGATAGCAAATACCAGTACTTTTCCGCTATGTGGAACGAAAGACCCCCGCCAGTGGTTTGACCGCCAGAGGCACCGACCAATATGACCTAGGTCACGAAAGGTCAAAAGTGACCGCCGTATATCAAATGAAAGCCAGACAAACAAACACGATGGTGTTTGTTTCACCGCCCAGCTCAATTAGGTCAAAAGTTATGTCAAAATACTGTTTTGACCCTGGTGACCTTGGATGAACTTAAAAGTCAAGGCAAATAGACCCGGGATCCGGAAAGGTGTCCAAAAACGTTGTTCTGAGCAGTCTGAGTATTTGCAATCATTTTTGTGGCTTTTATATCATGAAATAGCTTTCCCCATGCTTTCCAATGGGAGAGGCGCCGACCTGACCTCAGGCACGAAATCGAAAAACCCGGATATACACCTTGTAGACCCTGGAGGGTCATGAAGTGTAGGAAGTTTCAAATGATCGACTTTGAAATGTAGCTCTTACAGAGCCCTAAAGGTGAAGTAGGACCTTGGTGACCTCGTCGGTGACCTGACCTTGGGACCCGGGAAAAATTTCAGGAGAGAAAAAGCGGAGAGGTAGAGCCCAACCGCGGTGCTGCGCCTCGTCGTTTTCTGCTATCCCGAAAAACCTAGGGGCCACGATGGCCCCCCGGTGGGCAGGTTAATTGCGTTTTGTAGGCTGTGCTCGTGTATAGAACTTTGTGTTGTCTGCAATAAAAAAGACATAAAAATGTTGATTGGGTGACTTATGGGGAAACAAATACCTATCGTTACATGTTTTTCGATTGAAAGGAAGTGGACATGACCGCTGGTCTTTTTGGGGATTTATTCTGCAGGATTCGTCTCTGGGACACCGTAAGACTATAAAAGAGACGTGTGGGTAACTCTTCCAGGGGAATGTTGGGCCTCCGTTGGTTTTGAGCTGAGATTTCAGTCGCATAGAGTACCGGAAATATCTGGTTCTATTGTTTATTTCTATCAGAAATTACCTGTCAATAATGCTTACGATGTTCTCTCATGGTCGTATGCTCTTGAATAAGCTGCAAATTATGCAAAACATCGACTTACCTCCAACTTCAAACCATCATTATTTACCCGGTTCATTTTATAAGAATTTGAAAGGGGCGGCCCCAAAGCAATGACAAGGGAGCATATCAGTCATTTTTACATATACTTCTGATTGCCTTTTTATATTGTGTCCCTGATAGATGTGCGATTCCGCAACACATCAACCACGTCATAAAAATAAATTGAAAAAGATCAGACAGAGTGCAAGAATCTCACCAACTCGCCCACGCCCGTGGGTAGCCAAATGAGGTTCAAGGACCAGAACTTAGGTAGCCAATCACGGAGAATGGACAGACATCAAGAATTGCACTTACCAGCACAAACCAATTATTTCCACGATATCACCGCTACGTAAAAAGAACGATCCATAACATGCAATGCTCCCTTGACTGATTTTAGGTAACATTATAACGTTAGTGACAGACGATACAAATTAGTGACAAATAATTTATCCTTACTCACTCGCGTTATTTTGCAGCTAAGTTACAGGTGGATAGGTAGCCACATCGGCAACGAAATTAACCCATATAAAGCAATGAGCTAAAGGTACTCTAATTTGTGGTGACATAAGAACGGTAATATTCGTTCTCTTATATGAATTCGAACATTTATTTTGAAAAAAAGGAAAAATTTAAAGTCTGTATCCGGATTCATAGTGAAATTACTCCGCATAAGATAGTAACTCCACTGCTTACGTTGTCCTTGAGAACTCGTTTTTCGGAATTAGAGATGGTCTGGTAGCCAGACTGGCAACGAAAATTACGATTGGGGACCACAGGTAGCCACTTGGGTAACCACAAAGTTTTGCGTTTCTGGCGCCGGAGTAGCGAGAAGAAAACAGTCAGAAATACATGTTGAAGCTGCTGTGTGGGTATCTTACTTACTAAGAGGCTATAGTTGAGCTAAATCAAAATAAGAGGTTTTGTTGTTAGTGGTAAACCCACTGCTAAATCTTATATATTATGCCGCAGCCAGAGAAACGTAAGACAAAGTGAAGTCTGCAAGATCTCAAAAGCCCAGGAGAATAGTGTGATTTGAGGGTGTCAATTACAGCACACATTTCAATCAAGTGCATGCGAGATATCCAAACTGTAGACCTGTGGAGATCAAGATGAGAGTTGCAAGTTCTGGCTTTGCACCTAGAAAATTATATGTTATTTGGTGCCCATGAAGTCAGGTAAACTGCAGGTAGGTTTCTTTGGTGTCTACCTAGGTCAATTTTATCAAATCAAGCTTAACAAAATTGTGATGATTCCACCTAAGTTTCCATTGAGCAGGTGAATGTGGTGACGCTCATTGATCTGCTTCAATCTTTCTAGGATTTGCTGGATGATGGTTGTGGTATTAGGAGGTACTTTTCCTCCGGCTGAGTACGTATATTTGGTTGCAGGCATTGGATATATTGAAATTATATGTATTCTTTTAACAAAATGTGAATTAAATGTATCCTTCAAGTAGTTTAAGTCTCAGCGTGGTGACTGCTACAGTCAAATGGTGGTTGTCTGCTATCTCAGCAATGATAATCTAAGCAATTATTGATCATAGCAAGCAGTTGCAGTAAGGGTACTAGGCTCTGACAGCACATATTATTTTGTCATGTCTTTTTGTATTAGGTATTTGATAATATTTTTGACTGGTTAATATGCGCAGCTAATGGACACATGCTTGTATTACAGCACATACAACTTGTAATCACTGCACAGATACTTACCCTTTTGCTGTTTGGTGCTAAGAGTAAACTATATGTAATTCATTAGTCTCCAAATCTCAGTAAATTTAAATCCTTTCATACTTCAACTTTTTTAAGGTAAATTTTTATTCACTAAGACATATTTTCTGGGAGCAATTGAAACCCTCAGTTCACACAAAAGTTTATTTCACTTCAGGTGGCCACGTTGGTCACATCAAGGATATGTGGGTAGCCAGCCTGAGATGTTCTTGACCTCTGAGATCAGACAGAGTGCAATCCTTTGCCGCTTGTACTTGGGCATTAGTTGCACCGCAGCTGGTTTTCTCAACACAATAGTGGCAGGGGCACTGTCACGGACTCTTAACCCTGGCCCCACCGGGAGGCCATCGATGCCCCCTAAGGTTTTTTTCGAGATAGCAGAAAAACGACGAGACGCAGCACCGCGGTTGAGGGCTCATCTCACCTGATCATTTTCCCATCCTCCCTGAAAATTTTTCCCCGGGTCACTCGAGGTCAGGTCACCAGGCGAGGTCAACCGAGGTCACCTCACTTCAACTTTGGAGCTCTATAAGAGCTACATTTCTTAGTCGATCGATTCGAACCTTGCTACACTCTATGACCATCCAGGGTCTAAAACGTGTATATCCGGGATTTTTCGATTTCGTGACCTGAGTTCAGGTCACGAGGCGACCCTCTCCCATTGCAAAAGCATGGGAAAAAGCTGCCTTAACATCTAAAAGTCACAAAAATGATTGCAAATGTTCAGACTGCTCAGAACAGCGTTTTTGGACATCTCTTCACGAATCCCAAGGGTCATATTTGCCCTTTGACTTTTTCCAAGGTGATCCAAGGTCACCAGGGGTTAAAAACAATATTTTGACAACAACTTTTGACCTTATTAAGCTAGAGCACTGAAACAAACACCATTGTGTATGTCTGGTCACTGGCTTTCATTTGATACACGACAAGGCCACTTTCTGACTTTTCGTGACCTCAGGTCATGTTAGGTCACGATGTGACCTCTGGAGGTCAAACCAATGACGGGAGATCTTTACGTGCCACATAGCGGAAAAAGGACTGACAATTTCCTATCAAATGTACTTTACCAGATCTCAATAGCTCTAATGGCATAAGAGTTATGCCTAGTTTTCTTAAGCACTGCATATTTGAAGGAAAATAGCCTATCGTGACCTTTCTTGACCTCTGGAAGTCAAACCATTGACCTGAGCGCTTAAACATGGAAGCAATTTCTTACTAAATTCAGGCGTGCATTTTGCAGATTTGCACTAGCCCCCATATTTGCGGAGTTAGAGGGTGGCCATCGATGACCCCCCGGTGGGGCGTAGGAGGCGCGGGACCCCCGGTGGGGCGCGGGTTAAAGGGAATGTGGCACCTTGGTCGAAGCCTGGAGTTTAGTGTGATTAGGCGTACTTTTAGCCGAAAATAAAAAACCACTCATAATTTCTCGGAAAAATGTACAATAAGCTAAATATTTTGATTTTTAAAATACCGTTTTAGGAAAATAAATAAATGTCTGCCTGTGGATGATGCCATGATCTGGCAACCACTACCATACTCGAAAGGCTTCAAGGGCTTAGATTGCCTGATGCTCATTGTGACGTCAGCATATGTCGTCACACCAGCAGCTCACAACAATGGCCGCCTGGCGAGAGGTACATGAGTGGTACATTTCGGGTAGGTTTTAGCCTTTTTCTATGGAAATATCAAGTTCCAAGACGAATGATATATGGAGTACCGGGTTTTACGACTTGGTTTACAACATGGCTATCTCAGTTAAAATCACGTTATAAAGGTGCAACATTCCCTTTAAAGAGAGCGTGGCACCTTTATAACGTGACTTTAACTGAGACAGCCAAGTTGTAAAGCATGCCGGAAAACCCGGTACTCAACATATCATTTGTTTTGGAACTACAAATTTCCGTAGAGAAAAACTAAAAACCTACCTGAAATGTAACCAAAATGTAAATGCCTAAGCAGACGGCCACAGTTGTCAGCTGTTCGCGTGACGACATGCTGACGTCACGACGAGCAGCCAGGCAATTGAAGCCCTTGAAGCCTATTGGATATGGTAGTAGTTGCCAGATCATGACGTTATCCACAGGCAAAGGTTTATTTATTTCGCTAGAGGAACGTTTTAAAAATAAAAATATTGAACTTATTGTACATTTTTCAGAACAATCACGGATGTTTTCCTGGTTTTCGGCTAAAAATACCCCTAATTACCCTAAATTTAGGGATTCGACCAAGATGCCACATTTCCTATAAAACTCACGGACTCGAGTGCAAACCATATTACTCAATCCAGATATAATACAAAGTACAACGAAATCGGGATAAACAGGAACACACCCATGCTCGGATACGAAACTATCAAATTTTTGGTAAATCTAGCCCCATTTGTCGACGATTCGGGAATTTGGTTGGATGTCCAATTCATAGGCGGATGCAGGCAGCAATGGGGCCCCTGTCCGCCTGTCCGCCTGTCCACCTGTCGATCGACCCATGTCCAGTACCACCGAATTGCGACCCTGCGCCAACTGGAACCACTTCGACGCCCTGTTGCGTCGCTCCTCACCGCCCTCCCCTCCAGGATGCAAGTACTGGCACCCTACAATGCAATTGGGCGCACCTCTGATAGGTCGCACCTTAGAATTTGCATCCCTTCAGGTCCAAATGCCCGCCCCCTCCCCCCGGAACAAAATCGACTCCTCCGGACTCCTGACCAAAGCGCCCCTCCCATCACGAACCCTAGATCTGCATATGATCCAATCTGCGATGCACCCTGCAACCTCCCTATGGAGCACAGAATATCTGGAAAATCCCATCTTTCAGAAAAAAAACGTATTTGGACTCTCCCGCTTCCAGGTTTGAGTACACTCCAGTTCCGCGGAATTTTACACCGCGGGGTAAGCTGCGTGTTCTTTATACTGTGGACTGACCTGGTGTTGAAACGATCGTAGCGCTGGGGGTCTCTGGTGGTGATCAGTTATTCAGCCGTCAGGTACAAGCACGAGGGTGTGCAGCAGCGCAGACGTCGCTACTTACCACTGCAGGGCCCGCCGCTCCCCATCTGGGAGGTCGCAGACGTGGGTCAGTTCTTCATCGGTTATGCCTCTACGATACTTTATTCATTTTTCCAGAAGTTTAATGATCAGCATGCGAATGACCCGGCAGATTCTCCCGACAAGTCAGACAAGAAAATCCTGTCGCAGTGTATTCACTTACGCAGGCCGTACTAGACCTACACCAGTTCCGGGCCAGGCTGCCATAAACAGGGACGGCGGAACGTCCGAATTTAGGGGGGCACCACGGGCTTTTCAACCAATTTCTTTCCCGTCAACGCCATAGGGTTAATGCTAAAATTTCTAATTTAAGGGAGAGGCAAAGTGTCCGGTGCCCCCCCTCCCCAGTTCCGCTGCCAGTGGCCACTAACAAATCCAAGTTTTCCTGTCGTCCAAGGAAGTGAGACAATTATATCGACATTGAAATATACTGATAAGAGGAAAATGTGCAGTCAAATGTGGATTCTGGTGAAACATTTCGGGAGCAGGGCAAATTCGTGAACAACATGCTTTTTAGTTAAATCTATCAAAATCGGCGAGCCAATGGGCAAAATTTCACCGTTTTTGGGAAGCGGCATGATCGGTCTGTCCCCTCCCCTGTCATACCCCCTGTGTGCAGTCAAGTGGCGCTTCACGATTGCACCCACTTGCTTAACTACTTGTGTTACATGCGGTAGTAATGCTTCCCTATTTCGTCGAACAGTATACATAATCATTGAGCAAAATAAAAATTCAAATACCTACCTGCAGAACTCGATGCTGATGCTCAAGCGGTAGCCAATTTCCGCTCGAGAAACACCGCTTGGTCAAATAAATTTTCACGTCACTGTTTTAAATCTGAATCCAATCACACGGCACAGGTCCCGGCAAACACGATTCTGCTGCGTTCAAAGAGACGCGCGCCATACGCAAGCATCCGCTCCACTAACAGCATTGCGCGGGAAATTAGAACACGGCATTAATCTCTTTCAACGTCTGACCAATCAGAGCGCAGCTGCGCCGTACCTCGTGACGGCGTTTCCTACCTGGGGGCATCTCTGCCGCGAGGACGCCGATTGGCCGTGCTCGCGCTGCGGGCTGAACTTTGACCCGCGGCGCGACTGTGCCGGGGACATGAGAGGGCTGTTGCCAAGGGAAGCCTGGGAAACTCCGTGTTCGCGTGGTGGCAGGATAGAAGTGACGGCGTTGGCGCTTCGAAATAATGCACAGCTCTGATCGTATGGCACCAATGGCGGATGCAAGGGGGGCTAGGGGGCTCAAGTACCCCGAAATGTCAGAGTGCCTATAGTTAATGCATATGGCGGAGGCTGATCCGCAGTAAGGATGGGGAGGCTCGAGCCCCTAGCCCTTTCTCCAAATGAAGTCCTGGATCCGCCACGGCATGGCACTTAATCTATGATACTGGCTGGGACTTATCGACACCAGGTTTAAATGGCGTCTCTAACTTTCCCCTGTTGGTAGGGTTTCTCGGGAGCTAGATTGCTGCTTGCTCAGGCTTGGAATCCGTCGGGCCTGGAACCCCCGTCGGCAGCAAGTGGAAAGTAAGCTCACTGACCACTTCGCCACTGCGCCCACTAACGGCGCTCTGGTGAGAGAGAGAGAGAGAGGGAGATAAATGTAAACGCGGAATAAGAGAATGGAAGATCTACATCTCAAACCAGGGCATTTTTTAAGGAAATGTCAGTGGGGGGGGCATTTCTTGTGCAGGCCATTGTGCGTCTTCGGGGGATCAACACCCCGTTTGGGGGGGGGGCGTTAATAATACTTAAAATCGCTAGTGTTAAAAAAGCCTTGCCCAATTTTTGTATCTTTCCATCTTCTAGAGATTATAGATGCTGCCCAGGGCTGCCAAGTTTTTTTAGCAGAAAAGGGCCAAACCGAGTTAGAAGCAGGGCCAAAAAGGGACCAAATTTTATTTTCACTAAAACAGCCAAATAAATATCACAGAAGTCTGATTTGAGACTAAAACGACCCCTCATAGTAATCATAAACTCACAGAAGTACAACTTGTATCACTGTTTAAACCTAATTTTTGGCAGTTTGATCTTGACTTGACGCAATATTTTTTGGTGCACTACCTATTTAGCCTTCGTCCCACCGGGGGAACAACGATGGCCCCTAAGGTTTTTTTCAGAATAGCAGAAAATACGACGAGATGCAGCACTGTGGTTGAGGGGTCTACTTCTCAGCCCATCGTTTTCCCACCCTCGCTACAAAGTTTTACCCCGGGCCACAATAGGTCAGGTCACCAGGCAAGGTCAACCAAGGTAACCTCACTTCAACTTTTCAGCTCTACATTAGCTACATTTCTAATCTGATCGATTTGAAACTATTTACACTTGATGACCCCTCCAAGGCCTACAAATTGCATATCCGGATTTTTTATATTTGGTGACCTGCGGTTAGGTCACAAGGGGACCTCTTCTATACAAAAAGCATGGAAAAAGCTGTCTTATGATCTAAAAGTCACAGCAACGGTTGCAAATTCTCAGAGTTCTCAGAAAAGCATTCTTGGCTACCCTTTCACGGATTCCAGGGGCAATATATTCCTTTTGACCTATCTGAGGTCATCACAGGTCACCAGGGGTAAAAACAGTATTCTGACAACAACTTTTAATCTCATCAAGCTAGAACGCTGAATTAAACGTCATCGTGTATGTCTCATCAATGGCTTCCGTTTGATATACGGCAAGGTCACTTTCCGACCTTTCGTGACCTCAGGTCATGTTAGGTCAAGAGGTGCCCTCTGGAGGTCAAAACATTTGCGGGAGGTCATTATGTTCCACATAGCAGAGAAAGCCCTGGCACTTTCCTATCCAGCATAGTATAGTAAATTGCAATAGGTCTAATGGCATGGGCACGTATAGTCTCTGCAGCTGCAGTGCCCTAAAACTCTAATCATCTCTAAAATCTCCAATAAAATCTCTCTAAAATCTCTCAAATCTATAATCTCTAAAACTTTAATCATCATCATCATCATTGGTCTAATGGCATGAGAGCCATGCCCAGGTTTCTTAACACCCGCACTGGAGGGGGTCTGGCACTAACGCGCACTGGAGGGGGGCTGGTAGGCCCCCAAGATCTCGAAAACCAAGAGAGTTAGAAAAAAGCCACTTGGTAGGTGGGTGGGGGCTATGGTGATCTACCTAATGACCAATTTTCATTGACCTAGGTCAATATCTTCAAGGTCAAACGAGGTCGTAAAGGTCAAATATTGGCCATGCTGGGATCGATTGGTAAATGCTGTGATTATGCTGGAAAATGGCGGAATAAGCTAAAGACGTACAAGGTTCATAGAGAAGAGGTCTCAAAGAGGCTCCCCCACAACTTTTGGGTCAAGGTCATTCAAAGTCATTGACCTTTAAGGCCACCATATGGTATACTACTTATTATTTACACTTTGACTAACACTGTAGCCACTGTTTGACGGGAAATGAGGATTGACCTTTCCCAATGACCTTTGACCCTGACCTTTGACCTTGACCTTTGTATTGGGGTACCCTACTGATGACGTCATAGCATAATATATGTCAGACGGGGTAACGTCATTTGGCCGGACGCACAGTGGTCAGTGACCTTGAAAGTGCAGATATGACCTTGACCTGTGACCTTTGAACTTGACCTTGACTTTCATGTGAAGTGACCTTGACATATAGTCCCCCTTATATGACGTTATGACGTCACCACTCGGTCTTCAATGCAAGCTAACTGGTCCGACCGCGCGTTTACGGCGATCTCAAAATGCAGGTCTGACTTTGAAAGCCTATAAGTCAAAAAATTTTCGGCCGATTTTCAAAAAGTCTTCACCAATCGACGCGCTATTAAATTCTGTTAAATGTGGCCACGTTTCGTTTTTCGGCTACAAGCAGTTCTCCGGCCACCTTGAAAAACAGGTGGGGGCCTCCGAGCCCCCCTCCAGTGCGCGTGTTAAGCATTGCATATTTCAGTATAAATAGCCTATCGTGACCCAACTTGACCTCTGGAGATCAAACCATTCCCCTGAGCGCCTAAACATGTGAAGTAAACTCATACTGAAGTGACATGACCCTCCTAATGTTCTTTGTAGATTTGCGCTAACCCCCATATTTTCGGAGTTAGAAAGGGGCTCATCGATGCCCTCGGTGGGGCGAAGGTGGCGCTGGAGGTGGTGGCGGCGAAGGTGGCGGGGCGCAGGTTAATAGGAGGCCATGGGTGCACCTCCAATCCTGCTTAGCTATCAAACGATTTTATCCACATTACTGGAAAATTTGTTAGCATCATCAATTACCTTAGCCGCACCGCTCCCCGCTAACATTTCATATTTTTCCTGCTTTTCCAACTGTGAATTTTTTGTTCTATCAACAATGGTGGATATATGATTTTTGTAAGAGGGAGGGGGAGGGTGGGGCCTCAAAGCGCACTTTGCCATCGAATTTCCACCCAAAGGGCATTTGTAGTATCGCATCCTTCGCGTCCGGTTGTCGGTGGCTGTCATTTTTTGAATCGTGTTTTTTCACAGAGTTCTCCTCCCACTGGCATAACAGTTTTTTTCTGCTGCTCTGATCCTTTATTAGTGTCAGAACGTCTTATTCAAGCCCGGAGAAGGCCAAGAGAAGCCATATTTATACAAGGGACAAACCAAAAAGAGCTTAGGTGCCAGCTGCTAGAAAAAGGGCCAAAGAAGGTCAGGTTCCAAGAAAGGGCCAACCGAAAAAAATCGCGCTGCCAAACACGACAAAGAAGCCCAAATTCAAAATATTTCGCCACAAAATGGCCAGCCCGACAGCCCTGATTCTACCGCAATGTATTCGAAATGAATAAACTATTATATTATTTTTCTTGGAGTATAGCAAGGTAAGTAAATTCCTAAAGTGTCGAACACATGTAGTTTATAGTATAAATCGAGACAAGTGTTAATGTACATACCTACTATGATGTATGACTGTTGCTGTCAAAATCATCTGGGGAATGTAGTGCAAAAACAAGTTAATAATTTTTGGGACTTATCGACGCACCAACTGTAAGGGTTATATGGCGTTGCCAACCCTTTCCCTGTTAGAAGGGTTTCTCGGGTGCCAGCTTTGATTCTGGCGAAGGGCTGGCCGAACATATAATCTCTCCACATTTACAACATCAAGGAATCGATGAAAAAGGCCAACTAACAACTTAACTGACAACTTACAGAAAAAATATGCAGCAATCCCACTATAACTTATACCAATGCTACCACCGCAATAATAAATAAATAGGCTAAGCACTTCGCAACGCCACACCAGCAACCAGTCTGACGCGCTGTGACTACATGGGGTCCCGCCGAATCCACGAACGAACTCTGAGCGCTCACAGCTGACCGCGTGTGAAATGAGAGCGTCTTGCTATCCCCCGGTACTGGCTGGGCTTCCGGTCGGATGTTTGATTGGTTGTAGACTATCTCCTGCGTTGTGATTAATTGGTGCTGAGGCTGCTTTGCCGGGATTCCCGTAACTACGCGCTTTGTTTCGTTTTTGCACGATGGAGTAGGTAGCCACTGGTGGAAAATTTTAACACAGTTTTTTGTGGATTGCCAATTTGGGATGAGCAATAAAACAAAATTGTTATTATCGGGTGGTGTTGTCTTATTTTCGTTAGGTGAGGCTGCGTTTGTTCAATTTTACGTCATCTGTCTATTTCACTGGGGGCCAATTTCCGGGCACTGGGGGGAATTTCGGCCGACTGGGGGGGGCAAATGGCCCCCAGTTTTCATGTTAAAAATGGCCTGTCTCTAACCATGTGAAACTGCGTTTTTATACTTCGATTTCTCAGCCTTACGAAACAATTCATCGATATAAATGCTCATACGTACCCATTCCTGACAAAGTGGAGACTTGCAAAGCTTTCACCGATGGCGGATACAAAGTTGTTTTTCCAAACTGGTAAGTCATTGGAAATCGTTGTCGGTGCTGCCATAGAGGCACATTAGGCACTGCCTAGCCACTTCAAATGTCGAAATAGTTATGCATTTTATGTGGAATAAATCGAATTTGACTCGATGTTTGTTACGGCGAATATTCCTTTTTCGAATCACTGGGTCAAAGAGCCGATAATTTGCATTTCTGAGAATCCACGTTCGCAGCTCTTGCCGTCAACAAATGTGATATTAGGCACTTTGCGATTTTGCTGAAACTGCCTAACACCGTGGCAAACCTAATGTGTGCTTTTTGATTGACATCTCTAATACCTTATTCATTCGGACGCGAGTTAAATCAGCCTGCTAGGCTTGCCTTAGAAGCTAGCACGTGTGCGATGCCGCGTCTTAGGACCTTGATTACAACAGATTCGTTTATTGATATTCTTGTCTATATATTGTCTGGATGCCTAGCCTTCTCTGGTGCGGGACAGTTGTTTGGCAATTATCAGCGAGATATGTAATTTGTGAAACCCTTATGAAGAACGTGAGTCATGGCACAAAATCCGGAGGATAGAATTTAAAAAATTCGTTCACAAATCGATCGTACAGCGAGAAATTGGACGTCATAGACAATGAAGTGCCGAAGCTGTCCGTGAAATGGGAAGCTCTCGTGAGTACCCTGTCCTTCCCGGCTTACGTATCTACCTAAAAATCTAGTATCCTTCTTCAATTTGGCCTTGTACCTTCATATACTGCCGCTTTACCCTGTTCCACAATCCACCGGCATATGCTTTTATATTTTTTCAATTTGTATGATATTGAATATTTAAACATAAATATCATGTTTGCTAATTGACTTCAGTTTGCCCCTCCTCCAGCCGACCTGCTGGAATCGCCCTTGTCTAATATCAGGCAAAAAGCCAGGGCGACGTCGTTACCTCTAAGCCCATCGTGCCTAGGCTGTCATAATGTTCAAGCGCCGCCACTGTTGGAAATATATAAATCGGCCTCCTCGAGCACACCTTCCAAGCGGACATTTCTCACACGCCAAAGCACTAGCAATATTGGGCTTGGACCAGGATCAATCCGGAAACACTAAAACTTCGGCAATCGCAGCTTTTTGGTGTGTATTGAATGATCCAAATTCGCCGATGTACAAATGTCAGATGTACAATTTTTTGCTATAACTTCATAAATCCAAAAGAAATGCTTTCCAACGAGGTATGCATATGCAGTTATTGTATGCATATGTATGTATTATTGTATGCAGTATGCATATGCAGTAACTTCCCAACAACGGTTAAATTTTGCCCATTTGTTCTCCGATTTTGAAAGATTGAACTACAAAGCATGTTGTTCACGAATTTGCCCTGTCCCCGAAACGTTTCACGAGGATCCACCTTTGACTGCACGTTTTCCTCTTATCAGTATATTTCAATGTCGATATAATTGTCTCACTTCCTTGGACGACAGGAAAACTTGGATTTGTTAGTGGCCACTGGCGGCGGAACTGGGGGGGGCACCGGGTACTTTGCATCTCCCTTAAATTAGAAATTTTAGCATTAACCCTATTGCGTTGACGGGAAAGAAATTAGTTGAAAAGCCCGTGGTGTCCCCCTAAATTCGGACGTTCCGCCCTCCCTGTTTATGGCAGCCTGGCCCGGAACTGGTGTAGTTCTAGTATGGCCTGCGTAAGTGAATACACTGCGACAGGATTTTCTTGTCTGACTTGTCGGGAGAATCTGCCGGGTCATTTGCATGCTGATCATTAAACTTCTGGAAAAATGAATAAAGTATCGTAGAGGCATAACCGATGAAGAACTGACCCACGTCTGCGACCTCCCAGATGGGGAGCGGCGGGCCCTGCAGTGGTAAGTAGCGACGTCTGCGCTGCTGCACACCCTCGTGCTTGTACCTGACGGCTGAATAACTGATCACCACCAGAGACCCCCAGCGCTACGATCGTCTCAACACCAGGTCAGTCCACAGTATAAAGAACACTCAGCTTACCCCGCGGTGTAAAATTCCGCGGAACTGGAGTGTACTTAAACCTGGAAGCGGGAGAGTCTAAACACCTCTTTTCAGAAAGATGGGATTTGCCAAGATGTTCTGTGCTCCACATGGAGGTTGTGGGGTGCATCACAGATTGGATCATAGGCAGATCTATGGTTCCTGATGGGAGGGGCGCTTTGGTCAGGAGTCCGGAGGAGTCGATTTTGTTCCGGGGGGGAAGGGGGGCGGGCATTTGGACCTGAAGGGATGCAAATTCTTAAGGTGTGACCTATCAGAGGTGCGCCCAATTGCATCGCAGGGTGCCAGTACTTGCATCCTGGAGGGGGAGGGCGGTGAGGAGCGACGTAACAGGGCGTCGAAGTGGTTCCAGTTGGCGCAGGGTCGCGATTCGGGGGTACTGGACATGGGTCGATCGACAGGTGGACAGGCGGACAGGCGGACAGGGGCCCCATTGCTGCCTGCATCCGCCTATGAATTGGACATCCAACCAAATTCCCGAATCGTCGACAAATGGGGCTAGATTCAACGAAAATTTGTTAGTTTCGTATCCGAGCATGGGTGTGTTCCTGTTTTGGCCGATTTCGTCGTACTTTGTATTATATCTGGATTGTGTATTATGGTTTGCACTCGGGTCCGTGAGTTTTATACGGAATGTGGCATCTTGGTCAAATCCCTGAATTTAGTGTAATTAGGGGTATGTTTAGCCGAAAACCAGGAAAACATCCGTGAGTTTTGTGAAAAAATGTACAATAAGTTCAATATTTTGATTTTTAAAATGCTTCTCTAGGGTAATAAATAAAGCTCTGCCTGTGGATGACGTCATGATCCGGGTAACTACTACCATATTCAATAGGCTTCAAGGGCTTCAATTGGCTGGCTGCTCGCCGTGACATCAGAGGTTCACCGAAAACAACTGTGCCGTGGTACATTTTGGTTACATTTTAGGCAGGTTTTTAGCTTTTTTCTACGGAAATTTCTAGTTCCAAACCAAATGATATGTTGAGTACCGGGTTTTCCGATATGATTTACAACTTGGCTGTCTCAGTTAAAGTCACGTTACAAAGGTGCCACACTCCCTTTAACCCGCGCCCCACCGAGGGTCCGGTGCCACCTTCGCCCCACGGGGGGGCATCGATGGCCCCCTCTAACTCCGAAAATATGGGCGTTAGCGCGAATCTGCAAAATGCACTAGAAAGCTCGCGTGAATTCAGTTAGAAATTACTTCGCATGTTTTAGTGCTCAGGTCAATGGTTTGACCTCCAGAGGTCAAGTTAGGTCAAGATCCGCTATTTTCACCCAAATATGTACTGCTTAAGCAAGCTGGGCATAACTCTTATGCCATTAGAGCTATTGAGATCTGGTAAAGTACATTTGATAGGAAATTGCCAAACCTTTTTCCGTTATGTGAAACGTAATGACCTCCTGCCAATGGTTTGACCTCCAGAGGTCACCTCATGACCTTAACATGACCTGAGGTCACGAAAGGCCAGAAAGTGTCCTTGCCGTTTATCAAATGAAAGCCGGTGACGAGACATACACGATGGTGTTTGTTTCAGCGCTCTAGCGTAATTAGGTCAAAAGTTATTGTCAAAATACTGTTTTTGACCCCCTGGTGACCTTGGATGACGTTGGAAAAGTCAAAGGGCAAATATGACCCTTGGGATCCGTGAAAGTGTGTCCAAAAACTCTGTTCTGAGCAGTCTGCATATTTGCAATCATTTTTGTGGCTTTTATATCATGAAACAGCTTTTCCCCATGATTTTCCAATGGGAGAGGTCGCCTCGTGACCTGACCTCAGGGCACGAAATCGAAAAATCCCGGATATACACCTTGTAGATCCTGGAGGGGTCATGAAGTGTAGGAAGTTTCAAATCGATCAACTTTAAAATGTAGCTCTTACAGAGCTCTAAAGTTGAAGTGAGGTGACCTTGGTTGACCTCGTCTGGTGACCTGACCTTGGGTGACCCGGATTAAGAAATTTCAGGGATGATGGGAAAATGATGCAGTGAGAGGTAGAGTCTTCAACCGCGGTGCTGCGCCTCGTCGTTTTTCTGCTATCCTGGAAAAACCTTAGGGGGCATCGATGGCCCCCTCGGTGGGGCGAGGGTTAAAGGGAATGTGGCACCTTTATAATGTGATTTTAACTGAGATAGCCAAGTTGTAAAGCAAGTCGGAAAACCCGGTACTCTATATATCATTTGTCTTGGAACTCGATATTTCCGTAGAAAAAAGCTAAAACCTACCCAAAATATACCTCTCATGTACCTCTCGCCAGGCGGCCATTGTTGTGAGCTGCTGGTGTGACGACATATGCTGAGGTCACGATGAGCATCAGCCAATCGAAGCCCTTGAAGCGTTTCGAGCGTGGTAGTGGTTGGCAGATCATGACAATCATCCACAGGCAGATTTCTTATTTTTATTTTTTTCATTTTTTTCATTTTATGTTATTGATTTCATATTTCATTTTATTACTTCATTTCATTTTTATTCATTTTCATATACGATTATTTATTTTCCTAGAGGAGTATTTTAAAAATCAAAATATTGCGCTGACTGTACATTTCTTCAGAGAAATTATGAGTAGTTTCATTATTTAGTACGCCTAATTACACTAAATTCCAGGATTCGACCAAGGTGCCAGATTCCGGTGACGTCCACGAGTCCGTGACAGTGCCCCTGCCACTATTGTGTCGAGAAAACCAGCTGTGCGCAACCAATGCCAACAACTATCAAAACTGTAAACAACTAATGCCCAAGCTGACAGTGACGCTGGAGACCTCATTCACTTAAGTTCGGAGCTCCGCGCCGGACGGGGTTTCCTTGACCTGTTTCAGGAGCCGTCCTTGGAATATTGAACAAGTTTTAGCTCGCGTGGCTGACCTCAGAGCATCCCCTGCAATTATAGAAGGTTCTTTTTAGCAAATGGGTATCTTATGCACGACCAGTGGCGGATCCATGAATTCACTTGGGGAGGGGGCTAGGAGGCCCGAGCCTCACTCGCCAGTACCTCGGGCAGACCCTGGCCTGAGTTTTAAATATAGGGGCTCGGACGTTGCGGGGGGGGCTTGAGCCCCCAAGTCCCACCGCTGGGATCCGCCACTGTCCGTGGCAGCCTTAAATATGACTGAGCTGCGTATCGATGACGCCGGGGGCCTCCTCTGCTCTAAATGGGGCCTTCACGTGCCTCCGACTGAGGGACACAGAGCTGTATTGACCTGTTCAGAAGCCTGGTCTTGAAATATTGCAAATATCACATTCTGTGGCTGGCATGGGAACATTCTTTACCGTTCAGGGAACCCCCTTGCTAGCCACAGGGCCGCTCACATATGTCAGAGACCCAAAATATAAGAAGAGTAAGGATCAATGACGATCACGATATCTCTGCTGTTATTGAGACGCTCTAGCGATATTTGCGTTGTCGGACAGGCCTCCTTGACCTGTTCAGGGACTGTATTTGTCGGCCAGGAGCCTCCCCAAATGGGCCTTGGAGGTTCTGATGTCAAACAGATAGTCTTACTGCTTGCTGATACGACATTTATATATCACCAGACTTTTAGGGTTATCAAAGGCTGTGAACGTCGAGGTGGGCCTCCTAACGTCCAATGAAGGCATCCTAAAAAGTCATGGGGCCAGGCCCAGTGGCGGACCTAGAACTGCATTTCGGGGGATCTTGTGAGCTTGAGCCTCGCCCACCATTGCCTCGGATCATCATTCGTCTATGCCTTAACTATAGGCACTTTGACATTTCAGCGGGTTGTGTTTGAGCCCCTCTAGTCCCCATGTATCCGTCACTGGCCAGGCCCAATGGTAGCGACGCCCCTGGGACATACATGATCAGTTAAACATCACTGCAGAACTAAACCAAACTCTCAAATATATGAAACTCTCATATATACAGATAATATTATTCGCGAAGATTGAGAACATGAATGATAAACTTCCACCATGTAATACTCAGACCGAATCTGGGAGGGGCCTCGGAAGTTTTTTATCTCCAGCTCTTGAGTTTCCTGGTACATTCATTGGCGAGTTGGACTCGCTGGTAATAATTTCGGAGATAATTCTGAGCCAGTGGGCATCGGCGCCAAACTGCTCGAATTTATTCGGAAATTCCCTGCGGTAAGTTAAATAGAAAAAAAATCTGTAAGAAAAATAATTGAAAGATCACCAATATTCATCCCTGGTGCGCCTGGTTTGTAACTTCAGTGATTGAGGTTTGAGTGGAGTAATTTTTCCAGAAGCCGTGTCGGGTGTGTGGAAAAAAGGAGGTTTTCATGAAATAGAGTTGGTCGTGAACTATGCGTTCGTTAATCGTTGTCACTGCTGACAAACGGTGATATGGCGCCGATTAGATGGGTATATGGCACAGCCATGTCAAGCTCCAAAGCCCATTCAAAGTCCCAGAAATTGGACGGGGGCTGCCTAATCCCAAATTTAATAAACTCTCACGCCACCACAAACTGTCCAGAACTGGAGTTTGAGGGGCCAGCTAGGCAGGGATTTTTTTTAAACACAGGGAAGGCGTGAGCAAAAGCCGTGCTTTTCTTACGAAAATCACGATGTTTCCGTGGGGGTAACGGGATGATGCCCTTTGAATCCTTCCTTGAGAGGTGCTAATATGAAAACCACTGAAGGCCGAAGTAAAAGTAATACAAGCAAAGTAAAACATAGCAAAACATCATCAAGCAAGAACAAAAATATACATACAAAATATGACCTTCATCCACCTCAAGAGTTAGTGGCAGTGCATCTTCTAAACATTTACCAGCCCCAGAAAATGGAAAGCGTATTATCAGAGCTTAAGGGACACATTTCAACAGCCGAAAGAGCACTCTTGTTTTTGTATCGGTCTTGTTTGTTTCGTGCCATTCACAATAAACCTAGATATGTGTCCACTGTCGCCTTCTGCAATGGTCACAATGGTCATTGCCTAATGGGGAACAAGCCTTCAGGTATTCAGTACAGGAAGGGGCACTGGTCCCCAGCGGAGGACAATCCGAAGAACTGTGGACCATTGGGACTAACTAGGAGCCCAGAAATGGCTCCCAGTCTGGGTGCAATACACGTGTCCTGGTTAGACTCCTGGGAAAAGGCTTCAAGCAAAAAGCCAAATGTTTTTTCCTGAACTATGGTAACCTCCTCGTTGAAGCCCGAAGCAGCTAACGCCCGCAGTGGATGAAAAAATATAGAACAATTGTAGGGTAACAACTAGAGAGAATGAGTGAGGCCTTCAAACGTCAACGTAAATCACGTCACGCCACTCGTAATTCGGTTTTTCACTCGGAACATAAAAGTTGGGCGTGCGGCGGCCCTTCTGCGTAGTCGCTGTGTGCGGGACGGATGTCGAGTGCCGCAGCTGGTCCATTATCTCACAGCCTGCGCCTACAGCCGTGCAGCCGGCTAGACTGACACACAAATCACGTCAAATACTTGGAACTGTATTTTTATGGCGTTTTCGTAAATGCAACAGTAAACAATAGCACAAAACAGACGAGAATGGGGTTTCCAAACATCCCACCACAGAGGGATTGGCGCATATCTAGCGTGGCAGTAATCCACACATATCGGAGTCGGTCGCCATCAGAGTATCTTATCGCCCACTGAGAAACGCCTACTTCTGAAATCCCCCAAAATCGCCCAAAGCTGCCGCCGAATTCGCGTCTTGGGGTATGGCGTCTCCGCTCGGCTGGAAACCGTTCTCGTCGGCGATCCAGTTGATCACAACGTTCTGTCCCTCCGGAGTGGTGAAGCTGTAGCTGCCCTGCATGACGGTGCCTATTTCCTCTCCGATCTGCCTCTGTTCGCCTGTGACATCCTGCTGGGCGGGATCGGTCGTCTCGTAGCCGTACTGGAAGGATCCGTCCTCGTTCATGTTCATCTCCATGCGGAGGATGCCAGCCTCCTCCAGAGTCTTGGGAGCGGGACCGACCGGAGAGGTGGACTGTTGGGGCCGAGCGGCCGCCGCGGCAACCAGGCAGAGTACCAGAACCTGCGGACACGGACCGAGCCAGGACTTTGTCAACGCACACAAAAGCATCCTAGCTCTGTAGATGTAGCAGCAGAAGATAAAGCAGTGTCATGCAGCAAAATGCAGGGTGGAGGTGGGGGATTGCGAGAGAGAGAGAGAGAGAGAGAGAGAGAGAGAGAGAGAGAGAGAGAAAGAGAGAGGAAAAATTGCAAGGCAGAAGAAGTAATACTCTAAGTTAGTAACTTAAATAGAGACGTGTGTAAAATTTTTGATAAGTTTCAGCCACCACTTTTCATTTCTATGACCGTGTTCAGAACACCAATCGTCACGTTTACGCCCGTGCAAAAAATACAATTTACGCGTGATACAGAGAAAGCAAACCCATAAGGTCATTTGGATATCTCACGAAAACTAGGTTGATATAAACATATTCCTGCACCCCTTTGCTGTCTGACCCTACAATGGTTTTTAACCCGACGGGGAGCCAAACCTGGATGCAACAAAAGTTAGCACACAAATCTAGCCCTCCAGAGCCAGGCTACTCACCAGCTTCATTGTTGTTGGCGGCCAGCGAGCTGAAGTTAAGACTGGCTGTGCACTCTCTGCGCCGCCGCTATATACTGTGCCATTGCTGTTTTTGTTCGCGCCTCTGGCTAATCCTCTCTGTCAACTCTTAGTGTTATGCCAAAGACCCTCCAGGCAGCGTTCACAGATAAAGCCGAATGTGAGCCGATCATCCTCTAATGCCGAAAGCGGCGCTAAAAAAACGCGCCGCGCGCCTGTCAAAGCGCATAGCGGCTCCAGCCCCGTCTGCGGGCAACCTCATCAGGTATGCTCGGGCAATCGACAGGAGGGCCGCTGCGGAACTACAGCGGGGCTTCCAGCCGTGGGGCAGCCGACGGCGGTGGCTGAGTTTGTGTGTCCCTTACTGCCTCGCTCTGTGAACCGGTGGTTTAACATTTTCGATAGCAATGTTAGCATTTCACACGTCGTTGGATAGTTTTGAGTTAGATGTTGAGTTGAGCGTGTTCGTGGCGCACGACGTGAAAAACACAGACAACGATGCAACTATGATGAAATTGGATATCAGAAGATAAAGGGAGAAACAGATGTTCTCATCGAATCAAGTAAAATCCGCATGGATGCCTACCAATCTAACGGGCACACAACCTTCATTGGTGCATGTCTCTATTTGGAAACATAACTTATCCAGTGATCCTTCGAAGCGATAGAAATTCTTCCATCTATTTTGGATATGAATCAATTCTAAATTGGTCCCTCGGAGCGATGGAATTTCTTCCCGGACCCTCCACCCGAAGGTTTCAGGATCAGTATTCCGTTCTCGCATCTCTTGTCCTAGGAATCCGTTCGCGGCCGAGCAGGGATTGGACACAGTCGTGCCGATGCCGTTGAAGCTGATGGCCAGGCAGCCATTTCCAGCGTCATTTTCCGTGCTTATCCGATGAGACGACTTTATGCAGCTGTAATGCGGCACTGCTCTATCTGTAGCCGGGCTGTGCGGGGTCACACGGATGAAGGCGGCCAGAAGGTGCCGCAGTGCACCGGTGGGTGGACTCGACATCGCCACAAACCTTTCACTGGACGTTTTTAGCTCTCTTTCGGTAGGGTCTTGAGCAGATCACGCATGGCATGATACATCACTGGTCAAATGTGTCACGATTTCCTGGCCGCAAGCACCGAGGCAGAGCTCCCTGTCAGCCGTGATGACATCAGCAGCTGTTTTTGCGTCTACACCTGCGTCATGGATTATGATGCTTCCTGTTGTAAGTTCAGCCGATCCTCGAGTAAAATTTTGGTTGTTCCCATCCCTCCTATCCTTCATGCTCGGAAGTTCCGCTCAGAAGTAGCTAGAGTATTGAGCAGTTGCATTCGCCTATTACTCACCTTCTCTGCACCTTTTGGAGCATTCTTCTTGCACAGCCGCTCCTTCCGGCTGTCTAGGAATGGAGCAGCCTTCATTAGCGCAAGCCTCCAGTTAGCAGCGTCCTTGAATTCGACGACCTCGGGACATTTCAGTCCACCCCGTTGCAGATGTTTTTAGAGTTTGCACACTGCGTTTTTTATGTCATCTGTCAGGATTGTCACGGTGATGGTGTGTCTGTCACTCCACTTCTTTAGCAAGCAGGGTTTCCTTTCTCCGTCTTAGATGTTCTATTTGATTGAAACTTTCTCTCATATCCGAGACCGCATCCAGGAAGTCAGACAGCGTAATCTTCAATTTTAATTATCGATCCCTGTCTGTGTGTTTCCGTCACGTTGTAGTGTTTTTAACTCATGGATTTCATGCGTAAGCAGGCTTTATTGACCGGTGGGTGATATGAAGAACAAATCAAACTAAACTACACTAAACTATATTGATATCGTTTTTCAGATAGAGCTTTTATTGTTTTCTTTTTATGTTTAGAAGAAAACAATACGAGCACAGAGAAACGAGCAGAGAAAATTCAAAACAACTTCCTTATTTGGCTGTGTGCGAGGTGTCGTATCAACAATATTTCGCTTGAATATTCAGACCTTATTCGGCACTTTGGTTTAGCGTCTCTCTCTCTCTCTCTCTCTCTCTCTCTCTCTCTCTCTCTCTCTCTCTCTCTCTGCGAGAATACTGCAGTACGACATCATGTTCATTAGAAACATTCACAATCACAAAATCGATTCATCTTTTCTTCTGGAATCATTTCCGTTGGCGGCTCCTCCCCGTGCGCTCCGTAACTGGACACTTTTTGATGTTCCGTATGTTAGGACTAACCCAGTAAGATCGGGATGATTTGTAAGAATCCCTCGTGTATGCAACTTGTTTTTAGATATCAACAGAGACATTGCCGTATGGAATACTAATTTCAGAGAATTTAGGAAACGAGTTATAGTGTATTCTGTGGGCGTATAGAAGTGAGTGTTATTATTGTGTTTTAGTGCTATTACTGAATGAATTTGCTTGTTGGCACTTATCTTATTGCGCTCCCTTGTATGTTGCAGTGTTTTATCAATTGAGTTCATCCGTAAATGGGCTCTTTTGGCCCGTCGGTGATGAATCAAATAAACTAAACTAAAAAAATTATTCAGCGCCGAACAAACAGCTGTTTGTTTGGCAACGCCCTGGATGCGGTGTTCATATGATCAAAGTCTCTATTCGACAGTGTCACGTTGTGTATATGGTTTATAACAGGTTATAGTTACAAGCCGAACCCGTTTTAAACTTCTCGGCTCGGTTGCAAAGATTCATACAACTGTACTTACCGTCTTTGTCAGCTTGCTATGAGTAACTTTTTTCTGTCGCGTATGTGGGGAAGGGTCGACCACTGCGTTACGCTTAGAAACTCTCAGCAACGTGCATGCTATCATGTTTTTTTTAAGAAAAGTGAGGGTAATAACATTTCAAGATCCGATCTGACCCTGGGCTGTCAGCTGTTCCAGAAGAACCATGAAATAATCGATTTGTCGGAGGTGGTCAACGAAGTATTATGTTTTCAGGTGCAGTTTCTTGTGTGCAAACAATGCTGTTCATCGCAGTATTTTAGTCCGTGACTCTGCGATGCCACGTTTGCGGATCAACCCAAAATGGATTGTGGAGTTGATACAGAAATTCATGAAATTCTGCGATCACGATCGCGGACTACTTTTTACCTTAAATTCCGCGATTTTCAGTCCGCGATCCAACAGTTTGAACGAATGAAAAACGTTCAAGTGACGGGTAGTAGTCGACTTCAACTTATTGTTGTCCCTGGTATTCCTCAAGGGGAGCATCAGTCTTTTGAGCTTGTCCAAGGGAACCGGCTGAGCTAAGAAATCTGGGGAAGAGTAAGAAGTTTGGGGAAAATCGGCACTCTGCTCAGATATGCAGTTTGAATTCAACTGTTTGCTCTTTCCTTTTATCAAAACAAGCTGCACAAACCTATTTGGACTGAAAGGGATGCTATGTCCAAAATACTGCATAATCCAAGTTGCCTAATACTGTGAGTTTCTTCAGTTCCGCTATCCACTTGGTAGGTCAATGGCTAATACCCTGGATATTTAAAACATCACTTACCGGCGATGGCATAAAATGGCTAGATTCCCAGGTATAAGAATATCCGAAATATTTTGGGAGAGGGGCAAAGGGTTGATCGATGAGAATCTTAGATATTGGGACCTTTATCCCCCTTACCCCTGGCCTCTGTTACTATGCCTAGGGTGATACTTGCATCTGTGGCCATTGGACAGATTAACGATTAAATCTGAGAAGCATAAAGAATCGTGTTCAAATGTTATTTTATTATTTGGCTTTCAAACATACACTGAGGAAGAATACGAAACGCGCCCGTATGTTTAGTTTGTTTTAATACATGTTAAATCCAATTTGTCATTCTGTACCTTTTATGATATTTACATCATTGAAACTACCGTAATGACTAGATTTTAGGAAGTGGTGTCTGCAAAATCACTCCGGTATGATTTAAAAAAAGTACGATTGAAAAGGCAAAATCCGTAAAAACCTGAATTTGAATGGGGACGGGGATTCAAGCGCCGCCCCTCCCCCTCCACACCGTTTCAGACTCCGCCCCTATATTTATCGGACACGCAGTTAGAAAAAGGTTACCTAGTTCATGGGCTAATGCTTTACTATTTGGATGCAAAAACTTGCAAACATTGCCCTATACATTAACGATCGCGGAATAAAAATCGCAGAATATAAATTCCAAAATAGAAAAATATTAATCGATCACAGAGCCGGGATCGCGGACCGCCAAATTCTTAAACGCGGAAAAGCGATAGCGGGCCTACTATTTGTCGATCGCGTGAACTGTGTAGGTGTGTGCCGGCCTATGTGATACTGTAATACATGACATGTAAACTAATTATCACCGCACGGGAACAAGCAACGCATCCTATTCCATCGGCGGATCCAGGATTCCTGAACATGGAGGGAGGTGATCACATGGTCGCGGGGATGCCATCCGGACCAGGGGAAGCGCCAACTTCGGGTAGAAAACCTGCTCAGGTGGGCGTCAAATCCTGCAGCGAGGCGGGAATGACATTTCAGGGGGGAGGAGGGAAGGCGTTGTTACCATTTCAGGGGGCGTCGAGTGTTCATCGGTGGGGGGCATGTGAAGGTATTTTTGGTGTTTTAGGGCGCTTCAACATCTAAGGCTATGGTGCACCCCCTAGTGGTGATGTGTTCATACCATCTCTGCAGCAAGAGCATGGTCCTCGGTGGATTGAAAGCCCAGGAGATGAATCAGGAAGACAAAAATGCCGTTTTTCCATGAAAGTTGAGTAATTCCTACGTCAATGGGTAGCGAGCCTACGAATGCTACAAAAATAAATATGGGATGCCCTGCCCCGCCCCACAATATTGTGGCCGTGTCCAGGCCTATGACCCAGGCCAAACAGACCGCCAGAAAGACAGATAGGCAACAAGAAAGAAAATGTAGCATTTGTTTACGTGGAACGAGTCTATTCGCGCTGCCCCCAGTCAGATGCGTGGCCGATTCGCCGTCAGGAGCTAATGCTTCCGAGACTGTCCTACCGTGCCTGGCTAGTCTTGTTCAGGTGTGTTTGCGGTTCGAGGGTTTGCGGTCCCGACTTTTCAAGTCGATTCCAGGATCTCCAATTCCGTCATACTATCGACGAAGTGCGATTAAAGGTGAAAAGTAGTTGCCACAGATTTAGCTTTCTGTTCTCTGGTAATTGTGCTTCTGAGGTCAATCTGCATGCTGGGAAAATTAGAAAGTCCTTGGCGTATGGGTCCACTTTTCTCGATTTATTTCCCTCGCGATAGGGTGATTGTTCTAATGCGTCGCTGGTGACAGCTGAAGCCATGGTCAGGGACGCCCGGGATCAGGCGCTTAAAAGCACTGCCCTGCGCAGCTTCAGCCGAGTTCGACTCTCGACGCCTGCCAATACATTTCAACATGAGATTCGTAAGTACACTGAGTCGTTGAAAAGAGCGAAGCGTGCGATAGTAATGTTGGTTTATGTCACGTTACGCTATCGCTACATTCTGAGCAGAATGTGCGCTTTGCTGGTTTCAAATTGTCAATTGTCTCTGCTCAGTTAAACCCAGTGAAACGCCTGTAAGGGGGGACGAAACCCAAGCTGCCACCTGGTGTAAAAAATGTGAAGTTTATAGAAACACATTGTATTCGGGCTAAGAAACCATTGCGCCCTGGTTAGATACGCCCTATCCAATACAATACCGAAAAATTCAATCCATTCCGTTTAAGTATGGGTGTGATTTTAGTATTTCAGTCACTGTGAATGCAAGAATACCACCTTGAAATGACTTACAATCAAACGCTCCAGATGAAAAGTTAGAGTGTTAGCCTCGCCTCATTTGTGCTCATCCTAATGCTTATTTCCGTTTTGCCATTCAAGTAGCATGGCATGAGAGACTAGAGCAATTTCCCTCACACTTTGGCAAATGCTCCCTTTGCATACTTCCGCTAAATCGGATTTCACTCTTGAAATACGCAATGTGCAAGTCAGAACATATTCTTTAAATGACAAAAAAATGATAGTGTTTTTTATTTCATCTGCAACGCCGATATCAAATAGGAGACATTCGTCTTGCAAGTGATTTCCCTTAGGGGGGGCGCAATACACATACCTTCCCTTACATTTCAGCCCGGTCAAATGAATAGTTTTTTAATTACAGGAAGCGGGGATGGAATTTAGTTACTGTTTCCCTTGCAATTGCGCGCGGGCAGTTTGGCATGGGATTACATTAATACGCGCATTGACGGGGGTCTGTGCCACCTTCAGTTTAATGGGGCGGGTACCCCTTCCCGCCATTAACCCTCGCCCCACCGGGGGCCATCGATGGCCCCCCTAAGGTTTTTCCGGGATAGCAGAAAAACGACGAGGTGCAGCACCCCGGTTGAGGGCTCTACCTCTCACTGCATCATTTTCCCATCATCCCTGAAATTTATTACCCCGGGTCACTCAAGGTCAGGTCACCAGACGAGGTCAACCAAGGTCACCTCACTTCACCTTTAGAGCTCTGTAAGAGCTACATTTCAACGTCGACCAATTTGAAACTTCCTACACTTCATGACCCCTTCAGGGTCTACAAAGTGTATATCCGGGATTTTTCGATTTCGTGCCCTGAGGTCAGGTCACGAGGCGACCTCTCCCAATGGAAAAGCATGGGGAAAAGCTATTTCATGATATAAAAGCCACAAAAATGATTGCAAATACTCAGACTGCTCAGAACAACGTTTTTGGACACCTTTTCACGGATCCCAGGGGTCATATTTGCCATTTCACTTTTCAAAGGTCATCCAAGGTCACCAGAGGTCAAAAACAGTATTTTGACAATAACTTTTGACCTAATTGAGCTAGAGCGGTGAAACAAACACCATCGTGTTTGTCTTGTCACTGGCTTTCATTGGATATACGGCAAGGTCACTTTTTGACCTTTCGTGACCTCAGGTCATATTAGGTCACGAGGTGACCTCTGGCGGTCAAACCACTGGCAGGAGGTCTTTACGTTCCACATAGCGAAAAAGGGACTGGCGATTTGCTATCAAATGTACTTTACCAGGCCTCAATAGCTCTAATGACATAAGAGTTATGCCCAGTTTGCCTAATCATTGCATATTTGAGTGAAAATAGCCGATCTTGACCTAATTTGACCTCTGGAGGTCAAACCATTGACCTGAGCACTAAAACATGCGAAGTAATTTTTTACTGAATTCACGCGAGCTTTCTATTGCACTTTGCAGATTTGCGCTAACGCCCATATTTTCGGAGTTAGAGGGGGGCCATCGATGGCCCCCCGGTGGGGCGAAGGTGGCGCCGGACCCCCGGTGGGGCGCGAGTTAACACGCGCATTGACGGAGGGCGGGTACCCGCCCCCCTTGGGTTTTTCGGAGCTAGGAGAAAAATGGCGGCGCGTAGCGCCACTGTACTCGGCATACCTTTTCCCTCATCATTTTTACAACTTCTGTGAAAATTTTAAGGTTAGGTCATCTCAGGTCAGGTCACCAGTACAAGTAAAGTGACCCGACCTAAAAAAGTTTAAGATAGCATAAGTCGGAGCAGGGTGAACCGATCCGATTGAAACTCATATCACATAATGGCCCCACCGAGTTCTCTAAAATATGTTCTGGTATTTTTGGTATCGATGACCTAAGGTCAGGTACGAGACATGACCTCTCCATTGGAAATACATTGGAAAAATGGTTTTTACGGAATAACTCAGTAACGGATGGTGATAGAGCATTTATTTTAGCTGCATTAGACTTGCCTGGGCTTTGCAGTTCTAATGATATGTATTTTATATAATTTAACCCTGACCTGACCTCAGGTCAGGTCAAATTCTTGATTTGACCTAGCAAGGCCAAATTATATATCATTCGATTCGGCTTGCTGAGAGGATTCATATGGTCTAATTCGTTTTGCTCTATCTTTACTTGTTCAGATGAAATGGCCGAAAAACGGAATTTATATGTTATCCCTATGACGGCATGTTCTGACCTCTCGTGACCTTAAATGTGACCTGACAAAAAAATTGTTCAAATGTTTTCGATGGAGAAGTGAACGGGCAGCCCAACGCCGTTTACCGTTTTTCGCTACCTACCGTGGTTCTCAACATCTTAGGGGGGGGATACTCCCCCGCCAATGCGAAGGTGGCTCAGACCCCGTCAATGCGTGTGTTAAGATCTCGAAAACCACGCTGGGTAGCGAAAAACGGTAAACGGTGTTGGATAGTCCATTCAAATCTCAATATGAAAAATTTGATCTTGTCAGATCACATTTCACGTCACTAGAATCAAGTAATGGCCATAGGGATAGCATGCAAATGAAGGTTTTCAGTCATTTCATTTAAACTAGAAGAGATATAGCAAAACCATCCAGACCATTGAAATCCTCGGAGCAAACCAAATCAAACTATATATAATACAACATTGCTAGCCCAGATCTATACTTTGATCTGACCAGAGGTCAGGTCAAGGTCAGCGTAGGTCCAAATGCATATCATTAGAACTGCAAGTACAAGACAAACCTAATACCGTTAAAACAAATGCTGTATAAACATCCACCGCTAAATTATTCAGTTAAAGCCATTGTCCCATTTATTTCCAAATGGCAAGGTCATGGCTTGAACCTGACGTTAGGTCATCGATAAAAATATTGGAATATATTTTGTAGTACTCGGTCGAAACATTATGGGACTTAAGTTGCAATTGATAGGTTCGCCATGTGTTTACTTATGCTATCTTAACCTTTTTTTAGGTGATTTCACTTGACCTGCACTGGTGACCTAACCTGACATGACACAGTCATAAAATGTTGTATTAAGGTGTAATCATGATCAGAGAAGTGTATACTAAGCACGATGTCGCTACGCGCGGCCGTGTTTATTCTATCCCCGAAAAACCCAGGGGCGTGTCCTCAACCTCCGTCAATGCACGTGTTAAAGTTCACTGCCTTGCCAGCTGCTTTGGTGTTGCCTGCATGCCATGTGGGTGATCTATTCAGATGAGCCAGGTCCAAGTTATGACGCACCTAATATGTATGTGACCAAAGCTTGGATCATTTGGCATGCCCCTGCTTTTGCACGTGTCACATTGTTCAGTGATTGAACTGATCAGGTTAAAGATGGTGAAGACGGTATGATCCCTGGCGGATCCAGGACCTCATTTGGGGGTGTGCTAGGGGCGTGCCCCCCACACTATTGCCTCGGAGCAGCCTCCCCTATGAAGTAACTATAGACACTCGACATTTGGGGAGGGAGCCCCCTAGCGCCTCCCGTTGTATCCGCCACTGAGCACGATGCATAGTGTGGAAATACAAAGTTTTGATCAGCGTGATGGTCGTCTCGGGTCGGGTTGGGCCGGGTTAGGTGGGCCCGCTCATGGGTTAGATTTAATCCTCATGTAGAAGGACTTAGACGGCGCTATTTATTAAATAATTGTAGATTTTCATCCTTTTTCCGAAACAGAACAAAATGATCCAACAATAAGATTACATTTCTAAACGTTTTTCCGCTTAACCCCAAATATCTGAAATTATGACAGCCTGCAAATTTAAAAGGACACATCGTTTTTAATGCTGTTCCGGCCCTCAATAATGTCTTACCAGACCGGCTTAGAACCCACGCCGATGCGCGCGATAAAAAGCTTCCCGCAGTACAAATACGACCGCGCAGCGGGCTCGAGTATTACGTCATGTTCCCACGGTTACCACATGCCACGTGTACATGGGGGGCGCCGGGTCGACAGCGGCTGATTTGTGTCCCCTCAAGCGGTAGGTACTGGGCCAAATTAAACGTTGATCAAATGTTTTCTCGGCATGCTCCATCACAGGGCTGTTTAAATCCAAATCCCATAAGGGAGGTTTCTGATTTCCTTTAAGACCTGTGATGCAGTTTTAGCAATGACAATGTCAGGTGAAAATGGAAATAGTGTATTCTCTGTAGTCTAGTGCATGAAAGACTTGTCCGCTATATTCACTTAAACCTACCGATATCAGGCGCCCGCTCGGCTTTCACCCTACCGGTAAACCTGCCGGGATATTTATAGTCAAACTATCCAATGTTCAGTCGCCAATTATTGAAAATTAATAATAAATGGGATACATTTATACAGAACTGGCGCATTTGCAAAAGGGAGATGAATTAAATGCACATCATGGTTTACAGATTATTAACTTTTATTTGCAAGCAGGTACCCTTATGATTGATTCAAAATAATCATCCGTATTTAACCAATGGTGATAAGTTCAGACAAGCATGGAACTTGCATATAAAGGTTACTGGTACCCGCCTTCAAGTGTACTCGGTATGAAAGGTGCGAATGTCTGGAAAGAGTCATATATATTTATTAGTTCTTTTTTTTACTCTTCAAATAGTGTCGATAACAATTGTACAACAAAAGATTCAGAAGAACCGTTTCTTTAGTGGCGCAGGAATAAACAAAATTGTAAATTCCTTGTACACATGTTTTTTTTTCGATCCTTAGTAGTCTTGAACGGATGGAAGGGCTGAAAAATCAGGCGACGCAAACTGTTTTCTCAAGCTATATTTTTCTGCAACACATTCTCAGGCAAATCGAAATTTGTGCTTTGATGTTAATCATCTACGAAAATCCGGGAAAATGTCATACAATTTCATAAAGCAAGCAGTAAAGATCTAGCAGATCTTAATCGGTGACCACTGGGAGAACCACGGCTGCAATGGCTGCGTTTTCATACAGCGCTATCTATAGTCAAGTCTTGGAACTTTACTGCTCCCTAGTAATAGGTGGCCTTGTCGCGCTGTGCTGTTCTCTTATAGTTAGCCTTTTTATATATGTATGTAAAACAACCGTGCTATATTTGTGCCTGATTAGTTTCACCTTTCTATTGGTAATTACCCTCAATATTTGGGCTGTTTCAGAAATTAAGCAGTAAAGTTTCTGAAGTCAAACTGTTTCAGAAGTATTTAAACGCACTTCAAAGAGCGCACATGTCTACCCCTGTTTAGGATTGTGATTCTTGTTCAAGAGCATCGCAATATTTTCTTGCGCGTATATGCGTAAATCCTTGAGGGTACTTTATGTAATACATGTAGACGAATTAACCATAAATTTGTTCAGTCGGCTCTGCACACGGATTCCGGCAAATGTCTGCAAAAATATTTTGGTTTAACAATATTACCATTAAAGTGAGAACAAACCAGAACTGCTCAAGACAACGATAAGGCTAATGTTTCGTTTATTACGTGCTCATGAGGAAATTTGTAACGCCACTAAATATCTAATCTAGGGTGTTGAACCCTGGCACTTCTTCTGGTTTTTTACGCCTTCTCCCTTACAGGGTGAGGGGTTGCTGCGACGCCCCCCCCATTAGCCCCTAAATGACGTAGAGCTTCGTGGTAAAATAGCAGCGTGCTGCTCGTCACGTGAGCTTGTGATTAATGCCAGTTTGATGACTTTAAGTCGTGAGGTCACCTTCAAGGTCGGGTCAAAGACCTTATTTTTTGGTATTTCATGCGCTCGTTTCGCCACTCTCGCTGCTATTGGTTAGGATTTTGGGCATTAGACCACATTGATATAGTTTTCAAAGTGATGAAGAGTCTCTTTCAGTTTGATTCATTTGCTTTACACCTTTACGACTCAATAAGCTAACGCGTGAGATGGGGTAAAAAATCAAAGATCAACAACGGATAAAATTCAGAGGTGCGCAATATCTTTAGTTTTCACTTCTGGGGGTAACTTTGGTGGCTGAATTCGAACTCAGCACTAATAACAACATTTAAGTTTGTTCACCCCGAAATATTGTTATGTCATGAGAGCTAGTCATCTAAGTAAATATTGTAAGGGATAGATTAATATCAATGTCTGAGAATAGGAATATTTTGTTATCCATGATTACATAGAACAATTATCGTCGTTCCGGCTATTCTGCCTTGATCAGGACATATAAAAGAGTAAAGTTACAGGTTTGATTCATTACATAATTGAAAAGTTCTGGGCAGTTCTTATCACTTATTTAATTATTCAAATGTATACTTTTTCCCTCTTTTATCTAACGATTAAGGCGGAATAGCTGAAACGTCGATATGTTTTCTTTGGAATCATGAATAATAAAGTAAGATCAATAAAATATATTGATTTCAAGCATATGAGTTATTGCAGTAGTTGTGCAAGGTCAAAAAAGGTAAACGAAGGTCATAAAAGTTAAAAAAATATGTTAAGGGTGACCCTTGGAAGCAGGGGCGCCGCCACAGAATTTTCGCAGGGGGGGACGGACCCGGGCTGGTGTTGACTGGGGGAGGCGAATTTTGAGCATATTCGGTACCTGACAGCCTTAATGACCATTGGCCCAAAAATTTTGGGAGGGACGTCCCCCCCTGGTGGGCCAACAGGGGGGGACGCGTCCCCCCGTCCCCCCCGCTTTCGGCGCCCATGCTTGGAAGTCAACGGCCGATACTAGGATAAAGAACGGTGATATATTTCAGCATTTTCGTTATTAAACGTGCCCTGGCGTTCAAATGACCCCAATATGTCACCAGTTCTGAGGTAATAGGTCCGTAACGTTATGAGCTAAATACAGTTTTGTTTTGGAAAAATACCTGCAACAATAACCCCAGAGGACAGAGGACTGCTCCGATGACACGAGGCAAGGCCGTGCCCTCGAGACGTGCCACCGAACCAGTGGATCCATTTCCAGGCTGATCAAGCCCAATACCCAAGAGCACTGGCGGGTCAACGAAGCTCCCGTGTTAAAACAACACTTCCCAGTTGACTGCCCTCCCCTGTGTAGGAGGCGGTCGAGTGAAACGCTGCCAGAGGTCGGATATCCCCTGGGACCTCCCACGGTAAACGGTGGCGCATTAATCAGCAGCGCCTTCGCGCAAGTAACCTTAAAGGGAATGTGGCACCTTCACAACGGCATTTTAATTGAGATAGCCAAGTTGTAAAGCAGGTCGGAGACCTGGTACTCCATATTTCATTTGTCTTGGAACTCGATATTTCCGTAGAAAAAAGCTAAAACCTACCTGACACCAGCCCCCCTCAGCCCCCCGTCGCCGGCGGCCATTGTTGTGAGCTACTGGTGTGACGACATATGCTGACGTCACGATGAGCATCAACCAATCGAAGCCCTTGAAGCCTTTCAAGTATGGTAGTGGTTGCCAGATCGCGACATCATCCACAGTCTGATATTTATTTATTTTTCTAGAGGAGTATTTTTAAAAACCAAATATTGAGCTCATTGTACATTTTTCAGAGAAATTATGAGTCGTTTCATTATTTTTGATTAAAAGTACGTCTAATTACACTAAATTCCAGGATTCGACCAAGGGGCCACATTCCCTTTAACGTAGAACCAATTTAGCCCTGTAACTATCCGGCTCTTGGCTATCCTCTAGGGATAGCACCACGTTTTACCTTGTTACCTCTCAGTGCTATATATATATATATATATATATATATATATATATATATATATATATATATATATATATATCGCGTTCCACAAAACAGGTTGTGATCAGCAGATATGTTGAAGCAGGGGATTGCGTTGCCGCTGATTTGTTCCAGGTTGATGGTAATGGTCACATACCTAAAAATTGGACATTTGGGGTCTATATGTCATTTGTAACATTGTACATCTTCGTCTTGGGAGCTGTTTTAAGACAGGATTCAAGTATCACGCAATGTTGAGTTTTTTAAAGCTACTATGATGAAGTTTTCACAAGGCTTGAGAACACAAGGAAACGTGATTAGTTTGTATTTCCCCATCATTTTTCCTTAGGAAATCAACCAATAATTCAGTTGATACATATGTGGTCATGGGAACAAATGGGTTAACGGTTTTCACTGAGCTGCTCCCAAGGAATGTAAATGTGTCATTTAGCCACTGAAAATTTTCGACTTGGGCCCATTTACTGTTATTTGCCGTTTACTGACCTGCTTGATGCGACGTTCAAATAGCAAAGCATCCGACTCTGGTTTTGGTTGCCATTCGAAAGCTCCTGGAAAGACAAATTGACGCGGTGCCAGACTTGCTTAGATGAGACCAACATTGTGGCCCAATGGGTTCGAGGACGATACGTAACCGGTATTCTGGAGATTTTACTTTTTCTGATATATCCGGAACCAGAAGGAACAGGGCGGTTATTGTGGCATCACTGTAAGCCTTGCGTCAATTCAAATGAAAATATAGATATGATGTTTCCATACTAGGCCAAATTCAGACGTTGTCTTGACCTCAGGCCAACGGCGTGACCAAGTATTAACATCATGTGCATCAATCGACTTGCTGCGATAAGGTAAACACAATAATGTAGAAACGAAACCTCCATCTTCATTCAGTCCAAGATGATCCGCCGGCTGAAGTATCGTAAATTGCTTACGTTACCTCAGATAATTTGTCAAAGGTGGCAGGCAGAATCATTAAGCGTATACCTCGGAAATTAAACCCAATCTAAAACAGCTGAAAATTTCGTGCTGTTCTCACCTGTATGCACCAAAAAGCGGACCCCTGAAAAATTTACCATAGCCTCACATTGCGGAGGTCACGGAATTGACCCGGTATTGGGTCCGGATGATAGAAAAATAGGAATAAATGATGATTTAACGGGATATAAAAAGCCCGGGTGGCAGCATTGTAACCCCAGCCTTATTTACCGGTTGATACACTACGGGTTTTAGATCATTGGGTTGAAATGTGTAGAGAAGCAGTGCAAGCTTTTAAACTTTTTGAAGGTAAGGTCGCTCAACCCAGGCTCGTGGCCTGACTTGATGTGATTTTTACTGAAATTCAATAAAATACGCGAGAAGGAGCAAGAAAAAATCACGCCAGTCCATAGTGCGCTGAAAAACTGCTGCTTTCCGGCCAACTGAAAAACACTTCAAATTTCGAGGGAGTGAAGGTCCCGACCCCTAGGTCAGCATTCGCTGGCAACGCCACTGACACACACACACAACCTTAGCAGCTCATGCGCCCTAAAACTTGAAGCAGCGCCCCTGCTGAAGGGGCGTGCGGATGTAGTTGTAACAGCGTCTCTTTGCGCCCTGGTCTGACAGTTGTGGAGGAGGGAAAAGGGCGCGTCCTCCCGTTCCTTCCGCTTTCGACGATCATTCATCTGAAGGCTTGCGTTTTTTACCGCCCTTAATTGCTTTTTTCAACATGGGCATACTACCTGTGTGTTACAAATCCACGACAGTATCAAAATATGCACCGCACAGTTTGCCTATATCTCATAATCCTAGCGCTCTCGTCTATCGAATTTTCTCCTTTCTCTCTCTCTCTCCTCCCTCTCTCCCTCTCTCTCTCTCTCTCTCTCTCTCCTGTCGCTGCAACTGTATACCCCACTCCCCTCTCTGCTTGGTTATCCCGCTTCACCGTCATCCCAGACAGAGCCGGGGTAACCTACCGGCACCCCAGACAGAACCGGGGTAACCTACCGGCACCCCAGACAGAACCGGGTAAATACCGGCACCCCAGACAGAGCCGGGGTAACCTACCGGCACCCCAGACAGAACCGGGGTAACCTACCGGCACCCCAGACAGAGCCGGGGTAACCTACCGGCACCCCAGACAGAGCCGGGGTAACCTACCGGCACCCCAGACAGAGCCGGGGTAAGGTCCGCTGTTGTCTGCGTTAACCACGTCCTAACTCAGTCTGGTCCGGCAGGTTCTGGTACTCTGCCTGGTTGCCGCGGCGGCCGCTCAGCAACAGCAATTCTTCCAAGACGACTTCAACCGTCCCGCTCCCAAGACTCTGGAGGAGGCCGGCATCCTCCGCATGGACATGAACATGAACGAGGATGGATCCTTCCAGTACGGCTACGAGACCACCGATCCCGCCCAGCAGGATGTCACAGGCGAACAGAGGCAGATCGGAGACCAGTCGGGAACCGTCATGCAGGGCAGCTACAGCTACACCTCCCCCGAGGGACAGAACATTGTGGTCAACTGGGTGGCTGATGAGAACGGCTTCCAGGCTCAGGGAGATGCCATCCCGGTCTAGGGACTCCATCACATCCCAGCCCTCTACGCTAACCGGCGGCCAACGATTTTCCCAGGCTTCTCCTTGATATTGTATTTATATGTCTGCTTTTGTTTTCAATACAGCACGCATGTTCATTAAGGGATGTTTTGACAGTGGATGCAGCTCTGTGTTGATGTGACTGGTATGGGGCATTCCAGGGACCATGCTCTTGCGTGGAAACACGAGGACCGGTCATTTCATGAAAGTTCACGGTAAATTACTCGTGAGGCCAGGCTATGTACTAATGTGCAAGCCGATTGGGTTGCAAACTGCCTAGTTTTGTTGAGTTTTATCTGATCAGGAGAAAATCGCGCTTGGCCTAAATAAAAAAGGAGAGCATTTTAACAGCAGAAGAAAAATTTGGATATTCAGCCAAAGGACAAAACCGAAGATTTCCCCCACCACATAGTTTTTCAGGTTTAATGTGGCTTCCCCTGGGGTTTATCCAACGACAGTTAGAAGAGCATTAAAAAGAGAGTAGTGAAACGCATAGAAAAGTACACATATTGTCAGTCGCCTCAGCCCCGCGCCCGCTGACGGTTCTGGTGCTGAGCCGCTCCCGTCCGTCCGCCCGTTTTACTGTTTCTTTAAACCCGCGCCTCACCGGGGGTCCAACGCCACCTTCACCCCACCGGGGGCCATCGATGGCCCCCTCTAACTCCGAAAATATGGCCGTTAGCGCAAATCTGCAAAGTGCATTAAAAAGCTCGCGTGAATTCAGTAAGAAATTACTTCACATGTTTTAGCGCTCAGGTCAATGGTTTGACCTCCAGAGGTCAAATTAGGTCAATATCAGCTATTTTCACTCAAATATGCAATGCTTAAGTAATTTGGGCATAACTCTCATGACATTAGAGCTATTGAGATATGGTAAAGTCCGTTGGATAGGAAAATGCCAGACCTTTATCCACTATGTGAAACGTAATGAACTCCCGCCAGTGGTTTGACCTCCAGAGGTCACCTCGTGACCTAATATGACCTGAGGTCACGGAAAGGTCAGAAGGTGACCTTGTTGTATATCACACGAAAGTCGGTGACGAGACATACACGATGCTGTTTGATTCAGCACTCTAGCTTATGTAGGTCAAAAGTTATTGTCAAAATATTTTTTGACCCCTGGTGACCTTGGATGACCTTGGAGAGGTCAAACGGCAAATATGACCCCTGGGATCCGTGAAAGAGTTTCCAAGAACGCCTTTCTGAGCAAGCTGAGTATTCGAAATCGCTTTTGTGACTTTTAGATCATAAGACAGCTTTTTCCCATGCTTTTTCAATAGGAGAGGTCACCTCGTGACCTGGCCTCAGGTCACGAAATAAAAAATACCCGATATAAACCTTGTAGACCCTGGAGGGGACATGAAGTTTAGGAAGTTTCAAATCGATCGACTTCGAAATGTGGCTCTTACAGAGCTCTAAAGTTGAAGTGAGGTGACCTTGGTTGACCTCGTCTGGTGACATGACCTTGGGTGACCCGGGGTAAAAAACTTCAGGGATGATGGGAAAATGATGCAGTGAGAGGCCGAGCCCTCAACCGCGGTGCTGCGACTCGTCGTTTTTCTGCTATCCCGGAAAAACCTTAGGGGGCCATCGATGCCCCGGTGGGGTGAGGGTTAACCTTTTACCAGTCTTTTTCGATATTGTTCGTGAGAGTGGAGTGATTCTGCGGGTGATCGTGAGAGTGATCCAGCGCACCACCGCATCCGGAATCACCTGATTTGGATATTTTCCGTGAGTATGAGCTTGAAGCCTCTCCCATTCACTACAGCAGAATGAAGCCGTTTCACCCCATCGTGAACTGTGAAATCGTGAGGTTGGTCCTTATTCTAGCTGTTGTGAAATTGATCTTCACTGTTGTCAAACATGTGCTCTACTCGACCATACACTGTCACACTCTGCGTGACCTTGAGCCCTTCGCACCGCGCACCAGCCCTGACCTCGAGCCGGGCCGGGTCAGGCGTGACCCCGCCTCACCGGCAGCGGGCCGCGGAGCTGAGTCCAACAACCAATCGCCGGGCGAGGGGAGACGGCATTGCAGGGGCCGCGGTACTCGCAGCAGCCGGGGTGCGCGTAGGCGTGGTAGCAGAGGCGGAGTCAGATGGGGAGATCGGAAGAGTATATCTGTGGCATCCCTTCGAATTGGTGCTCTCAACATTCAATCTCTGAAACCTTCTATTCTGCCCCTTCCTCATGATCTGCGAGATTTCGACTACGATGTATTTGGGATTTGCGAGACTTGGCTCCGCCTTTACACACTTCGTAGTTTGTTCCTGCTGACCGGCTTCACTATTCACTCCACACCGCGGCCAGATAACAGCGGATACGGAGGAGTCGCCCTCGCTGTCAGAGAGGGTATGACAGCGAAACAGCTGACAGCAAACTCGCGTCACAAAACCAGCGAACAGTCGACTGGAGACTGTTTAGATTTTATTGAAACCAGACACTAGACGGAAGACCGTCTTCTGCATTCTCTATCGACTGCCGCATTACAGTGAGGCTGATTTACGTGCTGATTTTGATCATTTGGAACTCGAATATCAGGATTTTGTTTTGGCTCACGCTTCTGCATATTGTGTGAAATTTGGTGACATAACTTGTGAGGTTTTGAAACTTCTAAGCAATCGTGCCAAAGCTATCTTGTAGACCTTTTGAGGGACCATACGCTACACCAATTTATTAATCTGGTTACCTTCGCCCCGCCGAGTCATGTTTAGATGTCATCATCACTAATAGTTCAGACCTAGTTACTGATTTTTGGTACTATTCGTGCTCAGCTCAGCGTGTAACAATGCCGTCCAAAGCCTACTTTAATTCAGACACACTGTCTTCATCACACTGGTCGCGTCGCCCTCAATTTTGATCCGTGTGTTGATTGGTCAGATGGACTGTATTCCTGAGGAAATTTCTGACTGTTCTTGATCGCCATGCACCAGTAAGAACCATTCGTATCCGCAATCCAAACGCGCCTGTGGTGTCAGATTTAACCATTGATTTGATGGCTCGTCGTAGAGCGGCACCGGCAATCGGCGGCCACTGCTCTGAGGTGTATGGCGACCTAAATGATCAGGTACGGGGAGCGATGTGACGTGACATGTGCGACGATGTGCGTAGGCGGCTGAGGGAGGAGGGTCGCAGGGGTGTGCGGAGGTGTGTCGTCAGGGTGATTGGCGGCAAACAGGGAGGGGCCCGAGTAATTCCAGATGTCACAGCTGATGATCTTAACCCTTTCTTTGTTGAAGTCGGCCCGCGCGTGGCGGATGAGGTTTGCCGTTATGGGAGCTGTCCGAACACCTGCGTGCCGACTGCCACGCGTTGGCCATAGCTTTCAGTAGGGGCTCCTCCATGGCAATGTATCAGTATGCACATCGTCCGTCTCATCTTCGAATCCCAGGGCCTGGCGCTTCGCCACTTGACCAATAGCTCAATCCATACTTGTGAAATCCCAGATCCTTAGAAACACGTCTTAGTACATCCTATCTTCAAATTTGGCGATTCCTCTGATCCCTCTAATTTCCGTCCTGTCAGTATCATCCCTACCATCACCAAAATCCTAGAGCGTGCTGTTCCTCAGCAGCTCTTTGTCTACCTTTCCAATAACCACCTCCTTGCCTCCAACCAGCCCGCATTTCGTCCTCGTCACTCGTGTGAAAGCGCGCTGGTATCCATAACTGATCACATCCTTTCCGCCAACGATCGTGGGGAGGTGTCCATCCTCTGTCTCCTCGATTTGAACAACTGCTTTGATGTGGTTGACCACTCTCATTTGCTCCAAAAACTCCAGGCTCATTCAATCAATACTTCTTGGTTCTCTGCATCTTTTTGGCACCGCACCCAGAGTGTCAGCCTTCCAGCTGATAATCTGGGTGTTTTTAAAATTCATTCTTGTCTTCCTACCAGCATGGGCGTATTCCAAGGTTCTTGTCTCGACCCTTTGCTTTACGGTATCTTTGCTAACGACTTGAGCCTGTATGCTGAGGATGCAGTCGTGGTCCAGTACGCGGATGACACTCAAGTGCTTGTCAGCGGCAAAAAGTCAGACTTTCGGACACTCATTCAACGCATGGAAAAGCCATAGACGTCTCTCGATATCTGGTCATTATTCTAGGAAGTGCTCCTAGCATTCGGCACGATGGTGATTTTACCGTCGAATTCCGCAACCATAAACTAGTTCCCTCCATGAGCATGACAAATCTCGGTCTGACCTTCGACCGCGTCCCCAGCTGAGACCCTCATATTTCTGTTCTAACTCGTCAATGATTCGGAATTTTTAGTTGCCTTTCACATCTGAGACACTGCTTACCATAAGTGTCGCCACCGGCAAAAAAGTGGGGGGGGCAGCCATATTTCAACCCGATGCTGACAAAAAACTTCCAACATCAGGACCAAAAATTGTTCGAATTTGGGCTCCTCGTTGCCTTCTGCAGCGGCTGGATGTTAGAATGTCCGGTTTTCTCTCATTTTGACAGATCAGGAAATTTTTGGCCAAAAAGTGGAGGGCCAGGCCCCCTGCCCCTCCCCTTTCCGACGCGTATGCTGTTTACCTCCCAGTTTCATTTCGCCGATACTCAGTTCTCTGGTCCTCTCTCGTGTACGATACTGCATCACCATGTTCGGCAATGGTACCCAAACCAATAACACTGGGTTCCAAAAGATCATTAACTATGCCACAAAAAAACATATTCGGGCGCAACAAATTTGATCATGTTTCGGATCTGTTAGAGGACCTGGGCTGGCTGTCGGCGGGTGAACTGGCTAGGTATCACACACCTGTGCTTGTGTTCTAGGTAGTGCGCTTCGGGGAGCCAGAGGAGCTGGCCCTGGAATTAGAGGAGCTCCGGTTCACGCGACAACGGAGCACGCGGTGGGACGGAGATCTTTGGGTTCCACGTTCCCGTAGCAATATGGGCCAGCGCAGGTTTATGACCCGAGGTCCTTCGAATTATAACGATCTGCCCGCGGACATGAAGGTGCTTTCAGTACGGGGATGTTTCAGGCCCTCTTGCGAAAATCCGAGAGCTTTTGGTGCCAGACTTTTTTCAGGAAATATCTACTGGCCTTGAAAAATACCCATGATAAATGACGTACAGAAATGTAACAAATGCGCTATTGTTGCATTGTTCTTTGATATGACAATATGACTCACGTGTTTCAATTACTTGCGTCATTTGTCTTGGGTAAATTTTTACAAAGCACCTGGCACCAAAAGCTCTCGGATTTTCGCAAGAGGGCCTGGAACATCCCCTACCTGTTTTCTGCTGTGCCATTAAAGAGGAATGTGGCACCTTTATAACGTGATTTTAACTGAGATAGCTAAGTTGTAAAACATGCCGGAAAACCCGGTACTCAACATATCATTTGTCTTGGAACTCGAAATTTCCTTAGAAAGAAGCTAAAAACCTACCTGAAATGTACCCAAAATGTAAGGAGCCGGCCACAGTTGTCAACTGTTGGCGTGACATCATGCTGACGTCATGGTGAGTAGTCAGCCTATTGAAGCCTATTGAATATGGTAGTAGTTGCCGTCTCCTGGCGTACCAGCTGAAACTGGGAAGTCCTGCATCGGGCACATCATACATGTATTCATGATAACTATACACTAAACATGGTTTCAGAATCCAGTACAGTAGTTTTACTATTGCCCCCCCCCCACATCAGGTTTTAAAATGATGGCACGGTTCCTAAAAAACCAGGCTCAGTATGTTATTATTTCAGCACCAAATCCCAGGACGAAATAAATCTAGCTCTCCTATCACTTGTTCAATTACAGATCACTCGCGACGTTTGCGCCCAAAGAACATTTGTTTGAAAATACGTAGCCACAGTCCATAAGTCATCCTTCAAACTCATCATACGAACCAGTTGTGTCGAGGCCTCTTGCCATTTCCTTCACGCAGCGATCACTCCAATGTGTGTCCTTTGCTCAGACTTTCCACGAATTGCGGTAGGATTTCGAGCACCCACGCCTGCTCGGTACCGCAATCCACAACTATCTCCCCATCTTTACATTTGAATAGCCCCTCTCAGTAATCATACCAGCTAGGGTCCTTGCCATTAAAATGTACTCCCATTCCACCGTTTGAACTTTTGCTTCGCCAGCTGCCGGGAGCCGCACTGCCACACGCTAAAGTCTGGCTCCTATTATTTGTCACTTGCAACGTCTGATGCCCGGCTCATTTTCTGCACTTCAGGTGGAGATTTCAGTGAGTGGCGTCATCGGCTCGTATCGCCATCGACAGCGGGAGCGGTAGTAGCGACGGTCGATGTAGCAGCTGTAGCAGCTGCAGCACCAGCGGCAGCAGCAGCCAGCCGACTGCCGGTCGGTGGGCGCGGCTGTTGAAGTTCTGCATGGCAGCAGGCCGCTCCTCTGAGGAGAGAATCGCATTGTAAAACCAATCAGCGGCTGCTAGCAATTTGCTGGTTTGTTGGCCAATGCGTGTCAATCGCATGGGCACGTTTGTTGAAAAAATAAACCAAGAATGGCGGCTTTACTAAATATAGAACATATTTATGAATCCATGAAGAATTGTAGCTAACCAGCGCTTAACGTTTGCTAACATTCTGCAAATAATACTGGGCAAAGAACTCGACATATTTTCCATATGAATTATGGCTGTGAGTGGGTCAAGTCAAAACGGATTGCTCCGTTTTACAGACAGATGCTGCAATGGCGAAGGGAGATTGTACCAGCAATGGCTGACCCGCTGTGCGGTGAGGATATAAGAAAACATGCTATTTTGGCTAAGGTAGCATTCTGTGTGGGGGGAATCATTTTTTGTCGCACCAGCAAGTGTGACATTTCCTCATGTATGACTGTTTTGATAGCCAGAGACAGGTGCTGACGCCAAACACCTAAAAAACATTCACTAGACAGGACGAATCCTTTGAATTACAGGAATTGGTGCTGTGCTGTATTAAGAGGGAAGTTTGGGCTTCTGAACTACTTTCTGAAACAACATAATTACTGCGCCTGAAATTAACACTAGCGACAGGTCATTTCCGATTCAGATAATCAATTTAAAAATTTTCGACATAAACCCCGAAATTAGGCTTCGACAGATGCTCAAAACAAATGGATAAGGGAGAGAATGTATTTGTCAAAGACTGGAGTAAAGTATACACTCTCCCTTTTGCTTTCACAAAATCCACAAAATTGCAGAGGTTGCAGTACGGAATATCCATAGTGTCCGCCCCACGAGAAGATGCCTTTATCATAGCAGGGTGGTCCACTACTTAAGCACTACTCTGCTACTTGGTGACTTCCCAATGGAAGTGGAGTAGGGGTAGCAGTTTTGTATTACTAAAAAGTAGGGGAGTAGCGTTAATCGGACTCAACAGAATTCAAAACCATTATCGCTACTGCCAGCCTGTAAGAAGACCACCACCTAAACAAAACTACAAGAGGGAGATTTAGTTCAAGTTGTCTTCCATGAGGAAACGGAAGGAGACCGAATGAATGCTTGGGGGTGCTAATGGGGAAGAATTATTGGAGTAAATGTTTACAACTAGCAGTAGCAATAGCGGAGTGGCGGAGCGGCCGGTAGCGGTTTCGCGATGTTAAAGTAGTGCTAATAGCGGTAACCTTTCAGTTATTCAAAGCAGCGGAAGCACTGGTAGCGGTTTCACAATTTTGGTAGCGGCGCCCACCTCAGTCCTCTATATTAGACACCAACCAATGATCCATTCTGCGGCAGTTGTGGAGAAATCGAGGCGACTTTTTTGTGCACTGTGATTAAATTTCTGGAACGAACTCATAATGAAAAATAAATAAGAAGCTTATTTCCCATAAACAATGTAGTATTGACGAGGGAAACATATATTTCAACTCGGTTTCAACTTCAGATACAGTTGGCTTCATTGTCCTAACTGCAAAACAGCTTGAAATATACCAGCGTGTCCGGGAAGAAAGACTTGCCGTAGGCAACTTCATTCTTATTTATTACGCAAATAAGAATGGGGGTTGCGATCACCAGAAATACTAAAAGAGCCCACAAATTCTTGGAAAGATGGGCCTCGTTAATAACGAAAATCTGCAGTAAAATCTTAAAGGGAATATGGCACCTTCACAACGTGATTTTAACTGAGATAGCCAAGTTGTAAAGCAGGTCGGAAAACCCGGTACTCCATATTTCATTTGTCTTGGAACTCGATATTTCCGTAGAAAAAGGCTAAAACCTACCTGGCACCAGCCCCCCTCAGCCCCTCGTCGCCGGCGGCCATTGTTGTGAGCTACTGGTGTGACGACATATGCTGACGTCACGATGAGCATCAGCCAATCGAAGCCCTTGAAGCGTTTCAAGTATGGTAGTGGTTGCCAGATCGTGACATCATCCACAGGCTGATATTTATTTCTTTTTCTAGAGGAGTATTTTTAAAAAAACCAAATATTGAGCTTATCGTACATTTTTCAGAGAAATCATGAGTGGTTTAATTATTTTTTACTAAAAGTACGCCTAATTACACTAAATTCCAGGATTCGACCAAGGTGCCACATTCCCTTTAAGGTTGAGCTGCTGAGCAGTGGCGGATCCAGTACTTCATTTCGGGGGAGGCAAGGGGACTCGAGCCTCCCCACCATTGCCTCTGATCAGCCTCTGGCTATGCAATTGTTATATGCATTCTGAGATTTAGTGAGGGGGCTTCAGCCCACCTAGCCCCCCTTGTATCCGCAACTGGCGCTGAACCTAACTCCGAGGGACCACTGCTTCAACGTGGAGGTTGTCTACGAGGCTGGACATTTGAGGAATTATTCAGCGCTGATGTGGGAGCGGAGAGAGGGGGACAGAGGTTATAAATGGTTGTGGCTGATTAGCTCGGACGGCGGGCTCGGCTCGCGGCTGTCACTTCTCTGTCGCTGCGACCGCGGCCTCAGCCTGAGAAGGGCTGTTGTGTGCTTTGGTTTGTCCGACAGTTGTGTTACTCGTGTGTTGTCCGTGTTTTCACGTTTTGTTTCTTACAGTGACACTGCCGTTCAATCTTTTCTGTTATTATGGCGTTGGATCAAAAAACACAATTTTAAGACTATAAATAAAGGTTATCCTTCTTGTGCTCTTGCTTGATAGCTATCGGACTGAGTCGAATACTCCGACCAGTGTTCCACGAAAGGTTTCCATATTCGGTGGATATAACACAACTCAATGGGGCCAGGGCTGATGGACTAGCTTAGAAATATCAAATTGCATATTTTCATTCACTTGTATAACTTAAAAAACTGTTACATTCTGTTTATTGAGTTTAGCTTGAGGCACTTGGATCCCAGTTCTTTTTCAAACCACACCAGTTGGCTCCGTCATCTAGGGAAGCTAAATCCACTCCTCCCCTGTTAGGAAAAGGTATATCCAGGACGAGAAGGTAGACACCAGTAAGGTTAAGTAAGGTGAAAACAAACATTTTCGCAGCATTATGAATAATCCACACGGCTCACTGCTTTGAGCATGGGCGTGGCTGCCGTATGGGCACGCGGTGGCCTGCCCTTCTGTGCCCATCATTCCTCCGAGAATTTCCGATTTCATCCAAACCGGAGGAAAATCCAAACTCTTTGTCGAAAGCAACATAAGAGTAGCAATAAGAGGGTGACAACAAGTAAAATTAGCCAACACATCGCTTTAAAAGGTTTGCAGCAGTGGCAGATACAACGGGGGGAGGCTAGAGGGCTCAAGCTCCCCCAAAATATCAGAGTGCCTTTAGTTAATGCATAGGCGGAGGCTGGTCTGAGCTAACGGTGGGGTAGACAAGAGCTAGTCCCCCAAAATGAAGTCCTGGATCCGCCACTAAGTTGCAATACCGTATCAGCGAACACAGTACCCAGGGTCGAAGACACCCCGGTCCCCAGTGGCGGATTCAGGACTTAATTGCGGGGGGGGCTCGGGGGCTCGGAAACTTCCTCGCCATTACCTCAGAACAGACTCCGACTATGCATATATTAACTATGGTATGGCATTATTAACTATAGGCACTCGGACATTGGGGAGGGGTTGAACCCCTTGCCCTCCCCCTTTAATCCGCCACTGCCGGTTCCACTGACATTTGGTGACGTGGCTGCCGCTGACACAATCAGAAATCTAATGTAGGGACGTGGCAGAGCACAGTGAACTTCGAACATCGGCGGGGAACACAGGCAGCGGACGGTGCAGTCTAACGGTCTCCACCCCCCCCACTCCCCCACAGACACATGCACACACATTTGAGCGTGTAACTTTGAACATTTGCAGATTCAACTGAACTGCAATATTTCGCACTCTAAACAAGCCCGAGTTACGACAGTGTTGTTCCAGTCGCACAACTTTTGTGGAGAGATCATGTTTCCGTTTGTTGGGCTCGATGTCGTTACATAACTTTAAACTTTTCCCCTATCCCACCATTTGTGCGCGCTCAGATATTTAAGACTGGATTCACTTCTGAGGAGAGTGAATAGCCGGACAACGAGGAAACGAATCTGGCGGGTGTTTGGTCATCCAGCGGTTGTTTGGTCATCCAAAGGATTAATTCCAAAAGCGTCCGGCATTGCCACTGACAAGCTTGAATCAACCACGCGACTGTCCAACCATTCAGGCCTCACGCTCTCAATGTTTAGATGTGCCCTCACTTCAGCTGACTGGTAAAATGAACTTGCATGACTGGAGAGTTTGGTTTGCAGGGTGTGACAATAAGAGGAGAGCAGACTGTGGTCAATATTTCACCACCCATCATCCCTTTTTAGGACGCTCTAGGATAAGGTTTCACATCGTTTTCCCTGCAATGAAGCTCCTCCTATGCAAAAGGCTATAAATCGCAAATATTGCATTGTAAATGGATATTTACAATGAATATAAAATGAAAAAAATAGAATGTAAATATGGTATTGAATCTGGAAAGCATTGTTTCGAAACTTGAAGCTTGCTTCGAACACTGATACCCAAGTCAAAGGAATAGGACTGGTAAGTTACATCGAACTACGCTATCACTTTTCACTTCACCAGCCGATCTTATTTAACTCTCGCCATATTTTCCGCGTGAGAAATGGATGCACCGTCCGACGGGAGCTTTATACTTCCATGATGCCACCAGTCAGCTTGCTCTGACGACCAAATGATCAGGGAGAGTGCTACCCTGAACACCCAATCTTGGGTGGAGCTGCGGTTCGGAGACAACGAACTTTCGTCCCCATCATTATTAACACTTGAAACCATGAACACTGCCAAAGAGCAGGTTTTCCGCACTGAAATCAGCGACAGTATTTCAGCCGGAATTACGACGCGTTACAGCAGCTCGATTCCACACCCATTTCTAGTGCAAGCGCCCTCCAACACTTTCAGCTCTTCAAGCAGGTACTATCGCCGTCGGCATCAAAGAAGTGCCCTCTAACGGAGAGGCTACAGAGCGGCAGGCCACCGCTGGACGGTCGATGGCAGGCTCAGATGAGCCTATACCGGCTGGAATGGCGGCGGCGGGGCTATGTTGCTCACGACGACGCCGAATTATGGCCACGGCCTGCGGGCCATTAGGGTGACGTGTGTCGCGCACGCTGTGTCGCCGGCAGAAATAGGCGGCCAGAGCGCCGGCCAACAATCGTGTCGAGTGGTAAAACGGCCCGGAGCCAGCGTCGCCGCGCCGTCTGCTGTTAACTTAATTGTAACACGTCGCGACTGAAGATAGCGTTGTTTCGGCCGGACGTGTAAATGCGCTGAGAACAGAGGCGCGTCGAGGTGTTTTTCTAGGCGAGGAAAACAGGCTCCAGTATTGTTGTTGTTTTAGCTGGTTGACTCCGGGGTGTGAGGGAACGTATTCGGTTTTAGTCCTCCATTGTGGAGTGGGAGTGCAGGGCTGGTGCCGATCCACGTCTGGGAACCGGTATTGTATGGGAAGCTGATTGTCGCGCTGGCAACATGACGTGTTTAGCGGCGAGAGGCCGTCTTTATCAAAAACTTCCTCTGTCGGCATTGTGCAGAATATGCGGAGAGGATGATGTTACATTAAAATAGGACAGTGAGAATATCAGCTTTAAATGAGTGAAAACAAATACCAACGACTAGCCAGACATTCTTCATATTTTTGTTTGTGTGTTTGTATGTACCATTTTGTTTATTTTCAAAAGCCCCAGGCGACGAAGTCTTCAGAATTCGTATAACATATTCATATGGGGTTTACGACCAGTCAGACCATTAGACCCTGAAACCCCCCGTGAGAAATATGAAATATTTCTAAATGAATAGCAAACCGACGGTGCCACAATTATTTGGCAAATTACAGGGGTCGAAAACCTACAATTTTGTCATCCTAAATGGTGACAGGTCAAGGTGGGCAAGGTTACAAAAACTAACCGGCATATTTCCAAAAAACTTATTTTATTTTACAAAATAGCATATTAGCATATTTTACAAATAACCGGCATTAAAATATGGGATCAAATCTCCAAAATTGGCACCTGTAATTTGAGCTCGTAATGCTTTTCAACAGCTAGGATGCTCCACAAGTGTCTCTTGGTATCCTACTCAGTCAAAACGTGCACATTTTGCACCTTGGTATAGTGACAAATTTACAGTTTGACATTTTCAATGCTAACACACTGAAGACTTTTTTGGCCCCTGGATTATTAGTCAGTTTAAGCGAAATGAGTGTATCGTCTGACAATATCGTTCCCGTGAGACCTGGGTAGGCATAATCATTAAAATATTTTTTTCTTAAAATCGCAAACGTACCTTCTAAAGCTGTCATCCTTACAATAAAAGGCAAGCTCACACATGAATCTTGGAGTTCAGTAAAAACTCGCCCGGCTAAGTGGGACAAAATTAGCCCCCTCCTGATTTACCCTAAAATGAAGAGACGAAAAACAATGCAACCTCGAGTACCGTATCCCTGATTAAATTCACACATCTGACTAATGTTTTAGGTCAAGTTATGTCAGGTCAACGAGCAACTCAAGGCCAGGCATCCCGCCTTCAAACCCCGAAACTACGAGTCTGAAGTGGCGCCAGAGAAACATCTGCTAACCAATCAGTTCCAAACTTGAAGAGTGTGATGAGATCATTAGGGCCGACAAATCTTCTATTTCGGAATATCCGTACTGTTGACCTTGTAATGTTGGATCAATTTTTTCACCCCTTTACAAGCCTACGGGGAAAATAGAAATGGCGCCTTGCCCAATAGACATGTCCGGAGGGACATGCCGGAAGCTGCACATGTCTACACAGCTGATCCCGACCGATGGTCGTCTCTCAGCTGGCGTACCCACGCACTGATCACATGGTCGGCTCTCAGCTGTCGTACTCACGCACTGATCTTATGGTTGGCTCTCAGCTGGCGTACTCACGCACTGATCTTATGGCCGGCTCTCAGCTGGCGTACCCACGCACTGATCTTATGGTTGGCTCTCAGCTGGCGTACTCACGCACTGATCTTATGGCCGGCTCTCAGCTGGCGTACTCACGCACTGATCTTATGGTTGGCTCTCAGCTGGCGTACTCACGCACTGATCTTATGGCCGGCTCTCAGCTGGCGTACTCACGCACTGATCTTATGGTTGGCTCTCAGCTGGCGTACTCACGCACTGATCTGATGGCCGGCTCTCAGCTGGCGTACTCACGCACTGATCTGATGGCCGGCTCTCAGCTGGCGTACTCACGCACTGATCTGATGGCCGGCTCTCAGCTGGCGTACTCACGCACTGATCTTATGGTTGGCTCTCAGCTGGCGTACTCACGCACTGATCTTATGGCTGGCTCTCAGCTGGCGTACTCACGCACTGATCTGATGGCCGGCTCTCAGCTGGCGTACTCACGCACTGATCTGATGGCCGGCTCTCAGCTGGCGTACTCACGCACTGATCTGATGGCCGGCTCTCAGCTGGCGTACTCACGCACTGATCTGATGGCCGGCTCTCAGCTGGCGTACTCACGCACTGATCTGATGGCCGGCTCTCAGCCGCTGTGTGCCCACCACCGTCGATCCCCGGTGCGGGGTTACCGGAGGCTGGAGAAGGCTACCCATGAGCGGCCTGTTCCACCCGGGTGGGCACAAATTTGGCTTTTTTCAAGTGCGTTTGACACGATATCTTACATTTTCTTCCTGTCTATGATCATTTTTATAGTTTGCGTTTTGCTGGTTCCTTCATTTTCTGGCATTATAAGCAACTGACTCGGTTCCAAGGCCTGGTGGATTTCCCGAAACAATAAGCAATTTGACTCCACAGAAACCCATCCATAGGGAAAGAGTCAACGATACCATATGAGTCTGCCAGTAGCTGCGTCGCTAAGTCCCAAAGGTTTTTATTGTTATGGAAGACCGTTGTGAGGCTAACTTAAATTCTGAACTCTTTAACTTAATTTAAGGTCCCAAAAATTCGAAGTTCTGCTTGGAACTTTTTCGTAAAACCAAACATTACACGTATGAATGTAAAAGTTTTGACTTTTATATCTAAAACGAAAAAGGATAAATACATTAAAGGAAGCTTCTGGAAATTATTTTTGAAGCCTAAGAATCCGAAACGTTTTTGTCCATCCGTGGGCTAATTTTAGGCCACTGGTATAAATGTCATGCCCGATAAGACCCTGGAATTTGGTGCGTGGATAGACACCAAAAATAATGTTATTATGAAATATCATTGTTATGCAAATTTAAGCTTTAAATCCTAAAACCTATTTGAGGCCGTAAGCAATTGCGTTTTTTTCTTGCAACATTTTGGCGGGCTGAAACCTACCTGAACTTAAAATGTTAATAGTAAATTTAAAAATTGTAGACTTGAAGTCTGAAATCATGAAATTCAGCCGAAGGAATCCACAGTGAGTTTTTGAATATATTTTTGGCAATTCCAAAGCGGAAACATATTCCAACAAACCTGGGCTCATTTTACTCGGTCATAACGGTTTCCTATCACTGGTTCAAACTCCATAAAAGTGGCCAAAAATATGTAGGTTAGAAGACTTCGTTTACAGCTTCTGATATTTTCCTTTGTCAACTGACTTCCGAAAACGCTGCGCTACATGAACTTTATCATCCGGTTTTGACAAACACGCGATGAGGAGACCCGAAAACCTGTTAAACTAGAATTCAATTTTTCAACGGCTTCTGATTTTGGTATTTCAGAAGTCTATAGCTGACTCTATACGTCATTTTATAGCTTTTATGAGTATTATACCATTCAAGACCATCGGAAATGGATGTGAGAAAATGGTAGACAGTCCCAATTTTCCATTTTTCAATGGATAACGGATCAGTGGATATTTTTTATTCTAGAACGGAAACCTTTACCGGGCCTCACAGTTATCAGAAGCTTATATAAAATTAATGTTATCAGTAAAAATATATGTGAAGACTGGCACTATTTTATCATGTTCTGGAGCCTCCACTGGAAAAATAAATTGAGGAAAAGAAAACATTTTCAGATTCGAACGATTTTTACCTCCAAAAAATGTTGTATGAAATATTTTGCAACAACAATAACCTGACCCAGTATGCCTTCCTTACTATCTGAGGTGCCAGTTTCTGGGGATATTTCAGATTTAGTTATTACAAGAAGGGAGGAGGTTTCTGGACGGGATACCCAAAAATGTGTGTATATTTATATGGTTTGAGGAACAAAATGGAACCGACACGTTTATTTTTGGAAACAAGCAATCTAACGATCGTGCTTGATTTGGATCGGCTAAGAAAGTGAGGTGATCGAATATACAATTCCAGGTATTTTTCGGCACGCAGTATCCTTACCCATCCCGCCAACCAATAATAATTATACTTATACTGCTATAATTTGGCGCCAGTTTTTACCTGCAGCCCTCACTACGTGAATGGACCAGCTTAAGTAGAGGGGCCCCCGACGGGAGCTTCTTATATATGTTACTGGCTGGGCAATGACAAGAGTTTGAGAAGAGCAACAAGGCCAAAACACCGCTGGGCAGAATGAGGAGAGGGTAGCTAATTGAGAGGTCAAAATTGTCCAAGCCGGAAATAACTTATAGTTGCTGCATAGTTATGAATTAGTTATCCTACCACAGTCCTCTGTATGACCAATACGTCAATTTGATCTCCTCCCAAGGCCCCAACTTTGGACCGGCCATTGTCAGCTGTTTTTTTAACACAACGCACTTGGAAAACGATCCTCTGAAGTTTCATGAAACAGATGGAAAGCCCTGGTAATGCTGCCTATTGAGCTTAATCAACGAAAAAAGAAAATTGGGAACGGCACGAATACATATCTTAGTAAAATGGTCATAGCAAAACCGAGACTAGAAGATGTTACTTCTGCACAGGCTGGCAGCCATGAACTTTGACAAGCTAGGGCAGCAAGACGCATTACCTATTGATTAGAAACGTTTGCAAATAAAAACTCCAAAACTTTGCACACAAAAGTCCAACAGAACATGTGGTTCTGAGGCTGTCCCCTGCTTCAATAAAACCTCTAGATTGTATGGACCCCTGTCCAACGCTTATCACTCTTGCTGAGCTACATGACGCATAAAATTGCTTGGCTGAGCTCAGGTATAACACGGGGCTTTTAATAGACACGTTTCACACCCTGTGCCTCTCGTGGCCTATAGTAGCACATCTGGGAAATGACATCCTTGGAAGTAACAAGTTGAAGGAAGATGAAATTCACCGGCGCCCGTCATATGATGCTGTTCTATGCTAACATATGTGACAAAATGAGCATTTTGTCAGCGGCTCGCCGTTTTGACGGGGGTCTGTACCTTCAATAACGTGAAGTAGCACGGAGACAGGATTGGTGCCGGCTGGCTCGCAGGGAGTAGTTGCCGGAGTCCTCCGGCAGCGCCCCGGTGATATACAGCCTGCGGAGAACCAGGGACCACCTGTCAGCAGCCGGCCTCCTCATTTCCTCAACCCCTCATGCGAGATTTCCATTTCGTTTCAGGAGATGTTTCAGTCAGAGCTTCCAGCCTGAGAACTTATGCTTAGAAATATGCGTGATGGGCATATCAATTTGCAAATACAGGGAGAAGTAGAACACAAACGCAGTTCAGGAGCATACAAAGGTGAAAATAACACTACAATAGCGGTCATGCACTTCATCAGCGAGTATCTTAGTCTCGCTTTACAGACAAGTAACACCTTTATAATGAAATTTGAACTGACATCATGCGTCAGGTGATGGAACATGCCTAAAATCATGGGTTTAATTATTTACTCGTCCCTGAGCTCACCGCTTGCGGAGAGCTAGCGTATATTGAGAGCAGATGTCAGGGTCAGATGTCTGCGGGGAACCGCCTCTATGTCCAGCTGATGCTGTCAGCCGTTAGACCCATAGGGCAGGGGTGTGGGTCTATATTTATTTGAAGAGTGACCGGGCACCCCCAGTGAAACGTTGAGTTAGTGTTAAGAATTCCTTTAGATTTAATTTCTTATCATTTTCAGGACTTGGACTAGCTTTATTTGTTTCAGCAGGCCTGTGTGAGGGCCAAACAAAGATTATATCATGCTTTCTGTTTTTCGTGATGGTTATTAGTCTTCTTTAAAATTTGGGCACCCCCGCGATTATTGGAATCCACACCCCTACCATAGGTTATGGAGCCTGTGCGCACCACTCAAAATTTTCGAGTACGTAGAAAAATTTCGAATGCGCTCAGAAAGAAGGCTAATAAAACTATAGGCGGATCCAAGGGGGACTTACTCTCCCCTCGATCAAACCTCGGCACAAAACCGGAAATGGGCATTATACCCTTGAAAGGTCCATGACATAGCCATGAAATGTCACTTCAAAGCCCCTCCCCAGATGCGAGTATCAGCGATCCCAGGATAGGATTTGGCGCACACCTGATGGGTTTTACCGTCCAAAAGTAGCGCCCCCTGGTTTGGATGGAGTCCCCCGACCATGTACCTTCCATGGGTAATCCGGTATCCACTTATCAATGAATAATTATTTGTTTGGAAAAATGTGAGTTCTGAAGAAAGAACTTATGAAACTAATGGACTTTGGTATGCTTCACGAAACTAGTACACCAGATCGAATTTTATTGAGGTGTCACATTGCCTTTAAAATGTACTTGGGTGGGGAAGCCGCGTCGGCGACTTTGATTCGACTCTGGCACCAACCACTTTCAAGACTTTCAGTCAAAGCACCCGAAACCAGTCGACATCAATAAAGCCAGCTGTAAGCAATGGGAGACATGTCTGAAAGGAGCTCCATCAATTCCAGAGCCAGTTGGTGCCAGGCCGGCGTTTCCCGGAGCAGGCCCGTCCATCAGATGGCCCTTGGCAAAATGGGCGACGCTCCACCAGCATGTCGGCTCGTTCAGCGGCTATTCACCAGCTCAAGATTTGCGGCTCTTGCGGAGTCAATCGAATTGAAGCCGCCTGCGGACAGCTGTGAGAAAAGGCAATAAAAATAAAGTCTGTACCAGAGTTGTGCGACTCACGAGTCGGAGTCGGAGTTTAACTCAAATTCCCACTCGTTCGACTCTGGGTTGAGTTGAGTTGAGTCGAAAAAATTAGATAGGTGAGTTGAGTTAAGTTGAGTCGGTGCACACCACGTCAATGAGTTGAGTTGAGTTGTGAAGACAGCGAGACAAAATGATTTGACGAAAAAAAGACTCAGTATGTAAATATGCTGAATAAGTTTCAATTTGCCTGCCTTTTGCAATCCTCATTTGAATACCTTTTCCTCCAATGTTTCAATTGTTTCAGTCAAAGTTTCAATTTGTTTCAATACATCAAATTAATTATACGGTTCAATTGCTTGTTTTAAAGGCCCATCCGGTCTGAAGAAATCCCTAGGCACGACACAAATAATACATATACTCGAAAAATTAAACGGGCTCCTATCTCTGGCCTTGTTTTAGATATTTTAAGAGGTGGAACGGACTACGAAATGCATTTCAAATATCCCAAAACTCCTCATCATCAATATCCAGTATTACTTCTTTTCAACAACCACTCACGGTTAGTAGAGACACTCAAACGTTCCACCACCACTCCAATAAAAGGGTAAGCACAGGCAATAGTACGCCATTGCTGTCTTTGAAGAACAAATGTAGTCAAGGATAGGCTCAAGCTAAAGTAGCTTCAGGGCAAGACATTGCAGAAGTCACGTGATAATTCATAAAGTGATCTGAATATTTCTCAGCTACATAGTACATATGATATTGTTTATTTTGACTTAAATGCGCCGTCTGCAGCTGCTGCTTTAATTTTGCCTTTTAAAAGCAGTCCTTACTGTTAGCATAGAAATGTTTAAACTCTGATTTGACAAAAATGCAAATATCATTGTTGCGCGAATCAGACGAATTATTTCTTGCTACTGGTTTTGTCTGATCGTCGCCTGTATTTTATTTGGAAGGCCGTAAACATTCATTAAGTATAGGTATCTTGGTAAACAATGACAATTTTCTATCAAACTGTGATCTCATTTTGAAGTGTGATATGTACGTGCTGTAGTGGAGGTTTTAAGCTGAAAATTGTATCGGGTTTAAAAATATGAATGTATTAAATGCAACACGATGATACAATTTCAATTTCTATTCTCCTATGTCATATATTGATATGGTATACTATTTCCTAGGTTTTGCCGTAGTTCTTAGAATTTGCGATTGCAACTAGGTACTTACTTTATTAATTATAGCTTAGATTTTGGTTCAGCTAATGGCATAGAAATGCTTCATTTCCAAAATTATCTAGCATCGTTCATTAACAGAAACAAAAAGCAATATCCGTTTAATTCCTGAAAATATAGTTTAGATCATGTTTTTTAGCTTGGACCTTTTCTGATAGTATGGAGGTGCAATTATTTCCCTTTGTTGTTTTAACCTTAACCAATTTCAGTTCTTTTCCATTTCATGTACCAGTTTAAACATGCAAGGCTTTTTTAAAAATCATTGCCACATGTTGTGGCAGCTTTACCTGGCAGTGACAGTCCGGAAGAATAAAAAATGTATCCATGGCTCCTGGCTATAATTAATTTTTAATTTTTCAATTGATTAATCTTCCATCTATTAATCTTTAGTTTCCTGTATGGCTTTCTGTTCAGCTTGTCTTTTAGTGGTTTATTCATTTTTATTATCATTTATTTATATTATTCATCATTTATTTACATATTTTGAAACCGAGTCAAAGTTTGAGTTGAGTTGAGTCCTGAGTTGAGTCGGAGTTGAGTCGGGAGGATTTAACGTTGAGTCGGAGTTGAGTTGGCTCACTGAACTCTTGACAATGAGTTGAGTCAGAGTTTAGTCGACCTCTCTCAGCACATGAGTTAAGTTCAGTCGACTCAAGAAAATTCTGAAACGCACAACTCTGGTCTGTAAGTGTACAGTGCACCCAAACCCACCTGCAAGTACAAATGGGCGGTGTCCATCACCAATGAACTTGACAGAAATCGGCCCGGACGAAAAGGTACAATTTATGCCTCGGAGGTGTAAAAATCCATACATCGAAATGTTCAAATTGTTTAATCGATCGACGCTGAACAATAGGAAAGGGCTTCGCCACAGATTTTCGAGTGGGGGCGGGGAGGGGGAGGCGGACCCAGAGATGGAAACCTGGAAACCTATGTCCACCTGTCCATGTGCTCGGTCGGCCGGATGGGGAAGTGCAACAGTTTTGTCACTGATACAGGCTTTAGTAAAAACAGCTAAAGGGAACATTTTTGCTCTAAAAGGCGACATTTTCAGTAACATTCCCGGACAAAGGGGGCGCCCACCTCCCATGTCTCAAGAGTGGGGGCCCAGCCCCCCAGCCCCCTTTCCGCGGTGGCGACCCCCACTGCCAATAGGGTGTATCGTCGATGGGGAAAATAAAACTGCTATTTTCTCATATCTGTGCAGGTACGCAAAACCGAATTATAAATGGGGAAAATAGAATTTTGATCTATTTGGCCCTTTTATTTCCGCCCCCAGCTGACACAACCCTAGAACACTCAACTGAAAGCAAACAAATCTTCAAATTCGGATTCTTCGCTGCCTTTTGTCGCGCTATCTACAAAATTGTTATATCTGTTTTCCCAACGTAGCTAATATTGGGAAATATTCAAGTAAAAAGTAGGGAACCAGACCTCCTCAGTCCGCGTAGCCTATCTCGGCGCCTTTTTGTCAGAAATAATCGGAAAATGGCTGACCACCTTCCTCACTTCGTCAGCAATCGTCAGATATTGCTAGACATCCCCCCTCCTCTCGCCAGCAAAGAAGGCCAAGATGAGCAATCACGCAGAACTGCAATGCTCGGGCGGTACGGGCAACTGATAGCAGTGGACACTGCGCGTGACTTCGAAACATTGAAGTACCCGCTCTTCAACTACCCTGGGCCTCAATAAAACATATCTTTGGGGGCCATCTTTGAGGAATGGGTGGCTTAGTAGATAGCACATACTAAGTCACTGGTCCGGGGTTCAAGTCCCGGCGGAGCCTCTGAATAAGACGATCTGATCCCCCAAATCCTTCCCAGTAGGATGAGAGTTGGCGATGCCGTATAACCCTGACAACTGGCGCGTTGCATAGCATAAACAATTATAGCTATCAATAAAACAATTCCATGACAACTGTTGTCGGCCCCCGTCACAAATCGTCAGAAAAGGCCAGATCCCCCTCTCCTTCGTCAAAAAGTAAGAAAATACCACCAATCCCCCTTTGATTGCTGATGTTATGTGTGAGCAGTCCCTTAGATCATTTTTATTTCGTAAATATCTTGCCAACGACGAACAAAAACGGGTGTAAAAATTCCAGGGAGCACCCAGTATGCTGGGACATCATCAGGCCCGTACTAACCCTGCCCTTCAACTGTTGGTGTTGATATTGCGCGCATGTTGACTTACACTTCACGTGTTTACCGCTTCATAATAACATTCTTGCTGAGTGGAATCCAGTGCCTAGCCCTGTATACGAGAGCTAGCGGACGGAAATTGGAGTCGGCCTCATTAAATTCGCTCAGGAGGGGCAAGTCCCGATCAAGGATTTGAAGGAGTGGATGTTTCTTGCCCTCTCCTTAAGCATTCTGCACTAAATTGCTAACTTTCTGGAAAATTTCTGATTTTTAGAGACTATTTTAAAGGCGAAGCATTCCTCAAAGGGCTATTCCCAAGCGGACAATAAGACAGCTGGACTAAATGTGCCCAAGTGCTCGGTGCAATCCTGAAATCACCTCCTCAAAGCACCTACAAATATATTAATCGGCAACACCCGTAGAACACACCTGTCACAGTGATGCAGAAGGCCAAAAAGGGGATTCAATATCTAGCTCAAATAATAACAACGGTCCGATGCTGATTTTTGGTACAAAAGAAAGTTTGTCATCAGGCGGTTCAAACGAACACACCAAATCTTGGTTTTCGATTTCAAGTCGTCGTCTGTTAGTGATGTCATTAATATCACAAGTATGCATGGGTGGGAATTATTTCTAATAAACAGCTTGTGATAATAGAATAATAATCTTTCACCTCCTGCTTCAACTGAAAGCTTCTGGTTAAACAGTTCAAACAATAAAGTTTGGTTTCTAATTCCAGGATTTCGTCTAATTATAATTTAGTGGTGCAAATAAAATGTCACAGCAACACATTACTAATGGTCGTTTTCAATTAAGACACTATGATGATAAAATGATGATTTGCCATTAAATTGAATGTTTTTGGTTGAAAGGATCAGAAAAAATAGGATGGCGTAAATTTGAAATTCAAGTTTTTGTTAAATCACGCTTTGATCACGAAAAAAACTATCCGAATTATGCCATGGTAAAGATCATTCTAAATCCTTTCGCATGGACTAGCGTGGGTATTTAGTGGTTCGGACATTCACAACTGATTTAATTATTAATGATTAACCCTCGCCCCACCGGGGCCATCGCTGCCCCCTTAAGGTTTTTTTCGGAATAGCAGAAACAAGATGAGACGCAGCACCGCGGTTGAGGGCTATATCTCTTGCCCCATCATTTTTCCACCATCACTGAAATTTTTTACCCCAGGCCGCCTAAGGTCAGGTAACCAGGCGAGGTCAACTAAGGTCACCTCACTTCACATTTTGAGCTCTATAAGAGCTACATTTCATAGTCGATTGATTTGAAAATTTCTACACTTCATGACCCCTCCAGGGTCTACATCACGTATATCCAGGATTTTTATATTTCTTGACCTGAGGTCAGGTTACGAGGTGACCTCTCCCATTGAAAAAGCATGGGGAAAAGCTACCTTATGATCTAAAAGTCACAAAACGATTGCAAATGCCCAGCTTGCTCAGAAAAGCGTTCTTGGACACCATTTCACGGATCCCAGGGGCAATATTTTCCCTTTGACCTCTCAAAGGTCATCCAAGGTCACCAGGGTTCAAAACTGTTTTTTGACAATAACTTTTGACCTAATTGTGGTAAAGCACTGAATCAAACATCATCGTGTATGTCTCGACACTGGCTTTCGTTTGATATACAGCAAGGTCACTTTCTGACCTTTTGTGACCTCAGTTCATATTAGGTCACCAGGTGACCTCTGGAGGTCAAACCACTGAAGGGAGGTCATTACGTTCCACATTGCGGAAAAAGGTACATTTTTCTATAAAATGTACTTTACCAGATCTCAATAGCGTTAACACGCGCATTGACGGGGGCGGGTACCCGCCCCCCTCGGGTTTTTCGGAGATAGCAGAAAAACGGCGGCGCGTAGCGCTGCCGTACTTGGCATCCCTTTTCCCTCATCATTTTACAACTTCTGTGAAAATTTTAAGGTTAGGTCATCTCAGGTCAGGTCATAAGTACAGGTCAAGCGACCCGACCTCAAAAGAAGTTTAAGATAGCATAAGTCGGAGCAGGGTGAACTTATCTGATTGAAACTCATATCAAATAACTGCCTCCCCCGAGTTCTCTAAGATATGTTCCGGTATTTTTTATATCGATGACCTAAGGTCAGGTACGAGGCATGACCTCTCCATTGGAAATACATGGGAAAATGGGTTTTACGGAATAATTCAGTAACGGATGGCGATAGAGCATTCATTTTTGCTGCATTAGACTCGCTTGGGCTTTGCGGTTCTAATGATATGCATTTTATATAATTTGACTCTGACCTGACCTCAGGTCAGGTCAAATTCTTGATTTGACCTGGCAAGGTCAAATTATATATCACTCGATTTGGCTTGCTGAGAGGATTCATACAGTTCAAGTCGTTTTGCTCTATCTTTACTTGTTCAGATGTAATGGTCGAAAAACTGAATTTACATGTTATCCCTATGACGGCATGTTTTGACCTCTCGTGACCTTAAATGTGACCTGACAAAAAATGGTTTAAATGTTTTCGATGGAGAAGTAGATGGGCAGCCAAATACCGTTTACCGTTTTTCGCTACCTACCGTGGTTCTCAAGATCTTAGGGGGCGGGTACCCGCCCCTCCGTCAATGCGAAGGTGGCTCAGACCCCCGTCAATGCGTGTGTTAATGGTATAATGGTAATGGTTAATGGTAATGGTATAAAGAGTTATGCCAAGTTTTCTTAAGCATTGCATATTTGAGTTAAAATGGCCTATCGTGACCAAAATTGACCTCTGGAGGTCAAACCATTAACCGGAGCGCTTAAAAATGCTAGTGTTTTCTTACTGAATTCACGCGAGCTTCCTAATGCCTTTTACAGATTTGCGCTAGCCCCCATATTTTCGGAGTTATAGGGGGTCATCGATGGCCCCCGTTGGGGCGAAGGTGGCACCGGACCCCCGGTGGGCCTTTGAGCCACCTCCGCCCTGGTGGAGGGGTGTTTCAACACCCCCTCCAACTCGGCCCCTATGCAGGATAGCGAAAAAACGCGACGCTGGTGGATTACCTCATACAAATTCATGAAGAAACTAAACCAGTCACTTTTTGGCTCCGATCAATATTGAGGTCATAACAGGTCAAAGAAGGTGGCATTTTGAGTAACATTTTGAGTAGGTGGAATTTAGAGTTTTGGGCCCTAGCATGGGACAGATTTGAGCTAGAATATTTTTTTTGGCACCATTCGCTTCCTCTCGCATGGCAAACGAATAATGTCCTTAGCTCAGGTCAGGTCAAGGCCACTTTTTGACCTAGCACAGCTCATATGCATATAAATCAACTCACAATAGCAGTCATTCCATATGGCAATCTAAAGACATTGGTATCAAAATAAAATGTGCATCATCATTCCATACAAAGTCATTGACCTAAGTCTGAAAACTTCTTAAGTAGCCCCAAATGATCTCTCAGAGGTCACATGTCAAAAATTGCAACATGAACCTGGAAAGGGCCCAGGATACTACTATTTGGAGAATAAGAAGGCATTCTCAGCTGTATCTATACAAATGCAGCCCAATTTCTGTTTTTCCCTTGCATTTCCAACGGAGAGGTATGATCCGTACTTGACCTTAGGTCATCGATATGAAAAATCCCGGTATAAGTTTTGCAGCACTCGATGGGCCCATTATGTGGTATAAGTTTCAATCCGATAGATTCACCCATTTCTTACTTATGCCACCTTAAACATTTTTTAGGTGAGGTCACTTGACCTGCACTGGTGACCTGACCTGAGATGACCTAGTATTAACCCGCGCCCCACCGGGGGTCCGGCGCCACCTTTGCCCCACCGGGGGCCATCAGGGCCCCCCTATGAAAATAGGGGTTAGCAAATCTGCAAAGTCAATAAAGCATGAATTCAGTAAAATTACTTCATGTTTAGTGCTCAGGTCAATGGTTTTACTTCAGAGGTCAAATTAGGTCCAGATAGGCTATTTTCACTCAAATATGCAATGATTAAGCAAACTGGGCATAACTCTTATGTCATTAGAGCTATTGAGGCCTGGTAAAATACATTTGATAGAAAATTGCCAGTACTTTTTCTGCTATGTTAAACGTAAAGACCTCCCGCTAGTGGTTTGACCTCCAGAGGTCTCCTCGTGACCTAATATGACCTGAGGTCACGAAAGGTCAAAAAGTGACCTTGCTGTATATCAAATGAAAGCCAGTGACAAGACAAACACGATGGTGTTTGTTTCAATGCTCTAGCTTAATTAGGTCAAAAGTTATTGACATAATACTGTTTTTGACCTCTGGTGACCTTGGATGACGTTGGAAATGTCAAATGGCAAATATGACCCCTGGGATCCGTGAAAGGGTGTCCAAAAACGCTGTTCTGAGCAGGCGGAGTATTTACAATCATTTTTGTGGCTTTTATATCATGAAACAGCTTTCCCCATGCTTTTCCAATGGGAGAGGTCGCCTCGTGACCTGACCTCAGGGCACGAAATCGAAAAATCCCGGATATACACCTTGTAGACCCTGGAGGGGTCATGAAGTTTAGAAAGTTTCAAATCGATCGACTTTGAAATGTAGCTCTTACAGAGCTCTAAAGTTGAAGTGAGGTGACCTTGGTTGACCTCGTCTGGTGACCTGACCGTGGGTGATCCGGATTAAAAAATTTCAGGGATGATGGGGAAAATGATGCAGTGAGAGGTAGAGCCCTCAACCGCGGTGCTGCGCCTCATCGTTTTTCTGCTATCCCGGAAAAACCTTAGGGGGCCATCGATGGCCCCCCGGTGGGGCGAGGGTTAAAATGTTGCATAAAGTTGCAGAATTGATCCAGGATAAGGTGTGCCAAGTACGGCAGCGCTTTGCGTCGCCGTTTTTTCATGCCGCCGGAAAACCCGAGGGGGTGTTCAAACACCCCCAACGGGGCGAGGGTTAAGTACTAATCCGACCAAACAATAAGCTGAGTAAAGATTACGATTAATGCGCAAACGTGTTTTAAATTTGAAGTTTGGAGCATGTCGGCAAAGACAATACGATTCATATCATATTCCGTATATTATGTTTCCTAAGATTTTGGTCAGCATCGCTGGAAAGCACACAATGCACTGCCGCTGGCTATCAATTATTAAAGGGAATGTGGCACCTTCACAACGTGATTTTAACTGAGATAGCCAAGTTGTAAAGCAAGTCGGAAAACCCGGTACTCCATATTTCATTTGTCTTGGAACTCGATATTTCCGTAGAAAAAAGCTAAAACCTACCTGACACCAGCCCCCTCAGCCCCCCGTCGCCTGCGGCCATCGTTGTGAGCTACTGGTGTGACGACATATGCTGACGTCACGATGAGCATCAGGCAATCGAAGCCCTTGAAGCGTTTCAAGTATGGTAGTGGTTGCCAGATCGTGACATCATCCACAGGCTGATATTTAATTCTTTTTCTAGGTGAGTATTTTTAAAAACCAAATATCGAGTTTATTGTACATTTTTCAGAGAAGTAGTGAGTGGTTTCATTATTTTTGACTAAAAGTACGCCTAATAACACTAAATTCCAGGATTCGACCAAGGTGCCACATCCCATTTAACAGGGTGACACCTTTAAAATGACATCAGGCCTTTAAACACTGAGAAACTACGACTAGCAAACTTTGTCAGCGACAGAAAATGCACAGCATACGATTTATATCTTAAATCGAAAAAAGTATGTACAGGTGTAAGATCGTTAGTTTTCCTCGCATTTGCAGACTTTCAGATATATGAAACGTAAAACAAAACACCAGCTCCTGCCAGAGATACAAATTAAGATATTCAAATATCAGATCTCTACCCTCTTTACATTCGTGCTTCCTGTTATAACTCCCTAAACTCCGTCACATATCCTCAATTTTCTCCTCCAGTAGAGGACTTACATCAACGTCATGAGTCTCCGCTTTCGTCTTGTTGCAACGAACACGCCTTGCTAAGGGTCTAGCGCGATGACTTTGATAGCCGGATTCAAAATGATGACCGTGGCGAGCCGGATTGCTTATCACCAGCAGATAATTATTTTGGCCTGTGATCGTTTTCCTCTGAAACATTATCCTCGCGTACTGTTTCTTTCTCTGTACTGACGGCAGTGTTGGTTGAAAGCCTCACTCGCCTCTTCGCTGTACATGCCAATCAACAGCTCCAAACTCGCGAATCATCTCGACTTGGAAGAGGAGGCAGGAATTTCCATGAGAACGGGTTATTGTATCTTTAAACTCTCACCGTCAGAAAATGAGCCACCTAGAAAATTATCGGAATTTACCTTTCACTTCTTGTGTGAAACCACTGATACAACTGTAGATTTCCTCTCTCAAAAAATCATCAACATAGTTTTTAATGTAAGCCAGTCTGGCCTGAGGCTCCTAACATTCTTTTCATAGTGAGGCTCTTTTTCCTCTTATTTCGTATATAGCATTGTCAGATCTGTGCGTCATGCTATGTTGGTGCGCGCCGCCCGGCGGCCGGGGCACGCCACAAACGCCGCCTATCGGCAAGCCATGCGCTCACTAAAACCGTCACAACTTCTTCGGCCGCAAGATGCTGACCTTCTGGTTCAATCGATGTAAAGAGAATGCATCCCGATTTATTAAGTATACTTTGCTAGCTGATCCTGACAGTGCCTTTGTTGCCGACTTAAGACATATGGTTTGTGTGAAAAAAATTCAAAGCACATCGTTATTCATAAGACCCCGTTGTGTTGCTGGGAGCGCCTAGATAATTTTTTAAAGCCAGAAGGTTCCAGATGTCCCACAGGTGGCACGATTTGCTTGTTCTATGGATGATTAGGCGTGACTCTTGGTTATTCTCACTTACAGTCATGAAATTATTTGAAACAAAATTCCGGTGCGCAGCGACGTAGAAGCTTCATTACCCAGCACCTATGAAAGCAACGTAGCAGGCCAAAAGGAAATAATAATGGTTTCCGTCTTGCCATCAATTCTGAAACCTGTAGCATCCATTCCATTTAGTTTCTGAAAAGTCACACTATTGAGGGGTTTATCTCGTGTTTCAGGCCCGCTGCATCACTGTAGAGATTGCAGTTTCTCCGCATCACGGGATGAACAGACAACTGGGTACCTAATAATGGAGCATCATATATACTGTACGCGAGCGCGAGCATCACCGGACCACGGTTTATTAGTGGCAATATTCAACGTTCGAGCCCACATGGCCAGCTTCGAGTAAATTTACGTTCTTTATTTTAGATCTCTGGGCACTCTTCTGGGATATGCAGTGACAGTGACGTACGACGCGAGGCTGAGCGATGGTGTGCTGTGCCAACGTAAATGATGCCATTTCAGGCCACATGAGTTCACATCTGTTCAGTCCTGTGTCTTCGACCTGACCTGGCTCGCTACAGTATTTTGATGCATTACCAAACTCATTTTCTTATTGTGCTACGCCGTAGGCCTCATAACGAGGTGAAGAAACACAGAGGGTGCCAATTTTGACAAGTTTTCTGTATACGTTGCCCACTTCTTATTTTTGTCCTGAACACATTGCCCATTTTTAAGCGATAATATTTATATTTTGAGTTTCAGTCCCTCCTTCTTTAATGTTTCTTTTACTTAACCATCCGTTCCAATACACTGGGTTCAAGCCAAGGGCGAATCTTGGAACTGATAAGTGTTTGGTGGCTTTACGAAAGAACCTAAATGTATAAAATAAATTACTGGTGACAGTGAAAGCAGCTACAAAGACCTACGGGACCCCTGCCGATGTCACGTAAGCTTGTGTGTTCGGCTGGCGCAGTCAGCTTTATGTTTCACCAGATTGGTCCTAAAACCTTATGCTATTTGTTTTATGCGTTTTTTTCTGTATACTTGTAGAGGCATCGTGCGTGTTAGTGGCTTGACAAAAACGATTCTTATTTTGCCGTTCATTTGAAGCGCACGCGTCACCAAACTCAGGCTTATAGGGCACCCTTTCCAAATCGATAATGTTTTTGCTCATATAATACGAGGTGATCATCCCAGCCTACTGGGTGAAGTAATGGAGCTGCCAGTCCGGCAGTCTTGGCCAATTAGAGCGAAGAAAACACTCACCATGACCACTCCCTCAAATAATGATATTTTCGGTTCACGAAGAAGCCTGGACGCAAAGCATGCATGGTGTACAAGCTATGTTCACGTGATCTACAAATACGCTCTCCCGGCGAAGAACGCTGCATGAATAATATATTTTCCCTCATGTCCGATATATTAGAGGTCTGATCTAGCTCGGCATGCTCAGCTGGCATGATCGCGGAGCAACTACTGTGCAGGCTGCGCTTATTTCTGCATTTGTTACAGCTACGGTTGGACTTGCTTAACATTCGCCCGGGTGGGGGGGTCGTTTTAGACCCCCCCGGGTTTTTCCAAAGTGACCAAAAAACGGCGGCGCGCAGCGCCGCCAAACTTGGTCTAGCTGTTCCTTCATCATTTTTACATCTTTGCTGAACATTTTGGCTCAAGGTCATATCAGGTCAGGTCACCAGGCCGGGTGAAGTGACCTCACCTCAAAAAATACTTAGGACTGCATAACTAAAAGAAAGGTTAATCGATCAAGTTGAAACTCATACCACATATTGGGCCCACCAGGAGCTACAACATTTGTTCCGGGATTTTTGATATTGGTGACCTAAGGTCATGTGCAGAGCATGACCTCCCCATTGTCAATACATGGGGAAAATCACGAAATGAGCTTTTCTCAGTAAGTATGGATGGAATCAACTTCAAACATCGGTTGCGACTTGCTCTTAGTCCATTTCTGGAGCTGATGCCAAAATTTTTGACTTGTGACCTTTAAAAGGCCACCTTAGGTCAAATAAGCATTTTTTTGGTGTTTTTCTCTATAAATTTTGAATAAAATAAGATAGAGCTTTTATTTTGTCACCAAAGTGTTTGTATAGTCACTGGAAGTCACATGATATACATCATGACTATACCAGGTCAAGTTGGGTCAGACCGTTGACCTGGGTCAGGTCAAATTCTTAAATTTGACCTGGCATAGCAATATTATATATCATTCGATTCGTATTGACAAGAGGATTGCAATGGTGCATAAACTATGGCTGTATCTTGTTTGGTTTGGAAGCTATTAGCAAAAAAGTAAACGCCCTTATGCATGGGTGGCTATGGGCATTCCCAAGAATATGCCCAATATCTAGTGACCTGTAGCTCCTTAGGCTTTGACCTGACACGAAAATGAATGCCACTATAATGAAAGCGCATCTCAAGAGCTTTCGAATGGTGTTAGAAAAATGTTTCTAGCTATCATAGTTTCTGAGATATATGAGGTTTTCTTAGTACACCTCATATTAGCGATTTTGACCTATTTTGACCTCTGGTGACCTTGATATTGACCTGACAAGAAAAATGACCGAAGTATTTTCGATATCATTTTCGAAGAGCTTTCGATTGCCGTTTTGCGCTTTTTTCTAGCTCTCTTAGTTTTTGAGATCGTGGGGGGGTCTTTCTTAGCCCCCCCCACCAGGGCGAATGTGGCTCGTACCCGCCACCGGGGCAAGGGTTAACAAATGCACAGGTCCTGCTGGCTCGCGCGTCTGAAAAAAATGTCTAGACATCAGTGTGATGCTTTGAGATTGAAACAAGCACAAAATGACTTGCTTCTGTAAGCAACACTTACTTAAGAACCCATCGAACAGCAAGGTAGAAAGCTGGATCCTGGCCATATTCCTCAAGTGCCTGCAGTAATCTGGCAGGTCAAACTTCCAAAAACACGTACACGATGTTTGTTTACGTTAGAAAGCTGGCCTGTGCGCAGAGTGATAATTTACCCATGCCTGTTGTTATGCACAATACCTACCCCAGCTTTCCTGCCCTTAAGCCCCCAGGCTATTTAAGTCAGTGCTACGTCATGGTCAAATGCAAGACGGTCAGCTCCCGTCCAGCAGAAGATGGATTGTGATAGACGGACTACGGAAATTCACTGCAAAATGGATCACCCGCAATGAAGGCAGCTTTAATATTTGCTATCGCGATAAAGGTAGGATGCATCTGGAAAAATGCGTCTGGACCTGTGAGTCTGGAAAAGTGTATCTAGACCAGGAAAGTGAGGTCGACAAGCTGATGCCATGAAATATATATTTAGAAAAAAACATATTCATACTTCATATATATGTATATGTTACGGGCAGTATGGGAATTCAGGCACTTTGCGAACTGCCCAGGCGTTTTGCAAACTGCCCAGAAAGCTGGGCAGTTTGCGAACTGCCCGGCCATTTGGTCAGTTTGCAAATTGCCCAGGTATTTTGCATAGTGCCCGGCTCTCCGGTCATTTTGCAAACTGCCCGCCAGGTGGGCAGTTTGCAAAATGACCGGTGTTCACATGAACCGGAATGGCTGTAGGTTTAGATTGAAATTATAAAAAAAGAAATGATTTGACCCCCGTGGAATTGGATTGAGACACGTGACAACAGGACTGGCGGTAGAACTCAGGGGCACCGGGGCACATTGACTCCCTTAATTTGAAGAACTTAATTATCCCTATTGCGTTGACTGGAAATGAAATATTGAAAAGCCCATGCTGCCCCCTTAAATCCAGACGTTTCGCCGCCGCTGACAACAGACGGTGAACGTCCAAGAAGCGGTATGAATGCAGCACTCTGGCAGGGTTAAATATTGGACGGCTAATTATTCGCGACTATAGGCCAGAACTTATAATACCAATGACGTTCGGAGGCTATAAGCGTCGGTTTCCATCATTAAAAATCCATTGATTTACTTGTGACGCCATTGATTGCCTCTGGCCAGCCAATGACGTCAGGTACCGAGCTGATGTCGCGTCAACAAGCGTCTCCATGTGTCCTTTCCGTGTCAAAAACTTGTCTGGCATTGTCGCAACGCTGTGTGCGATCCGTGAGGAAATTGTCCTCAAAGGTGAGTACGCTTGTCACATTTATAAGTATTCATTACTCACAGATTATGAAAAACAATTATACTCGTAAAAGTGTCTAGGTTTCGTAATTTTGATTCAATGAATCTTGGGAAGAAAGTTGTGCTTACCATCTTCAAGTAACTACCTAGATTTTGTATCTGTGTTATATTTTAAATGGAACCTGATTTTGCCATTTGACTTTAACATTTTTTTGTCGAGACCTTTCCGGCTTGGCAGTTTTTAATTCGTGATTCACTTACTAATTTGTCATACTGATTTCTTCAGATACCGAAGCAATGTCGAGAACTGAGTTTTGGCGCGAATACGAGGCTTCAAAGGTAAAATTATCGAGCAACAACCGTATAATGTCAGATGACACGCACTGTGAAATAATTGAAGACTTGAAAAGGGAAACTGTGGAGGCTGCAGGTCACAGTAAAAGCAGACAATACTGATGGATAAAAAAATCGGATTAGTTTCTTCAAACGCTGGGGAAAAGCTTGTCAACATCAAAACCAGCTTAGAGGTGATAAAAGAATCGGAGATATTTGAAGTCATCAACGTAGTTCATATACGTCAATGTCATTCCGAACGGGTTAAAACATTAGCCGAGTGCAAATGTCGTTTCTACAATTTGGCAGGGAGCCTGGTCAAAATTTATTTGAAAACATGCAAACATTGTGAGATGAAAAGAGCTAGAACCAGCACTAGAGTAGTCACAAACCCGATCGTCACGGACGATATGAACCGAAGGTGCCAAGTGGATATAATCGACTGGCACAGCGAGGAGGCTGGTGGCTGCTCCTATATTTTAAATTACCAGGACCATTTAACAAAATTTGTGGTCCTGAGCCCTTCCCCACACCAAAAGTGCCGAGGAGGTCGCCTTCAACCTGATCGATATATTTTGCCTAAGAAAGACAAATTGCTTGTTTTTTTGTAGAGAAGGATTAGAACAATCGTTATTCTCGTGATTGTATTATCTTATGACACTCGCAAGGTTTGTATTGCTAGCTCTGACCGGCGACATTTGAGAGGTAATTTAGGAATACTTTGGTAGGTTTCGAGGCTACAATAGTATTGTAGGAATTAGCGACATATATTTGTTTTGACAACGACACATTTTGATCGTCGTTACGAGTCAATTGATGTGCATGTTGACTATGTTAAGTCAGATTGACTTGACATATGGTGTTATTTATTGTTCGAATTGCCCTAAAGTGCGGAATTGAATGACCCTAACTAAAATAGATCAATAGAATACAATGAAATAACTCGACTCAGTCAGACGCTAGAAAAAAGTATTATCAAAAATTGTACTTCCTTGATCTCTCATGACCTCACTGTTAGTCTGAGAAAAATTGTTAGTGATACAGTTTGAAAATTTTTCACGGGCAACCAACCACTTTTCCTTTTTATCGTTACCCGCTCAGGAGCCTAGATAGGGGGAATGACAACTCTACCCCACTGGGGCAAAGGTGGATCTGAGGCCCACTCAGGCGTAGGTAAAAGGCCCCCGATACCGACTCTCCCCCCACCACGTGAAATGTTTTGGGGCTCCAGAGACAAACTTAGGGAGCCCCGGAGACGATTTTTTAAGAACCTGCAAGACGAGGGTTCTGATGGTATCTGAGCAATCATCAACCTTTGGAACATTGATCAGAAATCGACGAGGGCCCTTCCGGAGGGCCTTTCGCAGTACCTAAGCTGAGCCCAAGGGAGAGTGGCAGTCGCCTAAAGCCCCCCTCCCTTTGGCTACGCGACGGCATGCTGAGAAGTTATACTCCTTTCAATTAATGGAAGACTGCACGCATGACACAAGTTGCGCTTGGTCACGCTTGCCATCCAGTATGCGAAGTCTGCTTGAATTATTTTAAATTGTCTAGTCAATTTGCACACTGCCCAGGCAGTTTACAAACTGCCCAAGCTCGCATACTGCCCGTGAGTACAAACACTGGGTAGTTTGTGAATTGCCCGGGCAATTTGTATACTACCCGGGCAGTTTGTAAAACGACCGGAGAGCCAGGCACTATGCAAAATGCCTGGGCAATTTGCAAACTGACCAAATGGCCGGGCAGTTTGCAAACTGCCCAGCTTTCTGGGCAGTTTGCAAAATGCCTGGGCAGTTCGCAAAGTGCCTGAAATCCCATACTGCCCGTAACATATATATATCGAAGGTTGGTGCTTTTTAAAATGGGCCTCGATGCCACTTGTTTCAAATATGAAGTTTTCACCAAGAATATCGTCACAATTTCCCGGACACCATGTTTTTCAGTTGGCAACAACTTGGGAATAGAAGCACCCAAAGCAGTGGCAGGTACAAGGGGGACTAGGGGGTTCCACCCAATATCAGAGTGCCTATAGTTAACGCATAGCCAAAGACTGTTCCGAGGCACTAGCGGGGGAGATTCCCGCCCCCTAGCCCCACTCCCCCTTTTAGATGTTGCTCTGGATCGGCCGCTGGTTCAAAGTCTGGATCTTTCTCAGATTAGCTTACAAGAGCCACAGCGCACGTGAGAACATTTATGGAATTATTTGATAAATTCTGAATTGATTGAGTGCTAAAGAAATATTCATTGTATGTACAGTGCCCATCCGTTACAAGCTTGATCCATACACAATCTGGCTAGGCGGGAAGAGTCGTTGACATTCCTGTGTCACTCAGAACACGATGAACCCTAACAGTAAGAACTAAACCTCACGCTCTATCAAGAGTGGGCCATCAAAGTGAAACCGAATAAAACGGGTTTTACCTAAGCCATTTAAATAGTACTGATTACTGCCTGGTTCACAAAAAACGTAAGAACTCATTTCAGTTGTTTGCTCTTATGAAAATAGCTAGTTTTCATCACCTGAAGAGAGCTGATTCATTGAAACTATCGATTTCCGGTAGGTTCTTCAACTCATTCCATGGTAACTTCGCTGTGACGTTATCAAGCATACAATACCTTATCCTGATACATACGCATTTATAGGGACACACTAGTAGCTTCTGGTCACCCTCATTCATGTTTTCATTTATTCATCCATTCAGACATTTATTCACTCATTGACTTATATCCCTTGGAAAATATGTTTGCAATGCGCTGGTAAATATGTGAATATGAGTGAGACAAAACAAACAGCATTGTGTATTTTCGACAACCGAAGGAAAAACCAGCCAATTTTGTAACTGATTTGTGAGCAGCCGTTGAAGAAAAATGAATAGGATTTGGTTGTGGAGAAACAAATACGCGTTTTTCGTTGTTAAAAGCAAACAAAATCCCGCTGTAACAACCATTATTGCCTAACTTTCCGCTCATGGCGTCATTGTGACGTCCGTCATGACTTGAAGCTGACAAATACAGAATAAAGTTCCCATCATTTTTCATGACTTTTCTATTGGTAATGAAACTTTTACGACTCCAGTTCCATATTCACCAAGCATATCGCACGATTTCGCTGGATTCGTGGAAGGATTCCAGTACTTGCATCCTCGTGTTGTGAGGGGCGATGGAGCCCCTGTGAAGCTGTCCATTCCAGATAACAATCACCGGATTTATTCGCCTTTTGGTACTGATTTCCAAAATTTGATGTGTGGGCGAAGGACTAATATGGGATTAAAGTTTGGTACCGATCTTGAAGGGAGGTTTTGAATACAGTTTCTACGTTTTTTAATCATCTGGGAAATGCAATAATCCAGTTGTAGACAATCATGGCATGGGCTCGCAACGTTGTAGCAAGTGGAGGACTGGTCGTAGCACAAAACAGCAATCCAATGGATCTGGGTCGGAAGCTTTGGGGCTGTATAGAAACGACATGTTTGATATAAAAGTATTTCTTATGTTTGGAAATATTATTTACCAGTTCGATACCTTAAACGTTAGAATTCATCAGCGTTATTAAGCCTTTTTCAAGGAGCTGGTCGGATCTAAAATAAAAATTTGAAGCTGTAATTATAGCAAATTTTGATGTGATCCATGAGTCAAGTAGCATCATTAGATATAGTGTGGCCCCGGCTAGATCCTGAAACAGATCCATTTTCGACCAGGCTGAGTCCCGAGTCCCGGCTGGGAAGGGCATCGCACGGGACGCCGGGACCAAAATAGAGCTAAAAACAGCAAGTGGGGAAAATGGTGTGAACTGTGTATAGCGCCCATCTCAAGGTGGACTCGGTCTCGGCCCTCGTAGTTGAAGACGGTTCCGTCCCGGTACCAAGCCCGTTTTGAAATATGATCTGAGCCAGAACAGTGGCAATGCCTGTCTATCTAAAACTTGACACATTAATACAATGAAACTAGCTTCAGAATTTATCGAAACTCAAGCATCCATTGAAATTGCTTAAGCTCGGGTGGCTTCGAATAGCAAATTTGGCCAATACCTGAGTTGGAATTAGAATTCCATCAGCACGCAATTCACTCAGCCGGAGGTAGAAATGAAATCCGAGCATTGTAACGATGTGGCTCAGCTCACACCCACCTGCTGCCGGTCTTGTTTACGATGAGTTCACGCCGACAATGAGAATTCCATCTTCGATAGGCTATTGGAAGAACAGAGCCAGTGTGATGTCGGTCTTGCGTTACGCTTGCAATATTGCATTGCCACTCTTGCACGAAGCTCAAAGTAGCGGAAATCCGGGTGCGCATCAGAGTGAGACTAGAATATACGCACCGTAATCAAACAAAAGAATGCTTCGATTACCTGGACTCCTCAAAGGTTCGGAAAACACTGCCTTCCGATGAGCTTATCAAGCAAATGATTCGCAGCAAATGATATCAAGCAATGACGTAAAGGGTTGAAGAGTTCCACAGGGCTATGCAGGATTGTACAACTCCCGGAACATGGGACATCAGGGACTGTTCTCTGTATCGGAGCTGGCCGTTGCCCTGGGACATCAGGGACTGTTCTCTGTATCGGAGCTGGCCGTTGCCCTGGAACATCAGGGACTGTTCTCTGTATCGGAGCTGGCCGTTGCCCTGGGACATCAGGGACTGTTCTCTGTATCGGAGCTGGCCGTTGCCCTGGGACATCAGGGACTGTTCTCTGTATCAGAGCTGGCCGTTGCCTTGGGACATCAGAGACTGTTCTCTGTATCGGAGCTGGCCGTTGCCCTGGGACATCAGGGACTGATCTCTGTATATGAGCTGACTGTTGCCTTGGGAGATCAGGGACTGTTCTCTGTATCGGAGCTGGCCGTCCTGGGACATCAGGGACTGTTCTCTGTATCGGAGCTGGCCGTTGCCCTGGGACATCAGGGACTGTTCTCTGTATCGAGCTGGCCGTTGCCCTGGGTCAGGGCTGTTCTGATCTGACCGTTGCCTTGGGACGTCAGGGACTGTTCTAAACTGACTGTTACCTTGGAACATCAAAGACTGTTCTCTGTATTAGACCTGGCCGTTGCCTTGGGACGTTAGGGACTGATCTCTGTATATGAGCTGACTGTTGCCTTGGGACATCAGGGACTGTTCTGAACTGACTGTTACCTTGGGACGTCAGGGACTGTTCTGAACTGGTCGTTACCTTGGGACATCAGGGACTGTTCTCTGTATCGAAGCTGGTCGTTGCCTTGGGACATCAGCTACTACTCTGTATCGGAGCTGGCTGTTGCCTTGATACATCAGGGACTACTCTGTATCGGAGCTGTCCGTTGTGGTTGTTTTCCACGCCCGTGTCTCACCTGCTATGTATAGCGCCCATCTCAAGGTGGACGCGGTCTCGGCCCTCGTAGTTGAAGACGGTGCCGTCCCTGTACCAATAGATGGGGCTGGTGCTGTGGCTGACCTGGCACGTCAGATTGACGTCACTTCCCGACTTCACGTGCTGCTCCCGGTTACCTATGATCCGTGCTCGGGCCACTGCAACACGATAGGGCTCAGATCAGTCGCGACAGCATATGTGAAGCGAATGACAGTATCTCTACCACTAACGCATCCAAGGGAAGATGGGCATGATGTCCATGTACCCTAACGCCCAGACCGGGGGCCGACATATCTTTATACCCCCCCTCCGTAAACGAGGCGTGGTCTTTAATTTCAGTACTATATTCAATGTGTTGTTTTGTATGGTCCGTTGGCCTAAGTAGTCTAAATGCAAAAGAAAGGGACATTTAGTTTAAACTCTTGCTGTTGTGATATGCATGCCCTTCATTTTTTATTGTCTGAAATGTTTACAACCGCCGTCATAGAAGGTTCAGTCGGGTCCTGCTCCCCAGGTATGCATTTACATACATAAAAACCTTTTATCCAAACAATCCCGGTTTTTGGCCGCACTTGGAAACGTGTGCAAGTATGGACAGGGACGCAGATAAAATAATGAAAAAACACTGTGGATAACACCATGTCAGGAGCGGATCAACGGGACGGGGACCCCAAACCGGCACCATCCCAGCCACATTTGCGTCCCAACAAGTAGTGCGTCCGGTGGGAGCAGAGGGTCGCCTTGTAGGGGGCTGGGCTGATCAGCCGTACCTCAGTTCAGTAAAGCCTCCATCAGCGACGGCCCAATCTCGAGCCGGGCGTTGCTGAGGGATGCAACTTGCGGCAAAGCAGCAGGCCCGGTAAAAGATTGGGCCGCGTGAGTACAAACTCGGGTATATGATGTGCATTCGAAAATCTACAGCCGGTGCCCGGCCCGACACTCGAACACACATTTTGGAAACAATACACACATTTGTAAGCAATCCTAACGTTTTGCAAGCAGCAAAAGTAGAGAGAAATAACGGGCTCCAATCGGAAGTGTTTTATATTAGAACTGATGTTTCTGGTCATAAGGGGTTGTTTATTCACTTGCACCCGCACTGTTTTATTGATGGTGACGCTTATTGCGATTGTGATTGCCTTGAACGAGGTTTGTTTTGAACTTCCACTGATAGACGACCTGCTGAAAAATACGGGATGGTTAGAACCTTTAAAAATAGTTGATATACCTCATCTTACGATCCAAGAGCTTGGTTGCTTAAAAAATCATAGTCTGCCGATTCCTCTAGGAAATCAGGTGCATGTCACTGATTTATACCATAGCGCGTTTTCAGCCCTAAAACTGGAAACACCATTTCGACTGATGACGAACAATAGATTCTGCGGAGCTGCACCGAAAACATGATTACATGTTAACAGATAACTACAATACTCTGGTTACCTCTAACCTTGGGATTCCAACCATAATGAGACAAATTTAGACAAGAGTGTTACAGCCACGACGTTTAATCTTCAAGAATTCTACTGGAAAGCGGTTTGCGTGAAACTCAATTCGAGGGCGAGGCTGATGCGTTGACCGATAACCATTCCACAGATCCTGCATACATAAATGTTCTGACGAAGGCCTGTGCCCGAATATATAATCGATCTGAATTTGCCCAATTTTACATCCAGGATCGGAGCAGACAGGCCAAATGGTGGATTTTTTACTTAAGGACGAACAAATTTGAAGCCTCTCGCTAAGAAAACGTCCGAGTGCTAAGACTACCGCAATTCTAAATTATGCAATCGTCGCTCACGAAAATGATATGCGATTAAGCGAAGAAGATTTTGCTAACTGAACCGTGATGAAACATAGCTCCCACCATTGTTAGTATGCACGGAGCTAGGTTTAGGCGGAGAGGCGCTACCTATTCGCAAGGGGATCCTTGGGTTTAAGTCGGGTCAGTGTGATTCACAGGAGTGGTGACTGATGCACTCAGCCGCAGGCAGGGATGGCTCTCCTAAGTCGGGTCGTTGTCCGTGTCTACCACCCTCCTCCACTCTGAAGCTCCACTTACGCTTCTGCATATAACAGAATGGGCCCTCCTTTCGCTACTGGCTTGCTGGGGAATACTGGGCCTGCAATTTTGACTCAGGAGGTGAACATATAGATTTTAGCGTCTTTTGTGTATCTAAGTGGAGTCAAAAATCATTTGCTAAGACTCCAGTTCTAGATTGCAAGCTTTTAGCAAGCGGACGTGCGTGCAAGTCGTAAAATGATAACCTTTTAGTAGGGAAAACTTTGATCCCCAGGGTAATACGTTACACCATTGGCTTAAGCCTCTTCAGGAGGCATGTTGTCACAGCCCCTGTCTGATCTAGCCGTCTAATTAGTGATGTCTGACAACCACCGCCTATAGTTGAAGGTCCTGCTCGAATTTTCTCCCCAGACTCGCCTCTTCACTGATGCTCGATTGTTCCTCACCTCATTCTTGTTGAAATTCTACAGTGCCTGACCCTAGTACCTACTTCATTAATTCAATATTTTTCTCCGATATTTTTACTACTCCATAAACAAGCTAGCGACAACAGTACATTCAGCTTCTTGGAAACTCCACTGCCACTCGTTTCCTTTTTTTGAGCTTTTGTATCACTTTCACGGCGATATTGGTACTGTTTGTTTAAGCAGCTTGGATGAAAAAAAGTTGTTCGCTTCAGAGGAATTCACCAGATATATCGCTGGTCTTAGCAGACAATGTAAGCGCAGCTACTTGAGTGGGAGATACGTGTAGCAAAAACAAAAAGAACATTAGCGTCCCTATTGACAATAAAGTGAGGAGCTAATGAATCTTCGACTTACTACTGACAAGAAAACTTTTACTCTAAAAACATAAACTCGTCGGATTTGAACTACTTGCCACCATCTTCACATACGGATTTCAAAACCTTACGTTTTCGATAAGGCTGAAAAGGATAACTTATTCGATGAAATTCGGGGTCAGGCCCACTGGCATCCGTTTTCCAACGCGTATTACAATATATGACGGAAATGTGGTGAAACTGTAGCAGGGCCCCGTTTCATAAAAGTTGTAGAAATGCGGCGTGTTTTACACCACATTCACCTGCAAAGTTACGCCGTACTCAGAATCACGTTTCACAAAGAGCGGTGACATTCACGCGAAAGCGGCGTAGATATCAAATGCAGCGTGAATTACGCCCAATTCCAGAATGGAATTACCCCTTCAAATATGACGTGTAACTGCTTTATTAACATGGAAAATCCATATACATTTTTCAATAAATTATTTGAATGAAAATTATTGTACTTATTTGCTCTTATTCGAGTTTTAAGTTTCTAATGCACTTTTACAAGTACTGCGGCGGAAGATGCACTATCAGCTGACGCAATAAAAATAGACGGATTTGTTTTTGGCCGTACCTCATTTTTTGGGTAGTTAGTAGTTACTGTCATCAAGAAGGTCCTAAAAAGGTTATTGTATTGTTGTGCGAGTGTAGTTCAGTAGAATGCTAGGTGAATTGTGTTGACTTATCATTAGTGAACTGTGAAATTTCGTAAAACTGGGAAAGGAATAGTGAGTAAACATCTTTGAAGAATAACAAGTTCAGGATGCTGGTACTGAGGTACCTAGGTATATCATCATTTTCGCCAGAGGCCTCAGTAGAGATACTTGGATTTTGTTGGTGACAGATACCTTAAATTGAATTTTTACCCTCCATAGACTCCATATAACACTTTGTCAGTGTCAGCCTATCTAGGGTTCTGTCCTCGCTAGACTGTAAAATAACAGTAACGGAAGAAAGTCAAAGTAAAAATCAATGTCAGCTTTCCTGTGTATTTGCATCAATAGCTATCATCATTTTTGGCATACCAAATGGCCATAGAACTCTACATATCAGCTCAATTTGGCATGTGCAACTATTAATACCTGTGCAAGGAAAAACTTCACACATTTCCATTTAAGTTTATTTTACATTCATGACTCTTTTTGTTCTTCACTACACTACCTAATTTTGCTTCAAATTCAGAATTTCAGGAGAAATTATATATTATTCATGTTTTGCAGCATTGACTGATAAATGTTACGCTGCTATTTCTTGCGTAGCTTTTCAGAAGTGTTTTACATATTCAACGTACATGTTGTCTGCTATATGAAACAATATTGGCAATATTCTACGCTGAATTCCAGTACAGCGTAGTTTAGAGCAGCGTAACTTTGCAAGAAGTTGTATTTTACGCTGCATTTTTGTGAAACAAGATTGTGGTGTATTATTCGCTTTCTACGCTGCATTATGCTACTTCTACGCTATAAGCATAAGTTACGCCTTTTATGAAATGGGGCCCAGGAAGGAAAATCACTACATGCATACCTGGCTTAAGTCTGTTACGCATCTATCAGGCTTAAGCTTGCTACAGGCGTAAATATCCATAAGAAAATATCTGACATGGAAGGTGTACACATACACTCTTCAGAAGAGAAAAATCGCCAACTCCCGATTTGTGTGACCTTCATCTGATCCCCTGTTCTGGGAAGCTACTGCGACTCCAGCGAGAGCCTAGCGGGCGCAGTTAGCCACCACCGAGCCGCATTTGTCACCGAATTCTTCAGCCACCGCATCGCTGCAGCTCCGATAAACTCCAGCTCAAATCAACAACGTCCGCCAGCAGTCTCACTGGAGGATGCTCTGTCGCGTTTTTGCCTCGGCGAGCAGCCGCGGCGGCTCAACCGTCTCCGCTGCGCCACGCCTCCGTCGCAGTCGACGCGCTGTCTCGCCGACGACGCCAGAACAAATAATGCCGAAATAACGCACAGCTTATTTTCCTCGGCCCGTATTGACCCCGGTGACAGATGAGAGACCTCTTTTGTTAGTGGATGTTCAGGCCAAAAGACGGCGGAGAATCTTCTTTTTCGGCCGTCGTTTTTAGCAGGCTTACTGACAACTCGTGCTGTAGTAATCGGATTGAAGCGCCAGCCGGCCGGGCTCATACCTTAAGAGCCAGCGATCCATTTTTGAATTGACGCCCAGGCTGTTGGAAGCTGGCGGTGGGGAGCCAGGTGTTTTCCCGATGTAATCGGCTATATGAAACCCACCATCGTCCCTGGTGCGTGATCGGCGCTATTTCCCGAAAATATTTTGTCACCAACCACCCAGGATTTCAGAATACCTGATTAGCTTATGGACTGAATGAGGTGGACCTTGTTCCGTTCCGCACCGTTTTCGACGCTGCATGCACAGTTGCACATACTTGTCGATTTCATGAAACGTCCAGCATTGCATGGTGGTACCCCGGTACGGGAAACGACTGGTTTCGCGGAATAACAGGGCGGACATTGGTCGGGCCAGTGCTGTAATCGATAACAGTGGTAAAGCCAATGACAAATGAGCCGTGATGGGTGAGCTACCTGCACGGCAAATGACCCCGCCGCGTGACCTTTGGCGCCATGGTTTACTTACAGGGCTGGAACGCACATGAAGCGAGTATTAGGATATTCAAACAAAGCTGTATTCAAACAGTCGAGCTTTGAAGCGGTTTGTATAGTGCATTCTTAAGTTAGGAATTACGAGCAAGTGTTTAATGGCTATGAATGAGTAAATCGAGGCCAGTTTAGTTTAACGATGGAGAATACAGTTCTGATTCCACAAAAATATTTATGTATAGCTGACGTTGATTTTTTACCCCCCATGCCCTGGCATATGCACAACCAGTATCCATGATCCAGTTTTCTACATTCTACAGATTTATAAGCTATATAATTATCTAACCACCCTCATACAGTAACATGTTTTACCTAGTTAGCAAGCGTTTACTATCAACGCTCGTGAATATATATATATCCCCTTATTAGAGAAATTAGTCATAAACTCTGGCATGTTCCTCTCGTCATTCCCGTAAGGAAATATTTTCCCATTCAGTCATCTCTCGCTGAAAGAAGCAGTCAATGTACTTTCCGCGGCTATTTTATAAGGATAGGTTTGCCAATTCTTGCAAACTGGACAAGTTCTGGACTTAAGATGGGAGAACACTTTACAGGGACATCAAAAGATGACACTTGGATGCTGGTGACACCAGTGCGTTGGGTAAGCCAGGTCGGGGTGTCATGCCTTCGAATTAGCAAAACATATTTCCTTTAGTGGTCTATAATTCTCCAGTATATGCGCACAACCAACCACACACTCCACCCCGTAGAAAAAAATCATATCACGATTGGAATCAGGCTAATGACTAGCAACTGAGCTGGAGAGTTCCGGAGGGAAAAGAACCAGAATCGGAACAGCTGTCACCAGCCAAGTCACCGGCCCCCCTAAAGCAAGTACTCGCAGTGTTCGTACCGTTGATCAGAGCTCTCCGCCTTCTGGCGCGATCACAGTCCAGATAATTAGAGAAGATGGTGAAAAGGTAGACAGGCAGCTCGCGTTATATGCAGCCGTTCAGGTTAGTTTTCTGCTTCAGTCAGTACCATTGACCAGATAGACAGATTGGTCAGAGGTGCAGAAAGTATACTGGCTGTCACAAACTCAATGCGACATATGCCTCCTCTGTCACACAAAGTTGGAAATGATAATTTTATACTTGAATACTATTTCCAATATGCTGAATGTCATCTACCTGTCTCTTACTTTTTGCAACTGACAAGGTTCAAGCACCAAGCCATTACCGCATGAAAGTATTAAACTGTGTTTTCATTTTTAGATCATGTTTATGTTTTGGAAGGAAAATTTCCAATTATGGATCATTGTTTTCAGTGCTGGGATCATAATTATTATTGGCAACTCTGACTGCAGTTTCCCCCCAATGACATGCATTTCCCTTTTTGAAGAAGTTTCCATTTTTGGAAGGAGTGTTTCCAATTATGGTACATTTCCCCATGATTAAATGTGGCAATTATCATGAAAATTATTATTGGAAACTAATCTATAAATGGGAGCGTACACCTACACACAATTGAGAACCCTGATCACAGCTTCCCCCCATCCCCCACTGAACTTCCATCTCACATATCAACAAAAGGGACAAAAATGTCAATGTCAACATAGGATTTGGATCTACCTAAAATGTGTTGGTAAAGTGGACCTTAGGTAGCATTTTTATAGCCAGATCAAATGCTTAAAATTTCCCCCAACACCTGATTATCACCTGCCTAGTCGTTCCTTCTTGCAGTAAAAACTCTGAGGCAGCTACCCTGCATAGATGTAAAATTATGTCTATTGGCCTAATAGGTACAGAGGTATTGGAAGTCTCATACCAAAGAAAGATCCAGTGTATAAGTCAAAATCCTGCTTTAACTCCAGGCAGTTCAGGTCCTGTGTGTTGCTTACTACCACTGGTAGTAAGCAACACACCCCCAACCAGCGTTTTTCAAAGTCTCTTTCTTTCTGAGATTTTCTGTGATTTTCTGAGATGAGAAGGGGGTCTACTAGGCCCCCTCTAGTGCACGTTAGTGCCAGGCCCCTCTCCAGTGTGTGTTTTAACACTTTGTGGAGGACTGCATTGGCACACATTTGCTATCTGTACAATATTGACATGATAATTTGATCATGAAACCTCACCTGAATTACTGTTGTTGCCAGTCTGCTGCTTGCGCCAACTCTCCCAACTTCCTCCAGCTCCAAATCTACCTAACCAATCTTGATCTAGGGCACAAATAAGGTAAGGCACAAGCAAGCTAAGGAATGAAAAACCAAGTTTGATGTGTGAAAGTGCATCAGAATCAAAGTAGCCTACATTCATCTTAGATTAGCCATGGGCAGCACTATTTATTCCAGCTAGTTTTAGCCTGCACCTATCTCAGATATACCTAATAAATATGCCCTCAACAGAAGTAGCTTCCCACTTGTTCAAATATTTTTTGGCAGGCTCTACATCACACAAACATTGCGAACTTGTGTTGTCGCTGTTGCGTTGTTTAGGTAGAATTGCTGCCCAGCTATGTTTATTTCTTTCACTCATTTAGTACTTTTCCTAGTAGCTTTTAGGCGTACTTGATACTAAATTCAAAGAAATAGGGACCGCTAAATCGAAGATACTCAAACTTTAAATATTATTTAACCTGACAAAATGGACAGAAAAGTACTTGATAACGTATCTGCGTTATCTTTAATGCCTTAAATATGCCCACAATCATGTATTTCTCGAAAAATTGACTGTCACATTTCGGGCATCTAGGCGGCAACTTTCTGGCAACTACTAACAATCGGCGCCATTGGGCTGCATGTTAAAATCTGGCAACTGTGACAGCAGTTTCCGGGTTTTCTGCAGCGGGGTCTCTCGTTTTAGTAGAAACTGAACACAGTACCAATATTGTACCACTGATGGTACGCTGTGCAATTGAAGAACAGAGTTGCTAAATTAAAATACTCGCTACACGCTTCATTCTGTATTTCAAAATGTGTGGTTTGATTTTGAACCATACTGTCACAATCGCTATTTTGTCACACTTATGCACCTCAACTATCATAAATGTGTCACAAACTCCAGTAGCCGAGTTGGCAAGTTTCTGCACCTCTGAGATTGGTCTGGCCTGGTGTAAAGACGCCAAATAGATGGGTTATTTTAAAATGAGAATCAGAGGTGCAGAAACTTGCCAACTCGGCTACCGGAGTTTGTGACACATTTACGAAAATTGAGGTGCATAATTGTGACAAAATAGCGATCCTGATTGTACGGCTTAAGATCAAACCCCATATTTTCGAAATAGAGAATGAAGCGTGTAGGAAATATTTTAACTTAGCAGCTCTGTTCTTCAATTGCACAGCGTACCATTAGTAATACAATATTGGTACTGTGTTCAGTTTCTACTAAAACGAGGGACCCCCGCTGCAGAAAACCCGCAAACCGCTGTCACAGTTGCCAGATTTTAACATGCAGCCCAATGGGGCTGATTGTTAGTAGTTTGCAGAAAGTTGTCGCCTAGATACCGGAAATGTGACAGTCAATTTTTTCGAGAAATACACGATTGTGGGCATATTTAAGGCATTAACGATAACGCAGATACTTTATTAAGTACTTCTCTGTCCATTTTTTCAGGTTAAATCATATTTACAGTTTCAGTGTCTTCGATTTATTGGCCCCTATTTCTTTGAATTTAGTATTAAGTACGCCTAAAAGCTACTAATAAAAGTACTAAGTGAGTGAGAAAATAATCATAGCTGGGCAGCAATTCTACTTAAACTGCGCAACAGCGACAAGACAAGTTAGAAATGTTTATGTGATGTAGAGCCTGCCAAAAATTTAAACAGGCGGGAAGCCACTTATTTCAGTGGGGGAAACTGTGGTCAGCGTTCCCAAGAATAGCTACGTTCCCAATAATGGGAATATTGACCCATATTTGGGAACGCTTCTTCCATAAATGGAAACGCACGTTCCCAAGGATGGGAACGCCCGGAACGATGTTTTCAGAAAACACAACAGGAGCTTAGAAAAGACAAGGGGAATCTTTCTACCTGGTCAATTTTAACTCTTCTTAAAATTTGAGGGGAGTTCTACTTTGAATTAGAAAATCTGTCTTTGAACCCTCCCTCAAATATTCGTCTAAACTGCGCGATCCAGCCCCAACGGTAAAGAACGATGAAAAGATTGCTCTGAAACTGTGCAGCCAGGCAGCTATTATATTTTTAGATAATTTTGGGGAAATTCAATGAAAAAATAGTAGTATAAAAACAAAATTCCAAAATTGTAGACGGAAAAAAATATTTCTCTTGGCGTCACACAGTTGCTGCCCACCATGTGCTGACGAATGAGGAAATAGAGGAAAACCGTGCCTTTCATCTGTTTATGAAGGAAGTAGTGCTTAAAAGTGGTATTTTCGCATTTTCTAAGCCTTTTTATATTGATTTGTATCAGAAAGTTTTTAGATCCTGTAGTTTTTGTCCCCAAGATCGTTTGAATTATTCCGTAGTGTTTTGATGAATTATGGTGCGCCGATGCATCAACTCGATATTTTCTACTGGGGTGCTTCATTCATAGGCAGATCCAGGCGGGGAAAGAGGGTCACGTTTCCCCGATCGACCCTCGGCGCCCCTCCCCCATCGACCCTCGGCACCCCCCATCGACCCTCGGCGACCCCCTGATCAACCCTCGGCGCCCCTTGAAATGGTCACGGCGCCCCTGAAAGGTCGATGGCGCCCCCTGATATGTCGCTTCCCACCGCCCCCCAGGATGCGAAAATCTGATAAGATTTTGCGCCCACCTAATAGGGGTTCCCTAGGGTCTCAAGCTCCCCTCTCAAGATATCAGAATGCATGTAGTAAAAACATACGCGGAGACTGATCGAAGGCTATGGCGGGAGACGCTTGAGCCCCTAGCCCCCTCCCCCAAGAAGTCCTGGATGTGAGAATTGGCCACTCTATGATAGAATTTGGCACCCCTGCTCGGATGACGCCCCTTTCGAAAAAAACTTGGATCCGCCTATGCCTCCTTCTACTCCTTTGAGCCTGCTTCATGCAGGGGTAGGGGCAGGCCTTTATACTTGGGCCGCTATCATAGGCGGATCCAGGATTTCCGATCGGGGGACGCCTTCCCGGGGGCGCCATTCTTTACCGGAAGACCCTCGGGGCGCAAAATCCTATCGGTGGGAGCCGATTTTCGCATCCTGGGGGGTGGGAAGCAGCATTTCAGGGGGCCCATGACCATTTCGGGGAGTGCAGAGGGTCGATCGGGGGGCACAAACTCCCTTTGCCCCCTGGATCCGCCTATGGGGCACGTGCCCACTTTGCCCCCTGGATCCGCCTATGACCGCCATATTTTTTCCGGAAAACTGACATATTGAAATAATTCGGTAGATATACACCTTTATTTGTTTCAAGCTGTCTGAAATTCAAGTTTGAATCTACGATGGCAAATGCGTTTCCAAATATGGGTCATTGTTCCCATTGTTGGGAACGTAGTCATTCTTGGGAACGCTGACCACAGTTTCCCCACTGATTTTGAGGGCATGTTCATTAGGTATATTTAAGATAAGTGCAGGCTAAAACTAGCTAAAACAAATATTGCTGCCCATGGCTAATCTAAGATGAATGTAGGCTATTGTAAGACTAATGCACTTTCCCATATCAAGCTTGTTTTTTCATTCCTTAGCCTGCTTGTGCCTTAGTTTATTTGTGCCCTAGATTGGTTAGATAGATTTGGAGCTGGAGGAAGTTGGGAGAGTTGGCGCCAGCAACAGGCTGGCAACAACAGTGATTCAGGTGAGTTTTCATGATCAAATTATATCAATATTGTACAGATAGCAAATGTGTGCTAATGCAGTCCTCCACAAAGTGTTAACACCCACACTGGAGAGGTGCCTGGAACTAACGTGCACTGGAGGGGCCGAGTAGACCCCTTCTTATCTCAGAAAATCACAGCAAATCTCTGAAACAAATAGACTTCGAAAAACGCTGGTTGGGGGTGTGTTGCTTACTACCAGTGGTGGTAAGCAACGCACAGGACCTGAACTGCATGGAGTTAAAGCAGGATTTTGACTACACTGGATCTTTCTTTGGTAAGTGAATTCCAATACCTCTGTACCTATTAGGGCAATAGAAATAATTTTACATCTATGCAGGCTAGTTGCCTCAGAGTTTTTACTGCAAAAAGGAATGACCAGGCAGGTAATGATCGTGAGTGGGATGCAAATTTTAAGCATTTGATGTTTTTATAAAAATGCTACCTAAGGTCCACTTTACCAACACATTTTAGGTAGATTCACATACTATGTTGACATTGACATTTTTTCCCTTTTGTTGATATGTGAGATAGAAGTTTAGTGGGGGGGGTAAGCCGCGGTTAGGGTTCCCAATTGTGTGTACATGTATGCTCCCATTAATAGGTATGTTCCCAATAATGACTATTTTCATGATAATTGCTACATGTAATCATGTGGAAAAGTACCATAATTGGAAACACTCCTTTCAAAAATGGAAACTTCAAAAAGGAAATACATGTCATTGGGGGAAACTGCAGTCAGAGTTTCCAATAATAGTTATGACCCCAATACTGGAAAAAATGACCCATAATCGGAAATTTTCCTTCCAAAAACAAAAACATGATCTATAAATGAAAACGTACTACTTTCATGGTGTAATGGTTTGGTGCTAGAACCTTGTCTGCTGCAAAAAGTAAGGGACAGGTATAGGACATTCAGCATATTGGAAATAGTATTCAAGTATACAATTATTATTTCCAGCTCTGTGTGACAGAGGAGGCATACGTCGCATTGAGTTTGTGACAGCCAGCATACTTTCTGCACCTCTGATGAGAATGTTTCTAAAACATTGAACTGGATCCTGGAAATTATTAGAACATCATTGAATCATGGAAAACTGGGGAGGCCAAACTCTAGACCGGGATCTAAGCCCGCACAAAAGTCTACAAATCGACATCCCCCGCTTTAAGTATATATAAGTGCACACTCTACGAGCAGTATTGTCATTGTTGTGAATATAGCTCGTGTCCAGACAGGGATACATTTCTTTCGGCTGTACCCCTGCAATGACTACAAGTTTTGGTAGGATCTTTAAGATGTTTAAAATCAAGCAAGTAACTCGGAAAGAGTAAAACAAACTCGGTGCTATGTCGTGGGACAAATGTCCCACGGATGGAGTTTCAAACAGTTTTCTCCAAGCGTTGTTAAGTGGACCCGCACGGGGATCCAATGGACCCAGTCTGGAATGGAATTTGGTCGGTAGAAGTTTACTGAGCTACATACGGAGCTGTGTTTTCTTGCGTAGAGTAAAAAAACGATGTTTCTTTGTGCAAACTTTGACCGTTTTCGCGATGTGAGACTGGCACCGTGAGTGCGGTGCCCCTTTTGATATCGCATGTCTTACCTTTCCATTTATGGAAAACTGCGTAAAGCATATATTCAGCAAAGTTTCCAGGAACAAACGTACGCCATCATAGCATAGTGCACTAAGCAGAACTAGGTCTTTGAGTTATGAACGCCCCTTATAGCCCGCCTTGCACCCGCCACTGCTCGCTGATGCCCGAGATCACGCATCAATAGTTTCAGAAATACTCACCCCATTTTCACTGCAAAAGTTTCAGCTAGTTTTATTCGTAATGAAGAAAATTATTGAGTCATAAGCTGTCCAAGATGGCACAACAAAGACCGTCATTTGCCGCTACAACCCGTGATGAAGGTTTGTGTAGCTGAGTCAATAATTTTAAAGCAGTGAGGAAACAATACAATTTTGAGTCACATCTCTCTACTCCGGGGAACTGTGTTCGTGCTGAATGCATGTGCCCGCGTGATTTGATATAATCTGTATAGGCAACATTCGTGAGAATATTGCAGCGCAAAACCGGCCACGGACGTACTGTGAAACTGCTCCCGAAATCTGCTTCGGACGTACTGTGGCACGTCTTTGGATTGGAACGCAAATTCAACCTTTTCATTTTTGAAGCGCCTGCACGTGCACACGTGAGGAGTGGCCCCATATGTTATAAGTGGAATTTGATCATTTGATAGCACAAATACGCACAACTAATTTGAATTTAATCGAGGGTGTGGTTTCTGAAATACCACTAAGAGGTGTATACGTGCTAGAGGTGGGACTTTCCAGGCCCGGGGCCCGGGGCAAAAGCCCGGCCCAGGCCCGCGGGCTTGGACCGGGCCTGAAGGCCTGACTTAGACCAATGCCGGGCTGATAACGGGCTTCACCCAGCTCATTCCGGGCTTCAACTGAACTGGGACTTCAAAGTCAATTTTCTGTAAGTTAAATAAGCCTTTTTCAGTACAGACCTAGTTTTTTCCACTGAAACATAATCTTATTCATGCACCTGCAGCTTTTGAAAATGCATTTAGAATTAATTTTGAGACATGGACTTTAATAAATGCATCAGGAATGTAAAAGCATGAAGCTCTAACTTTCTATCTGTTATTCATGTCAGGGTCAAAAGCAAGTTACTTAAACCTGTATCAATATTTATAATAAAATATTGAATAATGCCTATAGTTGCACACATCCATGCTGTACTGTCATCTTATGAATATCCTAATGACTTCAAAATCTTCAAGTCATATATGGGTGAATAAAATATAAATTGTGGTAGCCTATTTGTTACTTCCATATTGTCAGTATACAATTTTAAAGGAAGTCATTTAACCCATTTGTTGCTGACATATTGATACTAACACCTAGCTCTAGCTGGAACATTCTTTCCAGAAGCTTTCTGCTTCAGGTAAAAAGAAAATGCCATCTATGGAGCCATTCCCATGTCCTCTGCCAAAAATGGTGAAGTGAATGACAGGTACAAACTATCTATTGGGAGCCCATAATTGTCAAACTGCCTGATAACTCTACATGCAAGAACAAATGTTGATAAGTTTGATTCTTCCACAGCTTGATCTTGCTCCTGCATTGCCCAAAAGATGCAGAATCCACTCAAAAAGGCTAGTATAAGCAAGGGAATAGGCACAAAGAAAACATGTTTTTGATCGAAGTACTTTAGAATATAAATTAGTCTGTTGTGGGTAAATACAGGGGAGAGCAGTCAGCCTTAGAAGGAACCTTTGAAATTGCACCAAAACATGAATATACTTGACATCATGTGTTGCATATTCCTTGTGGAGATACTTCCCTGGTCTCTATGAAATACAACTTCTATTATAAGCTTTGAACATAACAGCACTTCCCTCCCAAGATACCTTTACTTTACACCTCCCTCCCATCACACTAAAAATTTTCTACGGAAACATAGAAACACAGAACACAAAAACAATATCCAATATCCAATATTATGATAATCTTCAGATACGCCAAATTCAGCGGGCTTCAGAACAGCTTGAAAATATTTGCAAAGTCAGAAAAGCGTCATATATGAAACAACTGCGCGAAAAGGGTCTATTCTCAGGAACTAAACAAATGCACTACACAGTTTTTGCTGATTTTTTAAATCCCTAAAATTTTTAGAATATACTTTTAAGAGTACTGAAATATTTAAACTGAAATAAACTTACTATTCTGGTAAATTTTAGTGAAAAATATTTTCATAAATGATTGCTATAACGTAGACAAGTACGGCGCTTCGGATACCTTCTAAGCGCAAGCCCCTAACGGCTAAAATACAACAAAACAAACGTCAAGCCCGCATGTTGATGGTAATGTGGATGGACTTGAGTTGTTTTTTTGTGTCAGATTTACTTTTTGGTGGAGATTGGGTGCAACCTTTTTATACCATGTTTGGTGCGAACCTGTGGAAAACTAGTGGTTCTTTATCAAGATAGGCTGATGGACCTTGTTGGCCTGTTGGCTTACCTACTTTGCAGATCGGGCTGACCCAAGCAGAACAATCTTTTGACTATATTTGAAGCTGTTTACTGGCTAAATTAAAAGGAAATGCTCACATGTATCAATTCAGGGACAATGTGAAGGGTTTTGGTTCATTCACCGCCATTCTACCTTGAAATTCTGAAAAGTTTTAGATGAAAACTTGTCACTGCTCTCTCCTTTATTCATAAACATTATTGGAATTCAATTGTGAGGCTCGTGCCAGCATAAAATGATTTTTAAAAAGTGCAACCATGGAGGAAATTTCTGATATGAGTGGGCTTATTTCATCCCGATTCTTTTAGCTGCCATGTGCATACCTCTATCTCGAATGCCCATTGTTTTATAAGGTGATGCTGGTCATTATCTGAAGTAAGCTTGCATCATAAGCAAGGCATGTTTCATACTGTGTTTTGCAGTATCATTTTCTGCTGAATTATTAAAATAGCTGAGGCTACTGATGCTGCATGCACCTTTTTAATATGGTTTTGGGTGCAGCCAAAACTTTTTCCAGGATAAATTGGCTTAAAATATGTATTTGAGACAGCTTTAAAGTAAATAAATGCTGTATACAGTTGTTTATGGTTTTTCCATGATACCGGGCCTTCCCGAGCTTGATAAGCCATTTCTACCACAAACCGGGCTTGTGACGGGCTTCTAAAATCAGCAGCAGACCGGGCCCGGGCCCGGGCCTGCAAAATTGCCCGAAACTCCCACCTCTAATACGTGCGCATGTGGCGTAGGACCTGCAACGCAACCAATGCTATGCCATTCTTACGAGTATTCTCGGAGATCAGCTCAAAGATGTGTCAGAAATAAATCTCATAATGATAGACTTCATGTATTCAGAATTACAGCGCGGGGATGAAATTGGTTCACACCTTTCGCGAGCTCCTAGGCACGAGTGGTTTAACCTGGGATCGAATTAACCTTCAGTCCTTATTGATCTGGCGATCCCCGTACTCCAAGTTCGGGTCTATTCAAATGAGCCAGACTCAAGTTAGGACGCACCATGTGGCAGCAGTTGGATGACTTGACTGTTTCACCGCTTTTGCACGTGCCACAGGCTTCACCAGCACCCATCTAAGCTCGTTTATGTTCATGCAGTAATTGAGTTGACAGTGGTATGCAGTGGCAGATACAATGGGGGGGGGGGCAGGGTGACTCCAGCCCCCTCCTCCCGAAATGGCAGAGGACCTCTACTGACTGCATAGCCGGAGGCCGTTCCGAGGCGATAACGAGGGAGGCTCGAGTCCTCTAGGTCCCCCTCCTAAGTGAAGTCCTGCATCCGCCACTGGTGCTATTGCTGAAGACCCTACTAGTTTATCATGGATGCTTTCGGAGACTTCATATTTTCATTAAATGTTACCAAATTGCATGTATGCAGCTCGGGAATATGTGGCATGTTTTATTTGATGTGTGCTTTTGCATATTTTCATTAACGTAGCGGTTGGCTCAGGCCAGGCTGGGCCAACGGGCCGTATCGCTCGTATATCAAATGTTCTCCATATGTAGAGAGACATTTCGCGCGCCCTGCGCCTCCACGCGCCAATGTGTGGACAGGTCTTCAACGTGTTTTGAGGAAATTGGGGAATGTGCTAGCATGACAATGCGTAGTTTAAGCATACGTGCCGAGCGATTTGAATGCACAATTTTGTGCAAAGAGTTTGTGTCTTGTCTTTCGCTCAGTTGTCGATGTATGTCTAACGGGAACGTCTGCAAAGAAAAGGAGGAATAACGAGTGTATAACGAGCGCCTGAAGCCCCTGCTTCTTTCTCGAATGCTGAGTCAAAAGTCCTAACCTTTCCTTTGATAAAAAATCGTGTGCATAAGCGTCGCACACCGGAAAAAGGGAAGGGGCCAGCCAAACTTCAACCTTATGCTGACAACAAACATTCCACGTTAGTACCAAAAACTATTCGAATTTGGGCTCCCCGTTGCATTCCGCAGTGACTGGTTATCAAATGTCTGTGGTTCTCCCATTTTGACCGAGATCAGGAATTTTTGGCCAAAACGTTGGGGGCCAGACCCCCTGCCTCCCCCCAACCTTTTCCGACACTTATGGTCGTGTGGTTTGATAAATGATATTCGCTGAATAATGCACCACCAATACTAACAATGACCAACAACTTTCCGGTTATTCAGCTAAGAACTGAGAGCGAGGGGAAGGCTTATCAAACGAAAAGTCATACATTTATAATGTCTGGGTCATTGCACCATAAATTGACCAAGACATAAAACCCTATTAATTTTTAATTTCCTCCAAAATTTGCATATTAGGACTCACAAGGGCGTAGAATCCACCCATGGCACCCAAAAAATTATTTTGAAATTGGTTTGAGATAAATAGCCTCCGTAAATTTGCGAAGGCATTGATAAGAAGCCTATAGCTCCAAAACTTTTGAAGTTATTTCTGAAAAATTTACAGTCTTAGGCTGGAACTTCTACGGGGAAAATTTTGGTTATCTTAAATTGTGAAATTTAAACAAAAAATTGTTAGTGACCTCAAGACCTAGGTTTTTAACGGTGACCTTGACCCGTGGTACAGTGAAATTTAAAAACAAATTCTCTTGAATGCGTTTTGACATATGGTACTAGTCTTTCATGTCAAATAATTCAAAAAATGGCTTTCGAAATACATATACTGCTTTTAGCTTCATATATATATATATATATATATATATATATATATATATATATATATATATATATATATATATATATTTATTTATTTATAACACTAGGTGTCACTGTGGAGTTATGCTATCGTAGCTCATGTTCTAAGACTTGCAACTTTGAAATAAAAACATTGGAAGAATCATAATCTAGCAGTAACCTAGAATTGAAGCGGTTCTCATAATTGTCCCTCTGGGAATGAACTTCAGCATTCAACATATGAGATATTCATATGTGTAAAATTGCAATAAAAAATTGACCATCATTCTTATAGCTGTTCTAAATGTCATGTATGGTTTTTTGGGATCATTGTACATCTTTGGAAAATAAATCTGTTCCCGTCACATTGAATCACCGAACTATGATGTCAATTCCAGAAGCATTTAACCCGCGCCCCCCAGTGGTTCGGCGCCACCTTCGCCCATCGGGGGGCCATGAATGGCCCCCTAACTCCGAAAATATGGAAGTTAGCGCAAATATACAAAGTGCATTAGAAAGCTCATGCCAATCAAGTTAGATTTAACGGCATGTTTAAGCGCTCAGGTCCATTGTTTGACCTCCAGAGGTCAAATTAGGTCACGATAGGCTATTTACAGTAGAATATGCAATCCTTACGAAGCCTGGGCATAGCTCTCACGCCATTAGAGCTATTGAAATATAGCAAAACTCATTTGATAGGAAAATGCCAGGACTTTCTCCGCTATGTGGAACATAATGGCCTCCCGCCAGTGGTTTGGCCTCCAGAGGGTACCTTGTGACTTAATATGACCTGAGGTCTCGAAAGGTAAGAAAGTGACCGTGTTGTATATCAAATGAAAACTAGTGACGAGACATACACGATGACCTTTGATTCAGTGTTGTAGCTTAATTAGGTCAAAAATTATCGTCAAAATGCTGTTTTTGCCCTCTGGTGACCTCCGATGATCTCAGATAGGTCAAAGAGCAATATCGCCGCTGGTATCAATAAAAGGGTGTCCAAGAACGCTTGCCAGAGCAAATTGAGCATTTAAGATTATTTTGTGACTTTTAGCTCATAAGACAGCTTTTCCCATGCTTTTTCTATGGAAGAGGTTACCTGGTGACCTGACCTCAGGCCACCAAATCGAAAAATCGCGAAAATAAATTTTGTAGACTCCGGAGGAGGTCATGAAGTGTCGAAATTTTTTAATCGATCGGCTTAGAAATGTAGCTACGGTAGAGCTAAAAAGTTAAAGTGAGGTGACCTTGGTTGACATCGCCTGGTGACCTGATCTAGGGTGACCCGGGGTAATAAATTTCAAGGATGATGGGAAAATAACGGAGTAAGAGGCAGAACCTTCAACTGTGGGGCTGCCCTCGTTGTTTTTCTGTTATTTCGAAAAAAACCTTAGGGGGCTATCGATTTCATTATTCTAGGTGGGGCGAAGGCTAAGGAAGATTTTCGGCTTTTCCGACTTTGTGCCGCGTTCTCTCGAACGTAGCTTGAATTTAAAACATGTTATGACCTCAGTTCGACTTCTATAGCTTTTGGTAATCTCTTGTGGCATTTCCAAACGTGTTTAAACTTGACCTATGGCAATGTCTAGGCGAAGTTTGCTCAGCGTACTCATTATTTTTGCTCTTTTATAATAAAGAAGTTGAAGGCACTAAAAACAAATTATTGGTGATTTTTAGTGGTGCATTGCATTGCATGGGACTGGTTCAGAGTTCAAAAACACTCCTTAGAAGTGAAAGTAACTAGTTCGGTGTCCACATCATTTAAATGGACTATTCACAAGCCCTTCTGAGTCATTTACGCCGATTAAGTGCGTGTCTAATCATCTGTCACTGCTCACACCCCTTTCAAGTTCAAATTAGTTCAAAGGTTGAAAAAGGTTAAGTCCGTATTGGAAGAACAACGTCTTGTTCAGTGTTCTTCTCATGCAAATTGACTATCCATAAGAAATGTTGCATCATTTACGCCAAGTGTCGTCATCTGTTATTTCTTAGGCCCCCTTCAAGGTCAAATAAAGTCAAATTTTGAAGGTCAAGTTCATATAATATGCAAACAAACTAGTTTAGTGCAGGGTTGCCAGAAGAAAAATGGAATTTTTCGCCAAATTTCATTCACCATTTTGCCAAATTTCGCCAATTCCAGAAATAAATTCGCCACGATATCGCCAATGATGAAATCTTACGATCTTAAGCCGGAATATCAGACCCTGAGAAAAACACCTCTCGCGCTTAGTGCCGGAATGCCACACGAGCTATTTTAACTGAGGTAGCCAGAATATGTATCGAGCACATCATAAACCTTGGTATTCAGTATTTAATTTTTCCTAGAACGTACCACTGCACTGGCACTGGCGGAAAAATAGGAATTGAAAAAGCGAATCCCCACCCAATGTCAACTCATCCAACGCAGTCACAATCGACTATGCCGCACAGCGGTCTTGAAAGCCATTGGGGGAAGAGAACCTTTCTTGCGACCACCGTGCGACCTTTCCTTTTGCTCAATCGTTTTATATATCAAAACGATGTATATAGTCGTATAAGACATTCGATGTGTCGTTGTCTTACCTAAATATTACAAAATCTACACCACCGAATTTTAAAATATAGAACATGTTCTCAAATAGTTTTCAACTCGTCAGGTATTTTTTTAAATATTTTAGCGTCCCCGACCAGGGGACATTTCTACATATTTACACTACATATGCACACAGTCACACTATGTACACGGCAGATGTTTTCAGTTATCGGCACCCTTGCGGGATAGCCGTACCCGCACGCTCCCTTTCACATACCCCACCGTATGGCACGGAGAGGCTATCGCGATTTCTCGGCCCGGCGGAGCAGAGGACTGCTCCGGTGACACAAAGCGAGGCCGTGCCCTCGGGGCGCGCCACCGGACCAGTGGATCTATTTAAAGACTGATCAGGTCCGTGCTTCCAATAACAAGGACGCTGGTTGGTCAGCGAAACTCCCGTGTCAAGGCAAGCACTACCCAGTTTGCTGCCATCTCCTGGGTAGGAGGCGGTCGAGGAAAAGTCTGCCAGAGGTCAGCTTTGATCCAGGGACCTCCCACATACAACGGCGACGCCTCAACCAACTGCGCCACCACGGTGGTTCAACTCGTCAGGTAGGTCTATTTTTAAATTATCATTGTTTTTCAATCATTCATTTTTTACCGAAAATGAATGTTTGCTTCACTTCCTTTTTTGGGAGAAAATAAGGCATTTTAGAGCAAAACTTTGGAATTTTAGTTACTAAAACATCAAAATCATTTCTTAACAGTTTATAAAAATACCAAAGAAAATATTTATGACTTTTTACAATAAAAATAGCTTTGAATTTCACTATTTGGAACCTGTGCGCCAGAAGCGTCTTCGTTTCTCCATTTAAACAAATCATAGAAGTGACCACTCAAAAATAAAAAGACGATAAAATCCCAGATCTTGTATGAATATATATATATATATATATATATATATATATATCAGTGAAAACTGGAAATTTCTCGCTATTTTATGTCTCAGCTGTGTTATCTTCATCTCTTCTTCCCTAGGTTCCGTGGCTTTTAAGCATGCAGGCATTCGGACATGCTTTGAATACTGCATCGAAATTTGCCCCATTTGAAGTATGCTTTTTCTATCTAAGTATCTAAAAATCTTAAATATTATGCCTCGGAAACTATTATACCTGAAACACTTAACATTTATTTATAACTCACTGTATCTGGTTTTAAAAATTTAAGTCTGTGGTCCTGCTTGTTTTTTTATATTATTGCATCGTTGTCAATGATGCAAACTGCTTTGTAAAATGTATGTGGTTTTTCCTTGGTATTTTTAAACCTTAGATTGCTCGAGGTTTCATTAATGAGCTCTTGAAAGTTCAGTTGGTTGTGGTATAATGTGGTTTGTACTGTTTGTTACGTCAAAGTATGACACGCTGTGTGCAATGAATATTGTAAGGTATATTAAAGCTGTCGCTTATTAACCCTCGCCCCACCGGGGGCCATCGATGGCCCCCTAAGGTTTTTCCGGGATAGCAGAAAAACGAAGAGGCGCAGCACCGCGGGTGAGAGCTCTACATCTCACTGCATCATTCTCCCACCATCCCTGAAATTTTTTACCCCGGGTCACCCAAGGTCAGGTCACCAGACGAGGTCAACCAAGGTCACCTCACTTCAATTTTGGAGCTCTGTAAGAGCTGCATTTCGAATTCGATCAATTTGAAACTTCCTACACTTTATGGCCCCTCCAGGGTCTACAAGGTGTATATCCGGGATTTTTTTCGATTTCGTGCCCTGAGGTCAGGTCACGAGGTGACCTCTCTCATTAAAAAAGCATGCGGAAAAGCTTTCTTATGATCTAAAAGTCACAAAAGCGATTGAAAATGCTCAGCTTGATCAGAAAAGCATTCTTGAACACCCTTTCACGGATTCCAGGGGCCATATATTCGGCCTTTGACCTCTCCAAGGTCATCCAAGGTCACCAGGGGTCAAAAACAGTAATTTGACGATAACTTTTGACCTAATTAAGCTAGAGCGCTGAAACAAACACCATCGTGTTTGTCTTGTCACTGGCTTTTATTTGATATACGGCAAGGTTACTTTATGACCTTTCGTGACCTCAGGTCATCCTGGGTCACGAGGTGACCTCTGGAGGTCAAACCAATGGCGAGAGGTCTTAACGTTTCACATAGCGAAAAAATTACTGACAATTTCCTATCAAATGTACTTTACCAGACTTCAATAGCTCTAATGCTATGATAGTTATGCCCAGTTTGCTTAAGCATTGCATATTTGAGTGAGAATAGCCGATCTTGACGTAATTTGACCTCTGGAGGTCAAACCATTGACCTGAGCACTAAAACATGTGAAGTAATTTCTTACTGAATTCACGCGAGCTTTCTATTGCACTTTGCAGATTTGCGCTAACGCCCATATTTTCGGAGTTAGAGGGGGGCATCGTTGCCCCCCGTGGGGCGAAGGTGGCGCTGGACCCCCGGTGGGGCGCGGGTTAAAGGGAGTGTCCCACTTTTATAATGGGTTTTGAACTGAGATAGCCGTTTTGTAAAGCATGTTGTGAAACCACTATTGGCATATTTGATTTCACCCAAAGCTCTCCATATTAAATTTCCGCCGGCTTTAAAGTTCAAAGTAAAGAGGCCTATTGGCTTATTTCAAACCGTGAAAGAATACCTTCCATAAGGTAGCAGTAATCTGATTGGCCGTGAGCCCTGAGCCTCACCCACTCGCTGAAAATACCATGCTAGCGCGTAAACCAGCATGCAACTGCCTGTGGACCGACAACCTCGGGCGAATTAACGTCCAGTGCAACGCGCAGTTGGGCCAAATTGCGCTTAATAACGCTACTCACATCACATCATTCTTCCCCGGACTTGGCAAAATAAGTATCAACTGTTTTTGTCAAAATTCAACGTTTATATTATGTAATTACATCAGGCATGTGCATTATCGTTCGACCACTCAATAAACACAGCTACCGCAACGACATCTGACGTTCAGTTTTTGCACCAGTTTTTCTTGTACTGCACACAAATTGTGTCATGCGGAAACGCTGCGAATGGGCTTTTACATCGAGTCTATGATCAAGATTTGGGATTTCACAGATTACTGAAACTGTCATTTGATGATGTCACGCATTGTTAGAAAAGAGGAGATATTTCTGTTTTTAGCGTATGAAAGTGGGGAAAAATGTTGTCTCCTGATTTCCAGACCTCTCTTGTTCTGAAAATGTTCTTTTTGGAGTTTCGACAAAGAAGTCCATTCCCTTTAAACCAGTAATTAACCAGCCCACTACTTCCCTTCAGAGCAGGTTCACTTAATGTGAGTCATTTACACTCTCAGTGTTCCTACACAGATAAGTAACATGTTCTTTACTTTGATTGGGTTCTCATACTTTGTGTCTGGATTTGAAATTTACTTATATACAATGACGCTGTTGAAGTCCCACAAAATGCACCGCAAGCTGCCCTCAGTCCCGCTGTAGGTGCCGCGGCATTGTGCGGGATTTGTCTTGCGGGACTGCGGTGCTTAAATCTTACGACTCTTCCTCCCCCTCTCCTACCAAGTTAACATTCACTCCTAAATGTCTATAGAAACGCCCCGGATCATAGCCTACCCTAAGCTTATTATTATTTTACTCAATCCTCACGCGTTATAATTCTTTTACTTAATCCTCACGCGTTATATGGGGATAAAAAAACGAACAAAACATATCGCAACCCATCCCTACCTCTAATTTTCTGGATGAACCTATTTTTATGGTTTACAACAAGAAAAAGTAAAATGACAGTGCCTTTAACTGAAGTGTTTAGAAAAAACAGCCATACTGTTTCACATACACAATAATTTTGCCGGTGTAAGTCGCCTTATTTTACTGAATTTATCACCAATCACTCAAAACTAAATCAATCGCTAATTGAGGTCCGAAATCGCCAAATCTTACTGCTTTTATCATCAATCGCCAAATTGAATGAACCGATCGCCAACGGAGGTCAGAAATCGCCAAATTTGATTGTTTTATCGCCAATCACCCAACAAGAAAAACCGATCGCCAACAGTGGTCCGAAATCGCCAAATTGGCGAAATTTAGCCACATCTGGCAACCCTGGTTTGGTGTCCATACCATTTAGATAAGTTGGCTTCTTCATCTATTATTGCTTACCCCCTCTCAAGGTCAAATAAGGTCACAAGTCGAAAAAGGTCAAGTCCGTATCGGACTCAAGTCAAATAATTCGGTGTTGATCTCATTTAGAAATCCCAAATTGAAACAAGCATCTGTAGTCGTTGTCGTGAAAACGTTTCACTCGGCTGTGATTAAGTTGAAGTGGTAAGACCTCGTCGCGCCATTATATGATGAAAAGATGTTGGTTCCTCCTTCTTCTGTATTGCCTCGCGTTGTGTAAAGGCAAGTTATAGCAGCGATGAATATAAGTCCAACAGGTATTAAAGCAGTCGGTCTTCACTCGGAATGGCAGCGCCAATTAATATAAGTAGAGGTGTCAAATAAAAATACGCGTCGCTACAGATCACTCACTCTCTGTCAACCTATCTTCTACAAGCGTGATTAACGGTGACCTAGCCTAATCCAGCGTGACCTGGCGTGGTCTTGCATGGTCTGACGCGATGCCGACCGTTGCCGGCGCCTGACTGCAGAGGTCCGCTGGTGAAGACGGTTCTAAGCGCACTCCCCGAGACAACAGCGGGTAGCCAGTTACATATGTCCATCTCACCGAAACAACAGGGCAGTGGACGCCCACCACACACGCCAATGAAATGACTGGATTTGTGAAAAAGATAGACGTCACAGCAACGTCAGAAACTGATGAAAGTTTTCATCAGGCAACTGTAGAAGCACCGGGTTACAGAAGTCATACGCATGACATCACCTGCCTGGGCCGTCGCTCGCTGTGCCAGAGCACTGGACACCGGATGCAAAGTCATCAAAACGCGCGCGGCCGACGTCTCGGGCCAGCTCTGGGCCGTGGCAGCAGCGGTGGCTCGCCACACCATGCATTTATGACTACATGCTATGAATATTGAAGTAGAGTATTAAGTTAGGACTATAACAGTAAAATATGGTATAAAAATTAGCATAATTAGGTGTCATTATTAATTTTTGTTACATCACATCGCAAAGGCCTTAAATGAGATTTTGGTTTTTAATCATCCAAAATCTTCGTTTGTACGATTACACAACAATATGGTTCACTCGTCATTCGGGTACTTGCTCGAACATACACACGTCACATATATCACTTTCCATCATACACTAGATCCATGAACGTGTCTCTGGAATCACTATTTGCACTGATGTCCATGATTGGTGCTTGAACCGAAGGTGATGCTTTTGGAGAGGATCGAAAGGTTTCCAGACGTTTCCGCCTGAGGTTACATTTTCGTAACCTGGTTGAGAGAGTGGTTAGTGGGAGTATGCATATTAGGATATGTTGAATCATCATTCTTTAGCACACAAGCAGATGAGTTTCTATACTGAAAATCAACTTAAACTAACATCTTTATACGACAAGTAGATGCGTTTGACATGTTGTCAAACCTAAACTCATGCTATAATAAAATCATTTTCGCTGCAACCATCAAGGTTCTGATACGTCACCTTACGGTAACCAAATGGTTCTTTATCATAACCATTTTGGTCCAGATTACATACATTTTACTCTCAGGTAAAGTAGACTAACTGATTGCACAAAACTGATTGTGAAGTCAGTAACATGACTTGATTCTTTTACGTTATTTCTGCTCAGTTCACTTTCCAGTGAAGTACACTTTGCTATCTCCATAACACAATTGTTACTTTAACAACATGGCGACCATATTGTTCATATTTTGACTGAACATCTTGAACAGATCCATCTTTTGTTCAGCACTTAGTGAAGAACTGCTTGTCTCCACGTTTTCCTTCTTATCCTTACTTGCAATATTTACATTATTTACATCTGTACAATCCAGATCCGATATTTCGGAATCTGAGGTAAAATCCTCTGCAAGGATTTTATCAGGGGACAATCACTGTCAGAATCCGATTCACGGTCACGCTTGACTGGTACAATTTCATCCATACCTGCTTCTTCATCCGAATCCACTGTTTCACATGCCCGTTTAGATTCAGGCAAAGGAGATTCTAAAGTGCGTTTTGCACAAGCTTTTTTCTCTTCTTTAATTTGTTTTGCCAATTTAGCCAACGGAATGCTGTCTTCTTCGTCTGAGGAAGAGTTATTCATTCGCTTTGCCAGCCTAGATAGCGGAATGTCATCCTCGTTATCGGATGAAATGTTCGTTTTTGGTGAGCCAGAACATGGGTTAAGTTGAGGGTCAGATGATTTTAGCTCAGAATGTTCTACTGACACAGATGAATCATCTTCATCTTCATAGTAAGCAAATTTTGAAGCACGCACAGGCTGAGTTCTCAATGGGATCCTTGACTTCATTTTTTCTTCATGTTTTCTATTGATATGGGTCGGATCATTGGAAACATTACACCAAGGGGTGTTAGGATCTGCGAGTCTCAGATTTTGAGCGTTAACTGTTTTTGTTCCTCCTTCAAGCTGATGCTTAATGACGAAAGTGACGTCACTAAGTGCTTTCACCACACGGTAGTAGGGTTTCCAATGGGAGGTTAATTTTGTAGTGGAGCCAGGAGCAGTGGAGGGATCGCGGAAATATACCATATCACCGACTTTAAATTTCACGGGTTTTGACTTTCTATCGTAATACATCTTGTTCTTTTCATGTCCTAGAGCCAAATTATGACGTACTTCATGATAAGCACGGCTGAGATTTTCAAGCATGGCGGGAAGGTACTCTTCACCTAGATATTTGTACTTCGGTGATAGTAATGTGTCCATGGGAAGTACGGGATCGCGGCCATGTAAAATGTAAAATGGGCTGTGTTTCGTGGTTTCATTTTTAGCGGTCCGATATGCTGAAAGTACTGATGAAAGTTTGGTATCCCAATCACGTTGATTTCTACTCACTAATTTAGCTAGCATGTCGTTTTGCACACGGTGATACTTTTCACACCGTCCGTTTGACTGAGGATGGTACACTGAGGTTCTGATGTGTTTGATGTTGAAAAATGCCGAAATTTGATCAATGACTACATTGCAAAACTCTGTGCCATTATCTGACACTATGACACGAGGGCAGGAGTGTCTGGGAATGATGTGCTCTATGAGAACCTGAGCTACAGTTTCTGCACTTTTTGAGTCAGTTGCAAATGATTCAGGCCAGCCAGAAAACAAATCCACAATGTTGATTATGAAACGGTTTCCGTTGTAACTTTCAGGGAATGGTCCACATGTATCAATTGCAATCATTTCAAATGGGTATTTTGGAATCTGCATGTCCTGAAGAGGTGGTCTTTGTTTCTTGAGCTTTCTCATGTTACATGCCACACAAATTTTGAGATGGTTTACTACATCACGGTACATTCCTGACCAATAGTAACGAGACCTAAGTTTGTCATATGTTTTATCTATGCCCAAATGTCCACCAAAATATCCAGAGTGAATTTCCTCTACTAATGGTTTCTGAAGAAACTTGGGTATACAAATCTGAAGTCCAGGATGAGGGTTGCATTTTGATGTATCTGAAATACGATACAGAATGTTGTCCAAAACCACATAATGTTTGAATGCGTCCTGATAATTCGGATCTTCTGGATTTTGCAGGATCTGTATGATCCTTTGAATATACTCGTCTTCACTTTGAAGAGTTTCGAGATCTGGGTGCTTTTCTAAGAACTCTTTGAACTTCTCCTTGTGATCGGCTTTCTCATCAGTCGGGCAAGGTTCGACTGTTGGATCCAGTTGCACTGGAGGTGCATGATCAGAATCAATAATGTTGACCTCGTTCGGAGGTTCTAGCCTGGAAAGACTATCAGCCACTATGTTTTGACGACCAGTGACGTACTTAATATCGCAGCCATATTCATCCAGAATGATGGCCCAACGCTGAATGCGTGGATTTCGCATCTCAGCAGTAAACAAATGCTTCAGGGGCTTGTGATCCGTCATGATTGTGAATTTTGAGCCAAATAGATAAGGACGTAATTTCTGAACAGCATACACAATAGCATACGCTTCTTTCTCGATGATTGGCCAATTTTGCTGAGTTTTACTAAGCTGATGGGACAGATATTGGATTACACGCTCACCTTGTTCCTCCGTTTCTTGAACGAGGGCAGCCCCAATTGAGTGATTTGAGCTGTCCGTGTACAATCTGTACGGCTTGTTTGTGTCAGGATAAGCCAAAATGGGGGCTTCAGTGAGGACAATTTTCAAAGATTCGAACGCTTCTTGACATTCATCTGTCCAAATGAAACGAGCATGTTTCTTTGTGAGTTCAGTGAGGGGTTTTGCAATTTTTGCAAAGTTTGGAATGAAACGTCGGTAGTAGGAGCACATGCCAATGAAAGAACGCACACCCTTCACGGTAGTTGGAGGTGATAGATTTCGTATGACTTCGACTTTTGACGGGTCAGGCTGAATGCCACTGGCCGACACGATGTGGCCCAAGTACTTGACTTCTTGTTTCAGAAAGTCACACTTTGACATTTTCAATTTTAGGCCAGCCTGGCGAAGCCTGCTGAAGACTTCTTCAATGTGCTCTAGGTGCTCTTCAAATGTCTTTGAGAAGATTATGACGTCATCTAGGTATGCCAAAGCGTACTTATGCTGAATTCCGTGCAGAACCTTGTTCATTAGCTCAGAGAACAGTCCCGCAGCGTTGGTGAGACCAAATGGAAGACAATTAAACTCAAAGAGTCCTAGGAAGCATGTAAATGCGGTTCTATCTATAGAATCTTGGTCAGTCATAGCAATTTGCCAATATCCACTTTTGAGGTCAAGAGAGGTGAAGTATTTCGATCCTTCAAGGGATGCCAAGATGTCATCGATGCGTGGAAGCGGATAGCTGTTTTTGACAGTCACCTGATTGAGTTTTCGGTAATCTACATAGTAACGTTTTCCTCCATCTTTCTTCTCGACAATGATGATTGGACTAGCCCACGGGCTCTGACTGGGTTGGATCACACCTGCTTTCAGAAGCTCATTGAGGTGATCCTCTACCATCTGACGTTGACTGAATGGGAGGCGATAGGGCCGTTGTTTGATAGGAGGGTGATTTCCTGTGTCAATTTTCATTTTCACAAGGTCCGTTCGACCGAGATCGGTTTCACTTTTCGCAAAGAGATCCGAGTTTCGTTCGATAAGTAGTTTGATCAGCTGTTTCTGGCTCTCAGGCACGTGAGAGAGATCAGCTGTTTGGATTTTCATCGCAGGATCCAGATCAGGATGTGAACTTTCTTGGGGTTGTTCATTGGGTGTACTTTCCTGAATGCTATTGATCTCTGACGTCTCTACTACTTCGGCAAGTCCAATGACCTGGCGAGGCGGAAGAGTATAGTCACGAGTGGTCGTATTGACGATCACTGCTGGTAAGTGACCTTTTTGGTTTGGGCGGCTCACTGAGTTTAGTACCAAGAGTCCTGGTTCCTCACAGAAATATGGGGTGTTGTTCAGTGGCTGCACTGTACAGTCCTGATCGATGAGTTGGACTCTGTTGATGTACGCAGGTACTTCAACATATGACTGCGCTGGGATGGTAGTTTTCTCAGGCAGCCTCACCAATGAGGTGATGGACTGACAGTTGAGGCGTTGTGGTCTCAGTGGGATGACATTGTTGTGGATGTTCATGGTTTTCTTTCCAAAATCAAGTTTTACACCAAACTCACTGAGAAAGTCATTTCCCAAGATGCATGAGTGTCTGAGACCTTTCACAATTTGAAACTTGAATTTTCTGCAGAATTTTGAGACTTCTACTGGCAGTTGTGCTGTTCCAAAATTTTTTAACTTGTGACCAGTTACTGACTCGAGAGGGGCACAATTTGTTGTGAAGTCAGAGACATGCTTTGAACAGATTTTGTCAAAGAATTCTTTTGAAACGATCGAAATGTCGGCTCCAGTGTCGACAAGGGTATAGGCTTTTCGATTTCCAAGATATGTCCAGCACATAGGAGTGTCCTGTTTGATGTAGATTCTAGCAATATTGTCCCTAGGACCATCGGGATCAGGGGTTTCCAACTGTTCGGTCCTGGTAACAGAAGGACATCCTAGTTTTCCGACTGTTGTTGGGCAGCTAAGTTAGCTTGTTTCGCCCTGCACACTCGCTGAGTGTGTCCAACTTTTTGGCAGAACGCACAGATCGGACGACCGTCTGGTGTCCATTGATATCTTTGAGGGGGCAGGTTTGGCTCTGTCCCCGGCTGAAAAGCTTGTTGGTGCTGACATGGGGCTCTTGGAGGCTGACTCTGAGGTCGCCTCTGCCACTGGTTGGGGCGTTGTTGCCTTTGGAATGGGCGTTGGTTCTGGGGTTGCGCCTGGTATTGGCGTCTTTGCTGGGGATGCGTCTGGTTTGATGGCTGATACGTAGGGTTGGTTTTCTGATTTTTCACAACATTTTTGATCAGTTTATCTAGTTTTGATCCAACATCTGACAAACATTTCTCCAATTTCTCTATCCTGTCGTTTTGGGAGTCGTTACGAACCACATCAATCTCCATGGGCTCCTCAGTATCGAGTTTTCCTCTGCAAAGTTCGAAAGTCCTGTCGGTTTGCTGTTCTTCACTAGCAAATTTTACTGCCTCCTGAAGGGTTGAGAACTTTTTCCGAATGAGGGCTCGGGCGAGGCGATCATCAGATACGCCTTTTTGGAACACTTCTACAAGTGTTCTTTGTGAGTCTGCACTGTTTGGGTCATCAAAGACCTCACTTGCAACGTCTTGGAGACGTTCTGAGAAGTTTTGCATCAGCTCACCCTTCTTTTGTCTGATTTTGTGAAGTTTTTCCCTCGCACAGTACGGGTCTTTAAGATCACTGTATCTGTCTCTCAACTGTCTCCTTAGTTCCAGCCACGTGATGTTAGGATTTTGAGTGATCAGTCTGCAGGCAAATTTTCCTGCGGGTCCGCTCAATGTTCTAGTAGCCAGAATTTTCATCCGCTTATCATCGGCTGTGCAGGCTATCGAATCCATATCTCTTGCCCAGTCATGAAATTTGTTGGAACTTTCCCCAGAAAATGTTCGAACGTGCTGTGTGAGACCTTGGACTCGAATTTCCATCGAAATATCTTTCATTGTTTCAACAAGAGTTTGTTCGGCCATGATTCAAATTATGCAAAATTTCAACACAATATAACAACAGCTTATGAAGATTCAACAGTTAAGGATGGATAAGGAATCACCTTACTTGTAGCTGATGAGATGATGTCAGAAGACTGAAGGCGAAGATGCCAGTTGCCGTTGTTCACCGGTGGATGAACCGGAGATGCTGTCCACACAGTACTGAAAATGTAGAATGCTACGATGAAGAAGATGAAGAATGCTGTAATGAAGCACTCTTAACCTGAAAAAGAAATTTGGCTGGAGCAGTAGAACGATGTTCCTGATGTCGGATGAAATGTTGGATGACCACGAAGAACTAGATGAATGATGAGTTGAAGTCCTTGAAGCCTGAAAAAAATTTGAAGTGCCTTGCAGCCTGAAAAAAATATCTTGAAGAGTTGAATCTTGAATAAGAAGTGAAGTGACAACTTGAAAAACGAAGAACTTGGGATGGCTGTCGCAGAGAACGGTGATGACCTCTAGTTGAGATGAATCCTGGAACTGATAAACTCGACGATAGAATTGAAGATCTCGATGAAGCAGCTTGTAGAGTTGACAGAGAAGTGTTTGAAGATGTTTCCCGGCGTAGCTGGAAAACTGAGGTCCTTGAAGTACTTGTTGGCGAATTTTCGATTTTTCTCGGTGTCTAATTTTATCCGGGTCACGGCACCAATTTGTCGTGAAAACGTTTCACTCGGCTGTGATTAAGTTGAAGTGGTAAGACCTCGTCGCGCCATTATATGATGAAAAGATGTTGGTTCCTCCTTCTTCTGTATTGCCTCGCGTTGTGTAAAGGCAAGTTATAGCAGCGATGAATATAAGTCCAACAGGTATTAAAGCAGTCGGTCTTCACTCGGAATGGCAGCGCCAATTAATATAAGTAGAGGTGTCAAATAAAAATACGCGTCGCTACAGATCACTCACTCTCTGTCAACCTATCTTCTACAAGCGTGATTAACGGTGACCTAGCCTAATCCAGCGTGACCTGGCGTGGTCTTGCATGGTCTGACGCGATGCCGACCGTTGCCGGCGCCTGACTGCAGAGGTCCGCTGGTGAAGACGGTTCTAAGCGCACTCCCCCGAGACAACAGCGGGTAGCCAGTTACATATGTCCATCTCACCGAAACAACAGGGCAGTGGACGCCCACCACACACGCCAATGAAATGACTGGATTTGTGAAAAAAGATAGACGTCACAGCAACGTCAGAAACTGATGAAAGTTTTCATCAGGCAACTGTAGAAGCACCGGGTTACAGAAGTCATACGCATGACATCACCTGCCTGGGCCGTCGCTCGCTGTGCCAGAGCACTGGACACCGGATGCAAAGTCATCAAAACGCGCGCGGCCGACGTCTCGGGCCAGCTCTGGGCCGTGGCAGCAGCGGTGGCTCGCCACACCATGCATTTATGACTACATGCTATGAATATTGAAGTAGAGTATTAAGTTAGGACTATAACAGTAAAATATGGTATAAAAATTAGCATAATTAGGTGTCATGATTAATTTTTGTTACAGTCGTTATTCGACACAGACATATCACTGGGGTCACGCAAGGCCAAATCAAGGTCATGGAATGTCGAAAAGGTCATGAAAGGTCTAGCCTGATTAAAGTGATCCTCGAAGCCTGGAAAAATTTTCTGGGCCAGTTCATGAGCAAATGCTGCAAAAGAACGATGAGATTCTGGAGCATTCACGTGAAAACGGGTGCATGCGCCCAAATGACCTCCATGCCTCCACTCTGTAGGTCATAACCCCGTGACCTTGAACGGTAGGAACAATTTTTTGCAAAATATGCGCAATGAATGCCCCAAAGGCTATACAAAATTTCAAGACTCTAACTTAAGAAGCTCTTTTTAATTCTTGAAAAACCTGAAGGGGTTGCAACAATCCCCCTGTACGTGCAAAGGTTATCACACCCTATGGCGTTGACTAGACAGAAATGGGTTGAAAATTACATGGTGCCCCCTTTAAATTTGGACGTTCCGCCGTCAATGGCATTAACCATACCGTGAGTTACAACGGTACATCTCCATAGTGACACCTAGTGTCATGTTTCGGAAGTAAAAATTAGTATATTTAGTGCAAAAGCCATATTTTTTATTATTTTACCTAAAAGAGAATTTCCAAATGTAAAAATGCTTTCACATAAATTTATAACTTGCACTGTACTGCGGGTCAAGGCCACCGTTCAAAAACTAGGTCACAAGTTCATAAGGTCAATGTTGTAGAAATATAAAATCGAAGATAACCAAATTAAAATATGCTAAATAATGCACAAAAATGTAAAATTTCGTTACGATCATAAAAAATGGCAGAACAATAGGCTTTCAAAATAATGCTTATATGGTGACTCCCGAAAAACGCCGGAGGCTCTATCTGTCATGCCAAATTTTCAAATAATTTTTTTTTGCCGCCATAATTAGATTCTACACCTCTGAAACCCTCCTGGCACCAATTTTGGAGAGAAAAAAAATAGAAGGGTTTTATTTTACGATATTTTTGCTCGATTTATGGTGGAATGACCTTCATGAACCGTCAATTGGTGGATGGCCTGTAAGCTAGGTCGTCAGTGCCACCTGTTGGCCGGTAGGTGGTGCCGAGTTATCCCGTGCGTGATGTATGCCGGCCGAACCTGCTGGGTGTGTAATGGGACGAGAGGTCATGCTGTGGTCAGTGGTGAGATTGATCGGCCTCGGTCGTGTTGTGGTGGTGCTGATCGGATCTGTACGTGTGGGCTTTTATTACTCAGTAGATACGGTAGATAAGAATGCAGGATGGGTATGAGAATATGCAGTGGTGGACCTAGCCGGTCGGTTGGGGGGGAGGGCAAACCAAAGTCGAAAAGCAAAAAAGTCACTCAGTGAAACATTGTACTACAATATAACTTGAGGGTAGAATTTGGGGTATTTAAGGCAAAAAAGCATTCATCACGGGGTAAAGAAAATGGGCTCAAGATATTTTTCCCTATCCAAGGCCCAATACTTATTGAACTTAACTGGTTATGTTTGAAGTTTAGATTTTAAGCACCAAAAGATTGTTTATAAACTAAAAACGAGTCGGGATAAAAAGGAGGTCAACCGCTTTGGGGAGGGCAAAAACATAGTTTTGCCCCGAGCTTTTCCATTTGGGGGAGGCAAATGCCTTTTTTGCCACCCCTAGGATCCGCCACTGAGAAAACGCTAGCCTCAATGCTTAAGCTCATCTGCTGCCCATGAAATCGATCAAACGTTACCGATCTGACTGGAATCGCATCTGCTTTAGTAAAAGATTCACTAGAGGCTCCATAGTGCCATCAATGCCCACGCTTAGTTGCATCACTTACCGACAACGCTGAGCTGGAAAGGAAGGCTCATCTTCGGCTCTGAGCTGACTTGGCACTCGTACACTCCGCTATCGTCGAAGGTGGGCGCCAACACCTTGAGCGTCCACTCCTGAGTGCCGTCGGAGTGGAGAGCCACGAACCTCTTGTCTGTGGTGTACGTAAACCTGCCCACTGTCAGGATATGGAGGTCCTTCTTGCGCACCCAAGACACCTGTCGACCGGACCATAGATTGATGTCAAGCATTGATTATTTGGCTTTAGGGGCGCACCAACCTGCGTGGCCATATAGCGCCCACATCGCTTCTCTTCCGTCAAAGCCTTTAATAAACTTCTCCCGTATAAATGTGATTTGATTCCTCTGAGAAGTCCCATCTGCAGCAAAATGATATTTCCATTAAAATGGAATATTCCACATTGTGGTTAAATTCATCACAGGACGGATACGTAGTCATATATTAAAACACTTTCGCCGCGCCGGCTGGCGGCAGGCACGGTGCACTGGGGCTAGATGGCAAATAGCTGAAGCACCAAGTTAGAAAGTTATGGGCTCTACAGACTTTCTGCGTGGCTAACCACATTTCGAATCCCGGCGAATGCCCTCAGCAAGGCGGCATTTTATCAATCATCATCCCTTTCAACAGAAAAACAACAATTGGCAATGCCACACTACATCAATAATTGGTACGTCATTGCATGCCCAACAAATTAGTGTTGCGTCTGCACGCACCGCTGGGGCATTGCCCACAGGAGACTAAACGAGCCCGAAGAGTTTTACAAGCGTCCCAGCCTGCTATAATGCAGCACACGGCAATGCTTAAGATGAGGGTGGAAACGCAAGGCAAAGACCATATATGTAAAAGCGTCTGGCAGCTGTAGAACAGACTAATTTACGTATACCGGTGGTTAAAGGCATCTCTTATCTGTCTAAGCCTACGCCTAATCTGATTATAGGCATAGAAAAATAATACAAGCTAAACTTGACAACACATAAAAACTTCCATCACATTTCAGAAAATTTTCAATTCTTAGTTCGTTGCAGTGTCCTCAGGCGGCAACGGTTTAATATCAGCAAACATCTTATCTGTCATAGGCATATTTAACTACCAATAGCAGCATGGGTGGCGATGATTGGCAAACTTCAGAACAAGTTCTATGTCTCATGATTCACAGTATGCAGTACTGCCCCTTTAGCGTTCTCCAGCACGTTTCTTCAGGCTAGTCCCCTCACTCTGCCCTCACCCCCCCCCCACGCGTTTCCCGATTCGGCATCAGGCCTGGATCCGTGCCTTCAGCAAACATTTAGCGACGACGCCCCCGGAGGCCAGAGCCAATATTGCATCGCACTGCGAAGAAGAAATCAGGACCTAAATCTATCCGATGCCATCAATGACAGGCCTGCCATGAGTAGACTGATATATCTAAATTCTTAATACCTACCTGCAATAAATATGTAGACAACGCTACTTGGCTTTCTATCTGGTAGCTTGCCAAAGCTCTCCATTGCTCCTTACCAATAGTCTTGTCAGAGGGGGAGAGGGTAGATTCTTCCCACCCTTCATGAATTTCGGAATACCTCCAAACCGGTTCATGATAGGCCTTTAAAGGGAATGTGGCACCTTTATAATGTGATTTTAACTGAGATAGCCAAGTTGTAAGGCATGCCGGAAAAGCCGGTATCCTATATATCATTTGTCTTGAAACTCAACATTTCTGTGGAGAAAAGCGAAAAACTACCTGAAATTTACCCCAAATATACCCCACCCAGGCGGCCACAGTTATCAGCTGTTGGTGTGACGAGTGCGCTGACGTCACGGTGAGAGATCAGCCAATGGAAGCCCTTAAAGCCTATTGAATATGGTAGTAGTTGCCAGATCATGACGTCATCCACAGGCAGAAGTTTATTTTTCACCCTAGAGGAGCATTTTAAAAACAAAATATTGAACTCATGGTACATTTTTCAGAGAAATCATGGACGTTTTCATGATTTTCGGCTAAAATTACCCCTGATAGCACTAAATTCCTGGATTCGACCAAGGTGCCACATTCTCTTTAAAACTTTCAGACATCTCGTAAAAAATCTGGCAGATTCCCTGAAGGGTTTAAGGTAACATCTTCACGGAGCTGCGGTTCAGTATTAAGGGGAGACCTTTTCGCAATCCAAGTGTTATCGTGTACGATGAGTTATTTGTACAACAAAGCCTTTCGTTATAATATTGAGCGCAGTTAGAATGTTTGAGTATTTTGATTTATATGTCAGGTGATAGTTTCTCTCTTATAAATGTTGTCCAATTTGTTGCGAGTCCGATTTTTGGAGTAGGAGTCTAACTAAAGTCATCAAGGGACTTGTCACGGATACATCAACCCCAACATCCAAACGAGCAACTCCGGCAATGAAGGATTCATTTAGAAACCAAGGTGTAACGTCCCACAAAGCACAGGGATGACCGCCCATGCTCAGGTCACCCTCTCACCAGTTAGTTGCCAGCCGACATACGTTGGGTAAACTATCGAGCGCCGGAGCGTCTCAGAGCAATCGATCCCGAGCCTGGACATGCACCACCACTGCATGTTTCTGAGCAGAGGACCGGAGCCCAACGCTCTACCAACTGTGCTACTATGGTGTCAGTTCACAACAATAGGGCTGCGAGTAAATTAGGGGCGACAAAAGTAAAGTATGTATGATTCTGAATGCCCAACCCACAATTTTCAAACGTTTTGAAATTTCCTGATTTCAAATGGAGTTCAGCTTGAAAAAATAGATCCCATCTCGAATATTTCAATTGGAGGTATATATTTGAGATCTTAGCGGGCCGAATCCGTTCCCCTGTCAGGAATAGAGGTAGTCAGGAGCCTGACAGGAATAGGGTTAAGAGAGGCGCGGTTTGGTGTTTTTCGAAGAAATTAGCAGGCGGCGCACAGGAAGTCGAAAACTTGAGTGCCCTTGAGGAGTGAGCGCGGAAAGTTGGTGACACGTCGTTATATGCAACTATGCCCGACTTTCAGGGAAGTTATTTAGCGTGGAGGATGCTAAAGCTGCCGCACTACAAGCACATCAGGCTGGCCTGGAAGCTATTTTAATGTCATCACAGGTAGGAGGAAATATTTAAGAGGTCTTTGTCAATTAAATAGACACTCATAACCATTGGTTATATAGTTGGTTGGACCCCTTCTTTATTAGGGTTTATCTATCTGCTCTACATTTATTAACAATCACTTGCGATTAACCACACTTCCTGACCGTTTTGTCGCCCAGATGTTGGACCACACAGTGAAGGTGGGCCTGCCGGCCAAATGCGGTCTGCACGTGCCGCACTGTGTCGTTGAGGAACACCGGCTGGTGACGGGAGGCCCGCTGCCAGGGGGGACGGGAGGGCGGCTCTTCGGCGGAGAGGAGCAGCGACGCACCTGCCGGCAAGGGGAGCTGTCAGAAGGCCTGTTTACAGGCAATGCTATGGACCAATTCCCACGCTCGACAGAAACCCGCCAACATGGACGTTGCCAGGGTGGACTTTTTTGGGGCAAGCTGTAAGATGGGGATACAGCGTGAATAGCTGTTGCTTTCCTTTGGATTCAACTTTCATCTTGTTAGAACACAAAATCCAGCGCTGCAATGAGACGGCACGCGTCTTGTGGCTTGGCGTGCCTGGCAGACAAAGCGAGCGCGCGCCAAGCACCGTGATAAGTAAGGTGATTGATCGTGATTGACGACCTTGATGCAGTAACTGAATCGTCGGCGCATATACCGATTTTTATGCACGTGACATATTAATTCATTTCTAAATAAAAAAGACAAAACCGGACAAAGAAGAGCGATCCCTCAACCACACCATCGGAAAGAGGGAGTATTGTAACCCCCCTGAACATTTTTATACGTCTCCTTAATCAGCCCTGACGCCAATGACCGTACCATCCTATTTTTTCTCAAAGTGGGGGGGCTTCATGGAATCAAAAGCTTTAGATATGTCTGTGGTTGTGACAGATCCTAAAAAGCGTTGGTACATCTCCTCCATGAACCCTGCAGCTGGGTCTAACATTTCCAACTCTGCGGATCGCCACGGTCTAAACCCATGCTGAAATATTCCATTGTTCTTCATCACTGAGAATTGCATGTGACTCAGAGTAGCACTGGAGCTTTTCGGTGCACCGGCAGGTAGTTCATTAGCTGTACGCCTGTAAATCCCTCAGCTATTTTAGCCACCTTGCTGATAATGGATACGAAACGGCATTTGGAAGGCACAGTAAAGCTTCCCGATTTATGAAGCGAAACTGTAGCAAGCTCCCATTCGGCTGGTAGCTCTCCAGAAATCAGCGAACGGTTAATTATAATGAACTTCATTAGATATTTAGATATATGCATCTAGCAACGTGGACCGATGACCGGGAACGTAAGGTCATATGGTGTGTCGCCTCTGTTGGTAGGAAGAGAGGAGCATTGTTTGATCTTGCTTTTGCACGTTATTAACTTGATTCCTACATTTCTGAAACTGCTCTGTAATCGCCTCCGAGCTGGGATGATCACATTCTGCTTCATGATTTCTGTTTCTCTCCCACATGGGGGAGCGCAGTACATCATTGTTAGAGATCCACTAAGATGTATGCGGCGTGGGCTGGGGTGGACACAAATGGCATAGTTTCATCTGCAGGCTCAGCAACCGGGGAGTACGTCCGGCCCAAGAGCGCAGACACATTGCACAACGCTGGAGAAGGTTCAGAGGCCGAGAGGCACGCTGGGCTTCAACTCTGACTGGGCTTACAACACTGACTGGGCTCAACCACGGGCTACAACACGACTGGCTCAACCGACTAGGCTTACAACACTGACAGATTTACTCGGACAACTACCGACTGAACAGTAGGCTTCCTAGACGATGCGGGCTTTAAGATAGTCTACTCCCCCACAATTCACTCGAGTAGGACAGGATAAGCCATGTGGGTGAATGACTCTGGGACAGAAGCGGATATAGGCGGGATGCCAAAGAGCTGGGGACGAATGCAAAAAGAGCGAATATTGATGTTTTGACTGTTATGTTTATAAAACTCACCGGAAACTTTCCAACTGTTCATTCCTTTGAACCTGTATTTCTCATTAGCTACAAATTGGCATTGCATCCAGTGTCTTAGCTAAAAAAGAAGCAGCATTTGAACCACCTTGCTTTATGGGCACAAAATTACCATATCGCTCGACAAGCCAAAAAAACAATGATGAAAATGGTGAAATTATGAATTCTGCCAAAAAAGTAAGATAATTCTTCTAAAATCGGACGTTTTCTTACCAAACAAATTTGTATCTGCTGCTGAAACATTCAGTCGTGTAGCCCAACCATCGATCGATTGAAACATTTTTGGATTTTTCTGGCCATTTCCCTGGAAACCAGATGTGGATAAATTCACTCCCTCATTAGGGATCAAGTTACGCGATGAATGTACCGCAAAGACAGAAGCCATAGACTCTTGGCAGCCTCTGCGCAAACTTTTGCTTCATAGAAATGGAAAACTAATTTCGTTTGAAGGTATCCAAGTATATCTAAAAACGTCTAGTCCGACTTTGCACTTATGATCCCAACACCAGCAAATTGGGCATTATTTGAGAGCTGAAAGCATAAGCGTCGCCACCGGCAAAGAAGTGGGGGGGAGGGGGCCAGCCGAACTTCAAACTGACGCCGACAAAAAAACTTTCCACGTTGGGACCAAATACTGTTCGAATTTGGGCTCCTCGTTGCCTTCTGCAGCGGCTTGTTATAAGAATGTCCGATTTTCTCCCATTTTGACTGAAATCAGGAAATTTTTGGCCAAAAAGTGGGGGTCAGGCCCCTGGCTGAAAGCCTTGGTAAGGTAATGAAACGTATCTGGGCTTTTTAAGTTGATAGGCTTAAAGGTAGAAGAAAAGACACAAGTTTGTCAGTGCCATATCCAAAAAATAGTCTGAGGGTGTAAAACGAACCTAAAATTTTAAATCAGCAAATTAGTACCATTAGGGTAGTTTGTAAGGTCCATTATTATTCCAAAACACTGTTGGCTGCCGATTAACAGTGGCATCGAACCACATAGGTATATATCGCAATTTAAGTAATATGATTTTTTTCATTTGATGAACGGATGGTTTTTGAAAGCCAGAAGGATATCCATATCCAGAACTGCCTAGAACTATTCAATGCATGTTTCGGAGGACGGTATTAAAAACATTGACTTCTGCTATTTAAGGAGAGCTTCCAGTATATCCGCGGTCCCCACGGTACTTACGGCCAGCCCCATTAAGCTCCCGGGCGTGCGGGCACTATGAATGCTGAGTTGCATGGCAGGATGCAATGATGACATAACATTGCTGTGCTCCAAAATTTTTACAGCTTTAGCCTATGGAAAGGCGCGTGATTTCTGCAGACGTAAAAATAAAACTACTACCTTCATTTCATGAAGTGTCTTTTTAATATCTATTTTTACAGTAGATATCGAATTGCTTAAGTTTTTTATCTAAGCTTTACGAAAGTATGATAATTTCCTAAAACGTGAACCATGGGATATAGGGCCGTAGTAGCGTTCATGCATGGATCAATCAGCAAACCATGCCAGCCATCATGCCCGGGAGGAAGCGGTTGAAATATAGCAAGAAAACCATCGCGGGCTAAATATGTGGTTACAAGTGCGTTGACATCCGAGTTTCAGTTTTTAACTATTTCGAAAAAACAGCCTCCTGTAAGCATAGGGTTTTCAAGGAATCATACATGTTGAACATATGTTGGCAGGCCATCATTTACGAAACAGATAACAAGTAGCCGACACTGCCATAAAGTTATAACCAACTGCTACACACTTCGCATTTGTTGATAGAGAGTCGGGTAATTGCTCTTGTAAATAATTTTCTGGTTCTATTTCATATATGCTTAGATAATTTCTATTTCCACAGCAAGTCACAGGGCCTAAAACTACGGGTGGAGAAAGGGTGCAGTGGACTTTTGAGGAATTCTTCAAAGCACCTCGCCAAAGGTCCAGCTTGATTTAATCATTGGAAGTGGTCCAAGCCCACTGAATAGTGAATTTTTAGTTCCCTAGACCGCGTTAACTGAGATTAAAGTATATTGTGACATCAAATTTGCATGCAATTCTGCTGAAATAATGGATGGTCATGTGACTGACCTAACTCAGGTCATCTGTGTCAAAAGCTCGTTACTTCGGGCTACCACATGCATTGACATTGTTACGGGCTGTCATGGTCGTCGAAAGCGGGGTTACGGGGGGGGACGTGTCCCCCTGTTGGCCAACCAAGAGGGGGACGTCCCCTAAAAAATTGAGTTCATCGTCATTTATGCTGTCAGGTACCGAATATGCTCAAAATTCGCCTCCCCGGTCAGCACCAGCCAACACCCCCTCTATGAAGATTCTGTGGTGGCGCCCCTGGGGGCTGTTTATAAGTGACGTCACTTTTTTTAGGAGGGTTCCAAACCTGATGGTAGGTCGGTTCATCGTAGGTATTGTTTCGAAAACAAAAACAACATCAAAGTCACACGTAAGTTTTAGTATGCTGGCACCTGTTGAGTATAAACTGTGAATGTAGCAAACTTCCTTTATCGATGTTTCGATTATTTTGATTACTTTTGGCATCATAATTACTGCAAACAAGTGATGAAAAAATTATTAACATGCCAAAGCTGTATCTAAAACCTGACCTGAAGCTGGTGTTGTGCTGTGAAATATCGTCTCAGAGCATGGCTGTTTTGTGTAATTTTTAGAATAAATCTCTGGCATGCTAATGATCACTTTTAATCACTCTATAAATGTTCCTCGCCGGTGTGAAAGACATCCCTGTTATTCTTCAGCGTCCTAATCCTCCCCACTCTTCTCTACACTTGTCTTAGTTAGAGTGTATGCACCGGCCCACCTCCAGAAAGTCTGTAGCGGTACCAAAACTGGAAAGTACAGACGAGTAGCAATTACAGCAAGGGGCACGCTTTCGACCGCGGTAATTAGATCTCGCTAATTCATTGTTGCGGTGTTCAGGTAATTAGTGTGTTTCGCGGATTCTGCAAAGTTTTTGCTAATTGGTACATTTTTTCCTGGAGCTGCTCCACTCCCTTCCGAGCAGCCGTTGCATAATGGCATTACCAGAAGTTGTTTCAGCAGAGGAAGAGTCAAATAAAAAACCAAACGAGTTGGTGAAAAAGAAGCTTTAATAATTATTTGGGTTATAGTTGAAAAGATTGCGGAAATTTGTCCCAAGGAGGGATGAAATAAGGTTGAACCAGGGCCCTCCTACTACACCTATAAGAAGGAAGAAAGCTTCGGCGCCTTACAATGCACCAACTGCTAAAGTCACATGGCGTCGCCAACTCTTACCCTGTAGAAATGAAATATATTGGGGATCAGGAAGTCCTTAATTAGTGTTCCCATCGGAGATTTGAGCCCGGGACAGCAGCGTGGAAGCCCAGCGCGCTACTGCTGCGCCACTGCATCTCCCCTGACATAATATCGTGGTTCAACCACATATCCACAGGGTGCGTACACAGAACTGAACTACGTCAGGGTTTGGCTACATTTTGATGTAGTTGAGCAGCATCGAAGTGGTTATGTGATGAGTATCTTCACTCGGCAAAGTGCAAAGTGCGCTGAAAAGTTCGTGTGAATTCAGTGTGGGTTTACTCCTACATGTCAACTGAATACCCCAAAAACAAGTATCCAGACTTTGGGGTACATTATTTCAGCATATCCTCAAATTCACAAAACAGAAGCAAAGTAACATGTTAAACTAAAAGTAATACTCTGCAGAGTAAAGAAGCCAAGTAAACCGAATGGGGGCGAAATTTAGAAATAGACAAATTCAATCATGTTGGAATGACACTGATAAGGAGGAAGCTAACGACGGGAGGGAAGTGGTATCAGTCAGCTGATAGGAATTGAATATAGGAGTGGACAGAAAGGAAATGGCGGAATGGATACCACTTACGATTTGACTTCTCGCCAGTGACGGGAGGCCAAGCCCATCCTGCCAACAGTTGTCGCAGATGACGTCACATGCGCTACCCGTGAGCACCTGTCGGATGAACCCGGCAGGTTGAAAGGCAGTGAACACCGCCAGAGAGCCGGGATACTCACGGAGTGAAGCATTCTTCTGAAGTTCTGAAGAAGATCGTATATTTGCGTCTTTTTTACTGCTATATGCTCTATTCGGACCAGGCTTGAAGTCTTTGCTGTATGGAACTATTTCCAGTATATAATAAGGATGGTTTAGTTTTCTACACATTCAGGCCCTTCGCCCAATAGCTGACAGTGCCTCTAACTGCTTCGAAAGGTGCACATCTTTCCTGGAAGTGGCTGTGTCGGTGCTTACCCTCTTCAGTGCGAATGTTTTATTATACATTTTGTCCAAGTTGTTGCAAGTTCGGTTTTAAGTCGGAGTCTCACTAAAGTCATCAATGGACTTGTCACGGAGACCTTAGCCCTACCATCTGAACGAGCAACTCCCTCAATGAAGGGTCGATTTAGAAGCCAAAGTTTCCTGGACATGCACTGCCACTGCATGCTTCTGAGCAGCGAGCCGGAGCCCAAAGCTCTACCAACTGAGCTACCGGGGCGGTGGATGTGACCTGAGCATGACACCAAAAGATGGCGGAACGCTGATACCAAAGGGGGCCTCAGAATGAAAACCATTTTCTGCATAGGCGGATCCAGCGGAAGTGGACAACTGGAGACACTTTCCTCCACCGATCGACCCTCGGCGCCCTCTTAAATGGTCATGGCGCTACTTGAGGGGTCGAAGATACCCCTAATATGTCGCCCCTCCCCTCCAGAATGCAAATATCGACGCCCCCTCGATAGGATTGGACGCCCACTTGATAGGTTTTGCCGCCAAAAAGTTGTGCACCCTGGTTCGAATAGTACCCTGTCCATGTGTCTCCCCACCTCTCACGCTTCCACCCGATCAGAAATGCTGGATCCGCCCATGATTTTCTGTCAATGTATGTACGCAAGGCTTAAAAACTAGGTTGGAGACTTCTGGACGCGGGTAACTCCGTGCGGGTGTAACTCTATACACGTGCGTATAAACTCACACCCGTGAAAGGTCACGCGCGTCTGAAAGTCTCCGGCCCGACCAAGTCCCATGGCCGAAAGGCCGTAGCATCTTTACCGCGCTCCGTGAAATGAGCACAGCATAGCTTTGGGATCATATCTAGGAATAGGCTGCCTCAGCTGGCTCCAGCCATGCCAGAGAATGTGTTCCTGATGTTGCAGTTACCGGCCATGTGTTGAGCGGGGTAATAAGGCACCTGTGCGGGTTCGTTGTTTAAACTGGAGATGAAAACAGCTCCGGTAATTGGCGCATGTTCTCAGCTGACATGAGGCATGGCAAGTGATATGTGGGCACACCGAAGATGGGTATTCATATGTTTAGCGATGGAAGTAGTTTCCAGTAGGCGAGCGCTAATGGTGTCTTCTTAGAAAATTGCCGGCTTACCTGCCAGTCTGAGAGATTTCACTCTGTGAAACATTCCTCCGAGAAAACAAAACTGAATATGTATACTAGTTACCGGGTACTCGAGAAAGTTGATAAAGCTGAGATTCTAATGTCATTTGGGACCACGAATAGATATCTGATTCGAAAAAGCGGCAGAGAATCTTCCGACGTATATCCAGCATCAAAGCTATAACTTACTTACGACCGTCGTTGCGTTTCCACAAGAAAACAAAAACATGTCATGATATGATCCGAGTGTGCGTGACTGGAGGCGCTCCGGGATACAAATGTCGAACTCAAGCTGTCATTTAAAATTGTTTGGAGTGCCTGGGTTTGAGGTGAAAATGCTCACCACGGGCATGTATCTTGAACATGGATCTATTGTGCCAATATGGTCATCAAATATCATTGTTCAGTTGAATTTTTCGAAGAAGTCAAATACTTATGGTCGTAAATAGGTTGATGACTAAATGATATATTACATCCTGAAAATTATGATTATGGGCCACGTAACTTAAATCCATGGAGAATTTAGACATACTTGTTATGATATTAGCGAGCCGAGGATGACTTTTACTGAACACGCAGGACAATAGAAAACATCGCAGTGTGCAAGGATACCAAAATATGTCCTTGAAGTCAGCCAGTAGTATAGCGGAGGCGGCCGACTGGGTGTGTGATAAATGACAAAAGTTCAAACCATGCAAATCTCATTCTCTGAAATGCGTCTTGGATAGTTCTAAGCAACTTTGTATGATGGGCTTTTCCAGCTTTGAGCAGAATCCAGAGCCTGGGTGGCATAGTCGCTTAGCGCGTGCGTTCGGCCCGATCCTGTGGCGGTTGCAGTGAGCAAAGGATAGGCGACTAAAATGATTCCTGTATTTGAATATGCTTCACAACTAGGCTTATGTACCGTCTTACAGCCTTGGAAACACAATTGAACTTATATTGGCTCGTTACGATGAGAGGTTGAGGCCCAAAAACTTCTTTGAGGAGGAACATAAGAAATTGAAGGTAAAAAGGCACCCTTATATTGAAAACGGACTTCATATGTGAAATTAGTGCCGTGAACTTAGTTTGTAAGAGATATTTACATAACATATTCATTTAGCCGCCGATTAGGTAATCGATGCATCGTAACATACCGCAATCCAGGAAATATTGTTTTTCTTCATTTGCTAAAAGGAGCTTTTTTACAGCGGGAAAATATTTTTATACCTAACTGCCCAGGACAGTCTGAGGAAAATCCCAGAGAATAGAATTTCCACATTTTGACTTTTTCCATGTAGCACCCAACCCCTCTCCCCCCGGCGGGGCTGTTAATTGAGTGAGTTTTATGATTTGGAAAAATAAACTGAACTTTGCAATTGAACTATATGTTTTAAAGAAATTAATGATTCGCTCTTACTCTTGTCGGGACGACACATTTTATCTAGGTGTAAATTTTAGAATTGTTAGAGGATTTTTTTGGTGTTTGAATTTTTTAGACTGCCCTTAAAATTTTGGGATCGAAACTAAATTTTAAAAAAAGTGGTCTAATTGTTTCTAAATTTTTATATTTCAGAAAAAAATTTAGATTTCAAGGGCAGATTTTGAATGAAAATGTCAGAAAACATGTAAACACAAATTTTGAAAGCAATTGAGCTTAAACTACGAGAGATATTGGGTTATACATGGAGGCTTTTACGAGTGTGTCAAACATTTTTATATATAGGCCCATTACTTTTAAAATTGCCAGCATATTTTAAATTTATGTTGTCCGTTGGAATCAGTGTCCCTTGTTTCTTAAGAATATGTATATAGAGAAAAATAGTTTGACCCCAATAATTTAAAAGTGTTAAACAATTTTGGATTATTTTACACCTGAAAAATTTCTTAGCCTGAAGACCATCTAAACTAATTTTGACCAATATACCCTAATAAATACTAAACTTTTATTACCTGAATGTGACATATAAAGGCCATGTGCTCAGGCTTCTGCTCCACAAGCTATAACTGCCAGATAATTGCTTCCGGGGAACATTCCTTTCATCTTGGGGCATCAACTGGTCTGCGTTGGGGAACCAAATTACTTTTTCTGACCTCTGCCTCTTTCCTCTCGGGTAACTTACCAACACACTTGCTTGTAAGCTAGCTTAATCTGAAGGCCGCGACCTCCATAAATCAGTAGGTACGTTCGTCAGATTGGATATCAAATGCTGCGAAGCTTCCTCGGTGAAATTCCGCCATCGCTACTCCCTTCTCTCACCACGCCTTGTACCAATCCCGCTCCCAGAGACGTGTTCGCAGTCACCTGTATCGATCCAGCTAATTGTGGGCGCCCTCAAAACGAACCCAAGGATCTACGGCACGTGTGTAATTCCATGGAGATGACTTCCAATGTAGTTACAGAGCGATCTCGTAAAATATTGAGACCCCCAGGGCAGCAGATGTGCACGGTCGGGGCACAAATCAGACTTGACACAATAATCAACTTTAAATGATCAAGGGCAAAGCGGAAAACCCATCGCACAAAATGTGGAGCTGCAAGAGACCAGTCCAATTCCCTGAAGCCTACGTTTTATGTGTACTAAGCTTGAGAGGAGGACGGTTGAGCACGGCACTATTACCGTGCTCATTCGATAAGAAAATGGCTCATCAGCTTCGCTTAGTCATACGAGCTTAACGCGCACATTGACAGAGGGCGGGTTCCCGCCCCCCCTCGGGTTTTTCGGAAATAGTATAAAAACGGCAGCGTGTAACGCCGCCGCACTTAGTATATTGAAACGCTGGAGGGGAAAATTATTTAAAGGAGGTTAAAGGAGGCTTGCAGTAGGTAGGCAAATTCAAACACTTTTACTTCACATGTTTACCTGTTGAGCCAACTTTTTCGTCAACTCATTTGACTCGCTGTCTTCACAACTCAACTCAACTCAATGATATGTGTTGAACAGACTCAACTCAACTCAACTCACTTGACTAATTTTTCGACTCAACTCAACTCAACTCAGAGTCGAATGAGTCCGAATTTGAGTTAAACTCCGACTCTGACTCGCGAGTCGCACAGCTCTGGTTCCCTAACAATTGTTCGGAATCCATATAGATATTCTCGGTGAGCATGTTTTGATATTTTGTTAATATAGTTATTTGGCTTTTATTGATTCACAGGGTTACATAGTAGCATTTATGAGGCACTTAATGGACGAAAAATGTAGTGCCTCAGATGCAAATAAAAACACAACGCAGTTCTGTATGTGGTATGAGGATATGTGTTTGAAATAATAATGCGTTTGCTTCTACCACCTATCCTCGTTTAGATCATGACGACTGATAGAAAACAGATAGACGACAGATAGACGCCAATCTCGCGACACTCCTAATTTCAGCGAACTCGGCCGCCGGCTAGCCAGTGCTGACTCTGTCGCTGTCTCGCCTGTACCGAAGAGTATCGGATGGTGGTGCAGGTAATCAAGCCAATGGAAGGCAAAATATGGCTAGAAATGCTTGGAAAAGATCATGGTACTACATGTCCTGGTTTATGGATTAATATCTTCATTCCCTGGTTTATGGATTAATATCTATCATTCCACGGATAAATTTCCTCTGGATTTCGCGTTATACAAGTGAACGCACCTCCACCAATCAGCAGCCGCCATCCGCTGGATGCCGAATGCCCGCGGGGCACAGAGGTTAGAAAGGTCATGCCGCTGGGCGCCGCTGACGCCGAGCTCAAGGCTCGGGGTCAGCGGCAGCGACCTAATCACATACCCGTGGCAATAGGTTGTAAATCGCAATGGTAACTAATATTGACGCATGTATGCTGGTCGCGGCCCGCTGATATTGGACGTGACACACAATGACAGGAAAGCCATCTAAAAGAAAGAAATATCAACAGGCACAACACTGGCGAGCCGATTAAAAGTGAAACAGAACTGCAGATATAAACGGGGGAGCAATCATTACATAATGTTTGTCTCTCGTGGAAACACCACAGTGAACGGCTTGACACTGGGTGCTGAACCACAGCACAGACATGTTTAATGCCCGTCATACAGCATACAGTGACGTGTTTTGAATTTTGGATGTTGATGAGGTGAGAGAGACTGAAAATGAGAGCATGAATGAGTATATTCCCTCCATTGCCCCGTCGGGCCAGCAACCTAGGTGAAACCTGTTGTTCACCAGCCTCCAAGAGCAACGGAGAGAATACATGATTTTCTCGTCTAGTTGTCGAGCCAAAGTCGTGTCAGAGACAGAAAAACGTCAAGTCTATACTAACCTGTTTTGAATTTTGACGGGTGATGATGAGGTGCGAGCGACTGAAGATGAGAGCATATTTTTTACATGTGTGTCATGCGTGGGAGCACTACAGCTAAAGGAATACAGTGATTTTAATGTCATTAAAATGTACATACCCACATAGTCAATTGCCATGCATGCCGTGTTTTACCTTAGACCCTCCTTGTTTGAACAGTCAGAGCTACTTATCCCTCCGTCTCAAATAACCATTATATCAGCTTAAACTTCTAGCGTTGCACACACACGAAAAGTCAGCCAGTCGTGTATGTCACATGTTCCGTGTGTGCTATATTGTTAATAAGTGTTTGTCAATGAACAAACTAATTAAAAACTGTACCATTTACCCTGATGCCGAAAAATACTAAGGATTCGAAATCGCTAGCTGCAATTTTACCCGCCAAGCGTATTTACATACCGAACTCATTCAACGACCTCATACTCATGTTTTAAAGTGATGTCGACACTGCACACTGCACACACACCTAACCCATACACCACCCTAGTGCACATGATGTATCCTACATATGTCCTCCTCCCTCAGTCCAACAGCAGGCAGACCGATCATCATTCTCAACACCACACGCATACGTTTTACAATCCGTCTCGCGACCCCTCCCCCGAGCCTTGAGCTCGGCGTCAGCGGCGCCCAGCGGCATGACCTTTCTAACCTCTGTGCCCCGCGGGCATTCGGCATCCAGCGGATGGCGGCTGCTGATTGGTGGAGGTGCGTTCACTTGTATAACGCGAAATCCAGAGGAAATTTATCCGTGGAATGATAGATATTAATCCATAAACCAGGGAATGAAGATATTAATCCATAAACCAGGACATGTAGTACCATGATCTTTTCCAAGCATTTCTAGCCATATTTTGCCTTCCATTGGCTTGATTACCTGCACCACCATCCGATACTCTTCGGTACAGGCGAGACAGCGACAGAGTCAGCACTGGCTAGCCGGCGGCCGAGTTCGCTGAAATTAGGAGTGTCGCGAGATTGGCGTCTATCTGTCGTCTATCTGTTTTCTATCAGTCGTCATGATCTAAACGAGGATAGGTGGTAGAAGCAAACGCATTATTATTTCAAACACATATCCTCATACCACATACAGAACTGCGTTGTGTTTTTATTTGCATCTGAGGCACTACATTTTTCGTCCATTAAGTGCCTCATAAATGCTACTATGTAACCCTGTGAATCAATAAAAGCCAAATAACTATATTAACAAAATATCAAAACATGCTCACCGAGAATATCTATATGGATTCCGAACAATTGTTAGGGAACCAGAGCTGTGCGACTCGCGAGTCAGAGTCGGAGTTTAACTCAAATTCGGACTCATTCGACTCTGAGTTGAGTTGAGTTGAGTCGAAAAAATTAGTCAAGTGAGTTGAGTTGAGTTGAGTCTGTTCAACACATATCATTGAGTTGAGTTGAGTTGTGAAGACAGCGAGTCAAATGAGTTGACGAAAAAAGTTGGCTCAACAGGTAAACATGTGAAGTAAAAGTGTTTGAATTTCGCCTACCTACTGCAAGCCTCCTTTAACCTCCTTTAAATAATTTTCCCCTCCAGCGTTTCAATTGTTTAAAACAAAGTTTCAATTTGTCTCAATATGTCAATAATTATACAGTTCAATTACTTATTTTAAAGGCCCATCTTGATCCGGTCAGAAGAAATCCCTAGACACAAATAATACATGCACTCAAAAAATTAAACAGGTTCTCATCACTGGCATTGTCTTAAACATTTGAAGTGGTGGAACGCACTACAAAATAAATTTCAAATCTCTCAAAAACTTCTTGTCTTCAATATTTAACATTCCTTCTTTACTTCAAGCCCTGCAACAACACCATACGTCGTCGCTGGTTGTTGTCAGTAGTCGTCGACTGAGAATAGTAGCCGTGTTATTCTGCCGTGCAGAACGCATACTAGTATGCCGCACGCATGCGCAGTACGGTATCTTGTACTCCGCATGCCTGTACGGTATCTGTAAGAACCGTGGTTCTTCCGACAGAATAACACGGCTAGTGTGCGCCATTGCTGTCTTTGAAGAACAAATTCAACTAGGCTCAAGCTTAGGTAGCTCCAGGTGAAAAAGTGTTAGTGTCACGTGATTATTTATACAGTGCTAGAAATATTTGTCGAACTACATATGATATTGTTTCTTGTTTCTCAAATGCGCCGTCTGCCGCCGCTCTTTTCATTTTGCCTATTAATAGCAGTTACTGCTATTAGCATGAAAAATTGTACCTTTGATGAGACAAAAATGTTGAGGCACCTTTATTGCAAGAATCAGAGGAATTATTTTATGTTACTGTTTTTGTTTGATCAGAGTTCCTTGCTTGGGGTCTGTGTTTTATTTGGAAAACTATACATAACAATTTTCTATGAAATCGTGCTCCGATTTTGAAGAGTGATAGGTGGGTATGTATTGTATTGAAGGTTCTCAAGCTCAAAATTGGATTGGGTTTAAAATGTGAATATGTTAAAATTCAACACGTTGATACGTTGAGTCGGAGTTGAGTCAACCGCTCTCAGCACTTGAGTTGACTTGAGTCTCCTCAAGACATTTCTGAAACGCACAATTCTGCAGGGAACACGGCGAAACAATCCCAAATATATATTTTCTCTGGTGGTTTAGTGTCATTTCTTGTGGTCGGGTTTAATTTTCCTTACCCTTTTTCATTGTTTGGCTTATGTTTGGTGGGGAAAGCAATCGACAAAGGGACTGGGCCAAACGCTTCTGGAACATCAGGTGGACGGATTAGATGACTTGTGAAAGTTGAAACAGATTATTGGTGATGTCTGAGTTTTCTCGCCCAAAGGCTTCAAAGAGGGTTTGTCGGTTGGTTCATGGGATTGTTTTTTCCGGTGCAGGTGGGATCAATATAGGAGTAATAAAGAACCAGTGTTTTATATTGGGAGCGATACCATCCTGGATTTGGATTTGTACTTGATGATTTGTATAATGAGTAGTCGTGCAACCAGTTTCTCATTTCAAATTTTTGGTAACACTATTGCGTCTTAATAAAAATGTACAGTAGGCCCTCGGACTATCACGTCATGGCATGATATCAGCCAGCAGAAACGCAACAGAGGATGCCCTGCTTTAAATACTGGACAGTAAGTAATATGTTGATGCAAACAAATATTTGTTTTACAAATGTTTGAAACACCTGGCGCCACAGACCAAAGATTTCTATGATGCTGCGCCTATTGTTGATTTTAAATGCTTTTTTCAAGGGGTGTGAACGAATTGTGTAGTGAAAAATATACATGTAATTCAGCTATTGTAAATAAATTTTACTTTGTTTTATCTTATGGACTGCATCACTGCTTAAATATGACGTATGCAATATGTTATCTTGTAGGTATGTATATACATTGCTAATTGTCCATCATCAGTGGCGGATCCAGGAAGAGAGAACAGGGCATTTGACCCCTCCCCCACCCGAAAATTTCGGGGAAAAACTATGTTTTTGCCCCCTTCCCCAAGCTGTCGACCTCCTTTTTGTCCCGACTCCTTTTTAGTTTATAAGCAAGGTTTTGGTGCTTCAACTCTTAACCTCAAACAGAATCAGTCAACTTCAGTGTAAACTTTGGCCTTGGATAACAAAACGAGCAACTTGTGCCCACATTTTTGACCCCACGACGTTTTTTTTGCTTATCGATCCTTGGGCTTACCCCCAAACCTACCGTCTGATTAAATTGTGGCATACTCTAACCGCGTGACGTTTTTCTGGACTTTGGATTACCCCCAAACCTACCGGCTGGATCCGCCACTGTCCATTATGCCTGATAATTTTTTAAATTATATTTTGTCCAAGTTGTTCTCAGTTCGACTGTTGGAGTCGAAGTCTCACTAAAGTCATCAAAGGACTTGTCACGGAGACCCCCACCCCACCACCCGAACGAGCAACTCCCACAATGAAGGGTTGATTTAGAAGCCAAAGTTTAACGTCCCACCAAGCACAGGAACGGCCGCCCCGCTCAGGTCACCCTCTCACCAGTCAGTCGCCAGCCGACCTGTACGTCGGGTAAACTACTGAGCGCCGGAGCGTCTCAGGGGAACCGATCCCAAGCCTGGAAGTGGACATACACTGCCACCGCATGCTTCTGAGCAGCGGGCCGGAGCCCAACGCTCTACCAACTGAGCTACCGGGGCGGCTCAATTTCAGTTGCTTGATAAAATATTGGGATGTAGGTCAGATGCAGAGTGTCATTATAACACTGTAACACATATTTCTTTAAGTTTTCTCCTTTTTGAGCACTTCATAAAGACTGCTGCACATTCTGGTTGGGGGTGCCCAAATCACCATTGGGAGTGTTGAGTTCATCTTTGGGGGCGCCGGAGCACCCCCAAAGAGATAGAAATTCACACTCCTGCCGTCAGATTTTGGCCATATCAATGTCAGAAATCTGCAGTGGAGCTTATTCTACGGATAAAAACGCCCTGTTTTAGGTGATTTAAGGTTTTTACCCACTTGAAACTAGTGACATTAGTTGTGTCAACCATCAACCACTACATGCAGCTTCTGTTTCAACTAAATAATTTTGGGGTTTGCAACATAACGACTGCTGATGTCATATAGTGTCACCAGTGCCGGATACAAGCGGGGGGGCTAGGAGTCTCAAGTCCCCCAAATGTCCGAGTGCCTATAGTTTATACATAGGCGGAGGCTAATTCGAGGCAATGTCGAGGGGGGCCTCGAGCCCCTAGCCCTCCCCCGAAATGAAGTTATGGATCCGCCACTGGGTGTCGCCGACTCTCACCCTACTGGAAGCGTATTATGGGGATCGGAAAGACTTGCAGAATACCCGCCCGGGGATTCGAACCCTGATCAGCGACGTGGAAGTCGAATGCTCTTCTTTAAGGCGCCGCATACCCGTAGTTTCCATTTCATCGGCCATGTTTTATAACGCATGGATTCCGGGCGTAATTAGTGTTTGATGTTGCGCCTGCATGATCTGTGCCATGTATGGAGATATGTCGCAATCTAAGATCCTGAAGTGAAACTAATGAGCTATTTCCGTATCAAAGAGCAGCTAAATCTCAATCATTTAGCGTCAAGGATTGTGAAAAGAAAATGGTTCGTACAAATAGACAAGAAAGTCGCGCCACAGCTGTTTGCTCAAATGATATTTGGCATCCTCGTCAATATCCGTTTCCTTAAATAAAGCTATCGCTAATCAAAAATCGTCATTAGGACCGAATTCTGGACACTCAATAATTGTCGGGGTTTATCGACTCACCAACTGCCAAGATTATACGGCGTCGTCAACTCTCATCCTGGGTGTGTTTGGTGGATTTGAAGGGAGCGTTTGGTCATGTTTGGGGTATCTGATCAACTTATTCAGAGGCTCTACCTATGCATGAATTCGGGACCTGTGGCACAGAAGGCAGGTGCTAGTGGTAACTAAGTCACGCATCCCCCGTGAAACACTCACATGAGCGTGGGTTCTTAAAAGGAAGAGGGATACTTAAGCTTCTCAAACACTTTATTCAATGTATCTCACCATCCAGGCTCCTCCACCGATCCGAAAAAAACATCATCGTTATCATTATACTATGCTATCGTGTTTTGTAAAGTCCAGAGCACCCGTATTGTCCATACGCATGTGCTTGCAATGGGTTTGATTTATGACCGTGCCTTGTTTGATTAGTCTTGCAGACAATGCATAATTATCTTAGTGCTGATTAATGGCGCCGCTTTTACACACGACCTGTCTGGTCCTATCTGCAGATAAAATCACTTCGCAATTCGAGCGTCTGAGTTATGTGGGGTTCACAGGTGAAAATTAAAAGCGAGCCATAAGAGTTCATGAATGCGATTTCATGTTCGTTCTCTGTCGGCGAAGCTGGCGCGGCTGATTTATATTTTAAGTGTTGCCCAATGAGATAATATTTTCAAGGGAGCTTGGACGCAATCAATTCAATATTACTATGCATTCTGGAAAAGTTGCACCAGGGACTACTTTTTCAGCGTCATTCTTCGACAGAAGTGGCATGTGGATCGCCGAAGCCTGTAAATTGGAGATGTGGTGCTGGTGAAAGTGATCAACGCCGTCCGCGGAAATTGGTGGCCCGGTCGCACGACAGAGGCATTCCCCGGCGAATGGAGACATGCGCGGTATGCGACAGTTTTGTGTCAAATATCCGGATAAACCACGCTGATGCGACCTCCAGGATATGTGAGGGGCATGGGGTCGAAGGTGCCTAGAATGAAGCTCAGCACACTTTTGCACTGGTTGATTGATTTGTTATTGTTCATGGTGACTGTTAAGTTAAATATAGTTATGCATGTATGTATAATTTGTTGTATGTATGTATATATGCATTTATGTATGTATGTATGTGGAAGTACACGATGTATTTGAGAGCTTTGGGCAAATGTGCCAGCCTGGGTCCGGGCCCGTCCCGATGCTTCTTCTGAAGCACGTCACAAGATCGGCCTTTAGAAAAGAAGTACCTTCATAAAGTCCGGGCAGGTCCGCTGTTATGGAATCCTATAAGCTGACTATATGAGGCACACATACAGGTATTGGACCTCTGAAATATATTTTTAAATTAATCAAACCTGCAAAAACATTTCCGTTAAATCCAATAATAATATTAGAAATGTGCACATGTGCACGCAGCGTTAAGTAGATTCAGCTATCTTCAAAAATTCAGCAGACAATCATTGTCGAAGTAGCAAAAGCATAGGGCATGAAATGCAATGATGACTATAGGGCTTGCATACACAGGGTTCTCATGATGCATGCTGACTTCAGGTAATGACTGGCACGATATCTAAAAACACTGGGCACAATAAACTGAGAAGTCTGCACGTGACAGCGACGACTAGTTGGATGAAGTTCAGCCCACTAATGCCAGACATTCTTTCTAACTTGGGAAGTTCTCAGAAAGTTTGCTGGAGAGAGGGTGTGATCTAAAGTATTAACACGCGCCCCGTTGGGGTCCCTGGGATGACGCACCCTGCTGTGGGGCGTATTTCGCCCCCTGTTTATATCATTTCTTGGAAATTTTCAAACAAAATTATGCAGGGCGTTTGAAAGCTCTTGACGAGATGAAGATACATTTTAATTACTATGTCTATGTCAGGTCAATATTGAGGACACCAAAGGTCCAAACCTGTTCCATGTGCTAAGAACAGGACATTTTAGATTCCCCCCCCAATTATTTTTATCGATTGAACAAATCCTCCAGCACCATTGGAGCCCTCTCATCCTGGCGAATCGAATGAGTTATAAAATGACTACTCTAGGTCAAATGGGGAAATTACCTGACCCTAGCCAGGTCAGGGTTACGTGGTGACATGGTGACCTGGTATCTAAAGCTGCATATAAATCGATTCCCCGTGACAAGAAAAGCACAATGAAAGTAAAATGGAAGCTCTATATCATTTCAGTGCGAAGTTATTAGCACACAAACCAATGCATGCTCATGTGACCTCACATGACCTTTGTGAGGTGAGAAGTTAAAAGGAAACTCAAATGGATGGTCAAGATCGTGGTAAGAATTCATGGCATGGGGACTTTCAAGTTAAACTATCCAACATTTACTGAAAAAAGCCCTTCATATTTTTTCACTATAGACTTACGAGTGTGATGGGATGACCAAAAATTGACCTCTTCTTAGGTCAACAATGAAAATTCTGAGACAGCAACTTGGCACGCCCTAATGACCTCATTCTATCACGAAAGCTTTGAACTGATCGGCTGGCAGATCTTCCTTTGGCGCCGCTTTAAATTCACGATATCGGGTTTTGAGGATGGGTTGCTTGACCTGGAGTATCTCCTTGACCTGACATACCATGACTTAAAAAATGATCAGCTACGTGAAATCAATCAGGAAAAGGCACTGTAAGCTGCTTTGTTCTACATCTCTTCGTTTCCACGTTATTTGGCGAAAATCAGGAGGGGTGAATTTTGCGCCCCCTAGGGGACGCGTATCCAGAAAGAATGGCACACACCCCGAAAATATTCAAAAGATAAAAAGAAGGCGTCAAGAATGTTACAAAATATTTTTCCGGTGCGGATTTGTATTCCATTTAAGAATTTGCAGCACCTTCCCATTTACAAACCTGTTCAGTTCGGTTACTAGGACTGTCGCAGTTCTGAACCTTATTTAAGATAATTCTCTATGTCGCTTTGATTTTAAGCCATTTTAACTTGGGCATTGTCTCCGGATTGAAGATATCTTCTCGATCCAGGAAATCTTGGATGGGTTAACGCTGTCACGATAGTGCAAGCCCTATATAAAGCCTATGAGAGACTAAAAATCCAGGGGAGCTCTGACACCCTCCATCTCCACACACGCCGCAGGGAACAGTTCTTAGCATCTATTTTAGTTTTTGCACAGTATTCCCCCAGGAAGTAGTTTTTGGTGTCTTGTTCTAATTGCGTTACATTTTTACCTTTCCAGTTTTCCTGGTCGCTTTGGTCACTTACGTTAAAACGGGAGAGCCGAGTTTATTCGGTGGGGTTTAAATATCTTGTTCCTTTTTACTTTAAGTATTTTAGACACTTTCTCTTTATATTTTGAGTCTTTTTAGGGTGAAAGGCCATTCCTTCTAAACGCGCGCATTTACGGGTGTCTGAGCCACCTTCGCATTGACGGGGGGGCGGGTACCCGCCCTTCTAAGATCTCGAGAACCACGGTAGGTTGCGAAAAACGGTAAACGGCGTTGGGTTGCCCATCCACTTCTCCATCGAAAACATTTGAACCATTTTTTGTTAGGTCACATTTAAGGTCACGAGAGGTCAAAACATGCCGTCATAGGGATAACATGTAAATTCAGTTTTTCGGCCATTACATCTGAAAAAGTAAAGATAGAGCAAAACGACTGAAACTACATGATTCCTCTTAGCAAGCCGAATCGAATGATATATAATTTGACTTTGCTAGGTCAAATCAAGGATTTGACCTGACCTGAGGTCAGGTCAGGGTCAAATTATATAAAATGCATATCATTAGAACCGCAAAGCCTAGACAATTCTAATGCAGCTAAAATAAATGCTCTATCACCATCTGTTAGTGAGTTATTCCGTAAAAACCATTTTTCCTATGTATTTCCAATGGAGAGGTCATGCCTCGTACCTGACCTTAGGTAATCGCTATCAAAAATACCGGAACATATTTTAGAGAACTCGGTGGGGTCATTACGTGATATGAGTTTCAATCGGATAAGTTCACCCTGCTCTGATTTATGCTATCTTAAACTTTTTTGAGGTTGGGTCACTTGACCTGTACTGGTGACCTGACCTTGGATGACCTAACCTTAAGATTTTCACAGAAGTTGTAAAAATGATGAGGGAAAAGGTATGCCAAGTATGGTGACGCTACGTGCCGCCGTTTTTCTGCTATCTTCGAAAAACCCGAGGGGGGCGGTTACCCGGCCCCCCGTCAATGCGCGTGTTAATATTCTCTTCAAAAATTTCACTTGTTTAAGTCCCGATGCGTTAGCATAGGGGTTTACAATCGCATTGATAAATAGAGAAGAAAGCAGTCGCAAACCCCAGAGTTAGGAGTTGGTTCAGCATACTGGCACGATTAATGAAGCAGAAATCCTACAATTAGCTTGAATTTTTACCTTCTGTAGATCCAATTCACCCAGTTCAGGTACCGAGATAATATTCCGCTTGAGTCAATTCCTTCAAATACTGAGCGAGAGTCAAGGAAAATGCATACAACATCTAGAATTAGATATGCCCAATATAACTAAAACAAATCCGATCCGCATTTTCAGGTAAACATCAGCGTTTACTCTCAATTAGAGGGAAACTGATCTATTTGAAGAAAAAAACGAGAAAGAAAAATTCATTTTCCTATCCTCTTCCCGCCCTCTAGCACCACTCCTCGCCCACTCCGAGGGCGCTGTCATTGGCTCAAGTTCTCAACGCAGCGATTATGAATTTCAGGACACAGTCAGCTGTTTCATTTTATTTTGTTCATGAGGTCGAAGTACTCTCTGATCTCTAATTTTCATGCTGAATTGCAGATGTCGAAAAAACTGCTGACTCGTCAAAAATGTTGGTGAAAAAGCAGATCAAGCTGATGACAAAATAGGCAATAACGTGCACACATCGGTGTAAGAAGTTGATGCTCTGTATGCCAAAACGCTATTTCAGATTTAAAGGGGCTCAAAGACAGTGACGACGGAATGTCCGAATATAAGGGGGAGTTTCAACCCATTTCTTTCCAGTCAACGTCATGGGGTTAGTGTTAAAATTTCTAATTTAAGGGGTGCACCGTGCCGCAGAACCCCATCCAGCTCCGCCGCCAGTGCTCAAAGGGTCTGGAAAATAGTCTTCTTTTGGTGTCAAAACTCGATATTCTTGGCTACACAACTTTGGTGTGAAATTCTGTTGGTGAAACTTGCACTTTTCCGACCTTTTTCGAATTTATCCAATAGCTGGAATGTTTGACTCCATGTGCAAATAATTTAACGAATAATGGAGTTTTAAACAACCAGGGGCAAACAAGTGAGGGATATTGTGACGCATTATCAACGAGTTATTGCAACTTTAAGTGGCGTTTTATTGCCATGGTTTCTGCTTGAGTTGCTGGATAAGTGGATGAGACGTGTTTAGTTTTTAATCTACCGGGTCAATTTTAATACCGGTACTGCAAGACATTAAATGACATGACGCCAGGCAGGGTATGAAGTAATGTATACTATGACCTCATGAGCTTTATTTTGTGTTGAGGTTTATTGCAGCTAAACTCTTCTGTCATCTTGGAGTCGTGTTAAACTCAAGCAGTCGGTGGCTTTGGTTTTGTACCAATATGTCTGTCTGGAAGTCAACCCAGCACCTGAAAATATGGTAGGTAAACTGCAACAAATAGTGTCTAACTGTATTTAATTTTTATATTTTTAGGGTTTCAAGACTGATTTTTCTTCCTAACCTCTCCCACACTCATATCATCTAAGGGCTTAAACTTGCTATGAAGTTCTTGAGTGGATAATTTTGTGCTTAATTTAATTTTAGCAGTTTTTCTAACTTCAAGCAGAGAACTGGTCTAAATTGAGTACACAACAAACACGCTTCACCAAATCCGGAGCAAATATCAGAAAACGGATACCGAAGTCGGCATCATTCACATCTTATCTACCCAAGCTATCATCAGGGGATTACAAATACGACAGCAAAATGTAAATGTGTGTTTTTCTGTTTGCTTGATAAAATGTTGATACAGATTCTAATAGATTGTTTAATTGAACCTGGCATAAATGACAGATAAGTATCCAGGACAACACATTATTGGGCGCCTGATGCCTGCCGAAGAGCCCACCCCTTAAAATCAACCCTACATTCATTGGGCAAACCCATTGGTATTGTTATAGGAGTAGGTTGTTTCATCAGAGTGAAAAACTTAATTTCTATTTATTCCTTATTTGACAGAAAATATATTGTTGGGCCTCGAGCCTGATGAAGCCCGGTATCAAATGAAGCCCGGTATCAGCCCCGCTTTGGCTCATGTCGGGTCTTCAGGCCTGGTCAATGCCCGCGGGCCTGGACCGGGTTTTTGCCCCGGGCCCGGGGCCTAGACAGTTTCAGCTCTAGTACATAAGCTTTGCGTTGGATTGTACATATATACATATTGTATTGGATTGTACACATATATACATATACATATATATGCATTAATAACAGGTACACGACGGTGCAAAAGCGCCCGGCACCTGATTCTTGTCACCTCTCAAAAACAATGTCTCTCGTCATACCATGCACGTCGTTTCAGCGCATGTATAGGTCAGTGCCGCGCGGTCCGCGACTTCGGTCCGCTACTTCTCTACTTGCCGACTCTGCATGCTATTAGAGTAGCGTTAGTGTGTTTTGTAACCCAAAATTAGCAAAATAACGAGCAGCGAACTCAAAATTATTCAAAGGCGCTTCTGATACTTACGCTTGTCAAGACTGCCACTACCTAAAAGTAGGGGATGGATATTGAGAGAGGCGTATTTACCCAAGAGTACCACAACAGGATATCGAATGAATGTTTTTGTTGTGTAACTTTGCTTACGTATCTTACGAGAAAAGTGCTAGTTTTGGATTTAATATACGGATCAGCAGTAGTTTTTCTTGATATTTTTCAAAAAAATAAAAAATAAATAAAACTATGTCTCGGGTAGCGCTTTCTAATAGAATGTAACGGTAGCGGTTTCACCATTTTGTAAAAGTAGCGCTGGTAGTGGTAGCGGTTTCGCCATTTTGTAAAAGTAGCGCTGGTAGTGGTAGCGGTTTCCCATTAGGGGGTTGCCATTTAAAAGTAGCGCTGGTAGTGGTAGCGGTTTCGCCATTTGTAAAAGTAGCGCTGGTAGTGGTAGCGGTTTCAACCAGCCAAGGTAATGGAAGCAGCAACAGTAGTTTCAAAAATTCGGTAGTGGCACCCACCTCTGGTAAAAGTAACGTATTTGTTTCAATTTCACCGGTTATATGCAGTTTTGTGTAGAATCTGGCACTGAAATATTATTTTTAGCAACAAAGGTGACAAAAGCTAGTTTTCCGTGTCGCCTACGTCTTCACTTCGCTTTCTTTTTCATTTACTCAACGCAGGAAAATCGAGTCGGCGCTGCTGTGTTTGCCGTCCCTCCTCGGGTGGGCGCTTCTTAAATGGAGAAGGCTCCTCTTCCTGAAAATGTTGGCAGACCTGCTCGAAACTAAAATCCGCTAGCCTGCCTGTAAAGTTTCATGATCAGGCTAGAGAAATAGGCCAAATCTCATCAACATCCTCAAACACATTTTCAGAGCAGTCGTGAGCCCAGGAAAGATAAGTTTTATCACTGACACCTTCCTTTTATTACAAGCCAGATGCTCTCTGTTACTTAAAACCAGGAACCAGACACTAAAACCTTCTCTCAAAAATTTGACTAGCCAAAGTTGACAGGGGAGGGTTATCTCTAGAATATACGCAATGCCAGAATATACGCATATGATCCTGAGTACTTCACTCGCCTTTATTAGTTTACGCGCTTACACTGTAAGTTTCCAAGTTAACGCTTTCCTTTTTCAGAACCAAGTCCCAAATTATACACATTCCACTAACCATCCGCCGCACTCCCATCCATTATCAGCCAAGGCCGGCAGCTCGGCCGCGTTGCCAGAATCAATTCTGGAGCTACACCGCTGCAAGCCGTCCATCCAGACAGAAATTAAAACTGTTAACAACATGGAGCCGCCCGGCCCCGCTGGAAGACCCATGCCGCTGCCGGACTTTCAGAGCCGCGGCCCGGCACCGTCGCATCGGGTGCAGCTGAGAGACAGGGTGCTTTAATCGGCAGCTGTCTGTCCACCTGGGGCAGCTATGTCTGCCCTCTGGTGCAGCTGAGAGACAGGGTGCTTTAATCGGCAGCTGTCTGTCCACCTGGGGCAGCTATGTCTGCCCTCTGGTGCAGTTGAGAGACAGGGTGGGCAGCTGTCTGTTCACCTGGGGCAGCTGTGTCTGCCCTCTGGTGCAGCTGAGAGACAGGGTGCTTTAATCGGCAGCTGTCTGTCCACCTGGAGCAGCTGTGTCTGCCCTCTGGTGCAGCTGAGAGACAGGGTGCTTTAATCGGCAGCTGTCTGTCCACCTGGGGCAGCTATGTCTGCCCTCTGGTGCAGTTGAGAGACAGGGTGGGCAGCTGTCTGTCCACCTGGGGCAGCTATGTCTGCCCTCTGGTGCAGCTGAGAGACAGGGTGCTTTAATCGGCAGCTGTCTGTCCACCTGGGAGCAGCTGTGTCTGCCCTCTGGTGCAGCTGAGAGACGGGGTGCTATAATCGGCAGCTGTCTCAGTGGCCGTATGCCCACCTCTCAACCCTCTGGTGCAGCTGCGAGAAAGGGCGCTCTAATCGGCAGCTGTCTCGGTAGCTGTCTGTCCACCCTTAACTCTCTGGTGGAACTGTGAGACAGGACGCTATAATAGGCAGCTGTCTCAGTAGCCGTCTGTCCACCTCTTTGCCCTCTGGTACAGCTGTGAAACTGGGTGCTACAATGAGCAGCTGTCTGTCTGCCACTCAGCCCTCTGAGGCAGCTGTGGGAGCGGGTGCTACAATCAGCAGCTGTCTGTCCACCACCTCTCTACCCTCTGGTGCAGCTGTGGGACCGTGTGTTATGATCAGCAGCTGTCTATCCTCCTATTAGCCCTCTGGTGCAGCTGTGGGACCGGGTGCCACAATCAGCAGCTGTCTGTCTGCCACTCAGCCCTCTGAGGCAGCTATGGGAGCGGGGTGCTACAATCAGCAGCTGTATGTCCATCCACCTGTCTACCCTCTTGTGCAGCTGTGGGACCGGGTGCTACAATCAACAGCCCTCTATCCTCCTTTTAGCCCTCTGGTGCAGCTGTGGGACCGGGTGCCACAATCAGCAGCTGTCTGTCGCGCAGCCTGAGAAGCTGGACGGGGCAATAGACTGCAGCCCAGAAGCTGGACCGTGCCACAATCAGCAGCTGTCTGTCCACCTCTCATCCGTCTGGTGCAGCTGTGGGACCGGGTGCTACAATCAGCAGCTTCGCAGCCGAGGCAGCTGGGGAGCGGGTGCTACAATCAGCAGCCCTCTATCATCCTTTAAGCCCTCTGGTGCAGCTGTGGGACCGGGTGCCACAATCAGCAGCTCTCTATCCTCCTCTCAGCCCTCTGGTGCAGCTGTGGGACCGGGTGCTACAATCAGCAGCTGTCTGTGCGCCACTCAGTCGCGCCTTACAGCGCCCCGGCCCTCGATACTGCCCGATCGACAGACGGAGTGGCTGCCGGCAAATAGCCCGCCGCGCAACTCTGCGACCTGCATGGCCCGTTTGGCAAATCGACGTCCGGCCTGACGCTCGACGATCCAAGTTGGCGGCGCCGATACCGTCGGGATGTGCCAAAATTGTCGCCCGCTGCCGACCCAATGCCAGCGTAAATCACACACTCGACCCGCGCGGCGATCAGCGCGAGAACGGAGGTGCTTCCCGGGAAATGGGCCCGACGTCGTCCGGCGCGGAGTCATAAGGTGTGGCCTTTGTAACTCGGCCTGTCCGGCTATCAGCCCGCCGGATCTCCGGCGCCGCATCGTAAACTGGTCCAACACAGGCCAGCAGTTCACCACGCAAACGGAGGGATGTCAAGAACGGTTTGGAACGGGCGGTCATTGGGTCGAAATAAAGATACACTGAATGGCAGGATGGGGATTTCCGCAGATTGTACACAATGTGTAAAAGCCATGTTTTGAGCTTGCTTTTGTTCGAGCTGATTATGCTTTAGAACTCTTGTCTCCGACTAATGGAGGTTGGTGACGTTTTGTCCTCTTCTGTTGATGCTCGAAAATGTTCCTGGGGTGGCTCAATAAAGTAAAGGAGCGGTCCACAAATTACGTAACACCAAGGAGAGTGGGTGTGAGTCTGCCCCTGGGTAATCAAGCTATGGGGCATCAATCTGTAGGACACGAGGGCGTCAAAAAACGTTACATGGGAGAGAGTCAACAATATAAAATATATGCGTCACCTAAATTGTGGACGGCTCTAATGGTATATTGACAATAAAGCGTGGAGGGCTGTCCACATACTCGTCATTGAGGTGTCATTTAGAGACTCAGGAAAACGTATAGGGCATGTCAAAATGTTAAAGGGTGAAGGAGAGAGTGCAAAATGCCGTAATCCAATGGGTCAAAATAGACAAATTTTACATATTCAATTTTTCTTCTTCAAAATTCTTTTTATGGAGGTAAATTTAACGGATTCTTGTATTTGGAGAAGTATGAAATGTATCAAAACATATGTACAAAAATGAAAGCGGTGCGTGTTGGGTTGAGCAGATTAACAATTGCAAAGCTCAGTTTCCGAGAGTCTTTGCAATTGTCGCAAGATCGTATCACCGTCACAACGGTGTTCAAATAGTTAGGCGATTGGATTCCGCATCCATTTGTGGCCGAACTTTGAGCCCTGGTCGAGTCCGAAAGGTCAGCTGGAGCTGAAGCCAAGTGCTCCACAGCGCAACCATTCGGCGTGAAGCTACGACCACCTCGACTTCATGGTGTTGCCTGAAGCTCAACGCCGAAGCAAACGAAACTATCCCCGCACATGGCTCACGTAATCTCCCCGCATATTTCGTTAGCTCCACATTTTGTAGTCTAAAAATAAGGTATGGATTAAACCGGTTCTTTATGGTTATCTATTATGTCATTTAATTACACATGTCAAACACATTAAACCGCAAGACCTTAATGGTTTTCGCATAAAATAAATATGCATGCAACAACAACGAAAGAGGAATATCAAGGCAAACATTTTAAGGTGGAAACCAGAAACTTGAACCAAGCATCAATTACACATTCAAAAACTTCTAGAAGCACTCCTAAAACCTTTCACCGATATCTAAGGCCAGCATTATAATTAAATACGACAGGGACCGTATCGTAAGATTGTGACTCGTAGATCTTCCCGGCATCAGCAATTCATTTGGAGATATCTTAGGGCGTCAAATATTACTTAGCGATCTGGAGGTTACATATAACTACATCATGTCATTTTGTGTTAAGCATGGAAATTAGACAGCTGACACTTATGACCAAAGCAGAAAGCGCGCGGTTGTTGCCGAAGATCTCAGCGCCTCGGCCCCCGGCAAAACAATAGCCTGGGGGCAAAAAAATAATAGTTCACGATGCGAGCTCTTTCTCCATGTCAACACCATTCCGTCTCGCTTCTTTATCAACATCATGCCTCCAGGAAAAAGGTTTACGGTTGTACTTCTTCTCCAACAGGCCCTGGTATGTGCGCAGTTTCTTCCCCAAGTTATTTAGGCTGTAGATCAGACTTGTCTATAATGCTCTGCATACGAAGACAGGGCCAAATAGAAACCTCCGGAAATGGGGCATCCCCGAAACTGGCTTAAAGGAAGAGGGGAATCAAGGCAAAGCTCTCGAAATTTGTATTTGAACTTGTGGGGGGGAACGACCCACCAACGCCAGTGTAATACGGTGAACTTGTGGTTTGAGGTTTGTGACTTGACCAATCTCTTCAGTTGAATCGTTCCGATGTTCGTCTCCTTCGTTATATAGGACTTAATTTTCAGGCTGGCTGTTACTTCAAAAAGTAGTAGTGGATGCTCAATAATTTCATCCGTTCTTCGATAAAGATAACGCGATACATTTTTTGGAACGATGACACTGATAACGATATTTTGATTATAGATAATTGTATATAGGGGAAACGTTTTCGTTGGTGGGCATTGCGATAAACGTTATCGATAGAGTTATCGGAGTGCGCCCATCAAAAGGAAATTACCATTTCGAATTCATTCACTAGATAGGTAGGTATATTAAGCACCCGTTGAAATCGTCAGTTTTCCCCGGCTATTTCCAGTGATGGTCACGCGATCGGGAAATAAGTGGTCCGCGATCGCTATTCCGGGATAGAAAATTTGGCGGTCTATGATTGCAGAATATCTCTTAAGCATAAACTTTAATTCATCGATGTTTTATTCTGCGGTCGGTTGCTGCCAGGGAAGTTTTTCCTTGGAGCAAGAAATCACTGATCAACCAATGTCATGAGCTAATAACTGCTAACTCACCCCCAATTGAAAGTCTAAAAATTCTGGGAATGAGAGGGGAGCGTTTGAACGGTAATCATGGAACTCGGCCCTCGGGGGAGACATAAAGAAAACGAAGAATCACTTTCGATGGCTTGCGAGAAGTCATGGTTTAGTCATTTTCGTCACTTTTTAGCTTGGACCTATTCAATTACGAGAGGTCAAAAAGTAATTCTCCTTTTTGAACATAGTTTAGTGCCAACTCTGAAAAAACATCAAAATCCAGTCATCACGGCAATTTGAATACCAAGGTAACCTAAGTTTGTCACCACATTGTCATTGCCACATCAAACGACTCTCAGAAACCATAAAAATTCATTCAAATATAAATATATGCTCTATTCAAACTTTGCCTTCGACATGATTACGATGATGATGGATTTTGTAGGCAGGTCGACTAAAAAAATCCGCCTCTTTGATGCCTTCTAGTTAGTAACCGCACTGAAGACGGGTCTGGCACTGACGTGCACTGGAGGGGCCTGGTAGGCCCATCTTAGGTCTAAAAATCTTTGACTGGAATAATGATGGATCTTTTGCGAGATGATGAGTCATGGAGCGATATCAAGGGGTATTATTTTGATTTTCCGTGTAGTCTTGTCATGTTTTTGTATGTCCTTTTTGCGACCTATTACCTTCTCTCTTCGTCGTCATACTTTTGTGATTTCTTTTCCAAACAAGAAGCTGCGAAGTCTATACAAATAAAGTAAACATTCGTGAAAAACACACATGCTCAAGGTCGAACCCCGACCACGTAAGCCAAAGTTTGCTGAATACCAGCCGACTTCTGTTTAAGGTAAGCTAACCGCTACCCTCTCCCCGTCATGATCACATACATCATGCCTGTCGCCATCGACGGTGATCTCAGAAGAATCTAAAATCTCATGTTATTTTCGAGATATTGAAAAAAAAAACTTCTACTGCCCAAGGACGAGCATTATTTGGAAATCATTTCCAAACAAGAAGTTGCAAATCGTGGTTATGTATGCAATGGAAACCTTCGGGGAAAAACACGCAAGGCACTGAGAGTCCAACTGCGCCCAAGTGATCGAAAGTTTGCTGGAAACTGCTGGAAACGAGCTGGAAACGTCGGCTAGCCTAATGCGCACGAATGGCAGGGAGCTGTTGATGGTATGCCACGTCCGCTGTTTGTTGCCACCGGCCACAACAGCGACCCATTCAAATCCGCGCCAGGCGAGACTTTCCCCGTCGCTCCATGAAAGTTTTGGTGAACCACATGACATCAGACAACGGCTGCAACGCAGCATGGGTAGGGGCCGGACACTCTCTGTTCCAGAGCGGGGAGGAGGGAGTGCGACCAGCTTCTTCTGTTCCGCATGACGGGAGGATGATTATCTTTACTCCCTTTGCTCCGCATGGTAGGGGCAATCACGCTCCCCTGTTCCAGATGGCGGGTTGAGGGCAGTCACGCTCCCCTATGTCCTATATAGCGGAGATAGCCACGCTCTTCTGGTCCACATGGCGAGGAGAGGGGGAGGGGGCAGCCACGCTCCTCTGGCTTACATGGCGGGGAAAATTCACACTCTTCTGGCCCACAGGTGCAGTCAATATAAAGTACACCATGTACAACGTCTCATTCTTCCAAGACGCCCAAATTAACTTCAATACAAAACAAGCACGTCTATTCAGGTTTTCGAGTCAGTGACGAAGACAAATTACATGAGGTGTCGTAAATAAGACGGTACACTTCTTAAGCTATCCAAAAGGATCGGTCAATATACTGCTTGTTGGTGAGTAACGCGAGGAGCCCGGGCAAATATTCCCGACTGAAAAGCGTCCACTCTATCAACGGCTCATTTAAGAAAGTTAAAGGAGCATTCCCGGCGGCTCTAGATGGCATAGTGAACGTGTCTAATTCTGCATCCCGCATTCGAGGAGACAGGCCAATTAACAACTTATCAACCTTTAATCATGCTCAGCACTGCAAAGTCTTTCACCGCGTTGATACTTTTATGACATTCGTGCTTTACTGGCAAGGCGTGAGCAACATGTCCTTCTATTCATATGCAAGGGTTTTAGATGTCTCATTTCATAATCTCATCTTTTAAATATTTCTCGTTTCATGCGATTATAAATTCATTCACAGTCCTTCATTAGAAAGTGATGAAGGTCTGTTCCTGAATAAATAATCCCGGTGAATTTCTTCATCATTTTATTCAGGATTCGATGAGACTGCCAATTGACACAAAGCTATCGCCTATCTAAGATATCAACCCAATGTCGTCAGCTCATCGCAGTCTAATGCAGACTTGTTGATAACTCAATGTTTTATTCGACTCAACTCTGACTCACAGCTTACAGGCTGAATCTGATTCTGACTCAACTTGATGGGTTGAAAATGGTGAGCCGACTCGACTCAACCCAAATTCAGAAGTGAGTTGACTCAACTCCGACTCAAATAAGCGTTGAGTCAGAGTCGAATCCGACTCAGAATGGTGAACAAGTATGTACACAAAAATTCACATTTCGTTTAATAGTAAACACATTCCAGTACGTTTATTCATGGGATTAACTATTTAATAACTGCACATTTCTTTCAATAAATGTCAATTGCAATTCATTACTCCATGACATAAATTATGTCTGCATAGGAATGAAGAAAGGTGCTAAATGCGAACATGTGAGTGAGATGAAGGGCCTAAGGGCTTTTCATTGTGAAGGTATGTCCTTCATGAGTAAAGTCATAATTGAGGCAATAAGCGAGGTTTCAAACACAAAGAAAAGGACTCAATGTTTTAAAATTTGACATTTTGAGTGGCAATTCCTGCACCAATGCAATTTGAACAACCCTGTGACTTAGGGGATGGTCCAGGCCCTCTTGCAAAAATCCAAGAGCTTTTGGTGCCATGCTTTTTTCAGGAAATACCTACTGGCCTTGAAAAATACCCAAGATAAACGACGTACAAAAATGTAACGAATGTGCTATTGTCTTGTTCTTTGTTATGACAATTATGACTCACGTGTTTTAATTCCTTGCGTCATTTGTTTTGGGTATTTTTTTTTACAAAGCACCTTGCACCAAAAGCTCTCGGATTTTCGCAAGAGAGCCTGGACCAAGGCCTTATAAATGACTACTAAGCCACGCCAAACCGAACCCGTGCACCAACTCAATCAAAAACAAAACAAACAATGAACGCTCACGTCGTCCTCCTAAAAAAGCTGTGGTGAATACTACAGATGGCGCACTGAAGACATTACGCGAATCTAGCCTCCGATGACACAAAAGATGACAATAAGTAGCACTTCAAAAGTCACTTGACTTAAAAACCTAAGAGAATCTGCAGGTCTGAGAAAATTAATATTACTCAAATCTTACCCTCAGACTACAAAACAAAGCAAAGCTAAAATGTTGTGGCGCACAATGATGGTTGTGTGACTATCGTGGCGCGCGTGGGGTGCAGGGGTGCTGCTGCTGTGGTATGTTGTGCAGTGGGTGGTAAATAGGTAGATAATGATCAACATAATTTAAAAAGTGGTGGTTTCTGAGAGACTTGATGTGTAGGGAATGCCAGAGATAGGACTAAGTTTTACTTTCTGTATACTGAGGACAGTAGGTACAGTGATGTGTCGTCAGTGTTTATATTATCTACCAGTGGATGTCCTCAAACTATGACAAATCAAGAAAGTACTTTGGAAAAAGCAGCTAATTGAGACTTAGTTTCCGTTTCGACCCATTTCAAGGCTTATGTGCAACACAAGATTTTTGTTATCCTCTATCTGGCGCTTATTTTACTTAGTTTTTTGTGTTTTCAGTCAACCAAAGGAAGAAAATAGAAAATAAAGATGTGGCCTCCTAAGATTGAATTATTGCATGATTATCAGATAAGGACTTTGTGTGGTGTGCACCCTCAAAGTAAAAAAGTCTGAATGTGTGCCAAATCACATTTTCCGGTATGATTTTGCATGCCATTGCTAAGATTAAATGAAAAATAACTAGCAAATGTGTGTGCTTTTGAAACTGTATATCTTACAGAACTTATTTGTGTTAATGACTGATCCCGGAATGGGTGTAGTGTGGATATGAAAATAGTACATTACCTATTATTAGTAAATTGCAATATGAAATATCTCAAAATTTGTTGTGAAAATATCTGAAATGTCAGCCATGTGATCACATATTTTAAGAAAATAGTGCTGAGTCGACTCAACTCCCGACTCACAGCTTCGAGGCTGACTGATTCTGATTCGACTCAACTGGTCAAGCACTTGAGTCGACTCAAACTTAACCCAAATCTGGAAGTGAGTCGACTCAACTCTGGCTCAAGGAAAACTTGAGTCGACTCAGAGTCGACCCCGACTCTGAGTCGCGACTCAACAAGTCTGGTCTAATGATGGGCTGGCTGGGTGAACATGACTCGAAAGACATTGTACATTCCTACTTGCATTAGATTAGATCTACACGGCCAAGGTGGCATTTTGTAGTTTCAGTCCAAATCACAGGGCAAAATGTTCAACTGGACCGGACATTAGCATTACATTTCACCTCCTGGGGCATTCGATAAGACCGTCCTTAGTTTTCGCAGATGCATTCGAAGCGATTTGAACAAGAAGAGCGTCGCCCTGCATAACTTGCAGGTGATCAATTTGACAAATTTTCGCATAAGGTGAGGTCAGCAAATTATGAGGCTATTTCAAAACCCTTGTAAGGCGTTTTTGTTTTTTTCAAAATGAGACTGATAAACCAGGGTTGAAACTTTGGCCCCTAGAAGAGCTAGCTCGAGTTTCTAAGGGTCTTTCCAAAGCTTTTGGGAAAATAAATATGTGCATCGCCATTTATTTTGAGATACCACTTCTCAAAATTTGTGTTTCTGTGGTGTTGCCCGGAGAGACGAGACGAATGCTGGACCGATTTGATGTATTCAACCTTACAGGCGCACTTATACACTCTAGTATCTATAAACACTGCAACAAACACGCTCGCAAAACATACTCAAAGTTTAGACCATTCCCTGTCATTGAGACAGGGCGGCTATGTTTGCTTGGCGGGTTCCGTGTTCGTCACCACGCCACACCTTTCCCCTATTAATAATAGTTGTTTAATCATTTTTGATCTGGTCCAGGTTTTCTCATTTTTTTCATTCAGCTAATATGGAAACATCGTCATACAGTTGTTATCCATACTTTAACACGTTCAAAACAGCACACGTTACCAATTTTATCATTTACTCCTTCGACACATTCCTTCCTTTTTTCACTTGTTGTACATATCCATACATTGTTATACATTTCAATTGTGGTCACTTAACACTCATTTACACATAACACTCCATAACACATAACATATTCCTTTTTCATATCAAATAGACATGTCATCAGTATATTACAATCATCATTCCCAAACGCTACTTGCCGTGCACGTACAAGCATAAAATGACTTGCGGAGCTGAAGCCTATCAGGCAATAAAAACCTGAGAATTATACTGAAATTTAGTAATGCCAACCGATAAGCAGTGGGAGTGGCATATATCTGGGATGAGATGGTCTCAACACGGGTAAAAGGTCACTGCTGGTCTCGCTGGTGTCCAACTGCGTGCTGTTTGCAACACGGCTGGGGTTCGCTTCCGAAGCCAGTGCTAGTGCCCAGGGCAGGTGTAGCTACTGCTCGGACGCGCTGCTATGTCCAGCGCATGTACAACTCCTGGACAGATCGGAATTGGTGGTTTCCGTCTGACCAAGATGACGTGTAGATGCGCAGTGGCTCGGGTCAGCAGAAATGCGGATGCTTTGAACGCAGACGATAACGCCGCGGGGGTGTTTGCACCGCTGGTCACATCCGGAGACTGTTCCGCTGCAGGGCGGGGATCAGACGTCCCTGATCAGTGGATCAGACGTGTAGCGGATGTGCTGCTGCCCGGAGAAGTGACGAGCAGCGGACTAACTCAGTGTCCAGGTGTGATGGATGCACCGTTGACCATGTCCAGGTTGAGACCGTCTCAAAAGTAGTTGTCATATTCCAAGCTTAGGGGCGTGATGGATGAATGGGTAAAACAGGCGTCAGCTCTACCAGTTGCGTAAGGGAACCTGAAACACCATACAAAACATTAGAACATAACAAGAACAGAGGTCTACCGTGAAGAGGCAAGTTATTTTTTTGACAGACATACATAGGCAGACAGGTGTACGAAAACAAAATTACGAGTGTCAATGCAGATTATTCGATCAATGTGCAAGTTATTAACACTGTTGTAGGTGTACTGAAATATATGAGTCTTATTGCACGGAGGTAGACAGGCCAGTCAGGAAGGCGGCGAGAAGACAGTCGCACACGCTCGAAGCCGGTGATTTAAGTTCGGTTGAGCGCGGAGACCGGAAGTAGTTCAGAAATAAAGAAGCGTTGAGCCACTGTGACGGCCAGGGGCGGCGGCAACGGATGCGTCGCCAGACGAGCCGCGCCAAACATGGGCGTCACAGAGCCGAGAATGGGGGGGCCAAGTGTGGAGGCAACCTTGAGCGGTTATATAGTAAAAACCGTGATGATGAAGTCGCGAGGAGGGCGGGTCCATGGTTCCATCAGTCATCCATGTCCGATATCCTGGTGTCCATATCCATGGGTTGGAGCCACCGCTGCCACCAATGTGGTGTTGCCCGGAGAGACGAGACGAATGCTGGACCGATCTGATGTATTCAACCTTACAGGCGCACTTATACACTCTAGTATCTATAAACACTGCAACAAACACGCTCGCAAAACATACTCAAAGTTTAGACCATTCCCTGTCCTTGAGACAGGGCGGCTATGTTTGCTTGGCGGGTTCCGTGTTCGTCACCACGCCACATTTCCCTATACCTCCTGACAATAAGAAGATGCAGCAATAAATTTGATATCATATTGACGAGCATGATCAACGAATTCGAAAAAAATATGCAGTATGACTTTGAAAGATTATAACTTGACCTTAACATAAGATCAATCTAAGGAAAAAGTTACTATGGGACCTTGCAAAGTCATACTGCATACAGCGATAATCCTTGGGTCAGCCCAAACACATTTATGTCCTTGGCTTTGTTCTTAGGCTAATACTTTTCGAGTTATTAGGGATTTTCTATATCAGCCTAAATTTGACCCATTGTGGCCCCCTGTGACGTCACGGTTCAGCCAACGTGGTGCAAACTTGGCTCGACAGTGGAAGACGGTAGGGCACGTTCAGCACCGTTTCGATTTTTCTGCATCACCGCCGGTTTCCAAGATCGTAGGAGGTCCGACCAGACCCCTCAGGCGGTGGTCAGGACCAGGCGCGCACCCAGGATTTTCGTAAGGGGGTGGGCCCGGCTGACGAGGGGGCGCCAAGCCGGCGGAGGGGGCGCCACTTTACCTTAGGGGCGCCACTTTTATACTCAAAGGGCGGCCAATCGTCGCATCCTGGGGGGAGTGGGAGCTGAACATTTCTTGCCTCGCAGACCTAGTGTAAGCTGGTTTTTTAGGGGCGCCACTTTCCTTAAGGGGAAGGAAGCCGGGTCCGCTGCCCCTCCCCCCACTTAGGTGCGCTACTGGCGGTACTGGCGATTAATAATGTGCTACCAAATATACAGTCTTTCTGGGAGCCGGATGCGACAGCGGCCCAGCTCAGGACTGGTTTTCATATTCTTAGAAAGCACTGCGTGCTAAACGAGATGAAGGCAGTAGTTCATCGGTTGAATCACTGTAATCGAAGGTATGACATTGTTTAAGCGTGCTGGAGGCAACCGTGCTAAATTATTTCTTTTGTCACCTTCATTTTTATTCTCCGATAATTCCATGCCGTATTCAACAAATGGCCTTAAACGCAAAAACGATGAAGCACCCGTAATAAAAAACAGATGAACATGATATTTCGAAATATTTCCGATGTATATTCCCAGGAAACCACCAAAATTTAGTTTACTTTTTGCAAGAAATTTCAATCACACACTGCACTATCACAGCACACACACAATGAGCAATGGCGAAAAATCACTAAAAGCCAGGGATCTAATAGTTTTAGACGATACAAGCCGAGACATAAGCAATGATTTAATATCAGGGGCTACCTTTTCCTCAAATGCTTCAGGTCAAGGCCCGTCCTCGCCGCCAAGCGGTCATTTTGTTTGCATTTTTGTGACGTCACGGCGGGCAGATCTGGACCTGTTTGAACGTTACATGCTTGGAAGGGCTCCCTATTCGCGAAAACAAAACCACAGAACTTGCTTCAATGACTGGTGCGGAAGTTGAAATAAACTTTAATCAATAAACAAAAGTGGCAGAATTCGATCCCAGTCATTTTTGCGCGTATTAGTAGCCTAACTTAGTTCAAAATTTGTCATTTATATTCGTCTTCAAATGTGGCGCAGGCAACCAGTTAAGTACGACAGTAGAGTTCCTCCAAATATGGAGGCTATTAATATCTGGCAACGAAACATCAAATATTGCAAAAACTCACCTTTTGAGCCATTTTTCAGCCATTGGGGTTTTTGGGCACGTCAGCAGCTAAGGCTGTGTGCCATTTTGCAGCCAAAATATGGCCCAATTCATCATTTTCAGCACAAAATACCCCGGAAACCACCCCTATCTCGAATTGCATCAGGGTGCCACATTCCCTTTAAAACAGTTCAAAGGGGAGCCTCCGTGCGTGTGAGGGTGTCAACGAATAAGCGACCAAGAGGATGACTGTGTGTTTGGAATGGGTTAGTGTTTTTATCAGAATAGATTCGGAAATCTTACGGTCAGGCCCATCTCTAGCGTGTTTCACTGACCCCTGCGCCCACCTTCTAGGTTTTTGTGACCCTGCCCGGTCCGGATGGTGCCCCTCCTTTACGACAAGCCCCTCCCCCCGATCGGCAATTCTGGATCCCCTATGCTTTCCCGATTTGAAAATAATTATTGCGCTTACGATTTTAAGGTTGACATAATACCTTGACGCACTCAGATATGGATGAGTTGAGGACAGCATTTACATGTGAAAGACTTTTCCCATGTTGGCTACATACCTGCAGAAATCCAGGATAGACCGTGAATGACACGCGGCGGACTCCAAAGCCATTTGCTTTTTCTTTGCCCTATTTTGCGCACCCGACATTTTGCGACGTTTCTTTGGCAAAGGCTCCATGTTTCTGAGAAATTGGCACCTAGCCTGCTATCTCCCCTTATTTTCTAGTATGCAACAGCTGGGCAACGGCGGCAATTGCGCCAATTGCGCCAGCTGCGCGAATACAATTCGTCAAGCACAACAAACATCAATTCCATCAAAACAATTCGTGCAGCAGTGCACAACAAACATCTGAAGCCAATTTCATAAACGCTCTATGAGTAAGTACTACGTAGCTAGCGAGTATTTACTACCTAACAATTTCATAAAAGGTTGTTAGTAGATACTTTGATAGTCTGACAAGGTATTTAGTCATATAGGTATAACTAGGGAACTCTCCCGATCCCCCCTCTGATTGGTCGGTGAGTTTCACAAAAGTTTATGAAATTGTTTATTTATGAAATTGGCTTCTGGTAGATAATTCCAGGGGCGGATTCAGAAGCAGCAATCCGCCCATGACCCCCTAATGTCACCACGCCACCCCTCTTTTGGCAGTGCCTTTGGAAAACACTTTTGGGGGATTTTTTGCCGTCCGGTGCCCCTAAACGATTCTTTTGGATTCACCCCTGGGGATTTCCCTGATTGAACGCTGGCGCTGCGTGCGCATCCACGTGATCGTTTCCTGGCTGCGACGGTTATTATCACATGATCGTGGGTTTCAGAATTCAGAAGATTTAATTGCTCGACAGACCTAGTGTAAACCGTTTTTTTTTTCAAAAAAACTTCCCGGCCTTTGGGGGCAAAATATAGTTTGGCCCCCCCCTTCCAGCGCTTTGGGGGAGACCATGGCCGTAATACCCCCGGCGTCCGCCAATGGCGGCTTTTGATGTCCACAGAGTGTTTTTGCTTTTGAGGGGCCGCCTTTGCTCTTGAGAAGCGCCTTTTTTTGTTCAGGGGCACCTTATGCCTCCCAGGGGCGCTTATAATTTCCAAGGGGGCGCTTAAGCCTCCCAGGGACACATTTGTTATCCAAGGCTGCCTTTCTATCCGGGGAGCGCCTTTGTTTTCCAGGGGCACCTTTGCTCTTGATGGGCGCCTTTTGCTGTCCAGGGGCGCATGTGCTCTCCAGGGGGCGCCTGCGCTATCCAGGGGGCACCTATGCTTTCCAGGGGGCGCCGATGTCCCCCAGGGGCGCATTCGCTGTCCAGGGCTGCCTTTTTATTCAAGGTGCGCCTTTGCTATTCACGGGCGCCTTCACTCTTGAGGAGCACCGTTTGCTGTCTAGGGGGCGCCTGTGCTCTCCAGGGGGCGCCTATGCCTCCCACGGGCGCATTTTCTTTCCAGGGTTGCCTTTCTATTTAAGTTGCGCCTTTGCTCTTGATGGGCGCTTTTTGCTGTCCAGGGGGCGCCTGTGCCATCCAGGGCGCTTACGCTTGCCAGGGGGCGCCTATGCCTCTCGGGCGCATTTGCTCTCTAGGGTTACCTTTCTATTCAAGGTGCACATTTGCTATCAATGGGCGCCTTTGCTCTTGAGGTGCGCCTTTTGCTGTCCAAGGGCGCCTGTGCTCTCTAGGAGGCGCCCGTGCTATCCAAGGGGCGCTTATGCTTCCCAGTGGGCGGCTATGCCTCCCAGGGGCGCATTTGCTAACCAGGGTTGCCTTTCTATTCAAGGTGCGCCTTGGCTCTTGAGGGGCGCCTTTTGCTGTCCAGGGGGCGCCTGTGTTATCCAGGAGGCGCTTATGCTTCCCAGGGGGCGCCTATGCCTCCCAGGGGCGCATTTGCTATCAATGTTGTCTTTCTACCCAAGGTGCGCCTTTACTATCCAAGGGTGACTTTGCTCGTGAAGGGTGCCTTTTGCTGTCCAGGGGCGCATGTGCTCTCCAGGGGGCGCCTGCGCTATCCAGGGGGCACCTATGCTTTCCAGGGGGCGCCGATATCCCCCCAGGGGCGCATTTGCTATCCAGGGTTGCCTTTCTATCCAAGGTGCGCCTATGCTATCCACGGGCGCCTTTGCTCTTGGGGGCGCCTTTTTCTGTCCAGGGGCGCCTGTGCTATCCAGGGGGCGCCTATGCTTTCCAGGGGGCGCCTTTGCCCATTAAAAGGGCGCCTTTATGCTATCCAGGGTCACCTTGGCTCTAGGGGCGCGTCTTTTTCTATCCAGGGGCTGGCCAAGTATTGTTAAAATCCATGTCGGGCGCCTTCGGCGCCCGACACGCGCGGGGGGCGCCACTTTAGAGCCGAAGCGTAAGGGGGGCCCGGGCCCGCTGGCCCCCCTTGGGTGCGCCACTGGTCAGGACAAAGGAGCCGAGGCAGTGCGGTGCCAAAAGCCGTCATGGTGGTCTTCTTCTTTAGCTTATACCTAGAGGAAGCTGACTGGAATGTCCTGATTAACAAACCGAGTGACCGGTTTGCTTTGGAAACAATCGAGCTGATATAATCGGAGAAGGTAAGCTTTTGGTCGAGAATGACTCCAAAATATTTCATGGAAGTAGCGCTCTCCAAAGCCGTTCCGTTGATTACGTATGTCAAACCTTTGACAAAAATTTTGAAGACCTGCATTTCGAGGTACCTACTCAGATTCATCGTCCAAACATCAGCGCAGCATGTTCCTGCGTCCATCTCCCTCTGTAGAGTTTTACATACCATATTGAGATTTCACTTGATGGAAAATTTTTAGATCGTCGGCGAAGAGTTAAAACTTGGTAGGGACTACCGTTGGCAGGCTATTGACAACTAACGAAAGACAACGGTGAGATAAGCCCTCCTCACATGGTGAGCCTAAGGCTAGGTGAGCCCTTTCCGACACCTTGACGTTCAGCACTACTCCCTGATGACGTCAACTAAGATACATAAGAAGCTAACCATCCCAGTGCTAGGTAATCAATAGTGTGTATGTGCTGCAGCTTGTGCAATAAAAGGCGATGGTTAACGCTTAAGAATGCACTCGAGAAATATGTGCGCCCTGCGTCTGAGTGCCCTTAAAAATGACTGTCATAAACATGTGCGGGCGCCAGAAAAGAATGCCAGACTAGTTTCTTAACATCGATGTTGAATGAATCCAGGTTGATATGGAGAGAGGTGTGGCCAGTCGACTAATAGGTCTGACCACATGTTTTTCAACATTTTGGCGCTGAGGAGAAGTAATGAAACAGCGGTAATTTTCCAGATTTGGTCGTAACTACTCATGTGACTATTTGAACAAAATTTGCTTCCGCCAACTTGGAAAGATGCCACAGTAATAGACATTTCTTGCATAAATGTTGGCACAAAAGGTAGCCAATTTCTCAGGAAATGTACGAAGCACGCGGTCGTTCAAACCATCAGAACCGCAGGCCCTGGTTACGACTAATTCTTGTACTTAGGCGACATGCAGATGCCCCTGACACAGTAGACGCCCAAGCGATCGTCAGATCTTGAACGTGTGTCACAGAAATGTTCATTCGGGTCAGATGATTCAGTGGAAAAAGTGCACTTCAAAAGATTGGTGCGGCCTATGCCTTCCGATAACTCTACGCCACTACTTTCTAAGACCGGAACTCCTTTCGTCTGTTTAAAACACTTGATAAAAAAACGTCCTAGGTTGCTTATAAAGTCTGCAACGAGAAATTCAGGAACGAAAAAATCCCGGACTAGACAAAAATTTGAAACGGTGCGCTTTTCCATCAAGTTCACCTTGACACGCTTGACACAAGGCTAGCGCTTCATGCGTTCAAAAGCCATCTGCTTCATGCTTCTTTCACGCCTGATCTCTGCTTTGAACCACGGCGGACAGCGCTTTTATGTGGCAGCTAATGGGACATGGTCACGGAAAGCAGCGTCAACAAGTGTATAAAAAAGATTCAGCGTCCTCAATATCGATATCCATTGCGTCCAACGAGCCCCAAGGTGTTGCTCTCTGAGCCAATCGGAGCTTACCAAAAAACGGCTTGGCAGTAGACCAACGCCACCGGGCGTGTAGCTCGCAGAGGAGACTTTGCGTATATAGCAAGCGAAATCACAACCTCGGGATGACCAGAGGTGATCTTGCCTTGCCCAGGTACAGCACTAAAACTGGTTACGTTATTTTTTAAAACAAGGTCAGGAGTGTTTTTCACGGGAGTTAGTGGTGTGACATGTTGGTGGAGACCAAGGAGGTCACGCTGACCAACAAAGTTGTCGCGCACGCCGAGCTTTTAATCAGTACTGCATGCACATGCCCATCCTGCCGCTGCCTCTATTGAATCTCCGGTAAATTAAATTCACCTTGTATGAGCAGAGGCCCCGCACTATGCAATGCTAACAGGTACTGGAATATCCTATCCAACGATGAGTCATTGTTCCTCCTCTGTTCCGCATGGCGAGGGGACAGCCGCCCTCCTCGGCTCCGCGGTGGCAGCCTCATTCAATTACGGCGCGCTAATTTCGCGTTGATTAAAGTTTGGCTGATTGGATTCCGGCCGGGTAATGCATGCGCCATCGGCCCCGCATGGAAGGCTGACGCAGTCCGACGGAGACCGCGCGCTGGAATGTGATCCGGCTGGCACTCGCGTGAAGACAAAACGGCTGGAGACCAGACCAGACACCACACCGCATTTTTAGCGACGGCCTGTCATGTTTTAACACTTTCCACAGGGTCTAGAACAGGGTAATAAAACGTTTCGGTTCTTATCCACAATGGGTTTGCTTCTATACGGGTGTCTTCCTTGCTTTAGTGGATGTCTGAATATATCCCCTCACCCTGCCGGATTTTTAACGAGGCAGCCGGAAAACGGTGACACAGGCCAGCACCGTGCGTGGCACACTCTTTGCTTGGTCTTTTGCGCAAATTTTTTTCTACAAATTTCAGGCTTGGATCGACCTTGTCTAGCTCACAAGGTCAAGCCTGAAGACTCCAACTCTCAAAAATATATATTGGCGGCATCAGTGAGAGCAGGTTTGTTCTTTGATCTGGAATGTTTATCATATAGGCCCGCGAACTACCACTAGCTGTGCTGATGGGATCTTTATGTCGATGACGTAGGGTCAGGAACGGGTCATAACCTCGCCATTGGAAATTGATGACAAATGGAAAATGACTGGAAAATGGTTCTTTTTCTGCGGATACCACTTAGAACGATTTCTTCGTCTCTAAATCATGTGATCATGTTCATGCTCTAAATCATGTGAAGTGATGAGCAAGCAAGTTTTCAATCAGCCATCTTGTTTTTCCGCAGTCTTTTATAGACATACAGAAACTAGTTCCTGGATTTGCCACTGTCCCATCCCCGCACCAGGGTGATAAGGCTATCTGCTTTGTTCTCAGTAGATCTTAGGAATAACTTTCTCTATCATGGGTAATTTAGTTCTAAAAGTGCTGTGCCCCTTCATATCCCTACATTTACGATTCGCCCCATCTAAGAGAAATCCTGAATTTTCGCGTGGTAGATAAGGGCACTTTTCGGCAAATGGTAGCCCCTCCAGCAACCTATCGTTCCCAGTTAAAATTTGTCGCCCCCCCAGGTAAAACCTGTAGCTCCCAGTTAAAACCTGCCACCCCTAGTTAAAACCTGTCGCTTCCCAGATAAAACCTGCCACCCCCCCGTTAAAACCCGTGGCTACCTGTTAAAACCTGGCGGCTCCCCATTTAAAACCTGTCGCTCCCAGTTAAAAACCTGTCGCCCCCCATTAAAACCTATCGCTCCCAGTTAAAACCCGTCGCTACCAGTTAAAACCTGCGCCTCCACAGTTAAAACTTGTCGCTACCAGTTGAAACCTGTCGCTACCAGTTAAAACCTGTCGATACCAGTTAAACCTGCGCCTCCACAGTTAAAACCTGCCGCTACCACTTAAAACCTGTCGCTCCCAGTTAAAACCTACCGCCCCTAGTTAAAACCTGTCACTCCCAGTTAAAACCTGCCACCCCCCCGTTAAAACTCGTCGCTACCAGTTAAAACCCGTCGCTCCCCAGTTTAAAAATGCCGACCCCTACGCCAGCCCCCCCCCGCCAACGAAAATCCTGGATGCGCACCTGCCTGTGAACAAACGGGCCGGCCCGGCTCGACCGTCACGCTAATGAAAAGCTTTTATCTCCAAAAGTATACATCATGTCTGTCAGGCCTATCACCAGCTCACAGCCGGATCAGTAAAATTACCAAATGGACATATACGAGCTGAACGGGGTGCCTGCGAGTCACGTGCAAAGGCATTACAGAGAGCTCTGGAGTTATTCTGGTGATTTGTTGGGCGTTTTATTACACATCTGACGACAGTTATAGCCAGCGCTAGTTAGCTATAATTGAGTGAGTGGTGTGGTCGTCAACACAATATTTATTTACAAAAAATTGCCTATTAACACGCGCATTGACGGGGGCGAGTACCCGCCCCTCGGGTTTTTTGGAGATAGCAGAAAAACGGCGACGCGTAGCGCCACCGTACTTGGCATACCTTTTCTCTCATCAGTTTTGAAACTTCTGTGAACATTTTAAGGTTAGGTCATCTCAGGTCAGGTCACCAGTACAGGTCAAGTGACCTGACCTAAAAAAAGTTTAAGATAGCATAAGTCGGAACAGGGTGAACTTATCCGATTGAAGCTCATATCACATAATGGGCTCACCGACTTTCTAAATCACCATAATCCTGTCACGAAGCCAAGTTGCAGTACGAAATATGAAAATAACAAAAATGATGGGTGCTGCCTAATGCACAGCCTCATGCAGATGGCGAAATCCTCACATCAGCCCTGAAGGTAATGTTTAAGGTTTGTGAGAAGTGTAACGTTGAGATAAGTACTAAGCACATAACTAGAACTATAAAAATGGTCAAATGATTAAGAATAAGTGCCAAAAGAGAAATACCAGTCAGTTAGAGCTTCCCGTCCAAAAGGAAGACTCACCTGGTGTCGTAGACAAACAATGACCCAAGCGTTGCCCACATCTAAAACTGCCATTACAATGATGATGAAATTTCTGCCAATCTAGGACCCGCGTCAGAGTCCTTTCATGAGGCCAACTTTGATCTGAGCCCTTCGGGCTGCTGCAATAAGTTATTATATTGTCATGCAAGTTTCGTTGGAAATCTTGCAAACGAACTTGGGTTTAACTTTTCCCGGAGACCTAAACTTATAACCCAGAGAGTGTGATACAACAGATGCATTATCATTTGCAACATTGCTCGCAATGCATGACTCGTTCTCAAAATCATGGTAACTTGGGCCACTTTCGAGAGTGGAATTGAAGGCTTGTACCCTGAGTGATTATCTGGAAATACGCGAGCAGCTTCTTAGACTAGGGCCAATTACTCCGCAAGAAGTGGAGTGCGTATTACCATTGGCAGTTGATTGGTGTCCATAATGACTATATCAGGCCCCCTCTACTATATCCCACCCCCTCTCCTTTTTAATTCTCATGTAATTAATTCAAGCATCGAGGCTGGTATTCATAGTGACCACAGTTGCGTCACCTTGGTTATGAAACCTCGCGCAGAATGCAGAGGACCGTCTTTATGGAAGTTTAATCATTCTCTTCTAGATAACGAGGAATTCCAAGAAATAGTTAAAGCTGAAATTCACAAATGCAATAATAGATTTGGAATATACGATCATGAAATGAGTTTGGGAATAAGAATAGAGCTTCTCCTGAGCAACATCCGGCAAATAAGCATGAAATGCGGGAAACAAATCGCCAAAGAAAGAGTAAGAGAAGAACTTGAGTCCGAGAAACGCATATCAGGTTTTGAGAAAGACCTAAGCACTTTAAGTGAGCAGGAACTTAAAACATACGGAGAAATTAAAGATAAACTAAATGATCTAAAACTTAAAAAAGCAAGAGCGGCAATGATATTTTCCAGAGTTCGCTGGATGGAGGAAGGTGAACGACCTACTAAATACTTTTTGAACCGATGTAAACAGTTATCTGCTGAAAAGGAAATCACAGAAATTATTGAAGGGGATAACGTTATTACGGGCAACAAGCAAATTTTAGAGACTTGTGCCCAGCATTTTGAAAAGCTGTATGCCAAAGGTGAAGGAGCGAGTGATGCAGAAAAAATAGCAATATATCAATGCACCACGTGATGGAAAATTATTCATTACGCATAGAAGAGGGATAATAACGTTAATACCGAAGAAGGGGGACCAAAGACTGCTAAAAAACAAGAGACCGATATGTTTACTCGACGTGTTCTATAAATTGATTGCAAAAATTGTTTCTATTAGAATTTCGACGGTCATTTCAGGGTTAATAGGCAAAAACCAGACTGGATTCATACGTGGACGCAATATTGGGGAAAACATAAGACTTATTCAATATATAATAGATTATTGCAATGATGATAAACTCTCCGGTATGTTTTTGTCCCTTGATTTTGCAAACGCATTTGACCGGCTCGACCACGATTATATTATTCATACTCTAAGGGCGTTTAATTTTGGGGAAAAGCCTTTTTAGCTGGGTCAATCTACTAATTCGCAACGTTAGCGTAGCAATAGTCAATAATGGTTATACGTCACGCTGGATCCCGGTAGAAAGATCTGCACTGCAAGGATCTTGTATAAGTTCATTCATTTTCATTCTGGCGGTAGAAGTTCTTGCAATAAGGATTAAGCAGAATATTAATATCCATGGAATAAAAATATCAAACGAAGAACATAAAATAAGCTTATACGCCGATGATACAAACTTATTTTTGCTAGAAAAAAACTCTTCAATAGAAGCCTTTGCTGTTCTGAAGGGATTCGAGCAGATCTCAGGACTTAACCCGCGCCCCACCGGGGGTCCGGCGCCACCTTCGCCCCACCGGGGAGGGGCCATCGATGGCCCCCCCTCTAACTCCGAAAATATGGGCGTTAGCGCAAATCTGCAAAGTGCAATAGAAAGCTCTCGTGAATTCAGTAAGAAATTACTTCGCATGTTTTAGTGCTCAGGTCAATGGTTTGACCTCCAGAGGCCAAATTAGGTCAAGATCGGCTATTTTCACTCAAATATGCAATGATTAAGCCAACTGGGCATAACTCTTATGTCATTAGAGCTATTGAGGCCTGGTAAAGTACATTTGATAGCAAATTGCCAGTACTTTTTCCGCTATGTGGAACGTAAAGACCTCCCGCCAGTGGTTTGACCGCCAGAGGTCACCTCGTGACCTAATATGACCTGAGGTCACGAAAGGTCAAAAAGTGACCTTGCCGTATATCAAATGAAAGCCAGTGACAAGACAAACACGATGGTGTTTGTTTCACCGCTCTAGTTCAATTAGGTCAAAAGTTATTGTCAAAATACTGTTTTTGACCTCTGGTGACCTTGCATGACCTTGGAAAAGTAAAAGGGCAAATATGACCCCTGGTATCCGTGAAAGGGTGTCCAAAAACGTTGTTCTGAGCAGTCTGAGTATTTGCAATCATTTTTGTGGCTTTTATATCATGAAATAGCTTTTCCCCATGCTTTTGCAATGGGAGAGGTCGCCTCGTGACCTGACCTCAGGGCACGAAATCGAAAAATCCCGGATATACACCTTGTAGACCCTGGAGGGGTCATGAAGTGTACGAAGTTTCAAATCGATCGACTTCGAAATGTAGCTCTTACAGAGCTCTAAAGGTGAAGTGAGGTGACCTTGGTTGACCTCGTCTGGTGACCTGACCTTGAGTGGCCCGGGGTAAAAAATTTCAGGGATGATGGGAAAATGATGCAGTGAGAGGTAGAGCCCTCAACCGTGGTGCTGCGCTTCGGCGTTTTTCTGCTATTCCGGAAAAACCTTAGGGGGGCCATCGATGGCCCCCCCGGTGGGGCGAGGGTTAAATTGAACTTGGAAAAGTGCAAACTAATGTGGTTGGGAAAACTCAAGAATAACACTGAGCCAATTAATAACATTAACCCCGTAAAAAGATAAAAAGCCTAGGCATAGTATTTAGCGCGTCATTATCTTGTGACCAAGAAAATGCTGAATCGGTATCCAAAGCAATCAGCACAACGTTAAACATTTGGCAGCAAAGGACTTTGACTATCAAAGGTAGAATTACGATATCAAAATCACTTCTTATCTCAAAAATGGTCTTTATGGGCAGCACAGGTATGATTCCAAAAAAAAATATCAGAGGGAGATACAAAGCAAAATCATGAAATTTATCTGGAGAGGTAGACCTCCAAAAGTGGCTCGAACAGTTCTCTGTCAACGGATAAAAGATGGGGGCTTAAACTCAATAAACCTAGAAAAGCTTTGCATCTCTCTCAAGCTGGCTTGGGCAACCAAAATTTTTAAAGATGAGCAGCCCCTCTTGGTGAAGCTCTTTCAGGCAGGAATAGGAATATATAATCTCACCGACTTGTTTAAGACGTATATGAACAAAAAACTATCAATTCTTTCCGAATTGCAAAATTTTACAAAGAAGTATTAATAGAGTTCCAAAAATATACATATAGGCCTCTTGTAGATTCGAAGGACGTGCAGAAGGAACATCTGTGGTACAATAGTTAAATTAAACTGAAAAATAGTGACAGCTTTAAGAGCATGTACCCAATGAATATTAAAATAATAGATGACATTCTTGATAACAATGGAAACATAATGGGGTACACAGACTTTAGAAGAAAATACCCTAACACTCACACAAATTTCTTAGCTTACCAGAGACTTAAGTGCGCCATCCCAAACCTTTGGCTTAATCTCTTGCAAAACGGGAATTACAGACCGCTCACAGAGGCCGAAAGAGAGGAATCCTACGAAATAAAACTTAGCGAAAATTGGATAGCAGTAAAAAATGTAAAAAGCAAACAATTCTACTTAGATCAAATACCTATACAAACACCGACTGCACAAATACGTCGGGAAGGGGAGGGATGTAATTTAAACTGGAAACAAGTGTATGAACTACCTTATCAGTGTACAAGGTCAACAAAATTACAATCGTTGCAATTCAGAATTCTACACAGATACATTCCCACAAAAAGGTATCTGTTCTTAAGGGGGTATCCGATTCTGAAAAATGCCCAACATGTATTCATGCTGATACACTAAGACATTTTCTATTCAATTGTCGTGACGTCCAGTCTATCTGGGAGTATGTAAAAATGTCAACTTCGAATAATAACTTACCAATACAATTGAACACGAGCAATATAACGTTCGGTTTGATATCTGGGAGAAAAGCACACAACCTCATTATTCTATTGGCAAAACAATAGATTGTGAACTGTAAATTAGGTGCAACATATTCGGCTCCAAACATAGAGGCTTTCAGAAAGATAGTAGATCAACATATTCTTACGGAAAGAACTGCCGCGTTTAAGGGTAATAAGCTAGACAATTTCCTCGAAAAATGGAAAGGATTTGTGACAGATCACTCGTGAACGCTGCTCCAATTGGGGTGTACAAATTTGGGAATCGATATTTGCTTGAGAATTGGAGGAAAAATGAGAGGACGAAGCCGACCTCTTGAGGAAAAATGACAGCACGTGTGCTTCTTAGCTGGGTTGTAAGTGCGGTAATGGATCTCTTGTCATCTGCGTGTGTTGCGAGTGTGTGTAGGTGTTTATGTACGTGTATGTTTGTGTGAGTTGATGATGGGACCGGTATAATAATAAACTGCTAAATCTGAAAAAAAGACTATATCAGGCCAGAAAGAAACCGGGACCAGGCCTCGGTTGAGGTGATTTTTAAACTTTGACCTAATATAGTGAAATTGTACATCATTGGTATCATTGTTATTATGTGATTATGGATATTTGTAAGTCAAGATGTATATTCAATTCACCGCAACCAGAAGAACAGTATAGAAACCGTTTTTCACTTTGTTCGTCACCGGCTTCTGACAACATAATGATGCCGGAAAATTAACTCTACTTAATCCACTCACAAGGTAGAGGAAAAAGCTGCCCCCAGCCTGTCACTTCTTTGATCGAATATCAGCACAATATTGTGTTGCGCCAAAAAGTGACCAATGTAATCTCGTTTACCATTTCTCACGGCCCATCTACTGTAGGGTGTTTCAGCCCACTATAGTAAAATTTTGTTTGTTTGGAACGAAGTCATATCGACTTTACCCCAGCTCTATACGTGAAACTGAATCGATTGACACCCTTAAAAGCAAAATAAAAGGACATTTAGAGGTCGCGCACTTCTATCACCAAAAATCATTACACTTGAAAGAGGCGCATTCTTTCTTGGTGCGCTTGGGTAGAGCCCTCCGATGGAGTTCTACCACCCGGAGCAGGTACTGCTTCTGCTTCTCGTCCTTGACGAATCCGTTGAACCTCTTGATGAGGTGATCTCCCTTTCCCGCTGTTTTTGTCCTGAGTCGAAAGTTAGAGTCGTTGTGGCGTCCCATTTGATATAATGATCCTTCCCATATGTAGAAGGAGTATTGCAACAGATTCGACGCATATGTTCTAAATTCAACGTAAGAACATATTTTAAGGCACATCAAACGATCAAACAATTACTGGTCAAACCAAAGGACAGGATAGACAACCGGAAAAACCAGGCCCAGTTTACAAGATGGAATGTAATGACTGTCCAAAAATATACATTTGAGAAAGCAAAAGGATGATGGAAGTCCGACAAGACGAACACCGAAAATCTCGACAAAAACTAATCCGAGAGTCAATTGACGAGAGAGCAGCAGAGGCCACAGCAAAACAATCATTCAAAAAGGATCTTTATATCAAATGGGACGCCACAACGGCTTTAACTTTCGACTCAAGACAAAAACAGCGGGAAATAAAAGAGGCAATTTACATCCAAACCACCACGGAACCAAAAATGGATAGAAATATCGGCAAAGTTACCATCTTCTCTGGATTTTTGTACCTCTTAAAACGCCAGCCAAACAAGAGATTGAATTGAAAAATAACACGTGTTTAGAGCTAATAATTCTAAAATGATTCGTCATGTTCATAGCTAAGATTGTTCTTTCAAAGTTTACCCTGTCTTCGTGTTTTTCGCTTAGTTAGGCTTATGTCATAGTGTTTTCTTCATCTCCCTTGAAAACGGGGCGGGATGCTCCCGAAATCGGTCGGGTTTTATGCTCAGGCTAGTCTTGTGCAGTAATAAATGTTTTATTTAATTTTAAGAATATTTCAGATGTGAAATAAAAAACCAAGCAAAAGAAAACCAGCGCCAGCATCAGTGTGGAAATGTGTACATTCATAGGCGTAGGCGTAGGAACAGGGGGCAGGGGGCCATAGCCCCCCCCAATATTATTGATTCTTAACCCTTAACCCTGTGGCGTTGACTGGAAAGAAATGACTTCCAAATGCACCTTGGCCTCCCCAATATTCTGGACGTTCCTACGCTTATGTGTACATTTGAATACATTTGATAAAAAAACTGCAAAAGTGTGCGACCTCTAAATATTATCGAAATACATGGAAATATCGCACCGAAGCTTGTAAGCAGATGAGGTTTGAGGGGAACGTCGATATGCGTCAAAATATTGCATTTTGGAACAATGAAACACCCTAATCTACTGTGTCGGCGTTTTTTTCTTTGCTATTTTGCATAAGAGCCAAGATTGGGCAGGTATTCAAACCTCTTCTCCTTTGGGGTGAAGGTGGATCAAAGGCTCATTGGAGGTGGAGGATCATTTTCAGGTTTTGTAGAAGGATCCGCATCTTTATTTACTTAAATATAGTGTGACGAAGAGCTTTCTCGCAGCTTTCCGGCAGAATGCTCATTAGCAAATGCACTCGTGGGCGATCTGATTGGTCTAACGCATGTTTTCAACCTAGACAGTAGGTCAGTTCGGTCACTAAGGCAGTTGGGACGTCACGGAAGCACCCACTCGACCCAGGTCAATCGCTGGAACAGTGCTGAAGCTCCCAAAACCGAGGCGCGCCGCCAGCCGACGAGGCTGACGCACGCGAGCGGCCGGCGGGCGCGTGGGAGAAGGCGAAACCGTGCCGTGCGAACAACGGCTAACTTTGACAGGTCAAACAATCAAACAATATTCTATTCACCAAATACCTGAAAATATTTGCAGCAAAATTTTACGAGTTATTGAAGCAGCACTACTGGTCATGGTCAGGTTAGACTGGGTACAGATATAAATCTCGTTCAATGTCATGGAAAGAACCATCGCTGCAACCAGGGGCGTCGTTACGGATTGCTTTCCATGGGAACCAGGATTGAAGGACACCTCCTATCCTTGGTCTTGAGGGGACCTTAAGCTTTTGGGAACTCTTATTTTGTAGGCCATTGCCTTTTTTATAAGTAAGGAGCGTCCCATGTTGGCCGTTTAGGGACCTTTATAAGTAAAGGCGCTCCACGTAGGCTGTTTATTGGCCTCATTTATAAGTAAGGGGGCCTTCTGGAAAGGCCCTTTTGGAAAACATGCGTTATAAGTAAAGAGACCGCGTATTTGGGCCGCTTAGGGGACCTCCTTTTTTAATAAAGAGTTCCTTAGCTAGGCCGTTATGGCACCTCCTTTACAGCTAATGGGGCCTCCTGCATAGGCCAATTAGGAGGCCTCCTTTATAAACAGGGAAGCTAGGCTCTTTGGTATTCAATGGACTATTCCAAATCTAAGTATCAAAAGGGGCCTCCTGAGTCAGGTGGGGGCTTCCAAAAAATGCGTGGGGGTCATAGCCTCCATGGTGGCGAGACCCTGGGCCTGCAACACATGTTAGGCTGGTGGAATAACTTTTATATCATCCACAATATCCCTCAGCGCCTTTACTGTTCACTGAGTCCGATTGTGTATCTTTTGGCGGGTTTGAATGTAGTTCAATTCCCGGAGTGCTGGAATTTTCAGTATTGTAGAAGACTGGCAAAACTGAAAGTATGTGGGTTTTAGTGTCTTCCCTTTATTTCCGCCAGCAGTCAAGGATCTGTGGCGCGTATGGATCGGGAAAAGAAACAAGCTGTGGTAATATATCAAATATATATATAGATATATAAAAAAAAAAAACAACGTTCAAAATTTTAAGGCCTATTTCATAAATAATTTCAATTGTCTTGGACATCCAATGCATTCATGTTGAATGAAATTACAAGAATTAGTATCTGCAGCATCTTCGTAAACAAAATATATCAATGTAGCCTGAAATCCAACAATTCGAGAAGCATTTTTGGCATAGGTATGAGGCAGTTCTTCGAAATATTTTTCCGGAGTATGAAGCATTCATATGAGACCATATATCTTCCCACTGTGACTATTTGGCATAAAAAAGCTCAGAGGCGACACTGTCACTTTTTCTACCAGATGACAAAGAGAAGTGAGGACACCTGAAACTGAGGACAATGGATCGGATACAGGCATAAGCAGCTAGGACTAGCGAAAGTGCTTTCTCAGTAACTATGCTGCATTGCTAGAATAACGAATAATTAGAGTGGCTGGTCGCCTTATCGAGCTGTTTTCTTGCGCTTAGCCAGGGATAGGGATTTGAGGGTGTTTCGACACCTCCAAATAATTTGCTTAGTACTCCGAATGGTGATTCGGGCATCCCCAACTGAAGATAAGCAAAGCCCTGATGAAGTGCTTCAAGAAAAGGAAGTTATCAACATATAAGTGTTCCATAGTGTTATGATGGCATTCTATATTTTATTTACAACTTAATGTTTTGGCAAGGAAGGGAAATATTCGGATATAATGAATAAATATGTATCTACCTGCCAGATAACTTACTGCATACTCTATATCTAAGCAGTAATGCAGTCTATAAGACTCAGTACAGCAACAGTTATGCACAATAGCTGCATTAAGCGCAGATTTTCCACAAAAAATTCATTGACAGCGGTGTGGGGATACTGAAGAAAGTATTTGAAATCACCAAAAGACACAGCACCCTCGGCACCTTTGGTCTGTGACACCAGGTATTTAAAAATGTACAAATGTATAAACATTTGTATGCATCGACATATTACCTGTTGTCTGGTATTGAGAATCAACGCCTCTTCCGTTCTCTTTTTGCTGGTTAATGTCGTACCTTGATCTGACAGTCCAAAATCCTACTACACCTAGTATTAAGATCTAATAGTGTTAAAAATCTGTAAGCCTGAGGTGCTGGTTGTAGGTGGGTCTTTTCTTTTTGTGGGTCTTTTCGTTTTACCACTGAAGTAAAAAAATCAGGATGGTAGTATCCCAAATATAGGAAACTTATCATTTATTATTCCTATACTGACTCCACCTGCACATGAAAAATCATATGAACCGTCCAACAAACTCCCTTTGAAGACTATGCGCATGCTGATTCAGACTGCATGATCCTGAAACTGTTTTGACCTTCACACCAGCCATGCCTCTGTTGGCCTGATATTTCAGAAACGTTTGGCTCTGTCACTTAGTCGATTTCTTTCCCCACCAAACGTAAGTCAAACAATGAAAAACAGCGAGGAAGATGAAACTAGAGCACAAGAACCACACTTGAGCTCTAAAATAAATATTTATGATTTTTTGTCATATACCTACCCTGATTTTTTTACGAATGCATGTACATATGTTTGGTGATCATGTTTAAATGGTTTTGGAAATTTGATTATTTTGTTACAATATATCGACGGGCCTCATGTTAGATTTTATGAAGCACTTAATAACAGCAAATGCAGCGGCTCACATCCAAATAAAACAGCACGTGGTTCTGTGTGTGGTTTCAAGCGCTCTGAGGGCTTTTGTTTCAAATAATCATGCGTTTGTTTTTGCTGCCTACCTTGGTCTAGATCATAGCAGATAAAAGAAAACCTTAACCCAAATTGTCCGTCAAAATTTGCAGCGGAGAACACGTGTAGAAACAGTATTTATGTAACAGCCGGAACGGTCGACATCACAGTTTATCTCGTACGATTAGAAAAACTCTATGGCGCTCACCTTAAAATGGTCAGGAACCTCATTTTCATAATAATGCTAGTTTTTAGATGCTGCAGTGAATTCGGTCATTGGTACCACTACCCTTAGATGGGTCTTCCCACTGAGCAAGAAGCTCTTCTGACTGTTGAGTTTATCACTCCTGTACTGTCACTTACTTTACTTTCTTTCACAAAGTATTTGGTTCTTTAGGAGTGTTTTTCCTAGTTATATGCTCAGTGCTCAGCTAAATGGTGCCTAGAAATTACATACGGGGCTAGGGCATGGATGTCTACCTCTGAATATGGGGTACCCAGTCACCTTGTATTTTTTCATATTCTTATTACACAGCGCAACTTTGGTTTCGTGTGTTTAATGAGGCTGCAGCGTTTTGAAAACAGCCTTCATTATACAGTGGTTCTCTAAAGGTTGTTTTAACTGACAGTTATCGAATTTAGGTACCTCAAATGGTTTTCAAATATTACCCGTTTCAATGATGGATCCATTAAGAGTGGCCTTAGACAACAAAACAACTTCGTCGGCACTGACTTTTGAGTCTCGCCACAGAGTTGCAATTTTTGCGGCATGCCAGAAAGGTAAAATAGGCTAAAACATTGATAATTATTTTAGTCCCGAATGAGTATGGATGAGTATGAGAGGTATTTGAACCTCTTCGCCACCCATCACGGATCAAAGCAGTACGTGATTTCCTCCTCCGATATACTAAATGATTGTTCTTCGGCAACGCTCACTATTAGTCATCACTCTCTATAAATTGTCCGACAGCTAAGTTTTAGTTTTATGTACGCCTCTCTCCTCCTTCCCGCGGTTACCTTCGGGCTGGGCCCCACTCCTGTCTACTCAGCAGAAACAGTCGCGACACTCCCGACTTCAGCGAACTTGGTCGCCGGCTAGCCTGTGCTGACTGCCATGCCGCCGCCGTCTCGCCTGTACCGGAAAGCAGCCTCGGGTGGTGGAGTAGATAATCAAGCCGACAGAGAGCAAAGTATGGTTAGGAATGTTTGAAAAAGACAATGTAAATACTTCTCCCGATTCATGGTTTAATGTTCTACAATTTTAATGGAGACATTTCCACTGAATTTTTCGCGATACAAGTAAACGCACCACCACCAATCAGCGACCACCATCCGCGGGGAGCCGTTTGCCTGCGGGGCACAGAGGTTAGAGAGGTCACGCTGGGCGCCGCTGACGCTTAGTTCAGGCCTCGGTGGGGAGGGGTCGCGTGGTGGATTACAAAACCTATTTGCGTTGTGTTGAGAATGGTGGTGGTTGTGCTTGCTGTCGGCCTGAGGGAGGGAGACAGGTGTGGGACAGTTTCTGTGCCAGTGGGTGAATATGTGAGTAAGGTGACTGTAGGTATGTACAGCCGGTTCCACACTGCTTGTTAAGTATTAGTGTCAGTTGTTTTAAGAAATATGTTAACTATTACACTTCTCACAAAAGGTTCCGTCTCTAGTAATGTATTTTGACGACCTCTTTAAATGTGGGCCGCTGGGAACTGGATGAGACGTCAATTCGGAAAATTATGAACAAAAAACTGTTTTCGCCGGTCCCGATGATTTTCAGTTTTTTTCTCAATTACTTCCGAATTTTGGACCCTATGAATTATTCATGCACATCAGTTCATGCATCCAGTTAAAACGCGGCATGTGAGGCAACAACGGTGTCGGCAGGAAACATCACTTGAGAGATATTTCGCACAAAAAACGACCGCAGCCTAATACCTACCAATCAGTATGGAACCGGTTGTACACTGAGCGGTGACGATAACAATGGAAAACATGAGTTCATTAAAATGACAGACCGCTCATATTCATTACGGATCGATTTCGAGTCCGTAGTATTTTTCGGCATCAGGGTAGGTGATGAAGGTTTTCAAGACTTTTTCTCTCATTGGCGGTACAACATACACGGTGCATGTAACGTAGACGTCTGGCTGGCATTTCATGCCATGGAACACTAGAAGTTTATGATAATTAATGATATAATATAATATAAATAGTAGTATAGTAATAGTAATAGTAATAGTATAGTAATAGTATAGTAATAGTAATAGTAATATAATAATAGTATAGTATAATATAAATAATGATAAAGTTTATGATTCCTAAATCATTATTAGATTTTTGAAGCGGAGGGATAAGTAGTTCTGACCGTGTAAGCAACAAAGTTCCAAGGCAAATCACGGTGCACGAGACAGTTAAAGGGAATCTGGCACCTTGGTCGAATCCTGGAATTTACTGCAATTAGGCATTTTTTAGCCGAAATAATGAAACCACTCATGATTTCTCTGAAAAATGTACAATAAGCTCAATATTTAGATTTTAAAATACTCCTCTAGGAAAATAAATAAATATCTGCCTGTGGATGATGTCATGATCTGGCAACCAGTACCATCCGCTTCGAAACGCTTCCAGGGCTTCGATCGGCTGATGCTCATCGTGACGTCAGCATATGTCGTCACACCAGCAGCTCACAACAATGACCGCCTGGCGAGAGGTACATACATGAGAGGCACATTTCAGGTAGGTTTTAGCTTTTTTCCACGGAAATATCGAGTTCCAAGACAAATGATATATAGAGTACCGGGTTTTCCGACTTGCTTTACAACTTGGCTATCTCAGTTAAAATCACGTTATAAAGGTGCCACATTCCCTTTAACTGAGAAGGTATCCATATTTTAAAGGCAAGCGAATGACGGTATTATTTTAGCTTGGGCGATTCCCTTATCACATCCTTTTTGATGCCGCCGCCACAAGAACTCCAGGTAGCCAGAAGCCCCTGTGCTCTCGGCCGTCTAACTGTGATTGTCCAACTTTTTATTTTTGGGCCAAGAATTTGTTTGTGTGCTGCACTGTTCCGCTATTAATCTTCCGAGTGACGCGGTGTTCCTAGTTAGTTATTGGTTATTTTATCGTTAGTATCAACAGTCATGTACCGTTATTAGATCTAGACATTCAATACTCATCAGCGGTTGAATTATGCCTAATTATGTGGGACTGAGGCAGTGAGAGATGTCACAAGTCGTGCCAAGCGTTGAAAACGGCGAATCCTAGCAAAATAGTTTTTTTGGCACATGCTAATTTTTCAGGCCAAAGTATGTGTACTGACTAAGTAAGAACAAACAACGTCAAATAAATCATTGCGAACGGCAGGATTTTTTGAACGACTATGTTTTCTAACTCTCTTGATTTCCGAGATCTCATTGGGGCAATTTAGCACCCCCTCCACTATGCGTTGACGCCAGATCCCTCTTCGCTGTGGGTGTTAAGGGTGGCGGCGTTCACATTTAGAGAATATCTGTTCTGATACAGGGGGTGCCGTTAATGTCCTGAGGAAAGCTGGCTTACGTGAAGAGGCTCTATTCATATCCAGAGGGGTGTCAATTCTGTGTCAAGGCTTTGTAGGAGTAAGACGTATTTTTTCAAACTCCTGAAAAGAGGCTAATTTTCCGTTGATAACGGAGTTTTACTGGACATAAGTGGGCACTACAGTGAGGTAATTTACTTTTCTTTCAAACAATCACAAATTTATGCTGATTTAATCAGCATATCACAAAGAATAAAATGAAAGAAGTTTGAAGATTTGAAGAAAAAATTTGGGGAATCCAGAGATTTTACCAGCGTGGAATTTTTGATAATATTGTATGATTTCCTGTCGTACCGCGCGAGGCATTATTATAAGAGCGAACTTCCTGGAAAACGCTTCTGTGAAAAAGTGAAAAAACACAACGAAATAATCTCAGTTAAGAAAGGAAGAACAGAAAGGAAGAATATTTCAGTGCGTCTGGTGCAAGTCGCGGATGAAATAGGGCTCCAGAGTTACCAGGAGTGTTCTGTAAAACCTGTGTGCATCCAAATTTTAAGCTCATTTCTTTATTGGACTCATGAATAGCTGGTGCATGAAGTGTGAGGTATTCCCTGGATAATTTGAACAGTTTTAAACACTTGTTTTTCTTCCCGGTAATTGATCTGTTTGTGATCACTATCACAAATGTATCCTAAAAAGCTCTGTCTAATCAACCGGCCTAATAAATGAGGACATGAAGAGGACTGAAGAGAAAAGAAATTACGAATACGCTATTAACCCTCGCCCCACCGGGGGCCATCGATGGCCCCCCTAAGGTTTTTCCGGGATAGCAGAAAAACGACGAGGCGGAGCACCGCGGTTGAGGGCTCTACCTCTCACTGCATCATTTTCCCATCATCCCTGAAATTTTTACTCCGGGTCACCCAAGGTCAGGTCACCAGACGAGGTCAACCAAGGTCACCTCACTTCACCTTTAGAGCTCTGTAAGAGCTACATTTCAAAGTCGATCGATTTGAAACTTCCTACACTTCATGACCCCTCCAGGGTCTACAAGGTGTATATCCGGGATTTTTCGATTTCGTGCCCTGAGGTCAGGTCACGAGGCGACCTCTCCCATTGGAAAAGCATGGGAAAAGCTATTTCATGATATAAAAGCCACAAAAATGATTGCAAATACTCAGACTGCTCAGAACAACGTTTTTGGACACCCTTTCACGGATCCCAGGGGTCATATTTGCCCTTTGACTTTTCCAAGGTCATCCAAGGTCACCAGAGGTCAAAAACAGTATTTTGACAATAACTTTTGACCTAATTGAGCTAGAGCGGTGAAACAAACACCATCGTGTTTGTCTTGTCACTGGCTTTCATTTGATATACGGCAAGGTCACTTTTTGACCTTTCGTGACCTCAGGTCATATTAGGTCACGAGGTGACCTCTGGCGGTCAAACCACTGGCGGGAGGTCTTTACGTTCCACATAGCGGAAAAAGTACTGGCAATTTGCTATCAAATGTACTTTACCAGGCCTCAATAGCTCTAATGACATAAGAGTTATGCCCAGTTTGCTTAATCATTGCATATTTGAGTGAAAATAGCCGATCTTGACCTAATTTGACCTCTGGAGGTCAAACCATTGACCTGAGCACTAAAACATGCGAATTAATTTCTTACTGAATTCACGCGAGCTTTCTATTGCACTTTGCAGATTTGCGCTAACGCCCATATTTTCGGAGTTAGAGGGGCCATCGATGGCCCCCGGTGGGGCGAAGGTGGCGCCGGACCCCCGGTGGGGCGCGGGTTAAGAAATAAAACCTGAGAAACAAAAACGAGGAATCACGAAGACAAAAGCGAAGAATGAAAAGAGAGACCAGACGACAAAGAACGAGAATAATTAATCATCACCGTCATCGTCAAGCCTTGTTTGTTTATTGTTTTCCATGTGTTTTTTTTGCCAGATCCCTTCATCAAGTCCCACTACCTTACTCCATGAGTTGAGCGTGGCGCCCGTGGCGACCCTCCCCGTGGATAATCCTTGTCCTTCCCCATCAACCATCCTATCCTTATCCTACAGTGTGTTTTTGCTTAAGTTTGTCATTTATGTCCCTCATCTTCATTACGACCGGCGTCAGAATAGCCACATGGATAGTGGAGATGCTGGGTATGTCAAATTCAAATGCATTCATGCACAGAAGGGTGCCGTTGATATCTGCGAGGGACGTCCTCTATCATTATGTCCGCATTAAAGGGATAGTGTTTGAATCTAGGGATGGATATTCGCATCTATAAGGGCGAAACTCGTCATCAGAAGGGTACCACCCATGTTCAGGGTGGTAACCTTCAGTCAATATCCAAAGGGGCGCTTTTTATATGCAGGGATGGCAGTTTATGTCTAGATATGCGCCTTCATGGTAGTAAAGGACTGTATTTTTCAGCATTGTGCTTTATTTCGTCGGTAAATTGGTGAGCATGACTCCGGTAGGCGCCTGATGGATCAATATTTCACAGACGGGCGTCTCACATGCTGGGATGTGTATTTATTTCAGACAGAAGCCCTATCTCTTCATGAGGCAGAATTTACACGTAACTGGCTCCGGTCTGGCCGGGGGCGCCGCTTAAATCCGAGAGGTACATACTCAGGAACAGGACAAAACCGGATGTGCAAAAACGTGTTTTACATACCCTTAATTTTTCGGGTATGCAGCTGCATGCCCTGGCACCCTGAATTCGCCGTCCCTGAAATATCGCATTTGTACATAACACATAGGTGGCTCAACGATGAATTATGCACGGCTAAGTTCAGCCCTCGCCGGTGCCACCCCCCCCACCCCCTTCCCTATATGCGTGACTGGGCTCGTGTGATGACAGTAAACACAGTCTGTCTGAACTGCTTCACATGATAACACAAGCCTGGGTGTCGTCCCAACTTTGCAAACACAGTTTATCGGCACGCGCATGCATTCCGATCGCGTAGATCGCTCCAGCTTTGACGCAGGATCGGCGCGCCATAAATGCAAGGCGCTGAGGAAAACATGATGTATTATTCAGGTCTGATAGTCCGGTGTTTCTGCAATAAAGCTCCTCTGAAACGCAGGAGATGGTTCAGTACTCACGCCGAAATCACAGTGGCGAAAAACCTTCGAATATATCAAAATTGGACACCGCACATGTGTCAGGTCTTCAAATATTGGTAGAATATGGACAAGCTTAACAGAGAGCGACGTGTTTTTAGTGCTCTCAACATTGATAAATTACCTCTCTTTTTAATCCAGAACGAGAGACGATTTCATAGAAGTGTATGATATATCATGTTTGCTACACGATATGCTAATTTGTATTCACCAGTGGCATCGCTGCCAGCAGATGGGGGCACCCCCCACTTTTGGTTGAGATGCCATTGTGAATGCCGAATTTAAGCGGACGTAGGTGTTTCAAGGATTTTACCATTACCACCCCCCCCACTTTGGCTCCGCTCCCCCCACTCGAAAACCCGTGGAGATGCTCTTGGTATTCACCAAATTTGTCTGTAGAACAATATAGAGCAGTATGAAATAAGAAATGTACCATTAATTTTGGTCTACTCTCGTTTGTTCACCGCTTTTCCGCTCGACTTTTCGTTGTGTCTTACGTTGTTTTAAAAGCCAGCTGAAGGAAAGAACCTTTCGGAGCACAAATCCAAAATATTCCAAAAATGATACTTTTACAGCAGAAGAAGAGGACGGGCAGATAGGAGTACGCAGGAGATAATGGTACACCTTCACCAGAGGTATGCACCAGGGGTCACCAAAGCTCATAGTCTTCGAAATTGTTGGTGTCTTATAACTTTTGTAGGAGATAAGATGCAACAATATATTGGTCTCATAGTAGCGAGCATAACCCAAGGATTCGAAAGATGTGTAACATGAACCTGAAAGGTATGACCTTTCAGGTTCATGTTGTATGGTATTCAAATCATTGCGTCACTGATGCGTTTGGCTTTGTTCTAGATTTAATGTTTCCCGACTTATAAATAATTTCCCAAATGGGTCAAAATTTGACCCATTTTGGCCCTTTGGGACGTCACAGGTCAACGGAAATGGTTCAGACTCGGCTTGAGAGTAGAAGACGGTAAGGCGATCCCAGCATCCAGAACCGTTTCAATTTGTTCCATATTAACTCCGGCTCCCGAGATCGCAGGGGGTCCGGACAGACCCCCAGAGGGTGGTGGGTGCGAAGAAAGCTCAGCCGGTACCAGATAAGAACTTTGGTAGGGAAGTACCCTAATAGCAAGGCCACGCAGTATAAGCAATTAAACATTATAATGTTAGCGATTTTTCGATCTAAAACAGACCAGGCGTCTTAGCCCTCTGAACCCGTATTTTCTCCGGCCAAGAAATCCATTGTTTTCACTGTTTCTTACATTACCAGCTTTACTGAACGCCCCTGCAGTATTGAGAGCATCACCATCGTATATGGTCTTGAATCATCGCAGACTGCTTGCATCTGTCCGTGAAGTCAGACCTTTCTGACCTCGGACGCAGCCACCGGCACTGGGAATAAATATGGCGGTATCGGTCCCGTCATCCCCAACACTTCCCGATTATGCAGCTTCTCCTCATGTATAATACGCTATCATTTGCCTAAATCATGATAATAATTTTGAGTCCATTTTTTGTGCGTGTGATTACCCATCTTTATTATTATTTCACAACATCCAAGATGGAATTTGTACTTTACTAATGTCGAAACGACTCGCTGCTCGAAAGAATCAAATAAGCCCCAAAGAAGTGAAACAGCGCAGGGTCTGCAGCCTCAGGCTGGATAACTGCAACTCTTCTAATGATAAAGAAGGCCCTTTCAGAGCCCAGGAAAATCGGTGTGTTGCTAATCAAAGGTCTGTCAGTATGTATTGTATAGAGCACCGTGTCAAGATGGATTGTTTCCCATCCTCCTTGATAATGAGGATAGAATCCAATCCTCTTTATCCTCACCTTTCCTCATTCTTCCCATCTCCTTCCACAGTTTATAATCACTTCATACTCGTCATGACAACACTTTAAAAGCCACCACAATCGTGTGGAAGAGTAAGTAATACATGATACATGATTTCGTCGCTTGGACCAAAACAAAGGTATTCCTGCCAAACTCAGATTGAGGCAAGCTCCCAACATGCACATGTGAAAAGCGTATTGTTTGTCTTGTCATGGTATTGATTTCCTCTCCTTATGACTTGCTGTATGATCTGCGTCCCAGCCTTTCCGTTGCTGCCAGTCTGCTGAGAAATGCCACTGGGTCTCCTGGCGGTCTGCTGAGAGATGTCACTGGGTCTCCTGACAGTCTGGTGAGAGATGCCACTGGGTCTCCCCCGCCACCAGGAACCATTACATGGCGGGAGCGCCGCAGCAGGAGAAGCTGCCGGCTTTGCTTGATGACCGATTTCGGAACCTTATTTGGACGCCACTGGGTCTCGTCGGTTGCATCACACAGCAGTTGGTCTCCAAGGAAAGATTGGGACGCAAATCAGATACCATGATGAACGTCATCATGCCTCTTCCACATAATTATGGATAATACAATGCAAAGATCAACCGTGATCGTTTGCGAATCAAGCGATCGGTCGCGAATATTAATAATTAAAACAAATGTTCGAAGTGATGTATATGAGGGAATTTAGAGGGATCATTTGCGTCACTTATAGTAGTGGTTGTGGTTAGAGCTCTTAGTGACGACGTCCCGTGGGTAGTCCTCCTGTATTCAACCCAGGCCTTGCAGTCCAGGCGCGCTGCGGTCCGACAAGGAAGATAAGTTGTCTTTTTGATTCTCAGAGATTCGGACCTAGCTGACTGGCAGCATATGTGAAGTTGCGCAATGATAGCACTTTTTGTCTTTTAAATAGTTCAGAAATGCATATAGAGAGCAAAAAATCTTGTTTGGCAGTAGGACTACTAAAAATTGAAGGGTCCAGAAGGGTTTATATTGTCATACATTGTGACAGTGGCGTAGCCAGGATTCGGCCAAGGGGGTTCGACTACCGTCGGGGGCCCCCAGGCCGGGGGCCCCTTAGTAGTCGGAGCCCATCTCCTATATGTGTCGTATAATATTTTGGCATTATAACATTTACACGACGGAAATTTGTTATTCCTTTTTAAGTGTTTGTTCTTATTTTGTTTATAGTTTGATTTTTCTCGATCCGACCAAGCGCTGGTAAATTTAGGTCACCAAATATTAAGGCTGGCCCATACCTATATGACAGCGTGGCTATAATAACCGTTTTGTGGCACATTTCGGGAAATCAAATGTTGCTGCGTGCATGATGGTAAACCTGACTTTACCTCAATTCACTCTGGTAATCAGGCATGACGTTATTGAAGGTCAGTCGTTTTGAGTACGAAGAAATGGTCTTCTACGGGAAATGATTACCAATTCTTTCCGGGTGTCGAATTCGTGAACTCTTTAGTCAGAAAATTTCCAAAGAAATGGAAGAAATGAATAAGAATACAAGGGATATTGTGGATGGTGGTGTGTTCCGGACGTCGTATAACGTCTATTCCGCGGAAAGATCCTGATGAATTCACCACAGTTACTTTCTTACCCTTGCTATGTTGTAAATGAGAAAATTACCAAAACAATAGGTGCCTGAGATAACTATCGCCTTGGATAACTCTGTCATTGTTATTGTAAACCTTTCATACCTATTTTTCGTTTTGGGATTATGCTCATCAATGTGTGTCATTGCCCTTTTTTGTCTGGTTTCCTACCAAAATATTCGGAAGTTGTTTATTTCAGAATGTTTAGGACGGTAGTTATTGGGACTAAGCTAATATTGAAAATCAGCTGAAGTTCCAAATTCCCTGTTTGATTTGGTATTATGGATGCTAAAATTAGATTAATTTTTGCCTTTCCTTCAGTAATGGTGCCTGATCCACGTGTTTCAATTTGTCTTTTTTGGTACGCAATGGTAATAGAAACATTTTTCCGAGGCATATGATTTTCGAAAATCTTTGAGCCTAGGATCTCAAGCGATATCTCTGGATTGTTAAAATCTAAAAGAAATGGAAAGGAAAAAGGACGCTCAATAAAAAGGATATATGAGTGTGCCCCAGATGCTATATAAAACCTATTCCATGGACGGTCCTACTGATGAAACCGCTCACTTACTCCTCCCTAGCCATTTGTTGGATATCCCGGGGGCTTGGGGAGGTGAATACTTCCTTGGACTTTAGGTCTCTGATAGGCTTTGTACAGGGCTTGTATTGCTATGCCAGTGTTAAGCCATCCAGGACCATCACCCACCGCCCCCGCCCCCTGACCCATGGGTCGAGCAAAGATCTCCAGGGGCCTAGCACTTGACATGGCGCCGAAACCAGTATCTGGGACCCCCGAAAACAACACTTTTCCCGCAAATTAGTACTTACGTCCCCCAAAGCCAGAATTTGGGGGTACTGTGAGACTACCTACTGGGACCCCCTAGAACTTACTCCCGTGGGGCCCTGAGGATAACTTTGAGGGGAGGGGGAGAAATGCTCGCTGAGACTAGCTTTTGGGGACACCTGAGGGCAGCTTCAGATGACCCCTGAGACTAACTCCTGGAGACCTCGTGAGACTAACTATCGGATCTCTTGTTCTCGGCCCTCCTTACACTAGAACTGAGAGGTCCCCTGAAAATAACTCGGGCTTCTGAGATCAGTTCTTGGGGGACCTGAGACTAGCTTTGGGCCGCCTAAGACCAAATTGGCGCTACTCACAAGGTTAATTTCCGGCCCCTCTCCCGATTATATCTCAGGGAGTCTCTGATACTGATTTACGGCGCCTCTTGACCAAAATTAAGGACTCCTGAGAATCTCTCGGGGCTCCTTAGGTTAGTTATCAGCAGCACCTCTGGGCCTATTTATCGGGCCCCCGGATTTGCTCTGGAGGAGGGGGGCTGAGATTGACTCTCGGGGCCATCCAGATTAGCTCTTGGGGTCCCCTGAGGCTGTCTCTGAGGTGGGGCGGGGGCTGGGCATGACTTCTGACAGCCCTCTGAGACCAACCCTGGGGCGCCCCTTGAGACTAAGACTCGAGGAGGGAGGCGTGGAAGCACCCCTGAGACTGAGCATTTGGCACGGCACTCCTGAGACTGCCTCTCGAAAGCCCAGATTAACCCTCAGAGGCCTAAAGCTGACTCGGGGCCCGTGAGACCAAAATTCGGGAGCACCTCTGGGAATTACTCTCAAAGGCCCAAAATTAGCTCTTGGACGAACCGGAGACAAGCTCCCGGGAGCACTCTGAGGCTAACTTTTAGGTGCTCCCTGAGATTGACTCTCGGGGCCCCTTATGCAACAACTAGGGGGGGGCATAGCCTCAGGCTAAATCTCGAGGGTTCCCAAGATTACCCCTCGGGGGCCTCCTGAGACCAGCACTCTGCGGATCATATGAGACTAACTCTCGGACCCCCAGATTAACTCTCGGGGCCACCTGAAAGTAAATATTGACTCTTGAGAAAGACGCCCGTAAGACTATGGGACCGAATATCGAGGGTCCTCTAAGACTGACCCTCGGGGTCCCTTTGACCGACTCTTGGGGGGTTCTCTGAGACTGACTCTCATGGAGCCCCCTGAAATAGACTGTCGCGGGACCCTGAGAACCACTCTCTGGAGGACCCTGGGACGAGCTCGGCCCCCCTGAGACCGACTCTGGGGGCCCCTGAGACCGACTTTCGGGATCCCTTAAAACTAACTCTCAGGGACCTCCTGAAATCTACTTTCGGGGGATCTTGAGACTGACCCTCAGGGCGGGGCCCTGAGGCCGACTCTAATTCTGGGGGCCCCGTGATCAGAGAATGCTTTGCAGTAGTTCAGATTTGCCCAAGGGGGTCCTCGGACTCCTAGAATCTCTCGGCTACGCTACTGCATCCACACATTTGGGAGCCCGCCGAGATCAGCATTTGGAGGCCCCTGAAATCCTTGCTTCCCCGGATACCAATATTCCGGAGCCCCTGGATACTGATGCGCGGGGCTCCTAAGACCAAGCTCGGGGTTCCACTTAGATCAGGTTCGGGGCACCCTCATGCTTGCGCTTTTCTCAGGAGTAACTCGACACTGATGTTCGGGGGACCCCCAGATCAACATTCGTAGCCCCCCCCGAGACCAATGCTCAGTACTCTGGAGCCCCTCGATACCAATGCTCCGGGGCCCAGGCCTGGGCCCCTGAGACCAAACTCTGGGTCCCACGGGGCCAATTCTCGTGACTCGCTCATAAGTCCTCTCGATATCGATAGTCAGGGGACACCCCGAGATCAATATTGCCCCCCCCCACTTCCCGAGATCAATGTTTGCTGCTCCGGAGCCATCGATACCAATGCTCGGGGGATCCCTGAGACCAGCTCTGGGGCTCCCTAAGACCAAGATCGAAAGGCCCGTGAGACCAAGCCCGGGCCCCCGAGACCAAGCTCGGAAGGCCCGTGAGACCAAGCTCGGGTCCCCTGCTGCCAAGCTTGGTGGCCCCTGAGACCAAGCTTGGGGGGACCTGAGACCAAGCTCGAGGAGCCCTCTGAGACCAAGCTCGGGGGCCGGAGACCAAGCTCGGGGGTCCCCTGGTACCAAACTCGGAGGGCCCCGTGACACCAAGCTTGGGGCCCCCTTAGACCCAGATCAAAAGGCCCGTGAGACTCAAGCTCAGGGGGGGTGTCCTGAGACCAAGCTCGGGGTCCTTGAGACCAAGCTCGGGGGCCCCTGAGACCATGTTCGGGGGTTCCCTGAGACCAAACTCGGGGTCCCCTGAGACCAAGCTCGGAGGCCCCTGAAACCAAACTCGGAGGGCCCCCTGAGACCAAGACAGAAAGGCCCCTGAGACTAAGCTCGGGGGGTCCCTGAGACCAAGCTAAGGGACCCTGAGACCAAGATCGAAAGGCCCATGAGTTTAAAGCTCGGGGGCCCCTAACACCAAGCTCGGAGGGCCCCTGAGACCAAGCTTGGAGGCCCCCTGAGACGAAGTTCGGATTTCCCTTGAGACCAAGCTCGGGGGCCCCTGAGACCAAGATAGAAAACCCCCTGAGACTAAGCTCGGGGGGTCCCTGAGACCAAGCTAGGGGGACCCTGAGACCAAGATCGAAAGGCCCGTGAGACTAAAGCTAGGGGCCCCTGAGACCAAGCTCAGGGCCCCTGAGACCGAGCTCAGGGGCCCCGAGATCAATGTCCGGTTCCCTAGAGTCTCGATACCGATGATCAGGGGCCCCCTGAGACCAAGTTTGGGGGTCCCCTGAGACCAACCTGGGGGCCCTAACACCGAGCTTGGGGGCCCCCTGAGACTGAGCTCGGGGGACGCCTGAGACCAAGCTCGGGGGCCTCTGAGACCAAGATCGAAAGGCCCGTGAGATTAAGCTCGGGGCCCCTGAGACCCAGCTCAGGGGGCCCTGAGATCCATGTTCGGTACTCTGGAGCCCTCGATACCGATGATCGGGGACCCCCAGAGACCAGGCTCGGAAAGCCCGTGAGACCAAGCTCGGGGGCCCCTGAGACCAAGCTTGGGGGCCCTGAGACCAAGTCCGGAGGTCCCTTGAGACCAAGCTCGGGGGCCCCTGAGACCAAGCTCGGGGCCCCCTGAGACCGAGCTCGGGGCCCCCTGAGACTAAGCTCAGGAGGCCCGTGAGACCAAGCTCGGGGGCCTTCTGAGACCAAGCTCGGGGGCCCCTGAGACCAAGTTCGGAGGTCTCTTGAGACCAAGCTCGGCGGCCTCTGAGACAAAGCTCGGGGGCCATCTGAGACCGAGCTCGGAAAGCCCGTGAGACCAAGCTCGGGGGCCCCTGAAACCAAGTTCGGAGGTCCCTTGAGACCAAGCTTGGGCGCTCCCTGAGACCAAGCTCGGGGACCTCTGAGACCAAGTTTGGGGGGCCCCTGAGACTAAGCTCACGGGGCCCGTAAGACCAAGCTTGGGGGCCCCTGACATCAAGCTCGGAGGTCCCTTGAGACCAACCTCGGGGGGGCCTGAGATCGAGCTCGGAGGGCCCCCTGAGACCAAGATCGAAAGGCCCGTGAGATTAAGCTCGGGGCCTCTGAGACCAAGCTTGGGGGCCCCTGAGACCAAGTCCGGAGGTCCCTTGAGACCAAGCTCAGGGGCCCCTGAGACCAAGCTCAGGGCCCCCTGAGACCGAGCTAGGGGCCCCTGAGACCAAGCTCAGGAGGCCCGTGAGACCAAGCTCGGGGGCCCCTGAGACCAAGTTCGGAGGTCCCTTGAGACCAAGCTCGGCGGCGCCTGAGACAAAGCTCGGGGGCCCTCTGAGACCGAGCTCGGAAAGCCCGTGAGACCAAGCTCGGGGGCCCCTGAGACCAAGTTCGGAGGTCCCTTGAGACCAAGCTTGGGCGCTCCCTGAGACCAAGCTCGGGGACCTCTGAGACCGAACTCGGGGGGCCCCTGAGACTAAGCTAATGGGGCCCATAAGACCAAGCTTGGGGGCCCCTGACACTAAGCTCGGAGGTCCCTTGAGACCAGCCTCGGGGGGGCCTGAGATCGCGCTCGGAGGGCCCCCTGAGACCAAGCTCAGGGGGGCCCCCGAGAGCAAGCTCGGAGGTCCCTTGAGACCAACCTCGGGGAGGGGGGGCTGAGATAGAGCACGGAGGGCCCCCTGAGACCAGGCTCAGGGGGCCCCGAGACCAATGCTCGTGTTTTCCAGTACAAAAGGTCAGCCCAAGGGGGGTCCGCGGACCCCAAGGACCCCCCCTTGGCTACGCCACTGCATTGTGATCTCTTCCAAGATGTCCTCTTTCAGTAAAGATACAATTTTTTCTTTGCCTACATCAACGAATGAGACATCAAAAGTTGGGTCATTGCCAATTTTTTCTTCAAATGGCCCCGGTATTTTAATATCCTTCATAATTATTTCAACAATTTTAATTGCAGAGCACTATCCTAACCTTAACTCATACAACAACCCAGGGCCTACTGATGCTGTTGCTGGACCGCCACTACTGCACGCTGCAGACTGTGGACATCAGAGAGCGGGCCAGTGTCACACAGGCGGTTCCAAGGGAATTCATCTTCTGCTTCAAAATGTTCGCAGTCTGAGGAACAAACTAGGTGACCTGCGAAACTGCGCTCCGGAGCTGAAAAAGCATGATATAATTGCGCTGACTGAAACCCGGCTGGACGACAGTGTGGGGACTTCAGAGCTGCAGTCCGCCCTCCCAGAGCACACGTGGCACCGCCGTGACCGCCCAACTCATGCAGGCGGTGTCGCCTGCGCCGTGAGAACTCTCTTGCATCCCACGAGAAGAGACGACCTGGAGGTAGCGGACACCGAGATTCTGGTTCTGGAGCTCCAGACTCTCCCAGCATCATTTTTATGCGTTGTGTATTGTCCTCCTGGGAACAACGATGTGTTGAAGCGAACTGTGAAAACGATCCAGGACATAGGAATGCGGTTTCCAGATAGGGCTTTATGTATTGTTGGTGACTTTAATGTACCAGATGTTAGATGGAGCATAGACAATGCTGCCCATGAAATACGGCCAGTATTTGTAAGAATGTCACAGCGTGCAACTTGTATTGTGGATGGTTTTGATCTGGCGGGACTTAAGCAACATGTGATTGAGCCATCAAGGGGTAACAACTTTTTAGGTCTTGTTTTTACTAAGAGAGTCGGTGCAGAGTCATTTGTAAGATCTGGAATTTTCGAATCAGATCATAAGGAGATCACTTGTAAACTCCTGTTCACCATTCGTAAGCGTCCTGTTGTCAACCGTACCACTGCTCTGAATTATAAAAGAGCAGATTTTGATGGGTTAAGAACGGCATTGCATCTGTTCCCTTGGAATCTTTTGCACGAAATGCAGCTGGACGATGCCGTAGACATGTTCTATGACGCACTAGAAGCCGCAATTCGTGACTTTGTCCCCACCGTTGTCCTGCGTCGTGGCTTTCCCCCGTGGTACGATGCTGCAGTCAAACAGGCACTTCGTGAGAAAGAGGCATCGTTTAAACGGAAGAAAAAACGCAGAACTCCAGAATCTGAAGTGGATTTTATCAACAAGCGTAGGCACTTCAAAGAAATATCCCGAGAAAAATATCAAAAGTATATTAAAGGCATGATTGGTGAGTTTAAATCTAACCCTAAACGGTTTTGGTCCTTCCTAAAATGTGTTCGTGGTTCTAAAAGTCAACTCTCTGTGCTCTCCGATAACGGTGCGGAGATAACTGGGGACTCCGAGCGCGCCAACCTTTTGAATCGCGCATTTGCGGACAAATTTACTGATCCTGATGTTGACGAATACCCTGCGGTTTCCAGCCTTGACCTTCCGTTGTTGGACCGTTTTGAGGTGACGGAGGCGAGTGTGCGCTGTGCGTTGGACGATTTGGAGGTACATAAGGCTTGCGGACCGGACAATGTGAGTGCACGGATAATAAAGGAGTGTAGGCAGCAATTGTTGGTCCCGCTTTACATACTGTTCAATAAGTCTGTGACGCACGGGGTATTCCCGGGCAGGTGGGCGGAGGCTAATATTGTTCCACTGCACAAAAAGGGATCTCGTAAATTGCTTCTAACTATCGATCGATCTCGCTCACCCCACTGTTTGGAAAATTATTGGAACGCTGTATATGTAACGCACTTCTAACCCATGTTCATCCTATTCTGGCTCCAAATCAACACGGCTTTGTTCCACGTAAGTCCTGCGACACAAATTTAGCATCTCTTTTGAAAACAGCGTGGGACTCCATTAATTTAAAAATACAAACTGACGTCATATACACAGATTACACTGCGGCATTCCAGAGTGTCAATCATAAATTGCTCATTCATAAGCTGAAACATTCGTTCCAAATTTCCGGCACTGCTCTCGATTGGCTTTCTTCTTATTTAGGCAATAGAAAACAGCGTGTAATTGTAAATGGAAAATTTTCAGATTGGGCTCCAGTACACTCTGGGACGCCTGAAGGCGGAATTTTGTCACCTTTGCTGTTTGCCCTGTTTGTTAACGATCTACCGTCCAAAATCAAGACGAATTGTCTCCTCTTTGCCGATGATGTTAAGCTCTTCCACCAAATTTCCTCTTTAGCGGACGCTGAACTTCTCCAGGCTGATCTCAACACTCCAACTGAATGGTCACATCTTTGGAAACTTCAACTTAACCCAGTTAAGTGCAAATCATTAACTATAACACTGAAACGCAATCCAGTTCTAGCCACCTATAAAATTCAAAACAATGCCCTTGAAAAAGTAAACTCAATACGAGATCTTGGAGTGTGGTTAGACTCAAAATTAACGTTTCAGGACCACATTGATCAAACCGTCAGTAAGGCAAACAGGGCACTTGGCCTGCTGATAAGGTCCCTCCAGACAGGCCATCCAGTGGGAGGAACGAGATAGAGATCAAAATTTAAACCGGACCCAATCTTGGCAGCTTATTTTGGCAATGTTCGCTCAATTTTAGAATATGGTTGCATTATTTGGGGAGGGGCTGCCAAGACACATCTAGACAGGCTCGAAAGAATACAACACAAATTTCTTATTTGGCTTTCAAACATTTCTCTCAATCACTCGCGGGGGCGCGGTAGCGGAGTGGTCAGCACTGCTGGCTCCCACGCAGCCGACCCGGGTTCAAGGCCCGGCGGCTTCCCTGAACAAGGAGCAAGCTGGCTCCCGAGAAACCCTTCCAACAGGGAAAGAGTTGGCGACGCCATATGACCCTGGCAGTTGGTGCGTCGATAAGCCCCAATAATTATTATTATCTCAATCACTCGCAGTCCCTTGACTACTCTGATCTTTTGGAACGTTTCAAAATTTGCAGTCTCGCTTCTCGCCGTCTGCAATACGACATCATGTTTATCCAGAAGATCATAACAGCCAAGACTGACTCTGCCCTACTGCTCGGGAGTTTGCCGCTGCGTGTACCACCTCGACACACCCGAGCTATGATCGGCACCTTATTTCATGTTCCGCATGCTCGGATAAATACGGTGCAGCGTGGACTGTTTTGTCGAGCGCCCAGCAATTTCAATGCACCCATGACTGCGCGCCCCCACACTGATCCGTTCAGGTGCAGTCACGCACAAATTAGGGGCCATGTAAGGTCTTTTATTAGAGCGACCCCTATCGCAAGAGATATTGGTAGGCTGTGAATTATTATTATTTGGAGAGCATGTAACTTAGTTTATTTATGATGGTGCTGGTTTTGTGATATATTTTTACCATGTATTATGCCTGATGTCTCTCCATTAGAGTTATATTTTATCGTGTCATTGTTGTATGTAAATCACCTTTTATTGTATTGTAATGTGAGTGTTTTACCATCTGGACTTGAGCTGTCACTGGGGCTTGCCCTGTTGCTCATCAACTCTTAATAAACTTAATAATAAACATACGTTATGTACAGAAACCGGTCTGCGGCGATAACTGTGTTGAAGCAAGTATTTTGTTGTTGCTGAAAAAATGACTTTTGAATTAAAAAAATTACCGGATGCTACCGGCCATCTCAGTAAAAATAACGTTAGATAACAGTCAGTCCCTCCCACCCGAGCTGAGACCTAGGACCATATATCCGGTTCGATTCCGATTAATTTGGTAGCCCGACCTCAGTCCAACTTTAATTTGACCTTGCCTAGTAAAATAATGTATCACTCGATTTTTTACTGCCACGAGTACTGTAATAACTCAACAATTCCCGTATTTTGTTTGGTTTGGAGGTTGCTAGTAAAAGAGTAAGCAGCCCGTAATATTATTAAGGTGCCAATCATCCTTGACCTAGGTTAACCCCAATGAAGGCCCAACATAAACATGGTGGGCAGTATCGATTTGTCAGACCAACAGCTATCAAGTGGTCGTTGAAAACTGTCCTGTTTTGCCTCTTGAGCGGGGCAATTAGCGTCTAAATAGAGCCTGGGTATATTTCAGCCTGAGTAACTGCTATCCACTGCTCGCGCCGAGGAACGCAGTAGCCGCCGCCTTCCGCTGACTAGCGTGTGACGTAAGAACGATGCTAAACGGCTGTGTTCGCCCGTGGACAGCAGCGCTGACGCCAACGACTGCAAAGGTTTCATGTGTTTCACTCACCGTAATTTCATGTGAAAACGCTCACCGTAATTTGTGAAAACATTACGCAGCGATAAGCATGCAAGCATGCATCGATAACATTACGCATACAGCATCGATAAGCATGCAAGAACTACAAGTACTGTTACTTGAAGGTCTACACTACGCAATTACAACAAGCATCTCTGCGCGCGGCTGCTGCCGGGAACTCTTGACCACAGATACACGCCAACGCGAGCCGAAGGTGTCGTAAGCCCCCTTCCCCTCCCCCTCCTCCAGTGGTCGACGCTGATTGGCTGTCATCAGCGGCGAGCAGGCGAGAGCAGTGAAGGGCAGTAAAATCGTGCACCGTGAACATGTCCTGGAAATAGATATGCCTAAATTCGTGATGTTTGGTGGTGTGCCCTAGCTTCCAGCCTGACCCGGAATAGGGTGACATGACCATGAAAGCGCCATTCAAGCGCATTTGACAAAATGGTTCTAGAGCCATGTTTACCTTTTTATAAATGTTGTCCAAGTTGTTCCCAGTAAGTACAGCTGCTGGAGTCGGAGTCTCACCAGTCATCAAGGGAATTGTCACGGAGAACCCGACTCCACCACCTGAACGAGCAACTCCCGAAATGATGGGTTGATTTATAAGCCGAAGTTTTACGTCCAACAAAGCACAGGGTCGGCCGCCTGGCTCAGGTCACCCTCTCACCATTCAGTTGCCCGCCAACCTACAACGGGCAAACTATTCAGCGCCGGAGCGTCTTGGGGGAACCGATCCCAAGCCTGGAGTGGACATGCACTGCCACTGCATGTTTCTGAACAGCGGACTGCAGCCCAACGCTCTACCAACTGAGCTACCGGGGCGGCAATATTGAGCTCTAGTGAGCTCAATATTGATTTGACCAACAAATTACTTCCATAACTTCGGTCGCAGCTGGAACGGGCTTACGATCGCTTTCTTCAACGTCTTGTTAGCCGTCTCAACTTATGGTTTGAGGGGCTTTGTTTTAATCACCATTAGGTAGGTGGTTCATAGCCTCCACCCATACGTTGGTTCAACAATTTTCTCTCGGACCAGGTTCTTCAACAAGTTCCAGTGCTTTTGAATCACACAAATACCAATTATGGGGGCTCATCGACTCACCAACCATCAAGTTCATACAATTTTTTACCGTTGGGAGGAATTCCGGGAGATTTTATCACTCCTTGCGCAGGGAATCTGCCAGGGATTGATTGAAGCCGTTTCAACCATTGCACCTTTCATAATGTGTCGCTGGGTTTGAAGAAGACGAGCTCTGGAAGAGCACGAAGAGGCGCATTTTGATAATAAAAAGGCAGTTGGATTTTCTTAATCGGGTTTTTTAGATCCTGCCTTTCACCACAACTCTGCATGGAGGGTCATACCGACCTTCAGAAAAGTCTTCAGTAGCTTTAAGTGAATGAGGAACATGTATTTGGTTGTTCATGACAAGAGGGGCACTGTTTTCGCGGTGGAAAAATCTGAAGGGCCCTGGACCACCAGAAGCAGTTAGGGACAAAAATAGTCCTTAATTTGAATGCAAAAATACCCTGTGCATTAATTGCCTAGAACCAGGCTCAGTAACCACTATTGTATTTACTATTTTATTACACAGTAATCACTATTTTTACATTATATGAATCCTCTCAAACGTACGCTGTGCTGCACTGGGGTCACATTGTATTGATACTTTTTCCATCTCCGGAAACGACGTAATTGTGTGAGTTAGTGGCACTAATAGGATAAGTTATACTTATTTCAATTAAAGATAAGTTTAAGACATTTTTTACAGTCGTGTCCTGGGCGCGGAGCTGGCCGGACGCCCCCGCTGCGCTCTCGGCAAGGTCAGCGGTCGGTTACCTGTGCGCCGAGCTATGGCCTGCCCCTCGGCCTAGCGAGTGACCCACCAGGCAGGGCATGGATTGTGAAAACGGTGACTATTAATCGATTTAAGTGGCGGGGACTGTTGTGAATCTGTGAATAATGGCTACCGAGTCAGATTTTGATGAAGAGGTCGTTACAGCCGATGCTGCTACCTCCGGTGACGAGCGTACAGTGAGTGAGAGAGCCAGCCGAAAAAAGCAGCTTTCAGTGCCGGACCTGATGCGCCGTTCAGAGGCCAGGAAAGCAAAGCGAGCGACCCCAGGTGAGAACTTCTCTTCTCCTCCAAACAGTGACGTGCCTTCTGCAAAACGGCGGTCAACTAGAAACTCTCCGCCAGCTCCTCCGATAAGTAGTGAGCTTTTGGACGTCATACACCGTATGATGGATGGCGCTGTTGGAAAGGTTATAACAGCGTTTAACTCGAAGTTTGATGCAATGGAGAAATGTCTGAGTATCTTGGAGGCTGAAAATGTCGAAAAAGACAAAGAGATCAATCAACTGAAGTCCAGACTGTCATCGCAGGAATCCAAGATGAAGGATCTAGAAGAACAGGTAGAGGGCATGGATAACAACAGAAGGCTTTCATGTCTCACCTTTACCTGCCGAGATTTCGAGGTCAAACACCGAGAGGAAAATCTATACGAAAAGATTGGTAGAGACGCTCAACCGACGGCTCCCGAACCTTCGTCTCACCGAGACAGATATCAGTATCGTCCACCGCCTTCCCTCAGACAACAAGGTGATAGCCAAGTTTGTGCGTCGATGTGTCCGAGACAGAGTGTTTGAGAGTCGCTTCGAGCTCATGGGAGCTGCAGCAGCCGGCGGTAGTGCAAATGGTCGGAGCTTCACGACCGGGCGACAGATGGCACCGCTATACATCGGAGAATGTCTAACGCCGGCAAATAACGCGATCTTTCAAGAACTTCTTCGTGCCCGGCGAAGTGAAAATGGTGCCGTGATCTCATCGGTGTTCACCCGTCGTGGAACCGCGTGGTGCAAAACGGAGCGTGGAGGTGCGAGCATCCGAGTGCCCGACGAGAAGACCCTCCGTCGCGTGCTCCGCGGTGCACGTTTTCCACCGCCGGCAAAGCGACCAGCAGGATCTACCAAAAACACATCTGTGCTATCTGGAGAAGACCGACCTCAGCAGAGTGGAGCCCGGCGAGACTTCCCTGTTCCAGAAGTACGCTCTTCTCCTTCAGCTGACCCGGCGCGTGTCACTGACGGAGAGCGCGCTGGCACGAGTGATGTTGCGTCGGGACGTCAAAGAGACCACCTTCCCGGTCCTAGTCGGTAAAGTGACTTCAAGAATCAAAGCGGTGAGGCCCTTGATTTGGTTTTTGTTGCGAGAAAAGTGACACTTTTTGTGCTATGTTTTCCTTGAAGCATCCAAGAGACTCGTTTCTAATATGTGCTGTGTTGCGTAATGTGTAGCAGTTAAAACACACATCATATGGCTGATAATTACCTCCAGATGCAGTAATGGATGTTCAGGTCATACAAAAAATTATGCTCTTTCATCTCAGTTTTTTTCTCTCATGTCTGAGTCTTTATTTTTCCACGTGAACGGTGTAAATTTATAAACCCTACTACACTAAACGCTGGGAAAGTTAACTGAAGTCAGCACAATGTCTCACATTATGGCTAGCTGGAGTGTTTTGTATAGCTAGACATGATGCATCACAATAAGCTAACAAGCGAAGCTAAAGTTTTGAACACGGTGCTTGCTGTCTGTACATTCCACGCTCTAACCTATAACTTATGGCTGTTTCACTGCAGAAACAACAGGGCGGCATTCCGGTTTTTCGGGCGGCATTCGTGGCGCCCTCGTCGCGGCCGCGGCTTCGGTTGGAGCTCCTCCTCTTTGTGTTCACTTCACTAACAGTTAACTTCCGGGCTGGGCCGCGGCGGGGGCGTCATCGTGGCCGTCAGTGCAACAGGTAATGTAAAACAATATGGCAGTGTTGCAGATTATACTATCTTCATTGTTCAGTATATAACCGGTGTCAAAATTAGGTATTTAAAACCTGAACACCAAGCTCTAAAAACCAAGTCAATAAAACTGTGTTGTACTCGTATCCTACAGAAGGTTGCTGAAATGTGTTGAAGTCATGGACTTACGCTGCTCTGTAATATTTGTAATATGCTTTAGTCCCCGACCCATGCCCCCTGCCTGCAGGGATGCACGCAAACGCCACCTATCAAAACAGTTGGTTTACTGTGAGCAGGGAGTTTTGTCCGCCAAGTTCCCTAGCGGCTTGTCGCGTACTCCATTTGTCGGAGCTGCTGCGATAGATGTCGCTGGTGGTCGTATGTCGAGTGTCTCTTTATAGTCCCTTCGGACAACAACAGTTCAAGGCCCAGTCACAACTATTAATACACACACATAGGCTTCGGCCGTACATGCACACATATACACACAACGTTGCTGTCTACACCTTGTATGATGAGCAAACATTTTGGTGCATTTACAATCATTATGCTGGTTCACTTATCAGGCGTATTTTCCTAGTCAGCAAAGCCTCCCTTCTCTTCGCATGACAGAACTGAAGTTCATGAGTATGAACTGTAGAGGACTTGGATCGCAGAACAAAAGACGAGATGTGATGCACTTCCTGAAAAAATCCCCCGCTGATATAATATTTCTACAGGATACGCATTTGACCACACGTACTATTCCGTATTTTGATATGTTGTGGAATGGCAAGGCCTACCACTCTTGCAAATCTAACTTTAGCCGAGGTACTTCAATATTAATCAGAAGTTCAGTTTCACATAATGTGATTGTCGAGGAGAGCTGCCCCGAGGGTAATTTTAAAATTATTGTCTGTGAGATACAAATGAATAGGTACACGTTAGTTAGCGTATACAGTCCTAACGAAGATCAACCTGAATTTTACGAAGGTCTAGAAAACTGTTTAGAAGCTTCACTCTCGGAGAATATGATAATTGGTGGTGATTGGAATTTTGTTTTAGATAGGACTCGAGATTCCAACTATGTCTACGATAATAACAAATCAGCAAAATCGCGTTTCCTAGAGACAGTAGCAAAATATAATCTAATTGATGCATGGAGACAATCTCACCCGCATGAGATTCAATATACTTGGATAAAACAAAACCCTTTAAAATGGGGTAGACTAGATATGGTATTTATTAGTGACCACCTTCAAAGTAAACTTACCAAGTGCGAGATCGAATCAAGTTACAGAACTGACCACCGAAGCGTAGTTTGTTCATTAAAGGACTTAAATTCAGAACGAGGCACATATCTGTGGAAATTTAACGAAAGTCTTTTAACAGACCCAGACTATACATTGGCTGTAATTAACTGCATAAACCAGCAGATTAGTCAATATGCAATACCTTTATATACTGAAGAGTTTCTTGCTGACACCACCAATTACGATAAAATAGAGTTTACAATTGATATTGGTTTGTTTTATGAAACGCTTCTTATGATGATACGAGGAGAAACTATACAGTTCTCGAAACGGAAGGCACGACGTGTTAGAGAAGAAGAAGCCAAAATTATGAAAGAAATCACAGAACTTGAAAATAGCTTCACAAAAAATGGCTCTGGTGCGCATGCAAATAAAATTTCGTTAGCACAGGACAAGCTGGAACGGATTCGATCCCCAAAAATTCAAGGTCTGATTACCAGATCAAGAGTAAATTGGTATGATCAAGGTGAAAAGTGTACAAAATATTTCCTGTCCCTTGAAAAGCGAAATGCTTCGAAAAGAGCGATAGTTTGCTTACGAAATGAAGATCAAATATTTACAAAAAAGCGCGATATTCTTCGAGAATTTACTAACTATATGACTACCAGATATAAAAGCAACGACGAAAGCTCTGACTCAAATGAATACTTTCTCAGGAACACAGTTCAGAAGTTAACTGTTGATCAGAAAACGGTCTTAGAGAAACCTTTGGACCTTGTTGAACTAACAGAAGCCTTGATGTCAATGAAAAAGGAAAATCTCCTGGTTCTAATGGTTTCACTGCGGCCTTTTTCAAACATTTTTGGAATCATTTGGGAGTTTTTGTATTGAAGGTTTTCAATCATGGCATGAAACGTAGTTCCATGATCGAGTCATTTCGTGAGGGAATCATCACCTTAATACCTAAGCCGGGCCAGAATCCTGAGTCATTTAAGGCATGGAGACCTATATCTTTACTAAACACTGACTTTAAGATTATTTCTGCAGCAATCACAGCTCGGCTGAAATCTGTAATGAGCACTCTTATATCCCCATCGCAATCCGCATACATAAAAGGTCGTTATATTGGTGAAAATAGTAGATTGGTTTATGACGCTATCGACTTTATCCATGAGAACAAAAGGAATGGAATAATACTAGCTGCAGATTTTGAAGCCGCCTTCGAAACCGTGTCTTGGCCATTCATGATGCAAGCTCTCAAGGCGTACAACTTTGGAAACAATTTCATTTCCGTGATTAAGAGTGTTTACATGAATAATAACAACTTTGCACGCATTATGCTTGATGGTTTTTGGGAGAAAAGATCCACCTGAATCAAGGAATTCGCCAGGGGGATCCAGCCAGCGGATACCTCTTCAACCTTGTAGTCGAGCCGCTAGCTATACAGCTTAAAGCCTCTCAAAAATTCACAGGACTCAGGATAAATCATAACATAGAATTCCGAGTTTCACAGTACGCTGACGACCTGATCGTGTTTCTAGAAGCCAACGAGAGCTCCTTAAAAGGTGTAGTAGAAGAAATAAACCATTTTTCGTCTTTCTCAGGACTGCGCCTCAACATCGCAAAAACAAAATGTTTACCCATTGGCTGCATTAGTGATTCACTAGTATCTAATTCACTTGGGATCAAATTCGTCGACGAATTGAAAATACTCGGGATAGTATTCAATAAAACGAACACAAATATCTCCTCGAGAAACATAGAAAACAAAATGTTATCCATAAAAAGTGAAATAGCACAATGGAACCGAAGAAACTTATCGCTGATTGGAAGAGTCACTGTGATCAAATCATTATTGATGTCAAAGCTGGTTCACATTCTAACGGCGTTACCAAACCCATCAGATAAGGTGATTAAGGAGATAGAATCCGTTTTTCATTCCTTTTTATGGAAGAATAGGAACGATGCAGTAAAACGCACGAAATCAGTACAGCAGTATTGTCATGACGGCATCAACATGATAGACATCTTAGCGTTCATCAAAAGTATGAAGATAAGCTGGATGAAACGACTTCATTGGTCACAGAGTGATTGGTCATTATTAACAAAATCTTTTGTCCCCTCAACTGAACAAATCCTCACGTTCGGCACCAAAAAGATAAATAAAATAGCAAATGATACAACTAACGTGTTTTGGAAAGAAGTACTACAGGCGTGGGCCCAATTCATCCAAATATATCAGCCCCTTGATGAACAGATTCTGACCGATACTATCTGGTTCTCAAATTTCACTAGATTTCAAACGAGCATTGTTAACAAGTGGAACGATAAAGGGTTAAGATTCATAGGTGATTTGATAAATGTACATACCAGTCAATTATATACGCTAGGTGAACTCCGACACAAGTATAATGTTTCAATGACTTTTATGTGCTATCAAGCTCTAAAACATAGTCTACCCACCAACATTAGAAACAGTAGTAATCTTCCACATTTCAGACTGCCCACGATACCATATCAAATAACTTTAATGGGCACCAAGATTAACTTGAGTCGATTAGCATATCGCGAATTTGTTGTTGCCCTGCGGGACAAATACCAAGATGCCCAACAGGCGTGGCAAAACAAATGGCAAAGTGATGGTGTCACTCCATATGAGGGTAGTATCCACAGCCTCCGCATGGCAACGAAAAATACTTATCTTCAGTCTTTTCACTACCGAATCATCACGCGAGCGATTGCCACGAACAGGTTTCTGTACACCATAAAACGAAATGATAATCCTTTATGCACATTCTGCTCAAACTCAATAGAATCATTGGTGCATCTTTTCTGGACATGTCCTCTTGTTCAATGTTTCATTCAAAATTTACGGAGGAGCCTTAATGACAATTTTGAAATAACGTACCAACTAGAAAAATCAAAGTGGTTCTTTCCATCACCTGAAGATTGTTCTAAATTGGAAATGTTGGTGATAACAACAGCTAAGTCGGTAATTTACAAAGCCCGTGTCAGAAGAAGTCGTCCCACGACTGACAATTTCTTCAACATTCTGCGACTTGAAGCGGAAAAAGAAAGAGTTTCGGCTATGCAGAAGAACAAAGAACTCCTTTTTAGGGAGAAATGGGGAAATCTTATCAGGGTACTGAACTTATCTGTAGCATAAAACTCATCTACAGGTTAAGCAGCAACGTCTACATCCACACCTACACGCAAGTACACCCACAACCCACACGCACCTTCCATCCCCCTCACACGCAATAACACACCTCATCGCACGCAAATACACGCATCCCCTCTACACAGACACAAACACACACGCACACACATACCTACACAATGTCATCGCCTCATTTTGTATCATCATATATCGTAAATGTTTGTGTTACGCTGATCAAACTGCAATGCAGCTTTGTGTTTCACTTTCACCCTTGATCTGAAACGAATGATGTTTGTTTTGTATCACAAATGTATATAAGACACATGGATTAGAGTGGAATATGAAAAATATCATTTGAAATGAAGAAATAAATGGACCCCTTAAGTGGGGAAAAGCGGAAAAAAAGACATTTTTTACATTTTCTTTTAAGGGTTCAAGGCTCAATAACCCATCACTAATAAGCTCATTTGCCCTTGTGTTCCTCGAAACTATGACTCTTTTTCTATCATTTTTTAATGGCTGCTATTTTTCGTTTTTGCAAATTGTTTTCAAGTTGTTGCAAGTTAAATTTTAGGATTCTGAGTCTCACTAGAGTCATCAAGGGCCTTTTCACACAGACCTCGACCCCAACACCCAAACGAGTAACTCCCACGATGAAGGGTTAATTAAGGAACCAAAGTTGAACGTCCCACAAAGCATAAGGACGGCCGCCTACCTCAGGTTACCCTCTCACCAGTCAGTTGCCAGCTGACCCACGGTACTTTTTTTTTACTTTTTACTGCCTGTGTTTTTTTACTGCCTGTGGAAAACCCAAGGAGGCCGGTTGCCCGCCCCCTCGTGTGGGCGTGTGTTAATTCTCATACTCTGACACTTGCACGATGAAAATTTCATAAAGACTATGCAATATCATTGCAAGCAACCGATTGCAAAAGCAATCGTTTTGTTTGCGGTGTTAAACATAAGGATGCACTCATGCAGTGGTCAAAAGCCGTCTGCATACTTATCTTAGGTGCTGGACAAATTTGAATTTATAGTAAGAACGAATTTTTAAGTTTTTATCAAAATATAATTTATGAAGCAAAATTTTTGAGGCGTCAAAAAGGTCAACTTCAGCTGCGAAGAGTTCAAGCTAGGTCACAAAGAAAAGGTCAAGCGAATTAAAAGTAAAAGTTGTTAAAATCTTAAATTTTCTTTTTCCAAAATAATGTATGGTTCAAGACGAGTTCAATGATATACAAAACTTGTTAATCAGGCAATGCGTCTGAGAGCTATGGAGCATCAAAGATGAGTCTACAAGGTGACCTCCCCGAAAATGCCTCGGGCTATAACTCGGTCACCGTTGGTCGGAGCGGGCTAAGATTCTCACAGGCGTGTTCCTGGCCCACAACTACCCCGGAGACAAAGTTTGAGAGTTTGTCTAGACATGGTGGTGTCAAATTGAAATATTTTTGGTCGTTTTGTCCTGGAATGCCTCAGCTTTCATACAAAGACAAGTGGTATAATATCAAAACATCAGAGGTAGATGCAAGAAAGCAAAATAGTGGGACAAGATGCATATTGCTAATGTTTAAAAGGGATGTAGAACATATCTTTCTCAGCTATTGATTCTTTTTATTTTGCCCTGCCTTTATCCACCATGCCATTCTGAATGATCTTGTCGCTTTGATCCACCTATGGAGAAGTTTCCTCTATTCAGTCTTGGATGCTTATCCCATGAATTTCATCTAGTATACTAAAAATAACTTTGCACATGCGTCAAATCCTCTGATCATAATATCTATGCACGCCTATGGCATATTCTCTTCATAAAATATAGGGTCTGGTTACTATATTGTATGGTATGGTTCCTTTTATTCCTTCCGGGTATCCTTTAAGCAGTCTAAATAGTCCTTTCACTCTGCAAGAGAACAATCCAATTAAATCTGAAATCTCCCGCCCCATTTCGACCTGCTGGAACCACATGTGTCAGAAAATTAAATGGAAATGTAAATTAACCATCATGTACCATGATATTCATGACACCCAAACATTCTAAATGCTCCCAATGTTGTTACGGACGGCTTTGTTGTACGAAGAACGCACCGTACGCAATAAAGCTCGGTTTGTGATTAGATTCTCCTTAAATAGCAAGTCATAGTTCCACCTCTGGTGAATACATTATTTCAAATCCTGGTTAGAATCTGCCACATTTAAAAAATCTGAAGGTTTCAAAGGCCTATTGCAAACCGTTCTGAGATATCCTGGAAAACATGGGAGACGGACAGAATCCGCTCCCCAGCCCTGGCAGAAATAGGCTTAAACGCCAACGATGATGATGAAAAGGTCAGCATGCTTTAGCACGTGAGGACCGTCGTGAGGGCACGCTTCAGGAGCCAGTCATGTCCGGGGTATCACATCAACCTCGCCGTGTTCTGTTCAGGCGGCGCGTGCGAGGCTCAGCTGACCAGCTGGGCCTGCTTTGTCCGTCTCAGGAGTGCACGGGCGGATCCAGGGGTGGACTTTCCCTCCCCCATCGACCCTCGACGCTCCCCGAAATGGTCAATTCCCCTCCCCCGCCCTTGAAAGGTCAATGGTGCCCCCCTGAAACGTCGCTTTCCATTTCCCTTCCCTCGGATGTAAGTATCAGCGCCCCAACGAGAGGACTTGGCGCCCACCTGATGAACTTTGCGGTCCAAAAGTGACGCCCCTCTCGTCCGGATGGTGCTTCCTCGACCATGTGCCCCCTACTCCCGATCGGCAATCCTGGATCCGTCTATGCAGAAGTGCATCATTCATTGAATTTACAGGAGGTTTGCCCACGCTGATACCCACGGGCCCAGCGGAAGATGAATTGGACTCCTTGACTGACACGAGCAGACCAAAGTGTCAGCTCATCGTTAGGTAACGATCAATTCTGATACCCGGGGTTACTGAATGCTGCATAGTAAAAGCAGGGTGAACGAACAATGAAGTGAACCGACTGGTAATGAAAGACAATTGTCTGGGCTATGCAGTGGCACCATTTTCGATTTTATACCTTCGACACCTCTGCTAAGACAGCGTTTTACTTTACGGAAACTGGTCTCACCGCCGTGATCATTAGTGATTGAGTCGGGCGGGCTCCAGTGGCATAGGTTCCCCGGATCTCCGCCAGGTGGCAAGCGTCGCGACGCCCGATATTTGGCTAAATTTGTAGGAAAAACGCTCTTATCTAATAAGGATCAGAAACAAAACCTTAGCTTCCAACGGTTTCGTATGTAATCGGATCTTGGCTATCACGCCATGCCCAATTCTACTCTGGGCTACGTGCCGGTCATCGGCCCATTTCAGATTCATACCCTCGTGTCAGTATCTTTTAACCATTACAAGAAGCGCAGAAATCGGTGACGAATTCAGAAAGCCCCTTCCAAGAGGGACATTCCCTTAGCACAAGTCTTAAGTACGAACAGTTTCGTATGCAGCGGAAAATGGGCTATCGATTGGTATGCCTTCACATTCAGTGCATTTTGCCAGAGATCGGCCCATTTTAAGATGCGAAGACCTTTCTACCCGTGCGAGTAGAAATATTTTCGCATTTTAAAATGGGCCGATCTCCGGGAAAATGCACTGAATGTGAAGGCATACCAATCGATAGCACATTTTCCGCTGCATACGAAACTACGCGTAGCTAAGACTTCTGCTAAGGGTATGTCCCCTCTTGGAAGGGGCTTACTAAGCCTCCACCGGCCTAGATTTCTAAGATTTCCGCTGGGCAGCAAGCGCCTGCGGTACACACAATTCGGGTTCAATTTGCGGAAAAATTGGTCTTCCAAAACCTTCTTTACTGAGAAGCAGGCCTAACACCGTGCTTACGCACAATTTCGTGAGCAACTGGACCTCGGCTTATATCTAACTCGTCGTAAAGCTGCTGGCAGATCGATGGCCCATTTCAGATTCATACCAGCACAGCAAAAAATCTTAACCACTCCCGGAAGCATATGAACCAGAAAATAAACTCTTCTCAGCCATTCGCTATGAAAATATATCCTGAGAAGAGGTCTGAAGTACGCACAGTTTCATATGAAGGGAACATCGGATGAATTCTGTTATTGTCTACATAGGCACATCGTGAACTGCGGTCTTAGGCACATACATATAGTTTCGATGCAATGGAAAAAGGCAATCAAACTTAATTAATTCCCATTCGGATAATTTACACGGAGGTCATCCCAATAAAAGTTCCAAATGCTTTCATTTCCCACAGCAAGCTTCCAACAGCCAGAACTCGTCAGATTTCTGTTAGGCATAGGCGCAGGGATTTTTTCCAGGTTGGTGGTGGGGGCAAAAGTTGTAACCAATGGTGGGGCCAAATACGATTCGGTCTATCACTTGATTTGTCGACAGAAAAGTACGGAATCGGCTCAAAAGAGCACAAAGAGGGCCCTGCTTGTTACAGAAAAGAGTGCTGAAGAGGGCTTAAGAGGGCCCTGTCTGGTATAAAATGCCAAATTTGGCCACAGAGCATAGTGCGGGCGAGCCGCACTTCGCGCGGCTCGTGTCCTCAGGAGGACCATTCGGGCCCTCAGGGAAGGGCGGCTGTCCCTGCCGCCCCCTTGGCTACGCCCTGAACCACTTCACAACTACGGAAAGTAGAAACACAAGTCTCATTAGCTTACTCTGTAGATATATCCTAAAGCTGAACTCTTAAGTACGCGCAGTTTTCTGTGCAGTCGGTGACTAAAAACTGAAAATATTCTGGTATGATTTTAAGGTAAGTAGTTTTACCTTCAAGTCGGCATATTTAAAAAGCAAAGGTTCTGCCCGCTTATCCGGTCAGCCAGCGATGACCGAAAGCCCCGTAAACCCTGTTGGGTCACACCATAACACCTTGTTACGCTTTATTTGATCCAGCATATAGGCTATCATCTAATATTCAGTTCTTGGTTTGATCATTTGTATCCGTTCATATATTGACTGACACTCCTGCATGTAACATAGTGCGTACACCGATACATGCCTGTAAGACACCGACCTAAAATAGACCAGTGGCAATTTTAAAGTAAAATTAACCAGGCTCCCCAAGCACGGGGCCCCTTTAGTTACGCCGGTGGGCACCCAACCAACCATTAGCAACTCAAGAAATGTAAAATAGTGAAACACAAGTAAGATAGACACCCGCCGTCCACATCGAGCGGATGAAACGGCTGAGCGGAAGGACAGAGCGGAGGTACCGGTGGGGAGGGGATCCACCCGGAGGTATGTGGGGCTCTCCGACCCATCACTGGGGGGAGGGGACAGCAGGTCCGCAGTGGCGGCTGAATAACGCTACAGTCCCGGAATGTCAGGCGCACTACCCGATGGGCGGCACGCCGACCCCTTCCCCCTCCCCTCCCCCACCGCCAGCCGCCGCGCGGGGTTTGTTGGCGTGTCGGACGGGCGCGCCGGCCCAACAGACCCGACCGCCGGGGCAGGCCACGGCCGCGAGATCGCTTGCGCGTCAAGGTATTGGGGCATCCCACGACAAATCGACCAAGCGATAGCACCTTACATGTCAGACTTTGATGAAAATTTGTCACATCGGTTTTGCGAGGCGCAGACTATCGCTGTGATATTATTAGCTGCGCCCGTTTAATGGTTTTTGAGTTGTGGCCTCGGGCACTTTTTTGGACCCAATGAAAAACCTTACTTTTCCACTTGCCATATATTAGAGACTAATAATTAGCATTATATTAATTGTAGATCCCTTGAGTCGTTAAGACCCAAATCAAATATGATGACGTCTAAATTTAAGTTGACAAAAACAATCAAACATTGCCGTTTTACCGGTGACCTAGGGTTGGGTTACGCGACTTGGTACTGATTAGAGTTATAAAATGTACTGTTTTTTTTAATTATTCAGTGGCTTATCCGTTGTAAGAATTGGCAGCAGGATTTTTTATAATTGTTTGATGACATTTTAAATAAGTGATGCAAGAACAATGTATGTATGTACATACCTAACTGTTCAATGCCTTCCATTGTATCATATCCGTCCTAGCACCCCTCAATGGGCCTGTTATGGGAATTAAATTTTCAGCGAGAGATGACCTTCAAAGAATAAAATAACCCGTAATATCCCTCTGTCTTCCATTATTTGTTTGTTTTAATATGAGCCCCACAGGGGAAAAATTTTCTCCCTGCTGGTTTTCCCAAGAAACGCAAACAAGAAGAAACAAAGGACAGCACAACTTACAGTGCCTTATTCCCAATTCGTGTTATGCACCTGACTAAATTTTCTGTCAGGTCATGCCAGATACAGGAGCTATTCAAGGGCAAGCAACCCAACCTCAGAACCCAATATAACAAGTTTCACGCTGCGTCAAAGGAATATCTGGCAACCGATCAGTTCCAAACAATAGTAGGGGAGACCAGGGCAAAGCGGTCACCCTAGTGATATTTGCTCAATTTTGAAGAACTTTTAATCCCCATTTCTTATGTTTTGTACCATGATTTTGTCCCATGTTCAATTCTGAAGACACTAGAGGGGACAAAAAGGCAAAAAAATACAAGATATCTGCACAGGAAACCAAAAAGTAAACCAAAGTTATTTTGACCACTTTGCCCCAAGCACGGGCTTATTTTGCCTCGATTCTTTGTTTGCAAGATATTTGGCATGTATACTTTTCAGTTTGATATAATTTTAGTATATAATTGTACATAAATGCTTAGATTCACTTATTTAATATGATAGCGTCTGCGGAGTGGCAATATTGCTATCCCCTCCCCGCTACTCAGTTTCCAAACGCTCTAGCATTAAATGTTCCTATCTGACGGTAAAAATGTTTTGCGACAGGCCTCTTTGCGACAGGCCTCTGTGGTATGCTGCTGTGCCCAACATGGACGGTTAAGGAGCTTCCAGCACCAGAAGACCGACGACTTTAATAGACAAAGTCGCATGTTACAATAGTCGTGAGTTGAATAGGAACGCATGCGTTGATCCTATCCGGGTGGAAATATTCTGATTTGCGTAGAGGGTTTAAGCGATGGAATAGAGAATTTTGTGGCGGTCGAAAGATTGCTGTCGTTTGCTTTTAATATCAGTCGTTTAAGACACAAGTCAAATGCTGGCTGCCACGTCTGCAGATAACGTTATTTCAATTTATGTGTAAAATTTCGGTCTGGTTTATCAAACCCACAAGAAGCGAAAGAAACACGCGTATAATTCTGCATCCACGATGATCGCTAAGGCTTCCTCGCCATTCACGAACCAAGGCGCCCACTAAAGGTATGTACGTGCCACACACGAAAATGATATCCTCTGCAACAACCCCCCTCCCACATGTATCGTGAACCCACTAAGGCATATTGCGCAGCGTGACCGGCCATCACCTTTTTGGATTTAGGGTTAGTCTCTGTACAAAAGATATTTCTCATTTCCATTGCCATCAGTTTTAAGAACTGGCGTCTCGGTTCGCCTCTCTGGCTCGGACCAGCCCTCGCACCGTTGGTGTTCATTCTTGGTCTTTCATTCCATGCCTCTGCATCGACCCCTAGCTGATCCTCAGGGTGCCTGCTTTCTCCACCTGTGGTTGCTTTCCCCTCTGGCACTTTCTCTGCATATGCACCAACTATTTAACTAGGTTGGGGCCCTAGCTCAATTTAGGGGCGCCCCAAAGGTCGGTGTATATTGGGTCTCAGAACATCTCCAGGGGCCATTTAAGCTCTGGTCCCCAGCTCAGCTCAGGGGCCCTATAACTGTGCAGCGGCCCAGACCAGCCCAGGGGCTACCCAGTTCAACACAGGGAGCTCAAGATTGGCTTAGGGCCCACCTTAGCTCAGGGGCCCCAGGTAGGATCTTAACACGCGCATTGACGGGGGCGGGTACCCGCCCCCGGCTTTCTCGAAGGCAGTATAAAAACGGCGGCGCGTAGCGCCGCCGTACTTGGCCTACCTTTTTCCTCATCATTTTCACAACTTGTTTTCTTCAAAATTGTAAGGTTAGGACATCTCAGGTCAGGTCACCAGTACAGGTGGAGCGACCTGACCTCAAAAAAGTTTAAGATAGCATAAGCAGGAACAGGATGAACTTATCCGATTGAAACTCGTACCACGCAATGACCCCACTGAGTTATCTAAAATATGTTCCGAAATTTTTGATATCGATGACCTAAGGTCAGGTACGAGCCATGACCTCTCCATTGGAAATGCATGGGAAAAATGGTTTTAACTGAATAACACAGTAATGAATAAAGATAGAGCGTTTATTTAAACTGCATTAGATTTTCCTCGTCATTGCGGTTCTAATGATATGAATTTTGCCCAATTTGAGCTTGACCTGACCTCAGGCCAGGTCATGTTATATATCATTCGATTTGGCTTGCTGCGAGGATTCATAGAGTTCAAATCGTTTTGCTCTATCTCTACTTGTTTAGATGTAATGGCCAAAAACTTAATTTACATGTTATCCCTATGACGGCTTGTTTTGTCCTCTAGTGACCCTAAATGTGACCTGACAAAAAATGGTTTAAATATTTTCGATGGAGTAGTGGATGGGTCATCCAACGCCTTTTACCGTTTTTCGCTACCTAGCGCGGTTGTCGAGATCTTAAGGGCGGGTACCCGCCTGACTCGCTAATTTGGGGGTTTGTCTAGAAGCCGAGCATTGTCGCCTGCGCTGCTTTTGTCCTACAATTAGCGGCCGTTGATGTGTATTTCGATAAATGTTTTGCCATGGGCGGTTCCAGGAGTTCATAATGGGGGTCTACAATGTTTTCCATTCGAACCTTCCAAAGTGAATATACTGCCTACAGAATGGACGGGAGGGCTAAACATAACCATGCATTGAGCCGATATGTGTGTTATATAATGATAGGAAGCCATCGACGTGCTCAGGTACCGTAATTAGGGGTGAGGGGGGGGAGTTCACTCACACTCAAGTTCATTTTAGTGTTGTGTCTGCATTGAATGGGGCAGAGCATCGAAGATATGCATTTAATCCTTACACCAAATTGACACAATCCATCCATAGGTGGATCCAGGAGTGTTCCCCGGGGCGAGCAGAGGTGGATAAAGGCGGGGTAATTTGAAAAGTAGCCATACCTGAAAGGCGGGGTTGTTTGTCTTACCCTACTTCTTTGCCTCCCTGAATCCACATCTGACATATGTTTGGCATTTGATCATTTTGTTTGACATAAGAGATATCACACTCTACCTGGCGTATGTATTTCTGCAAAAAGACGAGCAAAAATCATATAATTCCCCCAAAATTCTGGCCCTTAAACCGCCCTTGAATTTTTAATTTCACCTAAATAGAAGATATCACCATGTTCAAGCAATTCCCTTTCAATCCATACCAGTTTCGTGAAAATAGAGCCTAAGAGACAAGAGTTACGGATAATCTAAAAAGGCAGACATTTTGTATATTTTGAAACATTACCCTCAATTTTCAAAATTTTGGGATTTTCTTTTTTTAATGGAGATTAGCGCAAGATGAATCGATTGCAGTGTGAATTTTTAAAATCGGTCGGGTAACTTTTGAAATCTTCGGGGGCAGAATCTGCCCCCTGTTGGAAATAGGGGTAGCCGGAAGCCCGTTGGAAGTAGGGTTAAGTTAGTCATTGACGGATACAGGATTCATTATCGAGGGGGAGGCACATAGACCAGGTTTGCACCAGCTAATGCCGAATCGCAGTGTAGTGTAGTCGAGGACTTGATCAGAGGGTAACCACTCTCCTCTTCTGTTTACTCTGAATTCGCCCTTGATACCTTTGATGCCAGGAAAAATGTCAAATCGGCAGGTACAATGGAAAAGCCAATGTGCATGGTGCTTTATGTTTGGACTACAGAAATGCATATATGTAATTAACATAGGATGCCCAGTTCAAGATGCCGCTTCGAATCCGTAATGACAGATATATTAACAGAGTAACACACTCTCCATAAGTTTTTTTGTACCCAACATATACCACGCTTATATGTCAACGTAGAAGCAATAAGAGTCAAACATAATGCTCTGCCAGGTACGAGGCAGAATTTTAGCCCTTTCCCCATTCAGCAGACATTGCTGTGCAATGACTAAAACTCAGCCTCATGTTCATCTTGTATAAAATAATCCAGGAAACGATACGTTTGTAAAAATTATGAGCCCGCAGCTAATATCAATGATCCCCCTCATTCTCATGTTAAAAAATAGTCTGAAATGTAAGAATTCCATAATTCATATCCTTTACACACCAACACACAATGAAATGCTGAAAAAAATTCATAGCATCAGACTCATCAATGGAAGTAAGCATGTGGAATAGTTCAGTTCCTTTCACCGTTAGTGCCCCAGGGGATTCAGAAATTGCTCAAGGAGGGGGCGAACCCTGATGGGGGCGGCCTCGAAGGAGGCCCAGAATAGCTTTTGGGGGCCCAACCGTGCAAGATGTAAATTTTCGTAAAAACGCATATGCACAAAAACATGTCGGGGAGCAAAAAAGAAAAGTTAAACAACGTTTTGGGGGCGAAATTTCTGAGCATTCTAAACGCTCACAAAACTATGAATTGGCCTTAAACTCCCTGAGGTCCGTTCAAAATTTGATTGAATCTCCAAAAATCCAGGGTTTGGCCGAATTTCAGCTAGGATCACTAAATGGGACCATCACGGATCGCATACAGTATTCTGGAGCCTGCTTGAATTAAGAGTTTAAGATATAATACTTACCTACTACTCCCAAGCAGGGACGGATGTTGTAGCCACGGAGGGCAGAGACCAAAGGAGTCCCGCAAGCAAGGCAGGGGCCAATTGTAGCCACAATATTTCCGGGCCACTTTAGATATTCAGGCGCCGGCACTAATCCTGAAACCCTGGTACTGGATTCATCTGAGATTTTCGGGTCCTTTTAACTGGTATGGGGCCTCTCAGCGGATTTTGGACCTTTGAGATAGTTTTGAGCCTCCTGCGAGTAAGTTTTGCAAGTAGTCCCTGGGCTGTTCTGGGGCCATGAGAGGGTATTGCAAAGGAGCTTACTGGCATGGCCTTAGACTCCACCACGCTGTTTGGGGCCCCCTGAGCTGAGAAGAACCACTATGGTGGAATTATTGAGACGGGCACCAGCTGGTCTAGAACCCCTAAAAGGATCTACTCAAGATGTCTTTGGCTTTATCGTAGGGTTCCTAGCTGGATTGGTGTTTATTGAGCTGGTAAGAACCCCTGAGATGGCATTGGATTTTTTAGTTTGTCCAGGCTCTATTGCGCTGATCTAGACCCTACGCTGCTTTGGGGCCTCTAAGCCCGTTGGGGGCCCAAATGGTCTGGCCTCCTGAGTTTTTTTTACTTGCTCAGCTGATCTGGGGCCCCTGAGCTGGTTCTAAGCCCCTGAGCTTATCTGGGTCCCTTCTAGATGGTAAGGGCTCCCATGCTTATCTTGAAACCCAGGTTTTGGCACTAGGGCTCCATTAGCCGTCAATGACCCCTTATCTGGTTCGAAACCTCTTAACTGTTACGGGCCCCTCGGCTGATCTTATACCCCCTGAGTTGGGGTCGGGCCCCTTGAAAGGGGGTTTGTGTTGCATGTTACAGTGGGGTGCTCCAGTACTGAAAAAGGGCGGTCAATCATGAAATATAGGCACCCAATCACAAACAAGAGGGCAAGCAAAAATCGATGAAGGTGGTCCATGTTCAAGTGAGACGCCCAATGGTATGCCGGGGAAAGCTTACTCAAAATCAGGGGTGGCACAAAATAAAAAACGCCAGCTTCAAATAGTTTTTCCTTCGAGCTTTGGTCTAGCATTCACTGTTCGTATCCAAGGTGTCGCCAATTTTCGTTCGTCTTCGGCACCCGAAATCGGTGGAAGCGGCACTTGGGTCGTAAGTGAATGAAACAGTCGTTGTAAAGACAGTAACCAAAATGTTAAGAAATATTTACAAATATTCACTTTCCAGGTAATCACAGCAGCTTATAATTATATTGCGAGAAGTGTATAATGTAGATTATATATGACCGGTTCTTTACACAATGGGAACGCACGCTATGGGCAGGGGCGGCATTACGGATGGCGGGGAGACTATCAGTTTCAGTTATAAATGGGCCCATCATTATATTGTACGTGATCACTGTATGAGTGAATGTGCTGTGACTCCGGCTTCCTCCCAGGACGGACGTAGGTAAGGCTTAGACGCACGCCTGTTTTTGACACAAAGGTGCCATCTTTGGCAATCGTCTTTCACGAAACTGTCAGGAGCTGTTTGATTTATCTCGGTGAATTGGCATTGTACATTGTAGCCAACCCTTCGGTAAGCATCCCGGCAGCGCTGAGTGATGGTCCCCTCCACCCCACCCACCGCGGAGCCATTGTACGGTTGGCTCCACTGTCGTGTCCGGCACGTATCAGGACTGTCGCCGGCGCACGTATCGGGTGACGACTTAGTATCAGCTGGCTAAAGCTTTTTGTTAGAGGGTTGAGTGATACCCTGACATGTTGTTGCTGTGGCCACCTTATTCAAACACTTGTGTTACCGCATAAGCATACCTTTTCATCCCTTCGTCGAAATTCGCCTCCACGGGCAATACGGGCGCATTGTGTTGAGAGTGAGGAAGTGTCATGGCTATTACGAGCCCTATCCCTCTCGCGCCCCGCACAGCGGTATTTCACGGCGGGCGTAATTGATGGATGATTGGGTGTACCCTCCTCTTTTGTTGAGGTCGGGCTGGCAGCGCTCCGTAGCCATGAGAGAAATCCGCAATGAACCAGAGTAAATACACCACTTCACGGGTAGACCCTAGGATCAATGCGTACACCAGAAAAGACGTGATCTGAAAATAAGTATTGAATTGAAGAGTAAAGCAATGTATTGTATCTTAATCTTAGAGGTCTCACCATCTATCCTAATCCCCTCCTATTAGCTTGTGAAATATAATAGTTCTTTTTAGTAACGCCGACGCTCCATGACATAAGCGTTATACCAAGATGTTATTTCCCCGTGTTGATTCCTTACATTTTTATTCAAGGTATGGGCAGGAAGAAGTTTGCTTTCCCCACTTTATGCGAGAGTGCCAGGGAATATGTGAGTTTTTAATACAATACCATTTTGGGAGGTGGGTGAACTCTGACCGTGACTCGTGACTGTGATCAGTGCCTCAGGCAGTGGTGGAAGTATAGCTTAAGTCCCACTCCTGAAAGTAGCACGTTTCCATAGACTAACAGAGATTCTTCCAGGGCAGCCGCGTCAGGCTTTATCTCCAGAGTATTGACTTAGCTGCCCCCCCTCCCCCCACCGTTCCGAACTTGGGGCCTGGGTCCGTCAGCACTATTCGGTGACAAGCAGGGGCGCAGCCAGAACTTCCGAATGGGAGGGGGGCACATCACCTTTGAGGGGCACGCCAGGAGTAAATGGTGGCTTTTAACGTAACCTAAAAAACTTACTATATCTTAAATTATATTAACTTTTGGGTACCTTTGGTACGAGAAAAATGCAAATCAAACATTGGTGGAGAAGGGAAGCTCGATTAAAACCGGAAAAAGAAAATTTCACCGCAATCTCATCAAAGTAGTCAAAACATGACTGTTTTGGATAGATTTAAGGACAAGTCAGCCAACTCATGGAAGTACTTAACATCAGAGAAATCAGCGGAGCCTGTGATATCTCACTATGTGCAAGCTAAGATATATTGGAGTCGAAAATTCACTTGTTATGTCCACTGGTTTTGTCGTGACGAGTGAGCCCTGGTTGAACACGGATTAAGTTCCGCGGCTCCCTCAAGGGGTGTAGGAGGAGGAGTGGCAAAGTGGCATTGGACCATTTTTGCTGCCGGAATAATTTGAGAGATATCTTTTTAACGCGTTTATCAAGTTCCATATTTTCGAGGATCAGTCCCAGTTAGAGTAAAAAAGGTAAAGAGGCTGGTGGTTTTGTGGGGATGGTGTGACAGGGCTGAAAATTGTGAAAAACTAGTTCTTTATTTAGATTAATTAGTAGAAATCCTGGTTTAGGGGACTGCTCTCTGAGCTCAGAGGCACATGCCTTTTTAGCACATCCCTCCCCAGAATCCATCAGTATAATTAGCAATTTACATTATCAGGGGTGCTTAGGCAGCACCCCGACCAGCTCGGGGACCATATCAACTCGGGGGTACCAGATCAAGTCAGGGGCACTTAATCAGGCCAGGAGCCCCATACCAGCCCAGGGGCCCTCATCAGCCTCAGTGTGACCAGCTAAGCTCAGGGCCCTAGAGCTGCTGATGAAATTCCTCAACTCAAGAGGCCCAGATCAGCTTCAAGGGAGATACGCAAAAAAATTATTGGTTAGATCAAAAGGTCACAAAAAGTTGTTTCAGAAGTCCCATTATCATTTTTGCGAATTCGACTTGCAAATGTCTTAAAGTTTCTCTCAAAGTCAACATTTCTAGACGACTTTACCGGTACACCTCTTATCGATGTAAATGACCTACCCCCGGCTACGGCTATCAATTTCTCTAAGAAACCGGTCCCATTTTTCCTAAGCAGTGACATGAAAGTTTAAAACTATTAAATAAAAAGTTATTTTAAAAAAGTTACAGCCAAAAATAATATTAAAACAAAAATATAGGACTTTTAAGAAATCACAATTGACCGATCAGAACGTACAGTCACCTCATAGGGGGTCACGTGACCTTTCTGACGCAAAAGTTTCGTCATCTTGGGGTAGAAGCAGAAAACGACTCAAGACCCGAGGTACGAAAGGGCTGAAGACGTGAGTAATTATGTTTTTTCCGTTTTTTAGGGCGTATTAATTCATTTTGTATTTTCAAAGACTTTTTAAAGTTAATTCAAATACCAATACATGAGAATATACATTTTTATTACAAAAAACATTACTTTTTAACTTCAGATAGTTTTCGAAAAGTAAGTGATGGGTGAAGGTTTTAGCATTTTATCGGGATTATTAACCTATTTCGATAATAAGTGAGTGGCCTCCCAAAATTTTGCCGAAGATACAAAAATAATTGACAGTTTCGTAATCCGGATTTTTCAAATAGCAAGAAACCACAATAATATTTTTTTGCGTATCTCCCTTTAAAGGGCACAAAATAGGTACTAGCTCAGGGGGCACCAATGTGTGGTGGTCCTGGATGGCTTAACGCTGGCACAGCAATACAAGCCCCGTACAAAGCCTATCAGAGACCCAAAGTAGAAGGGAGTACTGACCTCCCCAATCTCCTGGGGTCTCCAACCAATGGCTAGGCAGGGGTAAGTCAGCGGCTTCATCAGCAGGACCGTCCACGGAATAGGTGTTATATAGCAACTGGGGCACAGTTCTATATCCTTTTATTGAGCGTCCTTTTTCCTTAACATTTCTTAGATTTTAGAATACAATCCAGATATATTGCTTGAGATCCTAGACCCAAACACTATTTTCGAAAATTATACGTCTCGGAACAAATGTATCTACGCCCATTTCGTACAAAAAAAAGAAATTCAAACATGTCGATCTGGAACCAATACTGAAAGAAAGGAGGCAAAAATTAATCTAGTTGTATCATCGATAAGAGCAAATCAAACAGGGAACTTGGCACTTCAGCTAGTTTTAAATATATAGGCGTAACCCCAATAACTACCTTCCTAACTATTCTGAAATAAATAACTTTTCGTTTTTAACATTTCGTGGGAAAACTAGACAAACAAGGGCAATGACAGGAATTGATGAACATAATCCCAAAAATAAAAAGAAGTATGACAAGTTGAAAATAACAACAGGGTGAGCCAAGGCGATAGATATCTCGGGTGCCTATTTTCTTGGTAATTTGCTCACCTACAACATAGCAAGGGCGATAAAGAACTGTGGTGAATTCAACAGGATCTGTCCGCGGAATATACGTTATATCCGGGACGCACTCCCATATCCCTTGTATTTTAATTAATTTTTCTTTTCATTTTCTTGGAAATTTCCTGATTAAAGAGTTCGTGAATTCGACACCGGGAAAGAATTGGTAATCATTTCCCGCAGAGTATCATTTATTCGTGCTCAAAACGACTGACATTCAATAACTTTAAGTCTGATTACCAGAGTGAATTGAGGTAGTCAGGTTTAATATCATGCACACCGTCTCCTTTCATCGTCTTCATCACTTCACGTTCATTACGACGGCGCTTGAAAAGCCACCATATGTGTGAAAGTGTTCGAACTAATACACAGCAGTATTTAATTTCCCGAAATGTGCCATAAAGCTGTTATTTTAGCCACGCTGCAAATTTCCATATACGTAAGTTTAACCCACGCCCCACCAGTGGTCCGGCGCCAACTTCGCCCGACCGGGGGCCATTGATGCCCTCCTGTAACTCCGAATATATGGGGGTTAACGCAAATCTGCAAAGTGCACTGAAAAGCTCGTGTAAATCCAGTAAGAAAATACTTCGCATGTTTAAGCGCTCAGGCCAAATGTTTGACCTCCAGAGGCCAAGTTAGGTCACGATAGGCCATTTCCACTAAAATATACAATGCTTAAGCAGACTAGGCACAGCTCTCATGCCGTTAGAGTCATTGCAATCTAGTAAAGTAAATTTAAAGGGAGATACGCGAAAAATTATGATTGTGGTTTCCTGCTAGTTGAAAAATCCTGATTAGGAAACTGTCAATTATTTTTTAAATATTCGACACAATTTTGGGAGGCCACTCACTTATTATCGAAATAAGTTAACAGTTCCGATAAAATGCTGAAACCTTCACCCATCATTTATTTTTCGAAAACTATTTAAAGTTGAAAAGTAATGTTTTCTTGTAATACAAATGTCTCTCCTGTATTTGTATGTGAATTAATTTTACAAAGCCTTTACAAACTAAAAAATGAATTAGTTTGCCCTAGAAACGGAAAAAATACAATTACCTACTCAAATCTTCAGCCATTTCGTACCTCGGGTCTTGAGTCGTTTTCTGCTTCAGCCCCAGAATGACGAAACTTTTGCCTCAGATAGGTTGCGTGACCCCGGTATGAGAATCCTAGGCTTCTCATTGGTTAATTTTAATTTCTTTTAAGCCCTATATTTCTGTTTCAAAAGGGGTTTGGAATGTTTTTTCTTAAGTAATTTTTTCTATAGTAGTCTAAACTTCTACATCACTAATTAGGATAGATATAACCTAATTCTTAGAGAAATTGATAGCCTTAGCCGTGGATACGTCACATTAACTGATAAGAGGTGTAACGGTAAAGTCGTCTAGAAATGTTGACTTTGAAAGGAATTTTAAGGCATTTGCAGGCCGAATTCGTAAAAATTGGAATAGGACTTCTGAAACAACTTTTTGTGACCTTTTGATCTAGCCAATCAGGGGCCAAAAAAGTGTTCAGATTGTCACCATTAAAAATGCCAAACCATAAATGTGTCACCAGCCCAGGCTGCAAAATGTGGCACGTTTTGAGTTATTGGGATACCAAGGGATACTCCTGGACCATCTTAGTTGTTGAAAAACATTGCGAGTTTAAATTGCATGTGCAAATTTTGGCTATTTGTTCCGTTATTCGTCTGGAGCAAACATATCAGCTAATTTTTGTCACCTTGTCCACCTTGGGCTGTCACCATTTAGAATGCCAAAATGGTCAGTTTTTCGACCCCTGTAGCCAATAAATTTGTTTTCGCGTATCTCCATTTAATGGGAAAATGTCATAATTTTCTCCGCTATGTGAAACATAATGACATTCTGATAGTGGTTTGACCCCCTGAGGCTACCTCGTGACCTAATATGACATGAGATCATAAGACTTTTACAATGACGTTTATTTTAGCGCTCTAGCTTGACACAACTGACCTTATCAGAACAGGTTTCAAGAGAACATGACGAGTACAGACAAAAGCGAAAAGAAAAGGACAAAACAAATACGATCCAAAGACAGAAAATGTGAAGTTTTGCCTTTACCACAAGGTCAGAGGCTAATACGGACCCAATTCGAAGAGTCTTAGCGGAAATAACATACATTCCTAGCTAGATGTAATGGATTCAATGCCTCCACGCCCTCTATCTCCTCCCAGACGACTCTCATGACGAATTCGGTCATGTGCGGCTGGCTTTCACACGTAGGTAAAAATGGCCAGAATAATTCCATAATCCTAAGGCAGTTATCCTGGCAGAGCTAAAACAGCCGACTTCCCCTCTAGCGGCCAGTTTCTGAACTAGCGTCTCGGTTGCTCAGCTGCTTCGGTATCCTGCCACCAGGTGGCTAGCCCCGCTAGTGTCAAGGCCAATGAGCGTTTCGTTACCTAACGTACAGTGGCGAAGCCGACAATGGCTCCATACTTCGCACTCCATGTTTCATTCCAGGTTCTATGCTCGTTCTATTCCAGTTTAACACTACATCACGCCTGCCTTTCTCGTAACACTAGAATGTGTTCATGTAGCGGAGAACATTTAGACAGAGAAGTCATAAGGTAATGGATGTAGAAATTATATATTTTCTGGTAATGCTGTTTATGAAAATATAACCATGTTTGAAAGCAAAAGCACAGGCAAATAAGCTCCACCAGATGTATTGTTCACGGTCGCAAGGCTTGATCATGCCTTGTGATCAATCGATTCATCATTTGTCTTTTTCCATTGCAGGGCTGGTTAATTTCCGTTAACTCAACCCCCTTCCTTCCCTCCCCACGCCCATGGATTTATTAATTTCTACCGGGACTCTCTGCTAACACCCAAAAGCCAGTGAGTGGTGGCGAAAGGAGCTAACCGCGTCACAGCAATTAGCAGTTAGCAGTGAGGGCGCCCTCAGACTAACGTGACAGTCGTCTCAGCGTCTGAAGAGTCAGTTGTGAGGGCGCCCTCAGACTAACACAATATATATCTCAGCGTCTGAAGAGTCAGTTGTGAGGGCGCCCTCAGACTAACACGATATATGTCTCAGCGTCACAGGAGTCATTTGTGAGGGCGCCCTCAGACTAACACGATACATATCTCAGCGTCACAGGAGTCAGTTGTGAGGGCGCCTCAGACTAACACGATATATATTTCAGCGTCACAGGAGTCAGTTATGAGGGCGCCCTCAGACTAACGCGGTATCTATCTCAGCGTCTGAGGAGTCAGTTGTGAGGGCGCCCTCAGACTAACACGATATATATTTCAGCGTCACAGGAGTCAGTTATGAGGGCGCCCTCAGACTAACGCGGTATCTATCTCAGCTTCGCATGAGGCAGTCGTGAGGGCGCCCTCATAGTAGATGGTGAATCATTTTTAAAGTGCATGATGTTCATGCTTATGTTTAGAGTTTAGATTTGTGTTGTGTTTTTACTCTCTTGTTATTATAACTTGCACTGACGAGGTGCAGTGCCACTGCTTTGTAACATTTGCCATGACCGAGACCTAAGAATGGCTCAGTGTATGCGAAATGGTCTGCCTATGTGAATTCATGCATATGTATGTATATACTTACAGGCTGACGCCACGTCAACCTCAGCGCTGCAGAATCAGAAGCGAGTCATGACGCGCTAAAATGCTATGGAACTCTAGAATTTGATTTACAACATTTGAATTTTGCTTGAAAACACCAAAATGTCGCGAGAAGATGCATTACCGTTTGCTGAACTCAGTGGCCAATACAACAGGGGTTTAGGGGAGCTCAAGTCCCTCCTTCCAAATGTCGGAGTGTCAGTAGTAAATGCATAGCCTGAGGCTGATCTGATGCAATAGTAGGGCAAGCTCGTACCCCTTAGCCCCCCCCAATGAAATCCTGGATCTGTCACTGGCTGAACTGTAATTGTTTCACGAACTGCTGAACCATTGAACTTTGAACTGCTGAACTGTTTCAATGGGTTCACAATTTGCGCACTGCAGTCTCTGGCTGAAGGGTAGTAGGTCGTGCATGGGATCCAAAATGAGCTGAACAATTTAAAGTATGCCCTCCCTTGAATCTAAGGAGAGGGGAGCGTGTCGGGTTTAGTTCTCGTACAATTGAGCACTTCTTTTTATCAAGTTTTGTATAGGAACAAACTCTTCTCAGTGTCCGCATACTCTACAATATTATGTCCTCGCTCCCTTACAAAATGGTTTCGAAGAATTAGCCCCGTGTAGAAAACTCCGAGAAGACTACAAAAGACCAGAATTAAGGTGAGGTACTGAGGTATGTACGCTTCTATGCAGCATAGATTTTTGAGGTCGGATCGTTGGCTGACGCTGACGCCCATTAGACTAACCATGTGTTAAACTATGGGCGGCCAGCCAGCGCAGTTAATCACGCGGCGGCTTAAAACCCTCTCTGTTATTGTTAAGGAGAATGTGTTTCAACAGACCCAATTTATCTTCAAACTCTGGATTCCAATTTGAAACGAAGGAAATGAAAGTTTTGTGGTCTGTTGTCTGTCTAGCTGGTGCTATGGCCTGGCGCTCAGAAAAGGGAATTGACAACGCGCGAGCAGGCCAACAAGTGCTCAGCAGCCCCTTCGCCGCCCAACAAGTCCCTTGTGTTTTATTTTGCATTGCAAAGGTAGCACTTAGCTGCTCACCAAAGTGCCGTGCGAACAGATGAAGCTTGGGTGCGGGGTGGTCTGATTGCTATCGTGCAACCTTTCCACGCGGCCGACCCGGGTTCAAGGCCCCGCGGGTCCCCTGCGCAAGGACCAATCTGGCTCCTGAGAAACCCAACAGGGAAAGAGTTGGTCAAGCCATATACCCCGGGTAGTTGGTGCGCAGACTGACCCAAAAAGCTGCTGAAAAAATAGCCGCTTCCTTAAGTCAGCAACGACGTTTTTCTCAGGTTGCATAAATGATTATCTAAATATACTTTTCCGGTGTTAAACTGAGATGGTCAATATAGAAATTAGAGCCTACGTTTTGATATATACTGCTCTCGTTTGTTCACTGATATTAACAGACACACACAACATGGACAGACGAAAGAAAAACTGTTCGAAACATTGGTTCGGCATGTTACAAATCGAGTTACCTTCTTGTAATGAGAGAAATATAGCCTAAGTTATATAAAGAAATTGCATAAATATGGGAAGTTGGGAACCGGGGCCTAAGGTGGGTGGGGAGTGGGTACGTGTTCGATCCGAATGATTTGGGATATCATTTAAAGGTAGGTAGATTCAATGGCTTACCTTATTTGGTTTATAATTCATCTTATTAGAACCACTCCCAACAGGCACACCTTGCCCAATTTCAGGGTGTTTAAGGATTCTTTCCACCGGGCCAGATAGGACGTGGAAAACGGTTTCCCAGCGTGCGAATTGAGCCGACCTTTCTATTCCTGGACGAATTTGCATTACATGGCGATACCAGCACCTAAATCAAGGTAAGACAGCCACAGAGCTCACTTAAGCTGGATAATAGTGCCATTTTCTCACTACAATTCAGCCTAGATCGTCTTTGAGGTTGCAATCTGCTCAATGCTGTTTTTTTACACCCAGGTACATATATGATATATATATATATATATATATATATATATATATATATATATATATATCATTCTTCAATAAGAAAGCCAGGACAAAATATGTGCTAGTTATACTCGTTACGAATTGCACAAAATTAGCTTTGTAGTGTCCAATCTACAAGATCATACCCCATACGCATGGGCGCCGAAAGCGGGGGGGTGTCCCCGTGTTGGCCAACAAGTCTCCCAAAAATTTTTGGTCAATCGTCATTAATGCTGTCAGGTACCGAATATGCTCAAAATTCACCTCCCCGGTCAGCATCAGCACTGGTCCGTCCCGGGTGAGAATTGCGTGGCGGCGCCGCTGCCCATACGTCCGATTTACGACAGGAACAATGTACCGGATAAAGACGCGGTTAAGAGCAAGTAGGTAAACGCCCAGTTCTTTTCTCAAGGAAAAAGCATGCTGTTTTGAGCCATGCAACTTTTCGAAACTAATTCAAAGCCCTGAACCTCGTGTCTTGGAGCTCCAGCGCTAGACTGGATAGACTTGATTTACGAAAAAAATAAAGCAGCATCTTTGGTATCGTTATCGTGCTCCCTGCCCCGCTGCCGCGGCTAAAGCCTTTTGTTATTTTCAATTGCGCTTCATCTCACTGAGGTGTAGTGTGACCTCCCCAAAGATAGTGAATTAGTGAGAGGAATGCCACGATCAGTTTAGCGTCTAGTTATTAGGAAGCTGGCTGCTCGCAACAGCATTATTTCAACAACCAGAATGTGTTTTTGCCGGGTTTCATTTGGCAAATATAGACCTAAACCAAAGCATAGGCTCAATACAGATTTAAAAGGATCAAAAGATACATTTACACACCCATGTCAATAAACAAGGATCCACTTGTGAGCAGTGATTTCGGGGCAAGTTCACTATTTTCATCACATCCCTGAGAAAGCTGCATCACCCATCCTGAACAGACTCGAGGGTCTCTCTTCTCCCTGCCTTCCGAGTGCCGCTTTGCCTGTGAAAGGAGCTCTTTTTCTATGTTATCGACCAAGCCCCTCTGGGAAGCTGCATTTCAAGGCCGGGGAATGGAGCTTCGCCACCATCGGCCGTTTCGTTAGCGCCTGCAACAGGGCGGGATGGATGAGGTGTCAGCCAAGGCGCCCCTCTGGCGTTCACATTTTAATTACAGCTTACCCGGCTTCAGAAGAAAGATGATCACCACACACGAGTGTTACTAGCGATGACGCTTATATTGTTAAAGGGCGCGGTTTCTTGGTACTTTGACCTGTGTATTAATGCACTTGAGCTGACGCAGAATTACTCCCGTGAAGCTATGGTGGGGGTCCCAATTGCCCGTGCAAAAATGTTAATATTGATTGGTCAAAATATGATTTAGTTGAGCTTTCCCTCATATGTTTAAATCAATGACGTGGGAACAAAGGCAGGTAATGAAGTTAGCGATAGCAGGTAGTAGGTAGTGGCCCCCAACTGTAAAGATGTGGGGGAATTTTCCGTCCCCCCCCGCTCACTTTAGGAAGGAGCATAGTTAAGGAAAAGTATCCACGTAGGTTGAATTCATATGTTTGCAGAAAAAATGCTTATTTATAAATTCACACAGTTTGCGTGCCCCCCACCACTACCTCTGTGAATTAGTATAAACATATTATATATCGCTGTATTAGCTATGGTCCATATTTTCGTTCACGTGGTCTGTTTTGTGTTTTTGTGACGTTTCAAAATTTCCGAGTAACATCAGGTCACATGACCTGGAATAACCCCTAGTACATTGAGAGCTCTTCCAAAATGCAATCGAAGTGACTTCAATATTTTTGTGAGGTCAAATTGAGGTCATTATAGGTCAAGAAGGCCAAAATTTCTGAAACTAGAGAACTTCGAAAAATTCGTTTAACTAAGGAATTAAGGACAATGATAGCGAGCTCTTATGTAATAAATTCCTCTCCCCCAAAGACCAGGATCCGTGCTGAGAAGCGGCACCTGGCAGAGTGCTAATTATCGCCACCTTAGTGCAGTAAGCCACCCATCCACGTGTTATCACAATATCGTTCTCGAAAATTAAACTGCCACCAGCGAGACTATGTGGCAGATTAAATGAGCTTCGGAAGTTCACTGACTCCTCGGTATTAATCAGTAGAGGGCACTTCATGATGGAAATGTAGAGAGAGAGAGAGAGAGAGAGAGAGAGAGAGAGAGAGAGAGAGGAGGGGGAGAGAGAGAACTAATATTTTTAAACTGAAATATGCCCAAGCGCTAACCCTTCCTACAACATAAAGAGAGCATTCAATGTTTAACTAAGAAGTTAGAAAATAGTCCGAAACAGTAGGGTCCTGATTATTGCACAAGCTAAAAGGAGCGTTCAGGCTCTGTCAATCTCTATCTCTCCAAGCACAAGTGATGCAGCTCATTTATTACGAACCAGGGAGTATTGAAAGGAATTCTGGCTAGTAGGCTCTCGACTAAAGTTGCACATCCTCCCATCAACTTGGGCCTTACATATCACCGAAAGCACAGCTAAAAAGAAGTAACTTCTGTGCTTCGTTCATAAGCTTTGGCTTGTGAAATCAAGACGACACTTCAGGATTATGCAGATACATATCTTCGAGTCTAGCTTTTAAAACATTATGTTATGTTCAGTGTGCAGGACTCAAAAAGGAACGCTTGGAAAGCTCTTTGGAACAAAGGCGGCGGGAAGCATATTTATTGTCGTTGACCTTCATTGCACAAGGACTGCCTGCTGCAGTATTTATAAGGGCAAAAAGCACGACCACATTTGTCTGCATTTTGAGGGTACCCCTGGCATACTTCGCATTTTTGCTTTGTCGCTCATCAGCAGTCATGACGTTGCTTGGGATTTGTCCCGAGGTCTTGGCATTTACACTGTGACCATGGGATATTGGGATTTTTACCAATTTTCAAAGTATTTCAGCGCATTAACACGCGCATTGACGGTGGGGGCGGGTACCCACCCCCCTGGGTGTTTCGGAGACAGCATAAAAACGGCGGCGCGTACGCGCCGCCGTATTTGGCATCCCTTTTTTCTCATCATTTTTACAACTTCTGTGAAAATTTTAAGGTTAGGTCATTGCAGGCCAGGTCACCAGTACAGGTCAAATGACCTGACCTCAAAAAACGTTTCAGTTAGCATAAGTAGGAACAGGGTGAACTTATCCGATTGAAACTCATATCACATAATGGGCCCACCTAGTTATCTAAAATATATTCCGGCATTTTTTATATCGATGGCCTAAGGTCGGGTACGAGCCATGACCTCTCCATCGGAAATACATGGGAAAAATGGTTTTGACTGAATAACTCAATAATGGATGGCGATAAAGCGTTTATTTTAGATCCATTAAATTCGCCTTGTTTTTGCAGTCCTAATGATATGAATTTTATATAATTTTACCTTGACCTGACCTCAGTTCAGGTCAAATCCTTGACTTGACCTAGCAAGGTCAAATTATATATTATTTGATTCAGCTTGCTGCGAGGATTCATACAGTTCAAGTCGTTTTGCTCTATCTTTACTTGTTCAGATGTAGTGGCTAAAAACTATCATTTACATGTTATTCCTATGACGGCATGTTTTGACCTCTCGTGACCTTTACCCGCCCCCTGCCGGCGGTGCTGTTTTTTCCTCCTCTCGCCATTTTAATGCGAATATCTACATCCAACTAACCGTCCCGATGATAATGCTCGGGGTAGCTGTTCGTATGCCAATTCTGCATCATTCCCGGCAAACAGAAAGTAGATACTTTTTCAACCTTTTGCGTAAAGCGAAAGTTATTGAAATGATGTTCGCGCTTTTCCACTCAGGTCACGCAGTGGCGGCCCGTGCCGCGGCCCGGCCCACTGGGGCCCGCTGGGGCCCGCGACAGCCTCTGACACAGACCGGGCTCGTCAGCGTAGGCGGCAGGTGGAAGGGTGACAGTGTTCGTGGTTTGGTCAGCTGATAGCGATCGAGGAGACGATAAGGACACACGTGAAAATACGGAACAATGGCCCAGCCAGCATCTCTAACGCTTGCTTCCTGGAAAACATCCCCAGACGGCTTGGCGACAGCGCCAGAGGGCTCGACAACATCAGCAGGGGCTAATGGGGTGAGAGGGGTGGTCTCAGGCCACCCTCCTTGTATCGTGGTTACGCAGGGGAGATTTCCACGCCAAACTTGACATTGTGCCAGGTTCACAGCTGGATGGCAAAGGGGCAATTTGCCGTGTAAAAGGGTAGCCAACGGATGGGGATGTAAAAAGATCCATTGGTAGGACTGGTGCAATTATCCCTATCCCTTTAGTTCCTTAAAATTTTCCTGTAAATTTTATTGAATACTCAGGTGATTAAAAAAATGAATGATAAAAAACATACACACCCTCTTTCCATGCATGTCTAGATTGTGACATTTCCTTTTTATTTAGCTATTTCTGACACCACGTCACACTGTGAAAATTATGTGTCCGAATCCCCCGAAAACATCCATTTCCTATGGATGCCATGTCCTCTATTACCCTGGATGCCATTTTCTTTCATCTACAGCCAGGTAGAGCGCATATCAGTACGGCTAGGTTTAGCGAACCGAGGTGCGATCTTTCCGTCAGTATTCAAGACGAGACTATGCACGAACAATCTAAATATGTCAAATTAATTCCCCGAAAATTTATATGTTCACAATGTGTATAAGCACAATGTAGAGGGGGCTACGTCAGTTGTTTTTGCTAGGATATATCCGACAAGTGACTAGTGGTTTATGCAGATGGCATATCAAACGTCAAAAAGTTTCTTTTCCGCTTTTGAAATGGTCCCATATAATTGTTTCGGCGTTGGGGCGCCATCCCACAGCAAATGCACGTGCTCGCTGGCGCGGCCGCCACACTCAGCGCGCAGGCACCGGCGCCAGGTGCCGGCACCTCCTGTCTGAAGCTGTACCCGGGACACGGGGCAAGCGGCAGCGCGCCGCGGGTGGCGGCCGCTGTGGTCGGGATGAAACTGCAAGGTTTGGTTAAAAGGACTAATTTAGGCACACTTGATAGGAATTCATGTATGAAACTTATACGAACAAGGTGAAAAATGATTGAGGTTTCATTTGAGACCCTGTAAGGCACATACGACCGCCTACACTTCAAGTTCTCTATCAGTGAACCAGAGGAGGTTTTTTCAGCCATGCCGGCAGGGCGCGTAACTCCCGGGGTGCCGGCAGAGCGAGGGTTAAATGTGACCTGACATAAAAATTGCTCGAATATTTTTGATGGAGAAGTCGATGGGCTACCCAAAACCGTTTACCGTTTTTCCTTACCTACCGTGTTTCTTGAGATCTTAGGGGGTCAGTAACCACCCCCAACCACCCCCGTCAAAGCGAAGGTGGCTCAGACCCCGTCAATGCGCGTGTTAAGGCGAGGGGATGCAGTGGTATGGGGGAGGAGCGCTCGATTTTCACGCCGCTGATCCCGGTTCAAATCCCCGGGCGAGTATTCTGCATAAATCTTTCCGATCCCCATAATACCCTCCCAACAGGGTGACAGTTGGTGACGCCGTATGACCTCAGCAGTCGGCGTGTCGTATAGCCCGAAAGCTGTTTTGTATTGAGCAGAAAGAGAGATTTCACGAATTTCTTCTCCCTGGGCACTGTACTACGCGAATTTTGAATATGTTGAAATTTTAGTGAACTTCTCTCTTTGAAGGCCTTTTAAATTGACTCAGGCAACTGCGCGAACAAAGGAGTATTTTTGGACAACGTTTCCTTTCTGCTGCTGTTAGCTGCCCAACAAGAGTGCAGCGCTTTAATTGGTCAGATCTGAACAACTTCACATGATGACATCCTTCATGCTTGCGTAAACCAAGCGCGGAGCAGATCACCTCAACCCTTGGAGCCGAAACAATAGTTGAAGAAGAATCTTAGCATCTGACATAGCCTAAACTTCGTTGTTGGGTGCCTATCCAGGGCTCTAAATGCGTACCGCATCGTCAACCGCTACTGTCATTTGAGTTGTGGAATCATGTGTTTTCCAGGCGAATGCCTTCCGTTTTAACGTTGGATAAATAGTGGGTCAAATATATTTGTCACGGAAAGTGAAAAGAAACCTGTTTATCACAGACAAAATAGGCCTTCGCCCGAGAAGTTGTGCTTTTCATACCCCTCCTCCGAAAACAGCCGTATACGTAGCGGTACCGCTATTTTTTGTTTAATTTTCCCTTGGTCTTTGTCGCATGTTGTGTCAGAATATCAGGTTAAGTCGGACTACAGCCTTAGGTTAAGTACCCCCACCTCCAAAACGTTTAAGCGCGAACTGCTTTTACAAGTTTCAACCAAATGATCTAGCACTCACTTCGTGTCATTCCCTTTGTCGTCATGTTACCTGGCAGTTGGGGCGTCGGTAAACCCCAAGCATAACAAATTTAAAAGGGAAGTACTGCAAGGCAGAAGAAGGCGCTTTGACCGAGAAACCCCCCCCGGGCGTTCACATGTTTGACATAGCACCGCGGCTCAGGGGCGTGGTTACGGTGAGAGAGGGGAGGGGGGGTGTTCGTCTTGTTAGCCTACATTCGTTTTCTAATTCTGGTTCAATTACCCCGGATACATGAGCAGCCTAAGTACGGTATGGACCGCTGGAACGGTCCATTCGACTCATGTATCCAGGTGTCTGGTACGGTTCTGTCACTCGGTCCTGGTCCTTCTCTAGAAGGACCATTAGGCACAGTTCTGATTCAAAATGCAATATTTTCGTTGGATTCAGTATTTTTTAGAAATGACAGAAAAGAAGTTTTATGGACTCAAGCGAATGTTTCATTCAAATACAATAAATTTCCATCTTACAACGGTACGTTCTGCGTCGCTACATTCTGAGCTGCGTCATATTTCGTATGAACGTAATGGTGCGTGCCAAGGGCCTTGGTACCGAAGCTGCTCATGTATCTGAGATAAGTGATGTTTTCTCGCGAGCCTGCTGCCCCAAACGTGATTGCTTCTCTTTTGGTACTGATGCTGGTTTCGTTATATATTCATCGTCTTTCAAGCTTTAAGGTCAGTTTGGAGGTGCTTCATGCTAGCGATTTTGAAAGTCTCTTGACTGATTGTCTGGCTGAAATGTGCTACAGATACTATGTTGTTTGTCTGTATGTTGTCCTGGTTGTCGAGGCGGGTACTACCTCAGCGCAGGATTTGTTCTCGATTCGCCACCACTATTATTACTGTAACTTCGTTCACCCACGAATTTTACTGGCACGTCTTGGCGTTTATATAAGAGCGCCTGGCTCGATGTTCTCTTGAACATCGAGCCAGACATCATAAGCGCAATTATTTGATAAGGCTGGGACTGGGCCGCACTGATAGACAATCAGTCACTCTTGCAATATGTTTTCTTGTCTGTCCCTTGGATCTGCCAATGATGAGATAGCTCAAGCCTTCTCAAGCCTTCTAGGGATATGGACCTACGGAACATGAGCGTATATCATATTTAGTAGGGGCAAGATGACGGGGTCTCTCAGCCTTTTAGAGACGGATGATGATTAGATACGGGGACGTATCAGGATATTTTGAAGTTTACCTCTAGCGTAGGAATTGCTGATACCTCTCTCCTAATTCTCCTGATGGTGTTGGGACCGCTCGAGATATTTGTCTTCTGAAGGAGAAATGAGGAATTGCTGCTCTGATCTAAAATATTTTTGGAGGATCTGATCCAGCTTTTAGAGGATTTAAATTCCTGCCATCGGGCAGCATTGTTCTGTTACCATGTTCTAGTATGTTGGTGCGATCTCAAAGGATGAGATCAGGAGGGGAGGTTAAAAGTGTTTTCTTCCAAACACTCTGATTTTCGCCGATTTTCGTCAAAAGATTTTAGGCTCCGTTGGCCCCTCCCCAAAACATCCGCCTAGATCTGGCTTTGTATTCATACAGGTTGACATCTAATTACATTTTACGTATCCGTATTTTTCTTTGAAAGATTGAGATACCATCGCTTTAAGTGAGCGTCCTCGGCTGGTATTCGCTCCACTCGGAAGTTTCCATTCCAGGTGAAAAATCATCCACTCCACTCAACGTCACCTTGGTGCCCGCCGGCAAACAAGCGCACAAATGCGACAGACCACACACTGCGCGACTGTGGGCGGCGGCCCAGGTCCTGACCATTAGACTGGCAGCTGCGATTGATTCCCCGACAGCTCCACAGGGACCCATCGGTTCAACGGCACCGACGAGCCACTCCATTCTCTTTCTCCAATGCAATCTTTGTGAAGGGTCCAGTGTCGGCGTGGGCCGTTGGGAGACCAAAGACAAGCACCAATCGGGTGATGCTCCCGTTGTATCACCACCATAAAGGGTCATCGCGATCGGAGCGGCAAATGGGAGGACAAGCTTACTTAGAGGCAGGTGCATATGTTTTGTGCAAGAAAGAAACCCATGCAATTGCTTAAGGGTTGTTGGTATAATTTCTAAGACTGGCTTGCATTTTCACTACCGAACTCTTTACTGAGTTTTGTGCGTATTATGTATAATTATGTGTGTACACCTTTTCGTCGTTTGTTTCAAGACCGTGCCATCCAATACAGAACACCACCCCCCCCTCCCTTCCCCGCCCGATGAGCAGTTAGAAGAGACACCAGACTGCGCCACTTGGGACCCTTGGAAATAAATTATTAAGGAAAAAATATTCCCCGGATTACGACTCCAGCAAGACACCTAATATTGAAGCATGCGTGAAACATCGAGAGTAAGGTGCTGTATCTCGCTTTGTGGCACTAATCGCTACAGCTCAGCTATACGCTACAACGTATACTTTTTTGCACATCTTCAAACTGAAAGTGCGTGCAACAGCTGACGCACAGTTGTTTTTCTGTGCCGAAGTGGTAAACCCCGATGGGCGTGCGACCCAGTCGGCAATTCCGAACCTATCCCGCACCGGATCCCTAGGGGAATTGTAGTCTGCAGGTTGAGACAACTGAAGCGTACGGTTGGGTTCGAAATACTTATTACGGGAAAAACCGGGCTGGGAAGGGGTAGAGTTTCCCGCCCGGCGTTTTAGAGCATCCCGTAACTACGTTCCCCTTTATGATGTAGCTAATGCCGCACAACATCCTTTACGGAATCCCCAAGCTCTCCCTTCTACCTTTTAGGGGTATCCCGTTCACCCTCCAAACTGTGGTTGATTTCGCATAGCATCCCTTAACTGTCGTCCCGGTGGGGGTGTGTGAACACCCCTCGGGTTTTTCCGGCGGCACGAAAAAAACGGCGACGCGAAGCGCCGCCGTGCTTGGCACACCCTATCCTTCAACGATTCCGCAACTGTCCCCAAATTTTAAGGTTGGGTCATCTCAGGTCAGTTCACCAGTGCGGGTCAAGTGACCTCATCTCCAAAAATTTTTAAGGTGGCATAAGTTAGAAATGGGTAAATCTATCGGATTGAAACTTACACCATATAATTCATATAATACACCACCGAGTGCTACAAAACATATTGCGAGATTTTTCCTATCGATGACCTAGAGTCCAGTACGGATCATGACCTCTCCATTGGAAATACATGGGAAAAACAGAAATTGGGTTGTATTTGTGTATATACAACCGTGAATACCTTCATATTCTCCAAATTGTAGTATCCTGGGCCCCTTTACAGGTTCATGTTGCAATGTTTTACTTATGACCTCTGAGAGGTCATCTGGGACTACTTAAGCAGTTTTCCAGACTTTGTCAATAACGGCAATAACGGCTGTCAAGAGCGTGGTAAAAATTCGTGGAATGAGGACTTCGAAGTTGATCTTCCCGGTATTTACTGAAAACGAACCCTTTCTATTTTTCACCGTAGACTAATAATGAGGCGACTGAAAAGTTGACCCCATCCTAGGTCAATAATATGGTAATTCCCAGATAGCAGGTTTGTAGGCCTTTATGAGGTTATCATACTGTGAAAGCTTGAAACTAATCAGCGGGGAAAAAGTTGCTTTGGTGCCGTTTCAAACCCATGATTTTGGGTTTGGAGTTCGGGTCGCTTGACCTTGAACAGCTCCTTAATCTGACATGCCCTGACCTTAAAATAATTTCTTCAGATACCTGAAACTGACCAAGGGATAAATAACTCTACGTTGAATTGTTCTGTCTCTTCGTTTCTGCGTTATTTGGGAAAGCTTAGCGGTCTGCTACTTTGGTCTGCTACTCCGCTACTTGCGGACTCTCCAAATGGTAGCAGAATAGCGGTAGTGGTTTATATTACCCAAAAGCAGCAAAGAAGCGGTTAAAAATTAAAAGGATAAAAACTGCTACTGCTACCGGCAATGTTTCCCTTGATTTTTTGTTTAATAATAAGGGCAAACATTTTTGGGTATCACTTTAGTAATGCTTTATGATAAATACTGGCGATAGGGACTGGCGGCTGCGATTTCATAATTTTGAAAAAGTAGCGCTAGTAGTGGTAGCGGTTTTAGCTAGCCACACAAGCAGAAGAAGTAGCTTAAAAATTTAGTAGTTGCACCCACTTTAAAGCAAAAGTACCTAATAAGTATGTTCGTGAAAATATAGAACTAAGACAAAAATGCCACCAGGACAGACACGGAAACATGCGATTTTTGTGCCCCTAAGCGGCTAATGTGGTCTGGCTTAGCCTCATCTACCCTGCCCCTTCCAATATTTTTACTGTTCCTAAGCCTATGATTTCCTATTTTGTGCGCATGCGTTTTGGACACCAAATAATGTACGCGAAAGACTATGCTGTAAGCGACAAATATATTTCTAGAATACAAGACTCGAAATTGTGTTTTCATAAACTAAATTAACCCGCACCCCACCGGGGGTCCGGCTCCACCTTCGCCCCAGCTGGGGGGCCATCGATTGCCCCCATCTAAGTCGGAAAATATGGGGGTTAGCGCAAATCTGGGAAGTGCATTAGAAGGCTCGCGTGAATTCAGGAAGAAATTACTTCGCATGTTTAAGCGCTCAAGTCAATGGTTTGACCTCCAGAGGTCAAGAAAGGTCACGATAGTCTATTTTCACTCAAATATGCAATGCTGAAGAAAACTAGGCATAACTCCCACACCATTAGAGCTATTAAGATCTGATTAAGTAAATTTGATAGGAAATTGCAAGACCTTTTTATGCTATGTGGAACGTAAAGACCTCCCGCCAGTGGTTTGACCTCTAGAGGTCACCTCGTGACCTATTATGATGAGGTCACGAAAGGTCAGAAAGTGACTTTGCCGTATATCAAATAAAAGCCAGCAACGAGGCCAACACGATGGTGTTTGTTTCAGCGCTCTAACTTAATTAGGCCAAAAGTTATTGTCAAAATACTGTTTTTGGCCCCTGGTGACCTTGGATGACCTTGGAAAAGTCAAAGGGAAAATATGACCCCTGAGATCCGTGAAAGGGTGTCCAAAAACGTTGTTCTGAGCAGTCTGAGTATTTGCAATCCTTTTTGTGGCTTTTAGATCATGAGACAGCTTTTTCCCATGCTTTTCCAATGGGAGAGGTCGCCTCATGATCTAACCTGAGGTCGCGAAATCGAAAAATCCCGGATATACACGTTGTAGACCCTGGAAGGTTCATGAAGTGTAGTAAGTTTCAAATCCATCGACTAAGAAATGTAGCTCTTATAGAGCTTCAAAGTTGAAGTGAGGTGACCTTGGTTGACCTCGCCTGGTGACCTGACCTTGGGTGACTCGGGGTAAATATTTTCAGGGATGGTGGGAAAATGATGAGGTGAGAGATAGAGCCCTCAACCGCGGTGCTACATTTCGTCGTTTTTCCTGCAATCTCGAAAAACCTTAGGGGGCATCGATGCCCCCGATGGGGTGAAGTTTAAGTTTGACTAGAGTGATCATCTAACAATTATATCTTGTCTATTTGTGCAAAATTTGGTGTCATTTTCTTCGTAGCTTTTTCTGTACGGAAGCTTTATGAGTGACATTTCCAATGTTACCCTATTGAATAATCATTAACCCCGGGTCCGCCACCCCCACGGCAGATGGCCCCCCAAAATAGGGCGTAGCCAAACCAAACAAAAAGCCGCGTGAATCAGAAATACTCATGTTTAGTGCCAGGTCAATGGTTACCCAGACCAAATTAGGTCAAGATCGGCTATTTCACCAAATAGCAAGATACAAACGGGCATAACCTTATGTCATTAGAGCATGAGGCCTGAAAGACATTGATACAAATTGCCAGACTTTTCCCTATGTGAACGTAAAGACCCCCGCCAGTGGTTGACCGCCAGAGGTCACCTCGGACCTAATATGACCTAGGTCACGAAAGGCAAAAGACGCTATATCAAAGAAAGCCAGACAAGACAAACACGAGGTGTTGTTTCATTGCTCAGCTCAATTAGGTCAAAGTTATTGTCAAAATACTGTTTTGACCTCGGACCTTGGATGACCTTGGAAAACAAGGCAAATAGACCCCTGGGATCCGGAAAGGGTGTCCAAAAACGTTGTCTGACAGTCTGAGTATTGCAATCATTTTGTGGCTTTATATCATGAAACAACTTTTCCCATGCTTTCCAATGGAGGGTCGCCCGCCGACCTCAGGCACGAAATCGAAAAACCCGGATATACACCTGTAGACCCTGGAGGTCATGAAGTGAGGAAGTTCAAATCGATCGACTTGAAATGTAGCTCTTACAGAGCTCTAAAGGTGAGTAGGGACCTGGTTGACCTCGTCTGGTGACCTGACCTTGGGTGACCCGGGTAAAAATTCAGGATGATGGAAAAGTGCGGGGGAGAGCCCCACCCGGTGCGCGCCCCGTCGTTCTGCTATCCCGGAAAAACCTTGGGGGCCACGATGGCCCCGGCGAGGGTTACTTCATACTTTAAACTTCACAAGAATACATTTAACTTCATAAGAAACTGTAAGAAATTGTAATGTATTTTTAACGTCACATGGAAAGCAAAAGTAATACATTCTCAGAAGAAGATACAATCAATTGTTTTTTTTTTTTTTAATTAAATTTTCTACTATTAACTTGCCGATTCAAAGTTTCCCCTCACTTTTCACGCGTTGATGCGATTCACCGGTTACCAGAGATCGCAGGTTGTATGCTGTTAATCGTTCCTAATAGCATCTTCATCGGCAATTTAAATAGTTCTTAGGTAAACGGCTCTTACAAGAAGTGCGCTGTTTCTCAAATTTCCCGAGATACCTAAGTCCTGAATTTATCATATTCTTGAATAGCGGCATGTTTGCCTTTAATTAGGCAAACATGTGACGTGTCTGGCTCAATTTTGATGCAATATTCCCAAGCCCGACCGGCCACAGAAATTTGCCTTCCTCAAGATATTAGGCTACATACACAATTTAGGCCACGAGAGTGGTTCCAAAGAAGCGTTCAGACTAAAAGGCAGGACGTTGGAGAATCAATGATGGATTAAACAGCTAATCAGCCGATCACCAGCTGAATAACTGATGATCTGAGGCAGAGCTACCCCTAGATGGCCGCTTGCGGCTGGCCGGCTCCTCGTGAATATGTGACGTGAAGAGAGACAGTTCGACCGTTTGAAGAATGATGCTGTTCGGGTAGGTACCCGGTCTGGCGTGTAGAATTGGTGTATACGTTCAGGGGTGAACGAGTACCCCTGAAAATTAGAAGAGCACCCAAAAACGACGTTAGAAAGTTCATCTAAATTGTTTAAACCAAATCAGAGTACGGTTCACCGCTGTGAGTTATACCAGTGCACTGGTAGAACTCACAGTAAAAAGGCGACGCAGGCAGCCAGTAGGTAGGTATGTACGACTTAAAAAAAAAACTGCAAACATTTCTAGTTATATGATCATGCTTGTGGTTTCCACCCTCTCATCCATCCCCGCTGAGCAAAGTTTTTGTCGATCAGCCCGGAGAAGCGTCCCTAAAGGTTTCACAACCCTACACCCCCGCCCCAGTAAGGCCTTTTCATGGAACTTCCTAAAGACCGCTGACGGATTTTTCCTCTTATGAAAAGTTCTCTGCCCACCAGGAAATAAATCCCGGGTGTGAATGTTCGCAGCGTTCAGTGGCGTTTGAGCTGAGGACCCGGACGCACGTATCGTCCGTCCGCGCTGGTTGACGCAGCAGCTGCAGGGGGGAGCGATTTGTGGAGATGATGGAGGTAGGGTGGCGGGCCGGAGCTTCGTCGGTGAGGTAGCGCGCAGGGTCTGTGGGGGTAGAGAAGTCGTGCAGCAGAGTCAAGTCGACGCGTCGGAAGTCTGAAAAGGAGACGCGTCGATGCATCGTCTCATTTCTGACTTCTTTCATCATATTATCGGTGTTCACTGTATTATTATCATTTCTAGTTCAGGGTTTTTTCAGAAGCAGGTTTTTATAGTTTGGATACGCAAATTGATCAATTTCAATGGAATTGAAGAAACTGTCCAGACCATGAGTTTTGTGGGGACGGAATTTTCAATAGTGACGTTCGTTTTTTTAGATAGTCGTGCGTTTCCACTTGCCGGCAATCTTCGGGACAGCGGGACCGCTCTCTGCAGCGCATAGGATTTTCCAGTCTATACCCAATCCACAGTGCTGGGCAGAAGCCGATCTATTGTTCTTTCCAGTGTGGTTCGTACTGTTGCTGAGGAGAAATAAATGTTTCGACGTAACCGTATATATCAATTATGCCCATACTTGCTGTATATGGTCATTTCAACCTGCCTAAATTTTTAACTCTTCCAAGGAGTGGGTACTCAAATGTTTTTCAAATCCTTGTTCTTTCCAGAATATAAGCATGATTCCGTCTCCCATGGATGCCTGCAAAACGCAGACAACAAAGCTGACCGTGTCTCTCCTCGCCCCCTGTGCGTACACACTACACAGCCTCCCCGTATCGAGTGTATTTCCGGCAGCAGCAGCAGAGAAAATCGATTGTCCGCCCTGATCAGGACCTTCCTCAATTGACCACCAGACTGGATCGGCGGTGCCGATTCCCAGCGTGGCTGGATCACCACCACTGGCGGCATGTTGACTGTGCCGGCGCGGCTGGCTTCATTACCCTGTTTTCATCGTCGGTTGCCGTCGTCGGGCTTCGACAGCCGTTTGTCAGGCGGCGGGCCTGCAATCTGCCGGCACCGCCCCGCCAGCATGTACAGCCCGCTCACAAACAGCCATCACGTGTCATCGACGCGCCATCGCGGCACGCCCTGTGTCGCTCAGCATTGTTGCCACTCGACGACACGCGCCAGAGGCCAGAGCGCCGCCAGAGGCCAACGCACTGCCCCAGTAGTTCAGTGGCGAAAAGACTGCATCAGTGGCCGCTTCAGTATGAGCGCGGGGTACTCAGTGGCACAGTCGCTGTGTTGGTAGCTCCGTGACAGTGGCCGTGCCTCAATGACTGTGCCTGGCGCTGTAATGGCTGCTTCAGTCCGAGCAATAGTGGCGATAGTGGTCATAAAACTGCATCAAGGACTGCAATGGCTGCCGCATCGCCCACTGTGATGAATGCATTGGCTTTAACTAATGTTGCCGCACGTTCCGCCTTGCTCAATCATCCACGCTGGCTGCGGTGGGTGCCGTGACGACTCGGCTCTAGCGTGACAGTTACACGCCGCGCGCGGACGTCGCTCTCCGTCACGACAGCGGCGACGGCAGTGCTGTCGCCGCTTTCACGTCCGTCACGGCAGAGCTCTGTCGCCGCTTTAACGTCCGTCGCGGCAGCGGCGACGCAGCTTTGTCGCAGCGTTAGCGTCGGCTATGGTAGCGGCTTTGATGGCCCGCCGCCCACGCAGCGCCGCCGTTCGCGGTCGGTTCGTCGGAAGCGACGGACAATTGGCGGCGAAACAGCAGCGTTCACGCAGCTGGTGCCGGCGCGAGGCTGGCACTGCCCAACGGACAGCCTTGTGTCGATGACGACGCTTGTTGCCGGCGACACGCGGTGTGGCGACAGAGCCTCGCCGGCACTGGGTGGAGTAGAGCCCTTTACCTGGGGCACTCATTCGGTCACATTCGTCAGGAAGAGCGACGCCATAGTGACATTCTTTGTTCTTTTGCTTAAGTCACACCTTTTTTCATTCATGTCCGTAAACTTCGGGGCTAGACTTAGATTGTTTAATCAATCCATCACTTGCGAGTGGGTTTGTGGCATTTCACTTTACGCCACACTTGTGCCACTACCGAACCTTTGCTTGGGCCACCCGTCATTGGCTCTGTACCATTAGGTTGGTTATCCACCCCCTTTCCACCTACACTGCTTGGTAAAGGTGGAAATCGATATCCCATTATCTTCCCTTTCTCACTCTTTTCTGCCGTGGCAATGGACTCATTTTTTGTATCTTGATACTTCCCTCACATATCCTTGCTGAATCCTGGTGCCGCACGGAGTCCCAAACCTCGGCTAACTTTTTTGCCCCGGAGTCAATCGAACTGTATTGTTCGGTCCGCGTCAGGGCAGGGATTCAGCAGTTCGAATTCTCTGGCACAAACTCTCTTGCCCGGCTTCATCTGCCGGAGATGGCGATGAGGGCATTCGCCAAAGGATGATGCCGATGAAAGGATGATGATGAATTCACCAAAGAGTGCACTAACCAAAGGAGAATAGCGACCCCCACCCTTGAGATTCCGGAGACGGAGAGTCAATCAGGACTCGCGAGAGAGGAGCGTTCGAGCCTCAAGAAGGGGGAAATGATAGGAGAAAAATGATTCGGGTTAGAAAACTAAGTCGACGAGGAGGCTTGACTCCGGGCGGTCACAGTGCAGAGCAGGGGCGTAACCAGAATTTCGCTCAGGGGGAAGGGGGCGGCGCCCCGAAAAGGGCCCCTCCGACACCTGCGACAGCGCCAAAAGGGCCCTGATGGGTTAAAAGTGCCCTGCTTGTTACAGAATCGTGTCCTCAGGAGGGCCCTCAGGGGGAGGGCGGCTGTCCCTGCCGCCCCCCTTGACTACGCCCCTGGTGCAGAGGTCAGGCTGGGAGGATTCGCCACCGCCTGAAAATCCCAGATATCAGTGCAGGAGATGATGAGTGGTTTCTCTAAAATTTCAGAGTTGTGCGTTTTCTCGAATCGAGCAAACGCGCAAACTCCATGATAAGAGAAGCACGTCCGGACTATCCCCGTATGAGGAAAGCTGATATGTTCCTGTTTGGCGGGCAGCACGGAGCTAGGACGTAAATCAGGATGAGTACAACAATGGAACCGTGTATTAAGACAATTCGTTCGGGAAGAAGTCGAGAAGGGATACGTTTTCGGAAGTGCGGACAGCCGTCCGCGGCTGCCATGGACAGATATTCACTGGACCGATAAGAAATGTGTAAGAAAAGGTGATGGCGTTAAGTATGTGGGAATCATATGTATCTGGCTTTTATACATTGGAAAATGCATCTTGCCTAACTTTTTTGCTTTTCTGTATATGTCTGTGATGATGCTTTTGGCATTAATGATGTCAAAAACATCATCACAGGCGGATATAGGTCCTTTTCCTTTTCATGACATATAATGATCTTATAATCAATATCGCTGTCAATGCTGCCACGCATTACATTAAGTCTACTAGTCTATGAAGGAGAAAACTGATAATATATAAACATTTCATCCCATATATCTGGCCTTGGTACAGCCCATTAAATTGAATTTTCTCATAAGTGAAAGATTTGAATATGTTGCATCAATTATCTGTCAAAACTTTCTCAAGCTCTGGAAGGGTGGATCCTCCCCCTCGCCCTCTTAACAGGAATAAGGTTAAGGGCTCATCCACTTGAAAACAGAGCAAAATAGAGCTTTCACTTCGTCCTCTACAAAATCAGGAACGAGCCTCGACAAAGTATTTGTAAGCAGGCTGCGCAAAAACGCGGGTAAATAATACAGAAAATTATTTATAATTAAGCCCACGATGGCTTCAGTTCGGTGTGCTGACTGCAGCAAAGACAGAATAAATAAATGTCCATAAATTAAGCCCCAAATCTTTCAAAACCTTAGCGCATATATAAGCATGATTACATTTATTAAGACAGAACTTAATTTTAGTAGCTATCAGAATGTCAAACAGTTATTTAAAGCTGATACTTGGTAATAAATGGGTAACCAAAGGTCTCAGACCAGCACCAACTCTTGTGAAGGTAGACCCAATGGTCTTAATTACAGTCTCGTAAATTCACTTGTCCCAAATTCATGACAGATTAACTGTTCGCTTCAGACTTAAGCTTACGGGTGCATGCGATTTGTTGCCACAAGTCCTGACTCAGATTTTGTGACCACTTCCAGGTGATCCAGATGAGTCAGGTTCAACTCCAAACGATCACCAGTTGTCGATTTGCAACTGGAACCCGAGCAAGGTGAATGGTCTGCAACATGTTCAACTGAAAACAGAACACGGTGAATCGTGTGCATCATGTTCAACTGAAACTAGAACAAGGTGAATAATCGACAACAGGATCAACTGACAGCCGAATAAGGTCAATCATGCTAAACGTGTTCAACCGAAACCGAAACCACCAGGAGAATTGTCAGCATGTTCAACTGAAACACGAACCAGGTGAATCGTCTGCGACATGTTCATGTGGCCGAGCCGATGCACCGAAAATCCGAACTAATGCACCTGCCTTTACCACTGCTTCCTTAAGCAATGCAATCAGGGAAGCAGTTAAAATTCCTGGAAAACATTTATGAATGGTGGCTTACGCCTGCGACAGACATCATCCAGCAGCGACGTGGCATTTAGCGAGGAACCAAATGCAGGGAAGCAGATTTAGACGTGGTGGTCACAGCAGCCCTGTTCCATTTGGTAACGCGGAAACGCTTTAGGATATTAAAAACGGAGTGAGGGTCAATGTCAAATGTCGCCCGGGGCAGGAAGAAAAATATCCTGATATGAGGCTCAACAGAAACAAAATGACGTCCACCGTGCCTCATTCATATTGATCCCCGGGCCGCTCAGTGACCTGGAGTGCTTGGATTCCAGACGGGGACTGACAGCACCAGCAGCTCCGTATTCCAGACGGAGACTGACAGCACCAGCAGCATCGTATTCCAGACGGGGACTGACAGCACCAGCAGCATCGCATTCCAGACGGGGACTGACAGCACCAGCAGCATCGCATTCCAGACGGAGACTGGCAGCACCAGCAGCTCCGTATTCCAGACGGGGACTGACAGCACCCGCACCTCCGTATTCCAGACGGGGACTGACAGCACCAGCAGCATCGCATTCCAGACGGGGACTGACAGCACCAGCAGCTCCGTATTCCAGACGGGGACTGACAGCACCAGCACCTCCGTACTCCAAACGGGGACTGACAGCAGCAGACGGGGACCAGCAGCTCCGTATTCCAGACGGGGACCAGCAGCATCGCATTCCAGACGGGGACTGACAGCACCAGCAGCTCCGTATTCCAGACGGGGACTGACAGCACCAGCAGCATCGCATTCCAGACGGGGACTGACAGCACCAGCAGCTCCGTATTCCAGACGGGGACTGACAGCATCAGCACCTCCGTATTCCAGACGGGGACTGACAGCACCAGCAGCATCGCATTCCAGACGGGGACTGACAGCACCAGCAGCATCGCATTCGAGAAGGGGACTGACAGCACCAGCACCTCCGGATTCCAGACGGGGACTGACAGCACCAGCACCTCCGTATTCCAGACGGGGACTGACAGCACCAGCAGCATCGCATTCCAGACGGGGACTGACAGCACCAGCAGCTCCGTATTCCAGACGGGGACTGACAGCACCAGCAGCATCGCATTCCAGACGGGGACTGACAGCACCAGAAGCATCGCATTCCAGACGGGGACTGACACGCCGTCCGTATTTTTTCTTTAGGTTTCCTGGTAATTGAGATACAGAGGGGGCGAAATACTCCCCCCAGCGTTTTGCCAGGGACCCCAGCCGGGCGCGTGTTAAGAATTCAGAGCGGGTAGCTTGTATGGTCGATGGTTTTAGTTTAGCTGGCCTGAAACAGCAAATGATAGAACCCACCAGGAATTATAGCTTTTAAGTAGTTTAACCCGCGCCCCACCGGGGTCGCCCACCTTCGCCCCACCGGGGAGCCATCGATGGCCCCCTCTAACTCCGAAAATATGGGCGTTAGCGCAAACTGCAAAGTGCAATAGAAAGCTCGCGTGAATTCAGTAAGAAATTACTTCGCATGTTTTAGTGCTCAGGTCAATGGTTCGACCTCCAGAGGTCAAATTAGGTCAAGATCGGCTATTTTCACTCAAATATGCAAGGATTAAGCAAACTGGGCATAACTCTTATGTCATTAGAGCTATTGAGGCCTGGTAAAGTACATTTGATAGCAAATTGCTTGTACTTTTCCGCTATGTGGAACGAAAGACCTCCCGCCAGTGGTTTGACCGCCAGAGGTCACCTCGTGACCTAATAGACCTGAGGTCACGAAAGGTCAAAAGTGACCTGCCGTATATCAAATGAAAGCCAGTGACAAGACAAACACGATGGTGTTTGTTTCACTGCTCTAGCTCAATTAGGTCAAAGTTATTGTCAAAATACTGTTTTTGACCTCTGGTGACCTTGGATGACCTTGGAAAAGTCAAGGGCAAATAGACCCCTGGGATCCGTGAAAGGGTGTCCAAAAACGTTGTTCTGAGCAGTCTGAGTACTTGCAATCATTTTTGTGGCTTTTATATCATGAAATAGCTTTTCCCCATGCTTTTCCAATGGGAGAGGTCGCCTCGTGACCTGACCTCAGGGCACGAAATCGAAAAATCCCGGATATACACCTTGCAGACCCTGGAGGGGTCATGAAGTGAGGAAGTTTCAAATCGATCGACTTTGAAATGTAGCTCTTACAGAGCTCTAAAGGTGAAGTGAGGTGACCTTGGTTGACCTCGTATGGTGACCTGACCTTGGGTGACCCGGGGTAAAAATTTCAGGGATGATGGAAAATGATGCAGTGAGGTAGAGCCCTCAACCGCGGTGTGCGCCTCGTCGTTTTTCTGCTATCCCGGAAAAACCTTAGGGGCCATCGATGCCCCGGTGGGGCGAGGGTTAAGTGTTCTCGCGTGCAGGCCACGGCGCTCTTATCTGACCATGACGAGCTGTGTTGTAAGTTCACTTAGAATGTTCGTAGATACCCCGTTATAGATAAAGCTACCGCTTTAAATTGCACGAGGGAAGATTTCGATAGATTGAAAAGATCGCTGACGCCCCGTGGAATTCATTGACCATGGCTGATATTCGCCTCGTGGAATATCATTGATGATAAAACCATGGCTGATACGGTAGACTCGTTCTTGAATGCCTTGCCTTGTCTTGAATGCCGCAATATGTATATTCAGACGGTGGTGTTGCGTCGGGAGGTCCCCCCAATGGTTTGATGTTGGGTCAAACGGGCACTGCGGGAAAAATAACCATTTTTGAGGTCTATCGACGCACCAGCTGACAGGGTCATATTGCGTTACTAGCTCTTTCCCTGTTAAGATGGTTTCCAGGGAGTCAAATGGCTCCTTGTGCTGGGAATCCGCCGAGCGTTCCCGAAAGCCGCATGAAGAACACTATCGCAACATCGCACTGCACCATCGCATCCCACTTCCTCACTGCCGGAAAAAGAGCTGTGTTTGATCGTCGAAAACTTAACAGAAGCCCTCACACACAGAAAGTTCCAAGTTAAACCGAACAAATTTAAAGAAGCGTCAAGTACTACGTATTTCAGTACAAAAAGGGATAATTGGTGATTTTAATTCTAGCCAGGAAAACAATTATGGACATCTGAAGTGTGTTTGGGGAGTCAAAGACAAATTATCGGGGCTGTTAGATGCTGTAGGCGGGTGAGTGGATATGTCGAATGGGAAAATCTATTGAACTATATTTTCGCGAAAAAGTTCACAGAGTCACAGAAAGCCAGAAGAGAAGAGCAGGGGCAGAGTCCTCACCAGTATTATCAAAATCTACAGAGCCTTGTAAGACGTGGGAAAATATCACATCATACCTCCATTGAGATTGCGCCAAACGGGAAAAATATCCAAGACAACTTTGAAAAAAGTGGCATTGCTAAGCAATTTGTTTGTGTCCCAAACAAACCTTCTCATTCCACCCAACAACACACCTATTCTAGATAATTCAAATAGAGAACCAATTCTCACCGAGCTTAAGAACACTGGAGCAGGGAGTATCTTCCAAGTTCAATTTTCTGAACCCAAACAAACCGACAGACCTCCAGAAAATTCCTCCTAAAATTTCGAAACTCTTCGCAATTATAACAAAAAAACCCTGGTCACCAGGCTATGACCTTCATGTTAGCGATGCGTGAGTGTGCTTGAGCAAACTGACGGTGTATGCGTGCGTGTCTCCAATCAGTAGGCGGAACAAGCGGTCACGTAATGCACCAATGAGGGGCACCCCGACTTAAGTCGAAACTCGACTTTTGCGCCAATCTGACATCAAATATGTTCGTTGTTTCGTTTCTTGTGCCGAACAATAAATATAAGATCATTCAAAAGTGTGTAATTATCTTGAAACACTTCTCAACGATCGGCCACCACTCAGTCAGTTTGAGGTCACATAAGTATGCGTTCGAAATGCCTCTTTTCTATTGAGCTTTGTGATATCTGAAAGGGTCTAGTTTTCATTTAGCCGTCAAGATGACAATATGAAATTTGGAGACATCAGAAAACGGGCTGAAAGCCAATATGTGGATCCCAGAATCTATCGAGAGGTACTCTTTCTCAAACAAAGCCTTGGAAGTCCGATATGCTATTCCCATTTCAGGCCTTCCCATTTCTAGAACGGTCCTAACTTCATAGGACACATAATTGCAGCCTTCAAAGCAGTAAATTATTTTAAAATGAGCTCGATATACATCTAGGAAAGCTCTCAGTGTGACTGAAGGTGTCATTATTTTGGACGGGCATTCAGGATTTAGAAGTGAGTTTCCTTTTCTTGTAGACAGTTGTCATCAGAATAAGACTGTTTAAGTCTCCTTATGAAATGCTACCAAGTGATCGAGGCTACCTTTGAGATTTCCACGAGAATTTAGACCGCAATTTTCTCTTTTTTTCAGCAGGACTCTCAGGAATAGTCTTGTAAATATTGACCTGTATGCCAATTAATAGCAGTATCGCTGATGTTCCGAAAATTTGCAACGTTCAGGAATCCAAATTTATGAGCGAAGTGTGCCCGGCAAGGCACAAAGACAGAAGCTGCTACCTTTTCTGTCGCATTTTAAGTTTTGTTTTTAGATGACTTTACCCTACGTTGTGTGTAAGCAAACAATCACAATGATAATAGATGTGATAAATACTACATATATTTTAGAACGTTCATGCCTTAAAACACGGCTAGTCACTTTTCTGGTGGCATTTATTTCCTGATGCAATCATTTTATCCCAAAGACAGGATTAAACCAACAGTCAACATTTGTTTTGTCCATGAATGAAATGATAGCTTTAAGGAGAATGCTGACCATCTGACCATTCAGTATAGGCACTCGTAACACCCCACCCTCCGCCCCTTCAGGAGGCGCTGGTGTTCTAGACGGTGTTGAAGTCGGAACAACTTGCCCCCCAAAAGCCCGAGACTCCGACTTGGGGGGTTGCTGTATAAAATGATGCATCGCGCTTGATGCTGCGACAAACCGTTCCTATCCGGAGCCAAGCAAAGCGTGGCCATTCTTTTGGAAACTTCCGGTAAAAAATAAGCATAACACATTTTCAAAATTATAACAAACTGGGCAAAATATGTTGCCCCACAACAGCAAAACGTCCACTGGCAGCCTATTACTGGAACGAAACATTACAGGAGGAAATACCGAGATCGTTTTCGAATAACACGTATTTGACTGTTGACATTTTCGGTGGGGTTAAGACATTGATGTTTCACGAGCCGCGGCCAGTCCTCAGTGAAAGACGACAGCTGTCGGTGACTCTAATCATCCCTGGCATCGGACTTCCAGCAATCGTCCATTATGCTCTAATGGTGTTTTGCAGCGCCATACAGCTGCAACAATAAGAATGATAATACATCAAGGCATTTAGATAACCGTTGGATTTAGTTGGGGCGCTGCACGTCAGTCTCGACACAACAGGATCCAAATAATTCAAAGACAGTTTTTGACCCAAAGGAAACTCCAGCATAGTGTATGCAAGAATACAACAAATTATCTAGTGTATTAGGCTCGCTGTTAGGATTTGTCCCTCAAGCGCTGTAGTTAGTGGCCGTCAAGAATTACACAACACGGTTTATTTATTTTTGGCCGCCCTTCCTCCATGTCTCTATGACGCCTGTGTCCAAAGTTTGATAACGCTGAGGCTAACTGCCCCACTTTCTTTGCGTTACGTAATTTGTGGACGGCCCCTTACAGTGCACATATGTACAAGATACGAGAGAGAAACTTAACACGCTCACTGGAGGGGGGCCTCCGGGGTCCGTCCACCCCTCCCCCACCCAACCTCTTTTGCGAGGTGGCCGGGAGCCGCTCGTAGCCAAAAAACGCCCCTTGGCCAGATTTTAAAGAATTCAACGGACGGCACGTTGATGGGTGATAGTCGATAGGATTTAGCGCCCACCTGATATGTTTTGGCGCCCAAAAATGGAGCCACCTGGTCCGGATGGCGCTCCCTAACTATATGCCCCCCTACCGAAAATCCTGGATCCGCCTATGCATTCGCCCTCAAAGGGAATGGAATACTTCATCAAAATTATAAAATGAGGAGACGGTTTTGTTTCCGCCCTCAATCGCTTGAACCAAAAATATCTGCTCTCTTCTTTCTACCCTGAGTTGATCTAACAATCGCGTGCAATTGCGGAGCTCAGTTGAGCTGGCTGCTTGCGACACGTAGCGGTGCGAAAGCCATGTCATTTGGTATCATTTGTCACGTGTCATGCTTTGTCAGATAGAAAGGAGTTCATTCATGGTTTGGAACCCGGACATAGCACCGTTTACGGTGAATTTTAAATTGTATGGATATTCGATACAGAAAACGTTGGTGAAATAAAAGTTGCTAGCTGTGGTTTCTTGACACATTCTACATAACTGCTACCTAAGTTCAAAACAAATTATAAAAGAGGTTCACTCCCTTTAATACACCAAGTTTCGACTGAATGAAGGTAGAGCTTTCCCTTTACCGGCCCGGTTCACCCGAGTGATGGCTCTGGCCAGTTCCGTGGTTTGCCAACATGCACCGTGCCAGGGTTGGCCTTTTGGGGGCAAGCTGTACGATTGGGCTACAGCACGAGTAGCTGGTGCTTGCTTCTGGACTCACCTTCCATGTTTTAGAGTAAGAAATCAAGTGTTGCCTTTATATCCCAATTATTGGCGGATCTATGGGGGAAAGGTGTTTGCCTCCCAAGCCCTACAATTTTCGCCAATTTTCTAACAAAAAACGTATGCTTTTAATGACTTTGAGCCCCGCTGCCTCCTCCTCCTCTCTCTCTCTCTCTCTCTCTCTCTCTCTCTCTCTCTCTCTCTCTCCTCTCTCTCTCTCTCTCTCTCTCTCTCTCTCAACGCTGCAAGCCTATTGATATACTTATACTTACGCTGTATGTGCATACATACCAACATCATGACTATATTGGGTCACTTACTCGGCCTGAAATCAGGTCAACCTCAGAATGTGAGCTAATATGGTAAAATTATAAAACATTTAATGTGTATTGACTATAGGATTAGGGTGGTGCAAAAATAATTATCGTATTTCTTCTGGTTCCGAATTTATTGAAGAATAATAGACACCCCATAATACCGATAACGGTAACGTATCATCTTCGACGACCCCAATATAGGCCTAGCCCAACCATGGTAGGGACTGTTCAATTCTCTTTGAGAGCTTTCAAATATGCCCCAAAGTAAGATTCCATCTTAGACGGAACAAATGACATCGAGATCTAACCTGGATGGCCATGCAGCTTGAGTGTATGTGGCAACATTTGTGGTGTTCAGTGACCTGTAGTGCCCTAGTCTTTGACCTAACCCGAAATTTCACCACCTACAACTGAAAGTGCAATTGAAGCACTTCTCAAAAGAAGTTTGGAAAATGTTTACAGCCATAAAGTTCCTGATATAAACGAGGTATTATAAGTACAACTCATGTAGCAATTTCAACCCCAATGACCTCAATACTGATCGGACAAAAATGACCAGAATGGCTTAGGTTGCATTTCTGACGAACTTTTGATTGCTTTTCAACATATTTCTACCCCTCGTAATTTTCTAGCTAGATTGACTTTTTCCCCACTATGGAGGAGGTGGCTCATATCCGCCACCCGGGCAAGGGTTAAGCGGCACCCGGACGTTAGATTACTGTCTATTGTACGAAACTCACTGCACACTCGAGTGGTTTACCCACTTTTATCAGGCGTATCAGGTGCAGTATCTGTTATGGTCAAAACTGAACAAATGAAATTATTTCCAGTTCAAGGTGACGAATCCGCTCTATTACAAGCTATGGTTTAATGCAGCTAGAGCTTCCCCTTCTTGCCCTTCTCCACTGTGCCTTGTTCGTCTTGCGCTGTGGCAATCGCATGACCCCGCAGGGTAACGGTCTTAACACGCACGCCACGTTCCAGGTCTAACAACATCGCTATGCCTGTGCTACAGCGGGCACATTGCACCATGCACACCCAGTCTGACCTTTGAGGCCAACGTGGCGAACGATCAAAACGAACTGTCAAGAAGGCTCGCTGGAGGTTCCACAAATCGCTGCGCTACTCATCCCTGCGAGGATCAGATAATGCGAAGTGGTTAGGTTGTGCCAAGGAAGTGAGCTCGATGGAAGTGTACCAACAGCACCGGCATGTTCTACGGCAACGGCGGAACCGTGCACCTGCGGTGGAGTGCTCTGGCTAGGAGAGGTCATTCCTCGAATACCGCTGCACTGAATTGGTACCACTACACACCACACTTGAAGCCGTCAGGAGGTGTCAGAAGCAAAAAAGCCTGCCACGAAGACGCCGGGGCAAGACAGGAGCGCGTACAAAGAGTTGCGGGCTTCCCAAAAGGCAGGTAGTACTATCTTGGCCGATTTAGGGGAGGGGGCAGTGTCTTGGTGCCTCCAACCCCATCGTTATATTGCCTTTGGTGGAAAGGTGTTTCGCTTTGAACTATGGTGAAATTGGTGAGGGGTTACAAAGAGCACAGGTCAGAGAGTACAACACAGAGTAAAGAGTACTGGTCAGACATTGCTCTCTTATCTTGAAAAAAGCAAAAAATAGTGGAACTTCGGTTACTCATACTACAAGGAATGTAACATATTTATAAAAGAATATAGACAGTCCTGTAGACTATAAAAAACACTGATTTAATTCTTCGTTTGTCCCAAGAGATACTGTCTTGGGAGGACTGAACGTGTGATCAGAACACCCGTAGGCCCAGCAACTATGATCCACATCCAACCACCACCACAATAACCATAACCACAACCAAAACAACCACAACCAGAAAAAACAACACCACAATAAACGCAACCACATCAACCACCACAATAACCACAACAAACACCACAATAATCATAACCAGAACAAACACCACCAACCTACCGTAACCACAACCACAACAAACATAACCACAACCATAATACCTAAAACTACAACCACCACCACCACCCTCCACCCACAACGACGGCAAACGAGCGGTCTGATAGGCTGATGCCACCCAGCCACCGGAGCCACCACCAGGCAACGGCGGCCAAAGGACGTCTGGGAGCCTAATGTCGGCTATTTTTTCTAAAGGTCCGCCACCCCATTTTAAAAGGCAGCCAGGCGTGCCCCCACCGCGATCCCAACGACAACAGCACCCTTACGTTAATACCAGAAACATAAATTTAAACGAGTCGCGGCACGCCCTGCTAGGAAATGAAGCAAAAACATAAGATAGCAAAAAACAACTGTGTGACTATTTAAGTAATTGTTATAAAAAGGTTACTTAAAGAAGGCTTCTGTAAAATGTTACAAAAGCCTCGACCATTAACCCACTGTTAATAAAGAGAGACTGATCACACCTAATCGTTTAGTGTTAGTGCTCATTTTCATGCAGACTACCCCATGCGGATTTAAGTTAGTAATTCCCTGGAATCTAGCAGACAAGTAGACGAACTAGTAACATCTACTAGAAAACAGGGGTTGACTGAGGGGATTTGCGGGGAAAGGGATAGTTGTAAGGCGAATGACAAGGAAGCGGGGATTTACTAAGAAAGATCACCACGAAACAAAAACAAAAGACGAAATTCGAAGATAAGTGATGACACTCATAACCATGCACATACATACAAAAAAAAACAAACGTTTTCACACGCACCAACAGAGACTCACGCACGGCTCATTCACACGTACACACGCAAGAACTATAGCACCACAGCACGTTTGACTATTCATTATCTCTGCGATATTTCAGGAGGTAGAAGTTTCTAATTTGTTTTTTTAGAGTAGCCTTGTTCAGGGCACATCATCAATATTGGGAAACAGCGAGCATATAATTTCGTTCCATGCACTCAGAGCTGTATATGAAAGGGAAAATCTACGATAATTAATTGGAGTAAGGGGAATTTCAAAATGTTGAACCAACCTGGTTATCCCTGGATTTTGACGACGGAAAAGTGAACTCAAAATAGGAGGTGCCAAGCCAGCAACAACCTTTGACAGAATTATGATCTTTTGTTCGGAAACCAAATTAGGAACTTTAGGATGCCTAACTCTAAGAAAATATCATTTGTGTGAGAGAAATATGGTTTCTTTGCCAATATTCTGACTGCTCTTTTTGCAATTTAACAATTTTGTCGAGTCTGAATTCGTAATTTGTTCCCCAAACAATTGCACAGTAATTTGAATGAGGTAATATCAATGTATTATATAGACACATCAGTTCACGGGCTGAAAGATAATGTTTTGCACTGCTCATTATTCCGAGATTTCGACTTATTTTGGATGATAAAGATGTTATGTGAGAGTCCCATTTGAGGTTTTCATCTATTAGTATTCCTAAATATTTAATTTGCTTTAGTCTCAGGATTTTCACTTCATTCATTCTTAAATCTATATCCGCAACAGTGTTCCGAGAGTAAATTTGGTAATTAGATTTCAAAGCATTTAGTGACAGTCTATTTGATTCAAACCATTTGGACGTTAACGAAAGAACATGGCTAACCTTATTCTGTAGCTCATTTACACTATCAGCTAATATCAAAATGGCCGTATCACCTGCAAATAGGTAAACCTTACAAAGATTAGTAATTCGATGAAGATAATTTATATATATTAGAAATAGAAGAGGCCCTAGGATGGAACCTTGCGGTACCCCCATAACAACCGGCATTGCATTTGATATAGTGTTCCCAATGCTTGTTTGTTGAATTCTGTTTGATAAGTATGAGCCAAGTATTTCATAAAGTTTTCCTTGAATTCCAATGTGCTGTATTTTGGCCAAAAGGATGTCAAAACTAACGGTATCAAATGCCTTTTTAGGTCCAAATATATTCCGCAGATGAATTTTCCCTTTTCTAATTTTTTGGTTATTTCATCATAGATAAGGGCAATGGGCATATAAGTTGAATGGGTTTCCTAAAGCCGAATTGAAGGAAGTAGAGGACTATAGCACTTGCACGTTGTTTAAGTTAAGATAGTCAAATACGTAGCAATATATAAGCTTTTCCAGAATTTTAGATAATATTGGTAGCAGAGAAATTGGAATGAATTGTTTATTGGAAAATGAGATGTTTATTTCTCTGCAGACGGTGAGTTTTGAGACAAACAAACCATGAATAGTTTTTCAATACCCTACAGAATCAACACATCAGTTTAAAGTCCAAATGTGTTTCAACTCTGTCATTGGTTTCTTCATTAATGGAAAAAATTAACTTTATTTTGAGATTACGAAGGAAGGCAATAGAGACTCCACCACTCCCCTCTGCAGGGACATATTTCCAACTATGAAACTGTCGAATGTTGTTTTTCTTTGCTCTAAATCCTAGTGCATATAGCACAAAATAAAACTATCAGACGAAATAGACCAAGACCCCCGGTTGATGGATATGTGTGCGTATTTATGTTCCCCCTGTTAATAGTGAATATCAAGTTTATATTTGAAAGACCATTCAAAAGCTTTTCTTCTGCAGTCGAATGTAAAACTTCAATATAAGCGACATCAGAAAAAGGGCTAAACATATGGCACCTTATATTTGTACCGACTTCAGAGTTTTTTTGTAGCTGCATTCCACACAGCCAGTTTCATAATCTCCGAAACTGTCTGATGCTTATTAATACCACAATCAACCGGACTTCAAGACCTGAAATATAACGCAACCAACACGGCGACACAGGCTTTCAGCGGAGGCACGCAGGGGAAACAGTGTTATTGCTAGTAGAACATTTTCCCCAGAGGCTTGTCCAACGGAAAACAAGGCGGTTTCAGTTATTTCTTCATTTCAATTTGCGTGCGAGCATTCGTGTGGAAGAATGAAGACGGCTGAACGTTGGCAAATGCATGTGTGACGTTACGTTTGCTTGAACATGCTACAGGCCTTAATCAGTGGAGTATGACTGGATTCCAATTATAAGAATCCTTCACATTCAATCATTTTGTTGGAACACTTGTTAATCCTCGAATGGTTTTGTAGTGAATGCCTGCAGGTCTGATTACCCGGCGAGAGTGGACATGCCAAAACCACAGCAAGCTTCTCATTTCTTTACTCAGTCATACGCCCACGCTACCGATTATACAGCAGTAATTCCCCTGTACTAACCAGGTTTCCGATACGGCGGCAATGCATCAAACTCCGCACGTGGCGACGGCGGCAGGCTAATGGCCCCAGCACAGTCAGTGCAGTCGGAACGGCGTGACCTGCCCCCGACACCGCCGCCGATGTCGTCGACAAATGACGTCGCGCCGCGGCGGCGGCGGCGCGGCCGTACGTCAGCGGCCGGCCTGACCCCGCCTGCCGGTCATCAGTTAACGAGACGGGCCACACTGGCCAGGCTGCGACCAGCCTAGTCCTGGTGTGATTACTCACCAATCTGTAGCAAAGTGGCGGGCACCAGCAGCCAGAACAGGCTCAGCGCCGCGCAGGCCGGCATGGTAGAGGTCTCGGGCAGGCCCTGTCGCCGGTGGAAGATGCTGATCTGCTGCTTTTCTTACGCTTAATGAAATACTATTGCAGCGTGGGTGCTTAATAGTCCCAGGACGCACTGCTTATTCATTCACGTGAAGTACAGTTTAATTATGCTTCAGCACAACTGTCTCGCACATGCCCTATTGTTGTGTCCTTGTCTTTGATCCTCCACTCACAGCTCGCGCGAGCGCTCGACCGAGAAATACTCCTAAGGAAACAAAACAAATCGTTTGGTCGCAGCCATAAGTGGCGGAACGAGGGAGGGGACACAGTATATTCCCTTGGATGAACAAGCCAGGGAGGGAGGGAACCACCATTAGTGTGCCCCCTTAAAACGACAAAAATAACAGTGAACCAGCGCCTTACCCTGTCTTTCAGAAAATAGTTTAAGTAACTGTTCAGACCTACAAACGGACCAACGGACCACGTGATAATGAACCCACGAACCTCCTGATAACAGATTCATGGTTCTCCTGATAATAAGACCACGGACCTATTCATAACCGACCCAAGAGCCCCCTGATAACGTACTTACCTTAGTGCTTTCCTCCATAGAGAATGTCCTACATTCTAAAATCCACACATGGGCGCTGTAGAATGTGTGCAGTCATTGGCGGGCCATTCAGTTTTAAAGAGGAAACTTTACCTGTTGTAAAAACATGCTTGAGCCACATAATAATTTGTGGGGCTTACCGACGCACTAACTGCCAGCGTCATAAGACGTCGCGAAATGATTTTGAGCCCTGTTACTTCAGAGAGAACTAAGTGCACGCTAAATTAAGAAAAAATTACATGATAGCGTAAATGTGAGTACCTTTGGATGAACTGGGTCTGATTAAGCCAAAACTGTTCATAAACTTTTGTTTTAACAGGGATACCATGACACATATAAAAGAGAAGCGTGCGTCGCCTTAAATCAGAAGTAAGGAGAGAGGGAAAACAGAAAAGCAAAGGTAGGCACCTCCAAATAAAAATTGGAACTGGTGCTACTTTTTCAAAATCGCGAAACCGCTAGCCACTATTCCGCTGCTCCGTTATTGCTACTTTTATCCCAAAGCGCTACGAAAATGCTAACCGAAACAACTTGCCAATTATTTTCTAACACCTGCACTGGAGAGGGGCCTGAGACAAACGCGCTCTAGAGGGGGCCTGGTAGCCCCCAAGATCTCGGAAACTTAGAGGCGTAGAAAATTGCTGGTTGGAAAGTGGTTGGGAGCCATAGTGATCTACATTATAGCCAATTCTCATTGACCTAGGTCAATATCTTTAAGGTCAAACAAGGTCATAAATATCAAATCTTGACCATGTTGAGGACCTATTGGGAAATGCCGTGATTATGCGGGAAAATAGGGGAATTAGCAGAATAACAATAATAAACTAGTCGCGACCATGCGTTGTATGTGGAACCATAGATAACTTTTGGCCTCTAAAACTCATTCTAGAATAATATATTTGGCAGATAATGACCATTTTTACCATCTTTACTACCATTATGACGTCATTGCCATACCTTCTCCGCCACTATAATACTTAAACTAAGAATAGGCTAAAGGCGCATTACGGTCATGGAGGGAAGGTCGCAATGAATTTTTGGTACAATTTTGGGGTCAAGGCCATTCAAGTTCATTGGCCTATGAGGTCAAAATATGGTATACTACCTATAATGTACACTATAACTATCGCTATAGCAACTATTTGGCGGGGAATGAGGGTAGATCTTTACCCATGGCCTTTACCCATGGTCTTTGGCCTTTACCTTGAGTTACCTTAACTATGGCGCCATAGCATAACATACGTCAGACCGGGAAACACCACTTGACCGGAAGCGCCAGGGTCAATGGCCTTGAAATTTCTGATATGACCTTGGCCTTGACATTGACCTCCAAGTGAGGTGACCTTGACATATCGTCCAAATTATATGGCGTCATGATGTCACCACTCGGTCTTCAATGCAATCGAACTGATCGGACCGCAAGATTGTGGCGATCTCAAAATGCAGCTTTGACTTTGAAGGCTTATAAGTCAAAAAAATTTTGGACTGGTTTAAAATTTTTCACAAATCTACACACCGTTCAATCCTATCAAAGGTGGACAAGTATCATTTTTCGGCTAGGAGCGGTTCTACGGCCATCTTGGAAAAATAGGTGGGGCCCCTCCGAGCCCCATCCAGTGTGCGTGTTAATAATAGTCATAGAAAATTACTGAGTATCTGTATTTACACAATGAACTAGCAGCTTTATTATACATTGATAAAACATAGAACAAAAATATTATTTCAATATCCTATTTCTGGTAAAAAAAACACCTTGCTCAGCCTCAATCGCTAAATTTCAGGAGACATTCTCTTAACAGACTGTGAATAGTCGTTGCGGTTCTAATTAATTTGAGTCCGCTACTTTTGATATGAATTTTGTCCTAGTTCATCCCAGTACGGATGCTGGAGTCGGAGTCTCACTGAAGTCCTCAAGGGACTGGTCACGGAGACCCGACCCCACCACCCGAATGAGCAACTCGGAAAGAACTTTAGAAGCCAAAGTTTAACATCTCACAAAGCATGGGGACGGCCACCCCGCTCAGGTCACCCTCTCACCAGTCAGTTGCCAGCCGATCTACGTCGGGTAAGCTATTAAGCGCCGGAGGGTCTCAGGGGAACCGATCCCAAGCCTACTCATGCACTGCCACTGCATGTTTCTGAGCAGCGGTCTGGAGCCCAACGCTCTATCAACTGAGCTACCGGGGCTTTTGTTAAAGAAACCGCAACCATTTGGAGAGTCTGCAAGTAGCGGAGAACCGGACTGCTCCGATCTGCAAGAGTGCAGCTTGCATAACAGAAATATACATACTATATATACACTTGACGGTAAAAGTCATGTAATTCGGAAATCATCCAAATCAAGAGTTGCCTTAGTAAAATGAAATGAATACCTAGAAATAGACGGTAAGCTAAAAATGTTAAAAAACAACATTAATACGCCTTAATTAATGACAACCGAGCGGAAGTGACAAGTGAAGTTTGGCTTAAGCTTTGTCGTACGGCTTTTGGTTCTTTTCTGAAATAAACACGGCGAAACCGCTCAAAACGCTAACGGCGATAAATAAATGCCTTACTTAAAACCAATTGACCTGGAACACGATAGACAAAGGGCCGAAAAATAACTATCATAATTGATTTTTTTCTTTCTGAATAAACTTACTATTCAGATTTATCTTTCACAACTACGACCAAAGAGTTCATGAGAAATATTTGCCTATTTATCTAAGCTGACGCACATATTGGCTCCAAATGTTTCGCTTTCCAAGTGGTGAAACTCTCCGAAATCATTATTCAGAGCGTATCACAAGCTCTCGCGGAAACACACACCCTTGGTATTTTGGGCAATGGTCTTGTTTGGGGAGTTAAAATGTTGCATTGATTTGATGCAGCTACCTCATAGTGTCAGTAGCATGTCCTTGCAACAGTTACCCTCAGCTCGCCAAAGGGGTCAGTATAGTCGGACAAGGCCGGGTCCTATGCAAAATTGTCTATAAAGTTAGAGGAAGACCTCACGGACGCTTCGTGTCCACTCAGAAACAAAACACGATGACAGTGGAGTAGAATAAACTGCTTTCATTGACAGTTTTAGTTTTTTCTCGTGCATTGCCAAATTTGGAACGGAAGAAATACGTGATAAATAAGATAGGTGTAAATAATATTGTACATAATTCACGTTTACGTCATTAGCTACTACCTATGTCACAATAAACGATTGGCATTTTTGTTTCCGCTGCTCACTATGTGAGAAAACGCTTCATAAAGCCTAAAAGAAACCCTTAACCCTTCTTGAATGACAGCCATCCTTATACAGGGAAATATGTGTTTTTAAATGGTATCTTCACACAATGATAAAATATAAAAGGAAATAATTCTTCGTCTAAACCGATTATATTTCAAAGACGACCTGCCGTAGGATAAAGTGAACACATATCATTACAATATAGGATATTTAGAGTAGGAACCACTGTCAGCTAGAATACATTCAACAAATTTGTATTCATTCAAGTTGCTAACGAGCCTCGCCAAAATAGCGTCGCTTATTGCGAATTAGTCTTTTTTATCCATTTATTTTGTTTTACCCTTGTGGCGGGAAGCAATTAAAAATACATTTACGTAACTGAAACAGTGATATTTCATTTCCACCCTTGCAGTTCAGTTCAACCGATATAGTACAAAAATGGGGAAGGAGGAAAATGTAACATCTAACTCTTGTAACATCCAAAAACTGACTGATTGAAATTAGTTCTAGTGCAAACTTTTGTAAAAAAATTGGTGTTGTTCCAATGAAATCTAGTCTAAAGATTTCCTGCCAAGACTATTTAAAACAAAAGAAGCCAAGTTCAAAATCAGCATTACATTTAGCATCCTTTTTAAGCGTTGCCTGTCGCTAAGAATCGGCGAGGATGCGTTTATGCTGATATGTTAAAAGCGTACTCATTTTATCCGAGTGAAAGTAGCTGAGATTTAAAAATAAGCATTTCTGAAAAATTTCTTTAGTACGACCCATTAGTGTATGTTTCACAGACGTGATAGATCCTGTGGACTTCCCCCTCCATGCAAAACGTTCCGCCGCCTATGGCTACAGGCGGAGGAATTGGTTGCTTTGCAGCGAATTGTCGGGAATTCCATAGGTAAATGTTATTAGTTTATCCTGTCCAGCACTGCATCAAAGTTAGCACCAGTGCGGCGGCACTCAGCAGCCCCCGCGGTCCCCGGGCCATCGCCTCAGCACCGATCGGCCCGATCACGCGCGCCGAGCCGCTCCAATACATACGCTGCTGCCGTGATTGCTGGCGTCATCAGTCCTACCCGACTCTGGGCGACAGCGCAACCATCTGACACCTCACTGTCACCGTAAAGCCGCCACTTCCAGTTGTACCGGACTCCGCACCACTCGGCATCGGTCAAGACCTCGCGCCACTCGGCCGGTCATCTCTCCGCTCGCCTCGCACGCGGCTGCCGTCGCTGACGACGATCCTTCAGAGCGGCGGCGACCGCCGTCGGCGGCGGCGGCGCGAGGAGACTGCAGCGGCGGTGACGGTGGCGGCGGCCGCGCGCCGGTGAATCGATGACCACCGCGCGGTCAGACCACCGGCCGGCGACCCTACACCAGGCCGCGCCGTGCGCCTCAGACGGGAGCTGGCGGCTGCCGCAGCCAGCCGGGGAGCCTTTCAACACACGTCAGCACCACACCGCCGCAGATTCAGCGGCGGCCCTGCTGGTGAACCACCACCAACCACTATCCACTCCCCAGCAACTGCCGACACGGGAGCTGCGGACGACTCGGCCCACCTGCTCCGTGTTTGCCGACAGGAGCTGTGACTGTTTGTTTCACGTTCCCTGCCTTCCCAAAGTCAACGCACAGACGGACTCACCAAAACACTAGCAAAACACCTCTCACAACTTCTCGGTAAGATGAGCTCATCCCATTTGAAGAACTCAGGTGATCTTTTAAAGAGGATCTCAGATATTGATATGAAAAACAGGAAACTACTAAGCCTTGATGCCAAGTCCCTGTTTACTAACGCTCTGATCCAAGAAGTCAATGATGCAGTAGCTAGAGGGCGAGAGGTAGAGCTGAATATGGTATTATCTCGCCAAATGGCAGATTTTGTTGACTTCCCTATTTTGTATTGATACCTCAGTCTTCCTCACCTTTTTACCTGTATCTGCCAATCAGGGTTCAATGGGTGGTTCGTGCGGCATTCTACGACACTTGAGCTAGCGCGAGATAGTCGATTTTACACCCTTCGATTTTCAAGCTTTGGCCATGGGATTATCGACAGACGAGAACACGTCTAGGGCATTCTTATGTCCATATGTGCAGCAGTTCAGGAGTTATAGCATCAGGTAATTTCAAGCTATGCGGGTGCAGCAATTTCTTATACAGCTATTCTATCCACTGCAAGTAATGACGGGCCAGTAGAACTATATATCGATGCACTTAGAATAAGGCAATGAACATGTTTATAATAATTTTGGAATGTTTGCTTTGGCATGAAAATACGTCCTTTATTATCAGGTATTTCTAAAAACATAATATGTAGAATGGATTAAAGAAAACTAAAAGCAGCACGTGAAGGGGCATATCTCAAAGTATTGAGAGTTGAATTCCCGCGCGGTGCGCAGGGCACGCTCGCCCCTTCTTAAATCCAAGACGCCGAGACCTTGGCCTAAAGACCATGGGGAATGGAGCAAGAGGATGACTATAAACAAAATAAAGTAATCTATTTTCAATTGGAATACTGGTATCACTCCTGATTCGAGTGTTACACATTAGTTGCCGCTTTAAAAGCGTTTCGCACCGCATGGCACAAAGCGGGGATCGGATTGCCCGCCACTCTGCAGCGTGAGAAAATGGCTATCGGGAATTATCTCAGTTACTATCGATGTAATCAGTTTAATGGCAGGATTATCAGCCTTATCGTTCTTCAGCTACAAATCTATTGTTCGTTTATCACTTTATTTGCATGAAAGATAACATGCATCATGAGTAGTGGCTACTAAACGCACCATAATATCACCATGCCAAACGATTTATCAATTTACCAAGAGGGCATTTCGGAACTTTAAATTTGTACTCAAACTGCACCAGATATATCAAAAATCACACTAAGGTACATACATACATATTTCTGCAAAAGCATATTCCTAATATCCTATCACATAAACACAATAAATATCTCATCACCGATCATAAATTCACGCACAATAATCTTCGTCCCATACTGAAAAAGTATAAAGGGCCGTTGGAAACATTCCTTATTCCTGTGAACTTTCTATGTGTATTTTACCATTTCTCCCTGCTGAGGGAGAGTCTGGAATCGTGTCTGGAAGCGTTTCCTTTCAGAACAATTGATCATGTGGGGTTTGGATGAAACGGCCAAAACTTCGTTGCTGAGTGAATTTGCCTAGACCACAGACAGGCCATGCTCACACCGGCTGCGGTTCTCTTCAATATGCTTCCAACAGAGCCTCAGGAATTACCGTCGCATGAAGAGGGAAAATGAAGTTGCTCACATTTTATATTAAAACACTCTTCACAGTCCCCATCACAACCTGGCAAAATTGCTTTTGCCTTTCTATTGGACTGCTAGATCTTCCCAGATTTTTTCCTTGACTGGATTATTCTGTCCCTCTGGTCGCACTGTTATCTGTATTGTTAAGAGATGTCAAAAACATGAAGCGTGAATATAACTCTGTTGGGCTTCAGTGGTTCATATCCCACGCCGAATTAGTTGGTTGCTTCATTCCCCTACGACATCACTGCCCACCGTCAAAAATGCCAAAAACGCCACATCACTTCCTGACGCATGTCTGGACCAAGCACACAGTGATATTAAGCCCAAGCTTTGGGGGCTGTCGCAGCCGCCCGTGCGTCCCGCGCCGCTTCAGAATTGGCATTTGGCGCCGCAGCCCGCCGTCATTAGACGGAAATGGTTTCATATTTGGGGATTTAGACCAGTGTCTCCTTTCCAGAATGGTGGGGGAGGGGTAGTTACCAAGGTAACCATCGTTAGTCAAGGGAATAACGTAACTGATCTGCTCGTCTATATAATTATGAACAATGTTTTATGAAATATGTTCAGGTGCTCACCGAAACATGTGGTTGCGTAGCAGGATAGGGTGTACGCAGTCGGCATGTGTAGTTATCGCATGCGAGATATTCTACGTTTTAGGCTATTACCCATGGATTTTGTTTTTCTCTTGAGAGCTAACAGCATGTTCTTCCCCGCCCTGGTTTCCGTTTAAAAATAAACGGCGAAGAAAACATTTCCTAATTAGTTTACCGGTCGAGCTCCTCTACACGTCTAGAGCTTTATAAAATGAAAGTTGATTCTCAACGCTGAAACAATGAGTGAAAATCCATCAACAGTGATACACAAGTTTTGGTCCATGCTCAGCTCCTTGCTTCATCAATAACCGTCTTCAGGGCCAGGTCACGGCGCCTGGGGTATAGGTAGAGGCGAACTTGCACTATTGGGTGCCCCACGGTACACACCTATGAAATATTCCATCTTTTCAAACTTAGAAACAAATAACGCGTATTTCATTTTAATCTCAAAAGTTTCACGTGTTCTTACTTCTTACCGGTGTAGGTCTGCGAATGGATGCTGCAGATCATACGAGGCATAATTATTTTACATAATTATAACTTGTTTACGCAATAGAAAACGTTTAAAATTATCACCCCTGTTCTCTTGGCTTATTCGAGACGCTCTGATGTATAATCTTGCCGATTCATGATTACCCCAATCCGACATTGCTGCACGGGCAAAATGCTCCAGAAGTACCAGCAGTTACAACTCCTGAACCATTGCACCCACGGACCTAAAATGTCACAGGCGTGCTCTGGCCCATCGATTACAGTTATCAGCAAAGTTTCAAGATACTTGGAAACACACGGGTGTAAGACACCTGCTGAAATGTCGCGGAATGCTGCCCTCATTTCTATCGTGAATACCCTCAGCTAGGCCGGCTGCCAGTTACCTTATCCAGAGCACGTGGCTGAACTCCCATCACAGTGGCGGCGGCCGCCGCGGCCGATACGGGATCCGGTACTCAGCCGAGCGAGCAAGCTGATTGGTTATGGCAGGAACAAGGGAGAGATATCGTCGAGCATACAAGGAGACAGTGTGTGTGTGTGGAGAGAAGCCGACGGGATGAGAGGGAGAGAGAGAGAGAGAGGGAGAGAGGGAGAGGGAGAGAGAGGGAGAGAGGGAGAGAGAGAGAGAGGGAGAGAGGGAGAGGGAGAGAGAGGAGAGAGAGAGCACACGCAGCCCATGGGTCAGTATTAACCCGGGAGCAGGGGCGGGCCAGGCATGCCATCAGTCAATACCTGTCAGCCGGGGCAGACCGCACATAGCCCGGCGGAAAATCCCAGATCCACCGCCATACGACGCCATTGATGCGAGTTATCGTCATTTAGAAGCGCTGGGCCAAACCCATGCTGTGTTTTGCAAAGGAGAGTGCTATCAGTATTCAGAGGGCTTGGCCGACTGGATCATCCGCCCCGGCCAGTCTCAGCAAAATATTGCCGGCAGTTTTATTCGTGGCCACTGTCAGAATTGGGACTGTCAGGAAAGCATGGTGAAAGGGCACAGCCACCCGCCTTCGATAAAATAAGGTTTTGTGACCTGTGTTTGTATGCTTGTTTTCCCCCGTAGATGGATAAAATATATTCGATCCGATGTTTTAAAGAGAATGTGGCAAATTTATAAAATGATTTGAACTGATATCAGCATGCAATAGAGCACACCAGAAACCCTCAGGTTTCTGAGTTTCATGTACCCCTGAACCTCCTGTTTGCCTAGAAACAGCGAGTCTGGAGCGGGTATCGATCCTATCGAACTCAGACTCCCTCGCACGTCGCCGCCCCGAAGTCTCGCCATCCTCCGCCAGCCGGAAGGTCCGTGGGGAGGAGGGACATTAGTAAATCGCCGCCCCGAAGTCTCGCCATCCTCCGCCAGCCGGAAGGTCCGTGGGGAGGAGGGACATTAGTAAATCGCCGCCCCGAAGTCTCGCCATCCTCCGCCAGCCGGAAGGTCCGTGGCGAGGAGGGACATTAGTAAATCTCACTGCATTCAGCGAGCAGTGTGACAATGAGGCGCGGTTTTTCGTAAAACGTGATCTGAGATAAGCGAAACATGAAGCCGTAGTTTTTGGCATATTCTATGCGGCTGATGGCTCAATTCAGATCCAGTGAAGTAGTCGTATCCCATAGCTCACTTCAAATAGTTTCCATAGCTCAATTCAAATCCAGTGAAGTAGTCATATCCCATTCAATTTATGAAGCAAAACGCGCGAGGAGAGGAGGCAGTTCTTCTTCGAGAACACCAAAAGAATTTGCACGTGGCGACGGAATAGTTTTTTATCAATACATTGAAGGACTTTACCAGTGCTTTCTCGCCAAGAACAGCAGATTCGGAAAACAGAACATGTATTGGCCGACTCAGCGATCGACAAAAATACGGACTCTACAGCCGGTATAATTTCTAGCGCCCAACATGCAACCAGCTCCAAAACCTCTGAGTCTCGACAACTCCAGAGTTGATATGAACGCTGGGTTGCCATGGCACATCTCCCTGGTCACAGAGTACAAAGGGACGGCATCGTGCACATTGCATGAGCATTCCTCAGAATTAGGACTAATGCTCAGGCACGATATTTTACTAAAGAAATGCCCCATATCTATAAAAATGATGATTCTATATATTACAGCGTGGAAACATATTGAGGGAGACACACACTCATGTTCTCGGAAATATGCAAGCACATAAATCATCACTTCGAACTGGCTACATCTCCTCGTCATGCATCATCGAATGAACCTATTTTTTCTATTGAACTAAAAAAAGGAAAATAAATATTCTGTACACACACGATCCAAAAAACAAGGCGCGGCCTCAGTCAACTCCATGCTGCTACTGCAGATCGGAGCGCAGGCTTCTCGCACTTATCATCAAAGCAGCACGCTGAAGCGTGGAGAGAAAGAAAGAGAGAGAGAGAGAGAGAGAGAGAGAGAGAGAGAGAGAGAGAGAGAGAGAGAGAGAGAGAGAGAGAGAGAGAGAGAGAGAGAGGGAGAGACTGCAGCGTAGGCAGGCTGATGTGGTTCCGCCGTGGTCATGTGGCACCTGCTGTGCCAGCAGACGAGGCCTTCCGAATGAAGGGGGGGCAAGAACAGGGGCGTGGATTCTAGAACATGATTGGAGGTGCCCAAATTTGAAACAATGCCAAGGACCAGCATCTAATTAGGAGTAGATAATATACCTGCCCACGGGCATGCTGAGAAAACATGGAGCCAAATTAAAGTCATGAAATGAAAACATGAAAGTTCACATACTATTATATCACTACGTTGACGTTTCATTGAGGGTGCCGTGGCACCACCCAAGATATGTCAATCCACACTCTCGGGCGATAGTGATGCGATATGGCAAGTGAGCAGGCGGCACGGACTCTACGTGGACACCGGTGGCCCTGACGAGCCACAGAACACCACCAATGCTGTTTGGCAAGTAGCGCTTCTTTACGACTCTGTTTGGAAGTCACAAGGCGTGCACGATCCTGTGTATGTACTGTACGACACATTGACGTTCTTGCACGACCAATCACAGGACGATGATGATTCTGTGCGGCCAATCACAGGACGATGGGGATTATACACGGCGAATCACAGGACGGTGATGATTCTGTGCGGCCAATCGTACGACGGTGATGATTCTGTACGGCCAATCACAGGATGGTGATGATTCTGTGCGGCCGATTACAGGACGGTGGTGATTCTGTGCGGTCAATCACAGGACGGTGGTGATCTCGTGGTGCTGTGGCCCGCTGGACCCGTTGATGGCATGAGCTCTGACCTGACCTGGCACCTCTGTGGTCGCAACGCTGGCCGTGACTGCTATCGTCGGCTGGCCCTGCGGACACACACCGAACAGGTGATCAGTCTTAATTATCCTTGTGGCTAACAAACAAGAAATAGGAAGCAATAAACACCGAACTAGCCAAAATTCGGGCTCTGTCAACCACCGCCGAATGACAAAACTGAACAGAACTGAATGACAAAACTGAATAGCAAAACACTTGCGCCTCATTTGGGTTGTTCATATTTTGCATTCATATGGCTGGAGAATCTAAGGATAACTGGATCTAGTATTGGATCAAAGTTTTAAGAATGGAGGGAACGTAATTTGGGCAGAACCCGAGGGGCCCACCTTTTGGACTGGGACCGTGACCCACCTTCGCACGGATGTAGGGGCGTAACTTCGCATACTTTTGGCGATACAGGCGAATCCCCGATGTCAAAGTTTGCATCTCCAACCGTCTCTCTCTCTCTCTCTCTCTCTCTCTCTCTCTCTCTCTCTCTCTCTCTCTCTCTCTCTCTCTCTCCCTCTCCTCCCTCCCTCCCTCTCTCTCTCTCTCTCTCTCTCTCTCTCTCTCTCTCTCTCTCTCTCTCTCCCTCCCTCCCTCCCTCCCTCCCTCCCTCCCTCCCTCCCTCCCTCCCTCTCTCTCTCTCTCTCTCTCTCTCTCTCTCTCTCTCTCTCTCTCTCTCTCTCTCTCTCTCTCTCTCTCTCTCTCTCTCTCTCTCTCTGTGTGTGTGTGTGTGTGTGTGTGTGTGTGTGTGTGTGTGTGTGTGTGTGTGTGTGTGTGTGTGTGTGTGTGTGTGTGTGTGTGTGTGTGTGTGTGTGTGTGTGTGTGTGTGTGTGTGTGTGTGTGTGTGTGTGTGTGTGTGTGTGTGTGTGTGTGTGTGTGTGTGTGTGTGTGTGTGTGTGTGTGTGTGTGTGTGTGTGTGTGTGTGTGTGTGTGTGTGTGTGTGTGTGTGTGTGTGTGTGTGTGTGTGTGTGTGTGTGTGTGTGTGTGTGTGTCTGTGTCTGTGTCTGTGTCTGTGTCTGTGTCTAACGTCCAGTTGCATCCCAGTCCCAACCCTTCCCTACCCAGGACAAAGGCAGTGGCGCCCCCAAGGTGCGGTTCTGCGCTCTCTGATAGCAGGGGCGTCGCCACCATTGGGATCTGGCCCCTGGGACATTTTGGGAAACCATCTGCTGAACTCAGGAACGGCCTTCTATTGTGGAAGTCTTTGATAGTCTCAAAAGTCTGATGGACTATAAACGCGTTACCAAAAGGCACATAAGACTACTTATTTGACATTGCAAACCCCCTTGACCGGTAGGGGAGGCCCCTGGCCGGATGGAAAAGTCCTTGAACAGGTCAAGGAGGCCTTACCCGATGGCATTTATGGCTCAATGTGTCTCACTGATGACAAAAGAATATACCCTCATTGCCACTGATACCTACTCTACGTATATCCAATTCAGTTTGGGTATTTTTCTAGGATCAATTCCAAAGCACATGGACGACCCTCAGTTGTTTCATAGACCTTTGACCTTTCAAGGTACGTGAAAGTCAGTGCCCTGTAATGACCTCATGTGACATGAAAATATGTATGTAAAAATATTCGATCTCAATGAAAGCCGGTTCACTTGCTTTCATCTTCACACATAGTGCCCTAAATTTGAGACTGGTTATAGTATATAGGCATGCTCGGGATGAAGCACTTGACTTAAGAATTTTCCTTAGAAGTCACTTCCTTATTTTCATTTCCAGACAATTTATTATGGAGGTTGAGATCACCAAAAAGACTAATAAGATAAAAAATAGGGAAGATGGCCCTATTCATAAACAATTCGAGGTGCTGAGCCTGACTCCGAGGGGCCCATTTATCATGCGTGTGAGTTGTATGCGAGGTTGGACATTCGTAGAATTAATCACCATTGTGTGGAGGGGTGGGGGGGGGGCGGTGTCCAGATGAAGGAGGCTAGTCGGAATTCGCGACCGGCTGTGGCTGACTGGATCAGACGACAGTTTCTGCTGGCTGGCATTTACGGCCGCGATTCGTCGTCGCCGGTGACTGCGGCCTTAGCTTGGGATTGCTGTGAGTGTTGGTTTGGGGGTTGGAAAGGGGAGCAGTGTCCCAAAACCTGGGGTGCTGGGTGCAGAGCGACACCCATTCAAGCAGAATTTTCCACTCACTTTTATACTTTTTTGCTGAATTCTCCACTTACTTCTCAATTATGGTTCTAGTTACCATAGATACAATTCACAAAGTTAACAATGCTCAACAATACTTACTACAAGGGCCAGTTCCATTACCTCCTCTACTAACGTCCACTGGAAAAAGAGAGCAGCAGAATCGAATAGAAGATCGCCAAATTAACTCGGCTCTTATGCGCTTCTTTCGCTTTTCTGCAAGAAAATCTGGCGACTTCTATTTTGCTGGCCAGTTACACCTGGCATCCTTGCCTCCACCGATTTTAGTGCAACAACAGAATCGAAGTTCTGGCGCGGGCAAGACGCTCAATGCCCCCCGCCCCTCCGGAGAAAGTTCCAATGGGTGAACACCGCCACTAAATTCCACCACTCACAAAATTGGTGAGTGGAAAATTAGACACCCTAGCCTTGTGTTGCCAAAAAAATGAGCTGACCACTTTGAGAGATACATTTCTGGAAAGCAGTTTATCTGTGCACATGATTTCTAGGCTTACGTCCTTGAAAAGTTACTTTTGTGTTTCTGGTACCGAGAATAGTGAACAACCATTTTTGGTCATCTTGTTGTTAAAAGCAATTATCTTGAAATTTGTAAGCTAAGCAGCATATTTTTTGACAATGTATCGTAGAAAATTGGTCATTTATTGCGAAGAAAATCATTTTTATCCGTATCAGCCCTTCATTGCTGCGTCCACGCCGTGTGACACCCAAATCCACTCACGACACCCTACGACACCCTAGGCATAAATACGCTGATATCTAAGTTGAACTGAAAGTGTCCGGTATTTGAATACATTGAAACTCTACATTTTCATTAAATGAATTTTTTGGCAACAAGAATGCACCCAGTTACCCTTCAAACATCGGCACTTTTTTGTATGACTGGTCTACGGCGTGGACTTACCAAAACGCCGTCTTTACATCTAGTAAATAAAAGCGGCATCTTTAGGCTTTTTGAAAGACAGGTTACATAATCGTTATTGACAAAACATTGTAGTCTTCCCCTTTGTGTGCTTTTAGTTGTAGAATTTTCTAGCCTATAGGGATTTAGAAAATAATTTTAGAAAATTTTCAAAAAACAAATTATGTAGCTCAGGCGACCGGCGAGCAGCAAGCGATCAGAAATTTAAAGTAGTAGTCGCTCTGACGCTGTCGCAACCCGCCGCGCCTGGCTGATTGTAGACGAAAGGAAGAAATAACAGAAAGACACGAGGCTGCTGTAGCTTCGATGCAGCACATTCATATGAAGGAAGGTGAGAATATATGTGAAGAGGAGCAGGGGAATTGACAGGTAAAGAAAAGAAACTTTTAGCAAGGTTCTGGAAGAGATTATTGCCATGATAGAAAGTTTGTAGTTCGTCTAGGTTAGTTAAGTGTAAGCCAAGGCTCTACTGGGCCCTAGCATAAGGTGTGTGCGAGGTGCAGTGATTGAGGTCAGAAGTGGCCTCCAAAATTCCGATAACTATAGGTATAGGAGGGGCGTTGTCCCGGACAGAAAAACTGTACAGTGTATGCTTAGATAATAAATTTAGGCAAATCTCTTCTTTATTTTTCACCACCTGCCGGTCTCGGAGGCCTCCTCTGCAGAGTTTGTCTAAGGGGCCCCGATATTTCGTCTCAGAGGCTTTTTAGAGCTGGTCATGTGGGACAGGAGGGGAAGGGCACAAGAGTTGGTCTTTATCCCATAAATGTTAGTCTTGGTGGATCCCAGAGGTCTTTCCCCCGAAGGTCGGTCTCAGAGGCCCCCAAAAAAGTTTTTTTTTGTGGCAACTCACCAATGCCTTAAACAATAATTGGAGACTGCATCAGGGGGTTTCAGTTGGTAAAGATTTACCTGCTTAACCCAAATTTTTTCACATGGTAATGGACAAACAATGCTGCTTGGAGACGATTTAAAAATATTTACTCAGAGAAAATTAAACAAAATATCCATCCCTTAGTTCAAACAAAGGATCTGGGAGTTTACCACCTGACTACCAAAATTGGAAAATGTTTACTCCACCATACATTTTGAAGGGAATTTTCCACTCACTCGCCATATATTCCGAGCTGCATTTTCCACTCGACACCCTAGCGCAAACCCTATTTTGGGTCACTGAAGGGGAGTGAGGTCGAATCGACCCCCTCCTGGTCAAGCCAGGGTGCAATAGCTTCGTTGGTGATAAGCTTAGCTCCTAAGTGCATTACCTATTAAATTATTACGCATTAAATAAGCATACATAAGCAAAATGGCTATTTTTTGTTCTGGACTTACTCTGCAGATTTTTATCATGGATAAAAACCGCAGAGCAAAAGACAAAATATTCACGATCACAGTGGCAAAAAAATTAAATACAAAACCTATCATCGAGTTTTCTGATTCCACATTCGTGGGATGGTGTCCCAGACAAGCCCCATCTGGACCATGCTCCCGCCCTCCGCATCATTCTCGGTCCTGGAAACTCTATACCAGCTCCAAACACAACAGCTCCAAACTAGAGACATCACTTCCAGCTCACTTCAAATCATTCACATTAAATGGAGCTTCCAGCTCTTTCCAGTGTAGTGTTCATTTTCATGAAGAAATGGAAAATGTAGGCAAAGAACACTGGAGCAATGCTGTTGGGAACCACTGATTGCATCCACAAATTCCGTCTTTCAGTGGAAAACACGGCACTGAAAACCGAAACACATGCAAACCACTTAACTGCAGCTCTAAATGTGAACAGTGCATGAGAGCGTTGGTATACAGCTTCAGCTCGCCTTCAACATGGTTAGAGTCATCTTGAAATCCCTTACAACTGAATTATCGGGAAATGAGATTGATAAAGCCAACATCAGTGTAGAATGTGTCCGAATTTGAGTGGATCAGACGGCGTAATCCAGGCCCAATTCTGCTGCGCCATTCTGTGTGGGTCGGAAGTAATCGGGTTATCGCCCGCAGCATCGCTGCCCACTTCGTCCGACTCACAATTTCACGGCAGGATCGGCCGGAGAGCAATTACTGCCGCGCAACTAACACCCTGGCTACCAGGCAGCCGCCTGCGCTCCGGACAGGTACACTAATTGGGATAGTGAAGTAAGAGGATGTAACCCAACATGGCTGCTGCTCTGGGTTCTTACAGCGAGCTCTCCGTATATGTGAGGCAGTGACGGATTCAAGGAGGGTCTGGGGCTCAATCTCCCCCTCCCGAAAGGTCCTATAGTTAATGAAAAAGGCGGAGGCTGATCCAAGGCAATGGAGGGGCAGGTTCCACCCCCCCCGCCCGAAATGAAGCCCTGGATCCGTTTCTGATGTGAGGCAATACAATTTGTTATACCTAAATGATAAGTCAGGACATCATTTTTAGATTTTCCATTCCGAGGTAGAGGAGTTATTTTTATGTCATAGTATATAAAAATATCCTCAAAAATTCAGACAGCTTCGTTTCCTGGTCGGGAGATTACGGTCTTTGAGGACATGTAAGCTTCCATATGCGTCTCCGTCTCCTAAGACTAAGACGCATGGGGTGTTAAATCTCCAGTGCTTTGATTTGGTAATATTGTCCTCATCTACACCGGAGGACTAATGGTTTCAGCAGGCTTGTTTGCGTGTGCGTGTATGTGTGTGTGCGTGACGCGTGACAACAGAATCAGCGGCGATTATTTTCGAAAATGTCAATAACCACAATATCAAAAGGGACAGTATTATACAAAGGATGTTTTATCATTCCCAGTGGCTTCTTGAGCTGCATAAAACCAGTTTAGGTTCATTGAAATGAAAAACTCGGATATTTAAAGAATATTTCAGCACGATTTCACCGTTTCATTGGGGGTACCTGGGCAGAATGTTGCCAGTTATTTACCGTCGGCGGTGGGTTAACAGTTTCAGTTGGTTCTGGATTTTCAAATGAGGCTGTGATTTATTTTCCGCGTTTTTTTTTTACATAATTTCTGGAATGTATGAGAAAACATCACAGGCTAGTCGCAGGATATGCATGTGCGGTTTCAGAACTCTACACACATTTCTGATATAACTTTCGGTCTCCACTAACACATTGTTGTTTACACCGAAGCATACCAGAATTTTCTGCGTCTCATTTGCCAGTGATTGTGAAAGCCGACATTTGTTTCCTTTTGTGCCGTCGCCCAGCGATAACAAAAGCCTTGCCTTCAAAAGGGTGGCACCCGATCCCGAGCCAACAACTGGAAGCTGATGTTGACGCTGCTGAAAATATATCGACTTTTTCGTGCTTTGAACTTAATGACATTTTAAGCATGAACTACGACTTTGTTTTTAACTCCTAGGATGACTTATGGATCTATAAAGGTTTGATGGTTTTAACGAGGGGCTGTGCACGAGGACACTCTGGACTAACCTTGTTTTGATCGTAATACTTCCACTTGGGTGGGCAGTTTGGCTGTAACCACCATCAACTATCTTGAGTTAAAAGTCAGACTAGAGGCACCCACTGCAATAAATGCCACCCAGCAAGCCCCACCGTCCAGGGCCCCGTTTCATAAAAGTTGTAGAAATGCGACGTGTTTTACACCACATTCACCTGCAAAGTTACGCCGTACTCAGAATCATGCTTCATAAAGAGCGGTGACATTCACACGAAGCGGTGTAGATATGAAATACAGCGTTAACCCTATTTCCGGCAGGGGGGCTAATATTGCCCCCATCAGGTTTTTCAAGAATATCTCCAAAACTGCTTGCGGTAGAACTTTGAAACTTCCTGACGTTTCCTAAAACTAGTGCAGGCAGGTTTTCTGAACTTTTCAAGATTATATATATACCAGGGGCGGAGCTATGGCTGGGTTTTTGGGGAGGTTCTTTCCACAAACCAAGTATTATCGTATGCGGTGGGTTCTTTGTAAAAGGAAGCCGTCTTTGCTGATCCTGATACCAGTTATATGGTTTTATTATATCATTTGTTATGTGAGATGATAGTGCATTCACAATTGTCACTATTTGTATTCATCAGGGGCGGTTACAGCATTTCAAAATGGGGGAAATGTTATCAAGAAGGACTAAACGTTAGTAAGTGAGAAGACTGCTTACAGCCGTGCTAGGGCGAATACAATTGGGTATATGAAAATTCAAAATAGTTATAACCCAATTGTAGATTACCAAAGGCGTGTCCAGTCACTATAATGTAGAGTAAATCACAAATATAAAAGCATATGTTTGTTCACTTAGAGCTTTGTGCGAGACTAGAATGCTATGTGTGTATTCAGTTTCAGGAACTACTAAGGAAATATTTCGCCCATAGGCAGATCACGGAGACAACAGCATACGTAACGTGTTACCAATGGCGGAAAAGTGTCAGTATTTGAGGGGGTAACATTACATTTTCAAAATATATATTCCCAGCCAGTATCACCGCCGCGACTCAATATCGTCGTATATTGAAAATGTGTTTCCAATCACCCCCACCCACCCACGACGAGAGTCCTTGATCCGCCTATGTCCCCCCCGTTCCCAGAGCTGCCATGGGAGCGTAAAAATTTGAGGGGGTAACATTACATTTTCAAAATATATATTCTCAGCCAGTATCACCGCCGCGACTCAATATCGTCGTATATTGAAAATGTGTTTCCAATCACCCCCACCCCCCCACGACGAGAGTCCTTGATCCGCCTATGTCACCCCCTTCCCAGAGCTGCCATGGGATGGTAAAAATTATCAGAAATAAATTTCAACTAGTCGAGGGACTTATATACTCATGCATACCATTTCCATATTGTTGGTATGTATTTTACCCCACTATTTTACCTTACTGCATCCGCCCCTGATGAGTTTTTCGTTTTTTTCATTTATTTATGTGTCAAAGATGCCAAGCAGTATATGACGGCTTCTAATCCGCGTAACAAAAACTTTTTAGGCTGTATATATTTCCCTTCATAGTCCTGGTCCTGGAACTGCCACTGAATTTGGATTTTTTGCGTAACTCGAGTATATGGCAATTTTGAGTCCATTATTTGTAAATCTGAACTAGTTTTGTGAAAATTGTACAATAGAGACAAGGGTTATGGAAAATCTAAAAAATACAAAAAATTGTATATTTTGCACGACCTTCCCCTTATAATATCAAAATTTTGAAATGTTCTTTCTTTCAAAATAAAGTTTAGCGTCAGGGGAACCTATAGCACTTTGAATTTTCAAAATCGGCCGGATAGATTACGAGATCTTAGGGGGGCCGATATTGCCCTCCTTTGCCGGAAATAGGGGTAGCCGGGAGCCTGAAGGAAATAGGGTTAAGTACGCCCAATTCCAAAATGGAATTACCCTTACAAATATAATATATAACTGCTTTATTAAGATTCAAAAAGGCATATATATTTTGAATTGATTAGTTGAAAGAAATTATTGTACTTATTTGCTCTTATTCGATTTTTAAGTTCCTCATGAAGGTTTAAAAATACTGCTAAAGACAGGTTAACAGCAGCCGCAATAAATATACAACAAATTTTTTGGCCATACCGTGTTTTCGCAGTTTGCTTGCTGTGACCGGTTAGGTAGTTACTGCCAAGGCCCTAAAAGGTTAATGAGTTGTTGTGCAAGTGTACTTTAGAGTAACTCAAGTAGAAGTGTGTCTACTAACCGTGAGTGAACTGTGAAAGGTTTGTGACCCTTATCATTTCATGAAACTGGGAAAGGAATACTAAGTCAACATCTTTGAAGAATACCCAGATGCCAGTGCCTAGGCAGCTATATCATCATTTTCGCCAGAGGCCTCAGTAGAGATACTTGGATTTTGTTGGTTATAAGCACCCTAAAATGAATTTTTACCCTCCATAGACTCCATATAACACCGTGTCAGTGTCAGCCTATCTAGGGTTCTGTACTCTCCTAGACTGTAAAATAAAAGTAACGGCAGAAAGTCAAAGTAAAAATCAATGAACTTTCCTGTGTATCTGCATCAATAGCTATCATCATATGTTGTCATACCAAATGGCCGTGGAGCTCTTTACATCAGCTCAATTTGGTAAGAGTAACTCTCACTTCAAACTTATGCAAGGAAGAACTTACACACCTTTTTAAGTTTATTTTACATTCATGGCCCTTTTTGTCCTTCACTACAATAGTTTTGCCTGAGATTCAGAATTTCAAAAGAAAATATATAATTTTCATGTTTTGCATCATTGGCTGATAAATGTTACGCTGTTGCGTAGCTTTTAGGAGTGTTTTACATATTCAACGTACATGTTGTCTTCTATATGAAACAGGATTGGGAATATTCTACGCTGCATTCCAGTGGGGAAGAGGGTGGTAAGACGGGCATGGCAGGTAAGACGGGCACAGACTCTGTGGACCAAACCAGCAATGGTATAGATATCCCATTACTTGCATAAGTGTGTGTTTGGGTGCCTGATCATGAGCAAAAAAAAACGAATTCCTAGCCTTTATTGTTTTTCCAAAATTTTGGAAAAACAATATTGATGGCTCAATCTACCATTGTTAGTAGTTTTGTTTGTAGCGTCTGTCAGTGTCTGGCAGGGGCGTAGCCAAGGGGACGGCAGGGACAGCCGCCCCTCCCTGAGGGCCCGGAGGGCCCCCTGAGGACACGAGCCGCGCGAAGCGCGGCTCGCCCGCACTATGCTCTGTGGCCAAATTTGGCATTTTATACCAGACAGGGCCCTCTTAAGCCCTCTTCAGCACTCTATTCTGTAACAAGCAGGGCCCTTTTTTACCTCTCAGGGACTTTTTGGCAGTGTCGCAGGGGCCCTTTTGGGGGCGCCGTTCCTCCCTGAGCGAAATCCTGGCTACGCCCTGGTGTCTGGTCATATTTTGCAAGTCAAATATGCAAAATCTGACAGGGGAGGGCGTTAACATGCATTAGGTGATTTAAGTTTATATTACCCTTGCATGATGATTGCCAACAATGAAATTTTCTAGAATATTGATATGGGACAGGACGGACACGAAAGGAAATATTATATTACCATAAAGTATATAATATTTATCGCTGCTGTTTTTACACGATTAAAAGGAATCAGTCCCAGAAGGTCCTCCAAACAGGATTAGGAGCTGTAAATTATTGATTGTTTGAATCCACTGAAAAATTATCATTTCATGGAATTTCCGCAAAATAATTGTCTGCCGGGTGTGTTATCGAAAAAATGCTTTGCAAAATGTTTCAGATCTCATTTTCGCTCCATGTGGTATGGTTTTTGTCAAAAATTTACACATATGATGAACTATTTTCAAAAGCCAGTCTTACCCCGCCTGTTGGGGTACGACGCACTTTTGCAGCATTCTACGGTAAACGTTACTGCTCAAAGGAATAAGCACGGATCCAAGTATGTTTAAGCGCAGGGACAAATAAATGTTTGCTGAAGCTACAAGCGAAATCTCATCACCGTTACATGAAAAGTGAGAGAGACACACAGCTTCAAACACAACTATGCCCGTCTTAACACCCTCTCCCCTACAGTGTAGGGGAAACGAGCAGTGTAACTTTGCAATTAGTTGTATTTTACGCTGCATTTTTTCTACTCTGCATTATGCTACTTCTACGCTATAAGCGTAAGTTACGCCTTTTATGAAATGGGGCCCAGGACAGCTAATGTACAACAAACTGATAGCAAAAAACAAGTTAGAGTCTTTAGTAACATTCGGCTATCGCTCGTAGGCACCTCATGAATCTGAAGCTTTTTAAGTTCAAGCTGAGTTTTTATCATAACTAGATTGTCTAATACCACATGTCGAAAGAAACAGCAACAGAACTACCTATCTCTTGTCATCACAGAGTTGGCCTCATTTCATGTTTCAATTTTGCCTATGTTCCAATGCCCGTCCGCATCTCCTGCTCTCATATTTCAACTTTACAGATTGCAAAACAAACTATATGAAAAGGAATAGTAGGTAATAACATATATATATATATATATATATATATATATATATATATATATATATATATATATATATAATTAGGTAATAACATATATATAGTAGGTAATGACAATATATATCAAACCAAAACTAGTACCATAATATAATTCTAGTATATTTAGTACGAAACTTTGAAGCGGCCACTCTTAATTTGCCCTGGACCTGCGCAGTTCTCGCTCAATAAAAAATTCCAGATCAGTCTATGATTTGTCCCACCCCGGTCAGCAAAAGTCAGAAAATGCCAGACCTCTCCCTCTTTGGTCGTTGACATCACAGCTGAACAGCCCATTGCTGCATATAAAAAGAACAAAACTTCCACTACGCGTATTCTGTAGTAAAAGAGCACAGTGAGTGGTTCCAAATCACCAACGCATCTATTAATTCATGACAAGTGTTAAACTGTTCAGATTTACGAGTCTTCAAATAGACCAGATTTTGCTGCATACGAATAACTCAACAATGCTTTCCCCTTTTGTTCTCCCTGGGATCCATAATTTAAAAAAGGGGCTCTTAAAGCCCTGAATTTCCAGCATACCACTAATCCTGACATGTCTAATCTCTTCTTTTTTGGGGGATTTGGCGACACACTAACTGCTGAGCTCACATGGGGTCGGACACCAGAGACTAATTAAAAATACATGCATAATATTCTCTTAAAACACATGAGCATGAAAATCTCATGTTCCTTCAGAATTTAACACTTGTATCCACCACGCACTGGGGTCACATTTTCTATCTAAAGCTAAGCTATCCAGCCTCTTGCAAGCAATGGGGCGCCGGGGTTAATGTGGGCTGGTTGCCAGTGCACCCTTATTGTCCAAAGCGTAAGCCCGATGTTTCTGTTGCTGCTGGGTGAAGTCACTTACGGAAAATTATGATAAGTGGCAATTTCAAGCATTCCGAGTTTTAAGAAGGCGATTAAGCCTCGTCGGCAACAATTTATGTAATTATGCAAACTGCTTATGCGGGGCCGCTGTTTCGGTACAGAGCTTTTCACGAGCATTCCTAAAAGGTCAATGACGTTTCATGTTTTCTTCAAACATGGCCATGATCAAGCTCAGCCATTTAGCGCTGGGAAATCATGCAATGATGGATTAGGAGGGAAAATAAAATAAGTCAACTTGGGGTTGCCGTCTAATGTAAAATGTAATGGGAAGAAATAATCTTGGGAGAGTTCTGCCGTCCCAAAATGCCTACCCTTTGGTTACAGAAACATGAGATTACAACTTTAACCTTGCATTGCATTGAAGTTCAAGATAGCCCACAAAGGTATGTAAGTAAGTTATTCTTAACATTTTTGAGGCGTGTGAAAAGAGACAGCAAAGCAAAAATCAGCTTAATATGAGCTTATGGAGTCATAAGTCATAAAAAATAAATAAAGCAATCAATTAGTACCGAGAGGTCAGCTGTCACCGGGTCAGGTCACCGGCAGTCCCTAATTCTAACAGAAGTAAACGCTTGCGCCGCCTGCCGTTGGGCGAAATGGGGAAGCGGGGCTTAGAACTTAGAAGGACATGCTCAATAACGTTTAACACTCGCATTGACGGGGGGCAGGCACCCGCCCCCTCGGGTTTTTCGAAGACATGATGAAAACGGCGGCGCGTAGCGTCGCCGTACTTGGTATACCTTTTCTCTCATCATGTTTACAACTTCTATCAAATTTTTAAGGTTTAGTCATCCCAGGTCAGGTCACCAGTACAGGTCAAGTGACCTTACCTGAAAAAAGTTTAAGATGGCATTAGTCGTAACAGGATGAACTTATCGGATTGAAACTCATATCACATAATTGGCCCACCGAGTTCTCTAAAACATGTTCCGGTATTTTGGATATCGATGACCTAAGGTCAGGTACGAGCCATGACCTCTCCTTTGGAAATACATGGGAAAATTGTTTTAACTGAATAACTTAGTAACGGATGGTGATAGGGCGTTTATGTTGATTGCATTAGATTCGCCTTGTCTTTGCACTTCTCTGTTAAACAAATAAACAAAACAAAAACAAAAATTGCATGACTCTCTTAAACAAATACTTTGCATCACTTTCTGAGCTGAGTTTGAACCCTGCAGGCATCCCTATGATTAGTATAAGTGAGCGTACAACAGCATCGCTAGATAGCATTATTATCGCACAAAGGGAAGTCTTAAGTGTTTTAAATTCACTCGACGCAAATAAAGCTTGCGGTCCTGATGAGATCCCACCCCGTATTTTAAATACGACTGCCTTACTGATATGTGAACCTTTAGCAAAATTATTCAACAAGTCCTTGCGCCTAGGGAAGTATCCGGACTGCTGGAAAAGGGCGGTAGTCCACCCTATCTTTAAGAATAGCGGTTCTCCCTCAGATCCCCACAAATTATCGACCAATTAGTCTTCTCGCCTGTCTCTCTAAAGTTTTCAAAAAATAGTCTTCAATCACATATACTCCCATACAACCCTACACGGGTTATTGACAGATCGTCAGAGTGGCTACCGTCCCGGTCACAGCACTCAACTTCAACTAGTTTACTATGTACATACCATTTATTCGGCCCTTGATAAGGAATGCGACTTCACTGTTATATACTTAGACATCTCAAAATACTTCAATCAAATCTGGCACACCGGCCTTCTCACAAAATGTGAATTCGAATTCGGAATCAAGGGTAATGTTTTAGGATGACTGGCATCATACCTGCGCGATAGAACTCAAGTAGTGAGAGTAGGGTCAGCTAGTTCACCACATGAGACGATAAATGCAGGATGTCCCCAGGGATCTGTGTTGGGCCCCCTATGCGCATTGCTGTATTTGAACGCCCTGTCTAGGAAGACTGAAAATTAAATTATTTTCTTTGCGGACGACTGCACAGTATTTGGCTCCCATAATTCGAGAAACACAGAAGAATTTCAACGAAGCTTGCAAAATGACCTCTCTGAAATCGAAAAATACGGCGGCGACTGGGCGATCTCATTCAATCCAAGGAAAACGATCCAACAAAACTTTTCCACAAAACTTCACCCTCCCCATCTCCCCTGTACATTCGCAAACCAGCTTATTCCCTGCGTAGACAGTCACAAACATCTTGGACTAGTACTTTCCAAAGACCTACGTTTCCACGAGCACATCAATAGTATTGTTAGGAAAGTCAACCGTGCCCTCAGTCCTCTCTATCCCATTGCTAAATACATCCCACGTCATGATCTTCTGCAAGTCTATCGAACATATATTCTTCCCCATTTTGACTATTGCGACGCGGTTTACGATGGGCACCTAACCACACACGATATCCACAGACTCGAAATCCTACAAAATAGAGCGGCTAGGCTAATCATAGGTACTCCATATCGCTCATCAGCCTCCAAATTAAGACTAGAATTGGGTTTAAGCGACCTTTCGTCTCTCAGAGAGAGACATAGACTCATTCTATATTGTTCACTACATCTGCCAAACTCTACCCTTCCGGAATATTCGAAAAACATGCTGACCAATACTAGACGTCACGACGCAGCCATGACCCTCCGTAATTCTTCTCAACAAACTCTTCCTCGCAGCAGGACCGGGCGTTTCTAGAGGTCTTTCATTCCGGCAACAACTAGGTCCTGGAATCGACTTCCTGCTGAAGTGAGAGCTATTACCTCCATAAAAGTATTCAAACAAGAATTATCTAAAAGGCAGTTAGTTAAGCCCTCACCAATTTTCTACCCCATCGGCTGCAAAAATGGTAACATTCTACACACCAAATTAAGAATCGGAAGTTCGGCACTAAATGCTCATCAGTTTGATATTTAAAAATGCGACTCTCCAACCTGCAGGTGTGGAGAAGGAGCAGAGACTTCCCTTCACTTTTTCCCTGCATGTAGTCTATACAATCAGGAGCGAGCCATCTTGAGGCGCGACCTGTCCAGAGTACTTCATAACTTCGCCTTACTACCTCACAAAGACAAACTTGATATACTTATTCATGGGAAAGGCCTGACAACGAAGGAAAGCGAAGTAGTGGCAAAGCTAGTTCAAAAATATATAATCAAAACACAAAGATTCTCCTTTTAATACCCCCAGCTGTGGTGCGGAGGTGGTGCGTTAGCGCGGCCAGGCCGGGGTCGCTCAACCTAGTCGACCTGCTTTTACCTAATTTGACCTTGACCTGACCTCAGCTCAGGCCAAATCCTTGATTTGACCTAGCAAGGTCATATTATTTATCATTCGATTCGGCTTGCTGCGAGGATTCATATAGTTCAAATCGTTTTGCTCTATCTTTACTTTTTCAGATGTAACGACCGAAAACCTTCATTTACATGTTATCCCTATGACGGCATGTTTTGACATCTAGTGACCTTAAATGTGACCTGACAAAAAATGGTTCAGATATTTTCGATGGAGAAGTAGATGGGCTACCTAACGCCGTTTACCGTTTTCGCTACCTAGCGCAGTTCTCGAGATCTTAGGGGGGTACCCGCCACCCCCCGTCAAAGCGAAGGTGGCTCAGACCCCCGTCAATGCGTGTGTTAACGTATGTGCTCAATAATGTTTTTTGTGGGCGCGGTTTAACAACCCACCAACTGCTGCAGCCATATGACGTCGGAGGGAGAACTGTTCAAAGTTGGAAAATGGAAAAGGGGGAAGTTCAAGCTAGGCTTGAGCAGCTCTGGGCAGCTAGCCATAGCTGCAAGGACAGGGCGCCAAATCCTGCCTCTGTGTGAGCTCAAACCCACGCACCCTACACATACAGAATGTCACAGACCGAGCCGAGCGCGCACGCTAACAGACTGCACCACCCAGATCCCGTGCTAAAGAAGCGGTGCGCTTTTGAAGCGTGATTTTGGCATCCAAGTTGAGCTCTGAGAGAAATGAAACATAAGACAAGGCTTATTGGCATGCTCTTCGCGACAGGCATCTCAGTTCGAATCCCATACAGGTGTCATATTCACTTGAGAGAAATGCATGCACTAAATTATATCATTAATATATTTCCACACTTTAAAACAGTTATCCAAAGAATAAGTCTGTATAAGCTAGACAGTGGCACATTGCATTTCCGCATGCGATAAAGAGCTGTGGTGATAACGAATATTGCCAGATCAGACACAAACAGTAATATCCGAGACAAATGTAGGTACGACATCAGTTTACTTCAGTCAGCCCACAACATGCTCCAGGATTGTTGCAATTTAGACTGAACTGAAAAAACTGTCAGTTTGCATTTTAAGCCAGCCTCTTGATCATCGACATCCACTACCAGCCAGCTGTTCCGGCGGGCCGGCGGGGTGACCTCTGCATACACCACAGAAGCGGTCCTCACACCTGACACCAACTTACTGACTGGTGGAGTTAAGCATGGGCGTGAGGATGAGCTCCAGCGAGCCGGCACTGTCGCTGCGCTGTGAGCGGGCCAGAGCGCCGGGGGCCCTGTCGGCCGCCGCCGCCCCTGGCAGATACCGCCGTCTGTTAGTCACAAGCCGACACCGCCACACCGCATACACCACCGCCAGCTCTATATACACGGACAATGCCATCAGCGCTACTAACTAACGAGCGACAGTCAGGGCTATTCACAGGGCGGGGCTGACTCTGCACGGGGCAGGGAGGGCTTATCGAGTCTACAGCGCGCTGACAGCTGGGCTTTTCACGCGGTGCAGTAGTCAGTCAGAACTAACCTGTCTAAACAACGGCTGATACAGCCGCGGGCTTTTCGGTGGTGGCTATACCGTCTGAATAGTTCGTTAACCAATGCGATATAGTCATAATGATATTGTAATATGGCTAAAAATGCTTCACTTGTTTGACTTCCCAATAACAACCAAATCGACTTCCAGGCTTTTGTATCGATTCACGCTCCCGATTGTTTGGCTAGAAGCTGGGATGAACCGTCTTTGGAAACGTTTGCACAAACTCTACGTTTGCAAGAATAGAAGTATACACATATCGCGAAACCAATAACAGAGGTTAAACCATAAAAAAATAATATTTGAAAAACCTAAGACCATAGAAAAAATCCTAAGGGCATAATTTTTTACACGACGTACATACATACATTTCGTCATTATTTCGTCCCAAATGCACATATCCAGGCTTATATTTGATTTTCTGGGCATTGCCTATCCTTCAATAAGAGCTGTAAATTTTACCAAAAGCGTTTAGCATTCCGCTGTGTGCGCACTAAATTTCTGGAATACGTTCCAACTTGGTTTAGCGTCAGTTGAAATTACCTGTGAGTGCTAACGGAAATGAAGACACCTTAATTCAATACAGAGGTAGAATGGTTTTCAGGTATATTCTTATTGTAAAGAATGAACTTAGTCATGTCTCTGCCAAAAAGTAGTTAATCACGCTAAACACTTGCATCATTGCATTTTCCTTCCGAGAGGTGAAAAGCGCTACCTACACACAGCACGCTATTATTTGACGGCGCTTCTTATCGTTACGTAGACATAATTTGCCGCATTATGCACCATGAATGAATACGCCCAGCAGCAATATATGATTTGTGTTTTCATAGACGGGCTTGACACCACCTCGTAAATATACGGGCTTCTAACTAAAACAAAATGTCACATTTTTTCTTCTAAGCAATGACTCTCAAAGAAGATTGATAAACTCCGACCATGACAAACTAAAAGTGTCAGCCCCTATAAATCCTGTAGCTAAATTCTGTGGATATCTGATCTAGAATTCACGTAGCAGTATTTGTTTCACCCCTCCCTCCCCCAGGTGAAACATGACCAATACTTTTTATATCTCCGAGTGATATGTGCCGAATCAGCCATCCCTGTCAGAATTAGCCCATTCAGCACGGAACGCGGACACACTGCAGCCAATCCAGGCTCCACAAAGGCCACTTTACGGCCAGCACCATTCAAAATTGATGTCGTGTTGGTGACCATCGCGGACCAAATGTCTGCAGATCGTCTGCCGCAGCAGCCGCCGTACCGCCGCGCCAATCTGAAAGCCAAATAGCCCAACTCCCGCCGCTATAATGTAGTTCCGCCCGGCGGAGAACTGCGGCCCCGGCTTTGGAGAAGTGCAATCAATGGCACGGCGTCAGTGTGTTGGCGGAGACACTGACCATACGGGCAGGCGGCGGCTACCACACTGAAACCAAACAAGTCCCCTCAATTACACCCCGAAGTAATCTGCTAAGTTTATGTGGCTGGCTTGGAGGCTTTTCCGTTCAAGCCACGTCCGACCGCTTTCTGCGGGGAACTTCTCCTGGCCGCGGCGAGAACGAGCTGGTGCAAAGTCACCATGTTTTCGGCTCTCGGTTCCACAGTGTCGCACGATAGGATTATGACTACCAACGTGTTCTATTGATAATGACCTCATAACGTCGCAGGGTGCTGAGAGTCATTCACTTCAGCATTCTGATGTTTATACACTACAACTTTTGAGAGAATCACAATAAAAGTATAAGTTTGGTTCTCCTGAAACTGCTACGTTATTTCATGCTTTCACGTCACATACCATTACGTAGATTTGTGATGCGTTACAAGTCGACCAATGTATGACATCATAATTTTGTTGTGATGAAATACACTTACGGCAGGTCACGTTCGGCTAAAATCAGCCAACTAAAGAATCATGAAAAAAGATTGTGAACTACCATTACAGCGTAACAAATAAGAGATACCTTACATTACGCCCAGCCTATTGAAAATTGGGTCGCTGACTCTAATAATTTGAAACTGGTCAATGACTGCTTGTGTCTATATTTCAGGGTACAGATCGTGAAAGCTTTTTGATGCGTTCTGAACCCCACAACTGCTTGATGCGCCCTTTGCTACATCTTCTGTGTTTTGAAGCGTATGATTACACTTAAATGCCAGAATAGGCCAGGGTACAGATATAGGAAACAGATAAGAATAATAAACATTTATACATTAAATAACCGTGTTAAGTAATGCGCTTTGGGCCACGTGGCCCAGCCCTGCGGGGTTCGGCGCGCCGCCGGGGGCACCGCAAAGTAAGTTACATTGTCCCCGGGCGCCATCCCCTGTGTCCGCGCCGGGGGACAGCTTCCTTCGCTTGGGGTTGGTACGCACTTGGCAATACTACTTTCTCGGAAGACCTGTGGTTAGAACAGGTCTACCTACAGATCCTGCCCATCACATTGATATTGTTTCCGCAATATTATAAAAATTCGTTATACAGAGGATTGATTATAAGGAATTCGCAGCTCACACTATGACCAATAATTTTCCTGATCAAAAATTGCCTATATGAAGATTTGAGGAAGGGCTGTGCCTTAACCCATTTCCGGCAGGGGGCAATTGCCCCCCTCAGGTTTTTCGAGAATATCTCCGAAACGGCTTGCGAAGAACTTGAAACTTCCTGACTTTCCTAAAACTAGTACAGGCAGGTTTTCTGAAATTTTCAAGATTATATATTTACCAGGGCGGAGCTATGGCTGGGTTTTTGGGGAGGTTCTATCCACAAACCAAGTATTATCGTATGCGATGGGTTTTTGTAAAGGAAGCCGTCTCTGCTGATCCTGATACCAGTTATATGGTTTTATTATATCATTTTTATGTGAGATGATAGTGCATCACAATTGTCACTATTTGTATTCATCAGGGGCGTTACAGCAGTTCAAAATGGGGAATGTTATCAAGAAGGACTAAACGTTAGTAAGTGAGAAGACTTCTACAGCCGTGTCAGGGCGAATACAATTGGGTATATGAAAATTCAAAATAGTTATAACCCAATTCTAGATTACCAGAGGCGTGTCCAGTCACTACACATTTTCAAAATGTATATTCCCAGCTGGTATCACCGCCGCGACTCAATATCGTTGTATATTGAAAATGTGTTTCCAATCACCCCCACCCCCACGACGAGTCCTGATCCGCCCATGTCACCCCTTTCCCAGAGCTGCCATGGGAGGGTAAAAATTATAAGAAATTAAATTTCAACTAGTCGAGGGACTAATATACTCATGCATACCATTCGCATATTGTTGCTATGTATTTTACCCCACTGTTTTACCTTACTGCATCCGCCCCTGATGAGTTTTCACTTTTTTCCATTTATTTATGTGTCAAAGATGCCAAGCAGTATATGACGGCTCTAATCCGCGTAACAAAAACTTTTAGGTTGTATATATTTCCCCTCATAGTCCTGGTCCTGGAACTGCCATTGAATTTCAATTTTGCGTAACTCGAGTATAGAAAATTTTGGGTCAATTATTTGTAAATCTGAACTAGTTTTGTGAAAATCGTACAACAGAGACAAGGGTTATGGAAAATCTAAAAATACACAAAAATGTATATTTTGCACGACCTTCTCCTAAAAAATAAAAATTTTGAAATTTTCTTTTTCAAAATAAAGTTTAGCAGCAGAGGAATCTATGGCACTTGAATTTTCAAAATCGGCCGGTAAGATTACGAGATCTTAGGCCGATATGCCCCCCTGCCGGAAATAGGTTAATATATAATCACTGTGAATATGCAATATTGTACATTCAAGTGTTGGTCTACTGATTTTACTACTTGACCTGTTGAAACCGGTAAGGTTGTAAAGGTAAAGGAACACACTGACAAGTTGGATATTAAATATATATTCAAAAGCAAGCACACGGACGCGTTTCGTAGCTTCTTCAGCGTGTGTTTGAAGGGTAGAATTATCCGTTGACGCATGAAGGTTTCTGTGAACTCACGTGGGCTAAACGTGGATAATATTTGCCAATATTTTTGATATTGCAAAATCTCCTCTCTTGGAATTTAGATTTTCTTTTTGTTCAATTAGGGCCGACTCCAAAAACTTTCTTCTGTTTTTTGGTAGACCTCTGTGGAGAATTTCTGCGTTTTTCCAGTTTGGTAAGTGGTCAAATTGTTCGGAGTGTATTACAAATGAACTCGTGGTTTTATGATTTCTAAGGTCTGATTTGTGTTCGTAAATTCGTTTTTGCAGGCCGCGATACGTCTCCCCGTAGTAGAATCTTCTGCAGTTTTGACATGGAATTTTGTAGACGATGCTGTTCTCATTGCTGTTTTTCGAATCTTGCTTCTTTTTGATAAGGTCTCCAATTTTCAAGCCTGTGCTTGCAATGAACCTAATCTCTGCTTGTTTCAGTATCCTTTCTAGTATTCCGTGTTGAGATGTTTTCGGTCCTGCAATAGTTCTCAGTGGCGTTGCTCTTGTTTTTCTTGAGTTTCTAACCTTTTTTGCCTTCAAAAGATATCTCACGATAAATGCTTTAGGGTATTTTAGTTTTAGAAACGACGAGAAAATGTGATTGATCTACGGGGAGACGTATCGCGGCCTGCAAAAACGAATTTACGAACACAAATCAGACCTTAGAAATCATAAAACCACGAGTTCATTTGTAATACACTCCGAACAATTTGACCACTTACCAAACTGGAAAAATGCAGAAATTCTCCACAGAGGTCTACCAAAAAACAGAAGAAAGTTTTTGGAGTCGGCCCTAATTGAACAAAAGAAAATCTAAATTCCAAGAGAGGAGATTTCGCAGTATCAAAAATATTGGCAAATATTATCCACGTTTAGCCCACGTGAGTTCACAGAAACCTTCATGCGTCAACGGATAATTCTACCCTTCAAACACACGCTGAAGAAGCTACGAAACGCGTCCGTGTGCTTGCTTTTGAATATATATTTAATATCCAACTTGTCAGTGTGTTCCTTTACCTTTATCGTTCTGTCAAATGGATCTTCAACGGTAAGGTTGTGTTCTAATCTATTGGTAGAGTGCCGTATGACCTACGTTCTCGGTGCGCTCTAAAACCCCAAACATGATGATGATTGCTATAACATTTTAGCGAAAGCAACGTCTGTAAAAAGATCACACATTGAAAACTGAATCACCCAGCTTTACATGGATAGTGCAAAATTCCACAGGACCTTCAAAATTTAGACGTATAATTTGCCGACCATTCCCAGCAAAGGCAGGGTTCATACAAAGCGTGGACCCTATGCGAACAGGAAGCATGCAGCACCCAAAACCAAGCCGACAAAACTGCCACCTATCAACAGCAACACTAACTACAACTTACGAGCGGTGTCGATGCCGCGCTGCCGTCGCCCGGGCCGCCAGCTTTCCGTTCGTCAGCACTCTCAGCGCCCATCAGCTGCTTAAGCTCGGTAACAAATCCATGCAAGCCGGACGCGTCGCCTGCACCGAAGCTCTCGCCAGCGGCGGAGGGCCGGCAGGACTGGGGGACAGGGCTGCAGGAGGCGGCGGAGGGGGAGGATACAGCCGTGGTAGCTGTGGTGGAGGTGAGGTGGTTACCAGAACTGGCGGGAGAACGGTTCTGAAAGGACGCCGGCGGGAGTATGACGTGATTGGGCGGAGGACGCGACGATAGCGCCCCCGTGTAGGCGGTGAATATATCCGCCGAGGATTTGGTGGATGGCCGAGGAAGTGTGGAGCTGGCTCGCCAGGCGGCCGCCTCCGTCTCTGAAGGCGAGGTAGCAGAAGCAGTAGCGGCAGAAGCAGGGGTCCGGCGCCGGAGTGAGCTGCAGTCAGCTGCTGTGACAGGGACTGGGGTGAGTCGGGAGGAGGGTCGCGGCAGCGAGGCGGTCCATGCAGGGCTGAGGCCGCACGCCGGGGGACGGGCGGTGGTGCTCGGCGGCGGTAAAGCAGGCGGCAGGCACTCGTAAGCGGACGTCGACGGCGACGGCTCAGGACAGCGTTTACTCACTCGCGACGCGACGGCCGGGGGTAACACAGGTGATCCGTTCGTCATCCTGCGGGAAAGAGCAGGACGGCTCAGAAAGCTGTATAGTCGATTTTGCTCCCATTCAACACAAAATCTGACTTCTGGTAACGTTTGCATGAGGTCAGTTCATCACGTTAATGGACTGGTCTACTGGTACAGCCATGATAGTTGATCTGACCTTGTGAACTCGTTGGGCGACTCGTTGCCCAGGCCCGAGTCGGAGTGTTCGTGGTGTGGTTCCACCGACTGAGCCGGTGGCGCTCCTACGTTAGCGTAGCGCGGTGACGCCAGGGTACCTCTGGCGGGTGGAGAATATGCCAGGTGAGAGCGCGATCGGGTACAAATCTCGGGGAGGCAGCAGGACACGCTCGAAACGGCAGCACCAGGGGATATCTGAGGCACAATGTATGCCGCGGAAGGCAGCACTATGATACCGTTTTGGAGAAAGAGCAGACCCCTGACCGGATCGGCTGTGGTGCCGAAACTGTCAGAAACGCTCCCCCCACGCACGCACGCACGCACGCACGCACGCACGCACGCACGCACGCACGCACGCACGCACGCACGCACACACGCACACACACACACACACACACACACACACACACACACACACACACACACACACACACACACACACACACACACACACACACACACACACACACACACACACACACACACACACACACACACACACACACACACACACACACACACACACACACACACACACACACACACACACACACACACACACACACACACACACACACACACACACACACACACACACACACACACACACACACACACACACACACACACACACACACACACACACACACACACACACACACACACACACACACACACACACACACACACACACACACACACACACACACACACACACACACACACACACACACACACACACACACACACACACACACACACACACACACACACACACACACACACACACACACACACACACACACACACACACACACACACACACACACACACACACACACACACACACACACACACACACACACACACACACACACACACACACACACACACACACACACACACACACACACACACACACACACACACACCATGTGAGAGCGCAAAATGAACGCGATCAAAGTCATAACAACCACACAGCAACACAGACTACTTGAGGTTGAAAACGTGGTTCTAATTCCGGTGCATTCATGCTAAATGTCTTTGTGTCATGTCTTCATGTCTTTTTTGAAATAAATGTTCTGTTTTCCATGCAATGTCATGCTCTACTGCGGCGGGGAGGGCGGTTGTATGCCGAGGGTTCCCTGCTCTCTTTGTAATGACAGCATATTTATGACTATTATCAGCGATATTTCAGCCCATGTTCATAAGCTCCTGCCTTACCATTACAATCTCCTGGCCTTTGGGCCAATATATTTAAAGCTTTTGTATGTCCCCCACCACAGCCCCGATACAGGCTATATGATACCACATATCCCGGCTGAAAGCTCAGGTGGGCAGATTGTCACAGCGACTGTACTACCTCCCAGCGCCCGCAGCCGTCAGATTCAGAAGCTGGCCGTACCTCGCTAGGGACAGTGGGGCTGGCGCCATCAGTGTCCCGCTCCTGGGTCCACCCACCGGCGCCGGCAGGGCAGCCTGTGAGGCCCGCTCTGACGTCACCGAGGTGACGTAGTAGCTGGAGAGGGTGTTGACTGGGCGCGGCCGCCCCGCCGGCACGCTGTAGTGGGCGGTAGTCATCGGCGTGGAAGTGCTGAAGCCGCTGCCTCCCGGGAGAGGAGCGGCTGCCGACGCTACAGGACTGGGTGAGAAGGAGGCGGTCTGAGGGGCGACTGTGTGCCGCTCCTGGGTCGCGATGTTCTCCTTGTCTCTGTGGAAGCACAGAGCAACGTCAAATATACCTAATACAGGTGGTCTAGAAGCTAACAACATATTTTTACTATATATTTTGGTAAATCCACTGAATGGCATCACTCAAACATTGTGAAGGAATTTCTCTTCTAAGCAAACGCAAATTTTGCTATACAAATACCATCTCTATTTAAGCACAGAGATGCACACGCGCTATTTGTTAGCCGTCCCCCACCACAGCCACTCACTCTTCGCTCTTCTGCCGCCGGGCGGCGTATTTGATCTTGGGCATGCGTGCATCGGTCTGGACGCGCGTGTAGGGAATATCGGCAGCCAGGCCAGCGGCAGCAGGGGGTCCACCAGTTCGAACTGCATGTGCCGTCGCAGCTCGGGGGGCAGGCGCCGACTCCTCTCCGTCTCAGGGGAGCGCGACCGCGACCTGAACGCCGCAGGGAAGGGTCAAACCGACAGACAGGCAGGCACACAGACAGACGAAACGCATGGGAACCACACAAAGCAGCGTTTGGGCGCTTCATATGGACTGGTTTATCGCTCGAGAAGGAACTCAAAACAAAATGACCTCAGGTGATGGGCTGGTTTATCGCTCGAGAAAGAACTCAAAGCAAAATAAACTCAGGTGATGGGCTGGTTTATCGCTCGAGAAGGAACTCAAAACAAAATGACCTCAGGTGATGGGCTGGTTTATCGTTCGAGGAGGTAGTGATAGTGTGCTCGACAAGGTGTGATTTAGTGGAGCGGAGACATTTTACCAGTAGCGCACTTAGATACAGCGTTATTGTTTGGTCACATGTACAGATATTTATATGTACAAATACAAACGTTACCCAGAAGACAAAATATAGGTCCTTGTTAAACTACCCTTCATCCAGTGACCAACGGGCAGAGCCTAAGCTCAAATATTTGAGGAAGAATCAAACAAGCATAGCATATGCGGTCATAATCAATGAAACATGCCCAAGGCAAAACCTGCTCCCACATTTCACATATACAATATTGTATACATCTACATACAGATATGTATGTGCAACATGTATAAATATTCAAATACCTACAATAATCTAGTCCGCAGGGGAGACAGCAGCCTCACACAATGTCACCTACTTCAGCACCCTCTGTTATGGTCATCATGTTGAGGCTTCTGCGTTAACACACGTCAAAAAGTGTCTGCCTCTGTCCAATTTCGTGACTGGGATTGTACCACCTTACCTGTGCTTCCTGAGCCGACGTTTGGGCTGGTACCCGAGCTCCGTACCTGTGCTTCCTGAGGCTGGTAGCTGAGTTCCGTACCTGTGCTTCCTGAGACGGCGTTTTGGCTGGTAGCTGAGCTCCGTACCTGTGCTTCCTGAGGCTGGTAGCCGAGCTCCGTACCTGTGCTTCCTGACCCGACGTTTGGGCTGGTAGCTGAGTTCTGTACCTGTGCTTCCTGAGACGACGTTTGGGCTGGTAGCTTGCGAGCTCCGTACCTGTGCTTCCTGAGACAGCGTTTTGGCTGGTAGCTGAGCTCCGTACCTGTGCTTCCTGAGGCTGGTAGCTGAGTTCCGTACCTGTGCTTCCTGAGACGACGTTTGGGCTGGTAGCTGAGCTCCGTACCTGTGCTTCCTGAGACAGCGTTTTGGCTGGTAGCTGAGCTCCGTACCTGTGCATCCTGAGGCTGGTAGCTGAGCTCCGTACCTGTGCTTCCTGAGACGACGTTTGGGCTGGTAGCTGAGCTCCGACTCGGTCTCCATGCCGGAGTTGAGGTAGCCGGAGCGGCGTCCCGCCCGAGGGATGGTGGCCGTGGAGGCAGGTGGCGCCGTCGTCAGCGGGCCCTCCGCCTGCCGTCGCTGCACCTCCCGCCACTGCGCCTCCGAGTCCACCAGCTCGTAGTTCTGCGGCCTACGGAGGTACAGAGAGTCAGCAGGCGGCGGTCTCAGGACTGCTGACGCTTTACTGAGTCTGATTTTGACGACTACTAACCGCATACGAATAATGGGGACAGCTGCTTCAACAATGAGGTTGAACAAACGTAAGACAGCCAATCTACGGGTTGAAACAATACACAACATATGATTTGGTAGCTGCCATTGGCTCCAATTTTATAGTCAGAATTTACAGTTTGACAGTTATGTCCTCAGATCAATCAGTACTCAGCCCCCTCACACAATGTCAGTCTGAGCCCCCCTCATACATCGGCGTTAGCCAGCTCGGCCCCCTGTTGCCCCCAGGCGACGTACTTATGCCGGCGGCCCCGGTGTCGCCGACTGGCCGTGCTGCGCTCCGACTCCGAGCCCGACTCGTTACGCCGACTCCGGTGCTTGCGGTGAGCTCGTGACGGCTCGTTAGCCGAGCTGGCGTCACTGTCGTTACCCGAACTCCGTCGTCGTCGGTGCCTGCGCAGAAACGACAGGTGGCGTCGACGTTTAGACTTACATCCTTTGACCTAACCTCTAACTAGGGGCGAGGGGGCCTATCAACTTCCTCTCTTTACCTTACAACGGCTAAGGCACACTGTTTCTTATACAAATTGGGGGAATGGAAACGTTATAAAACGGCACTCATTTACAATGTTATAATTAACATAAACTATAAAATGCTGATCCTGGACAAAAGCATGGGATGAAATAACGATGCAACAGCGATGTTTATTTGTCAATAATTTAGGGGAGAGGCAGGACATGGGAGCCGGGCCCGGGACAGCCTTGTCGTCTGGTACGGTGGGGCGTGTGACAGGGAGCGTGCGGACACGACTGTCCTGCAAGGGTGCCGATAAATGGGTATCCCCTGTCGTGTATATGCATACATACGGTCTGCTCCAAAAAAAGTTACCGCTTCCACGAAAATCTCCTCAAAACACACGAAAACGCTGGATAATGGAGGCGCCAGCACGATGGTGGTGCGTTGAGTACCTGGTGCTTCTTGAAAGCGAGCCCACACAGTTCTGCACAGGGACGCGGGCACGCAAACCTTTTGCCCGCTGCTAAAGAAAAGGCTTGTTAAGAATCTAGTCAGCTAGTCTCCGCCTAGTTAAGAGTCTAGTCAGCCTACCCTGCCCCGTCCCACAGACCCTGACCTGCGGTGAGAGCGAGCGTCCAGGGAGGCGTGGCTCTCGACGCTGGCCTACCCTGCCCCGTCCTACAGACCCTGACCTGCGGTGAGAGCGAGCGTCCAGGGAGGCGTGGCTCTCGACGCTGGCCTACCCTGCCCCGTCCTACAGACCCTGACCTGCGCTGATAGCGGGCGTCCAGGGAGGCGTGGCTCTCGACGCTGGCCTACCCTGCCCCGTCCTACAGACCCTGACCTGCGCTGAGAGCGAGCGTCCAGGGAGGCGTGGCTCTCGACGCTGACCTACCCTGCCCCGTCCTACAGACCCTGACCTGCGCTGATAGCGGGCGTCCAGGGAGGCGTGGCTCTCGACGCTGGCCTACCCTGCCCGGTCCTACAGACCCTGACCTGCGGTGCGAGCGAGCGTCCAGGGAGGCGTGGCTCTCGACGCTGGTGCTTCGTCGCTGCTTGCCCTGTGTGTTGGAGTGGTTGAAGAGCGCTGGCATCTGATTGGCTGAGAAGGGAGCCGAGCGGACGGAGCGGGGCGAGTCGCGTTGCGACTGCGACTGCAGCGTCATCGAAGTCGCTCTGTACATGCTGGACGCACTGCCGGCACATCAGCGGGTGCATGAAGTCTGCAGTATCGGCGATGCATGGGTGAAGGCCTCGTTACTTTATAAAAGCATACTATTTTCTTAAATGGCCGAACGCTTCATTGCACCAGCTCCGTTAGAAACAATACTACAGAAAATACAATACAACAAACCCACAATTGACGTGGATAATGCAATAATTGTTTCGTTTTCATGGTCTCTATTCTTGCTGTAGTATGTAAGCATGATCATTGCATGGCATTCAAAAAAACACTACTTTCCATGGTGATCTTGTAGGCTTCCTACGGTCGGAAGTGAGCTCTACTGTTTTCCTATGCCGTCGTTACTTAAAATTTCAAAAACATAGACAAAGACCTAGCCTGTTATCAAGATACGATGTTTAAGTCAAAGGTAATTTTGTACCCCTACATTTTTCAGCCCGTGACGAAGCTGGCATAGCGGCACGTTCGCCTATTTGACAAATAACAAGTATCAAAGTAATTTGGTCTCCACCTACGCACCAATAAGCCAGCTGAACCTGAACTCATGCAGTATAACTCAACTCATACAGTATCAGATCTACTGAGTAGAATACAATATCCCCCTCCCATCTATATTGGTTCCTAGCAGAGCTAAAAACAAATGATGGGCCTGATTCCAAAGTTTTTGACAACATGAATCAAAATATAACTGTTATTATTATGTCCTGTCAATATTAAGGTAGGTCAGCGGGGCGCAAAAAGCTTAAATCAAATCATAACAGACAGTTGCTGTGTTCTACAAATTCTGATTGAGCACCGCTATGGCAGATATTTAGAGGCTATCAAAGTACTTTTATCATGCCGGGTCCAATTATATATTACATGATCACGATAGATCCAATTGTAAGCAGGACCCGACCTAATATCAGATCAACGCCACATGGCAACCTTACGAGGCCATAAGTTATATCAACCGCATCGTCATGACAGGTCAACGCAAATGATACTTCCGGCTCAATTCAGTGCAAAGTTACGGAGCTAAACAAAAAAACCCAATCAGGTAGCACAAGATGACATATGAGAGGTCACAGGTCGAATTCATCTCCCATGTGAAGCAAATATCCCGATCAAGCAAACCTGCAAACATATAGTTTCTTCCAAATGGCTTGATTGTATAGTTTCTATGTCTTTCTGTTCTTTCAACACAACATATCTAAACAAAAACACACAGGGCCCATGAGTTGTACTGTTCGCACCTTTCATTCATACACAGCATGAATTCACAACGAAATTTCATGGAAATCCAGGGTACTAGACGCTCTCATTCATCAACTTTTCGATTTGGCCTCTTCGGGTCAAAGGCCAAATTGCTGCCATTGAACACACAGCACCTGGCAGAGGAAATCAAGGAGTGAAAAAATATACCATTTTACCATTCTCCTTTGCTGCTTCGCAGATGTAGACATTTCACTTATGTAATGTTCAGAAAATTCCCTGTTCTTTAGTGACTTGCAAAATTAACCTCACACATCAACTAGAGTGGAAAACCTGGAAATATCATAACTATATAGGTTGCATACGCCTACCAAATTTCGACAGGACCAAAAGGGGTGACGCGGAATAACCCATTCAATTTTCGATGCCGGGGTTCCTCTCTCTCGTAAGAAAAGGGTGAAATGAGAAGCCCATCACGAAGACAAGCTGGAACGCGGTACCTTTGTACTGGCCAGGGGCATAGCCAGGATTTCGCTCAGGGGCGGCGGCGCCCCGAAAAGGGCCCCTGCGACAGCGCCAAAAGGGCCCTGATGGGTAAAAAGGGCCCTGCTTGTTACAGAATAGAGCTGAACAGGGCTTAAGAGGGTCCTGTCTGGTATGAAATTTCAAATTTGGCCACAGAGCATAGTGCGGGTGAGCCGCGCTTCGCACGGCCCGTGTCCTCAGAAGGAGGGGCCTTCGGGCCCTCAGGGGAGGGGGAGCGGCTGTCCCTGCCACCCTCCTTAGCTACGCCCCTGGTACTGGCTGAGGTTTAGAAAGCGCCGTACCTTTGTACTGGCTGAGGTATGGAAAGCGCCGTCTGGCAATGTGACCTCCGCTCTGCCTCGTCCTCGTCAGCTCTTTGCTCTGAAACGGAATGGTGAAATACTTGATAGTAGCAAAGAAAATACATCACTGTAGAGTAAAAAAATACACAGTTTTTAAAACGCGCACATTTGGGAAGACGCAAAGATTTCTGCGACGTGTAACAAACGTGAACACATCGAATTTCCATCCCATTTAAAACAAGCAATACTTGCACTGACTTTGTTTAGGGTGTAAAACTGACAAAGTGCGTTTGAAGGGCTGGCAATATTCGGCAGAACCGATTTCGCCTTACCGTGACTGGAGGTGTTGGAGCGTCTGTGGTACTAACCGTGGGTGGAGGTGTTGGAGCGTCTGTGGTACTGACCCTGAGTGGAGATGGTGGGGTTCCTGCGGTACTGACCATGAGTGGAGATAGTGGGGCGTCTGTGGTACTGACTGTGAGTGAGTGTCTGAGCGTGTCTGTGGTACTGACTGTGAGTGGAGATGTTTACGTGTCTGCGGTACTGACCGTGAGTGGGTGCTGGAGCATCTGTGGTACTGACCGTGAGTGGGTGCTGGAGCGTCTGTGGTACTGACCGTGACTGGAGGTGTTGGAGCGTCTGTGGTACTGACCGTGACTGGAGGTGTTGGAGCGTCTGTGGTACTGACCGTGACTGGGTGCTGGAGCATCTGTGGTACTGACCGTGAGTGGGTGCTGGAGCATCTGTGGTACTGACCGTGACTGGAGGTGTTGGAGCGTCTGTGGTACTGACCGTGAATGGAGGTGTTGGAGCGTCTGTGGTACTGACCGTGAGTGGGTGCTGGAGCGTCTGTGGTACTGACCGTGAGTGGAGGCGGCGTTGGAGCGCCTGCTGGATGTTCGGCTGAAGCTCGGAGGAGGTCGCCGGTGAAGACTGGCGTCCCGCTGAGCTTCTTTCTCTGTCCGACCGCTGGTGACAACACCACCTCTGTTAGAGAGTAGACCAAGGACCTCAGGCTAGATGTTTCACCCCGTATCGAATCACTTAGGACGCAAAAACAAGGACTTATGAACATCATATTTAGACTGAAACATACAGAACCCGGTCGGCACGCAATATATTTATCGAGTAAATTCCGTTTTTACATCAGGAAACAAATCAACTACTTGTCTTTTCGTTTCTTGCACATTTATACGCCGACACGTGAGATTTAATCCCTGAGCGGCAGGAACAGCGCGGTTATAGGCCTCTCCCAGCATGCGCCCATTGCCCGGCTGCCGCCGCCCCCCGGCGCCGAACGGCGTGGGAATCGCCCCGCGATACCGGCCGTTTGCACACAAATTTCACCACCGGACATTTAGCGTTCGTGGTGATCATAAAAGCGGCTCTGCAGTGCTGAATCGAAGCCGAGACGACGAGCGCCGGCACGGCGTGAGGTGCAACGGCGAGACAGCCAGAGCCCTCCTGTCGTATTGATCATTTACCGAGTGCTGGTGATGAAACCAGGCCTCCGTGTGCACTGCCTGGATATCAAATCAGATCTGCCAACTGCACCATCGGCAAATAGCCGATGCAGGCCAGTGGTAGGCATGCCTATACCGGTCTGAGATACCGAGTTGTTTTAAAGTTGGATGAATATATTTTTGTAGCTTCCCGGCGAGCTCGCCAATCCCCCCCCCCGCCGCTGCGGACCGTCGTCGCCGCGTTATTTGCTCGCCGCCCGAGCTGGCTTGCATCGGAGCTCGCAACCTAGCACGGTGTCGCGTCTCTCTCGCCGGCTCGCAATCTCGTCAGCACCACATCTCTCCCGACGCTGCCTATACTTTCCCCCCGACACTCTCCCACTGTCACTATTCTTGCTCTTGCTTTTTACTAGGCCCATGAAGGTCTCTGACGTATCGTGCATTGCCTGCCGCCCGACTTCAGTGCGGACGATTTAATCGTGTCACTTACTTGCTAGATGTGAGTCTTCCTGTCATGCCTTTTTTAACATACCCCTGTCAGGCCTTTTTTAACATACCTGTAACTGTCTGTGTGTTTGAAATACATGTCATGGCTACATATACCAAACGGGTGTAGAGATCTGAATCTTGAAGCTAGATTTTGGAGCTTAGATTCTTTCTACCATAATTTTTCCTCGCACTGAATACCTTTTTGACATGTGACGCTTGGGACAGGTCTGCCATAAAAATGGCACTGCTTTCTGGAATGTGCCTTCATCCCTGATCAGCGGTCCAGGATCAGCTTGTGCTAGAGGATATTCCAAGTCCGAAACCCCTAGACCAAGACTTTTTCCCCGCGCACGAAATTCGTTGTTTTTTGACGACATTTTTCTGCTTTGAGACCTTATTGCGCAGTGTTGGGAACTGATCAAACCATGTCACAGAGATACTTTCATAATAATAATACTGGAGTGTTGGCGGAAGCTGTTTTCGGTTCGAGGTAGCCATTTTTAGGGGACCCGCAGGAAGATGTCCCCGTCAGAAGCAGCCCCCCCAAAAAAATACACTCCTGAGATAATTTGTCGTTTTCCTCCCATTGGAGGAGTGCTCTGTTTGTAGAGCGTTGGAATCGGAGCTGCTGCTCAGAATGTATGTACCGCAGCGCAGAACGGGCTTAGAATTGGTTGCATTCAGACGCCCTGAGATCACATTAACTCGACGTACGGAGAGCCCTGATGGACCAACAGTCGGCCCCTAATTGTACACTTAAAAAGACTACTTGTTGAAGCATTCAATACCAAGAGCTTCAGCGGGGTGTACAAGCTTCCATTAAATGATCTCCGATCGGTGTTTTGGGACCCAAGCCAGGAACCTAAAGGGCCCTTGGTGACGAGCTCTAGCACCAGTGTACTTATTAAGGATCGCAGCCAGGGAGGTGGCGGGACAAATCAGTGAACAGAAACCTCATTCGACAGACCAAATCAGCTAGGTGGGCCCCCGTTGACAGCCTCCATCACCAGGAGGCATTCTCAGAACTTAGGACGGTGACTTTAGGTTGAACGGTCCAAAGTGCATTCCAGTTACCGCCTCCAGTTAAATGGTCTTCCAGTTGAGATCCTTATGGGCCCTAGCATCAGGGGCACTACTCGGGGGCCCCTGATCGGGGAGGTGGCGGGGGCTCCCTGATGGCAAGCTGGCCGGACCTACAGCTGACAGATGGCTGGCAACAAGCCATGAAGCTGATAGGGCTCGTCCGGGAGGCTCATGGGGCTCTATAGAGAACAAAGGCCATTCGATAATCCACGCGTCGGACAGTATTGAGAGCTCCAGTTTTCCGGGCCTTTGCTAGAGGTACAGCTTTGTGTACGGGCCCCTAAAAAATAAGGGATTTCCCCAGAATTCCCCTAAAATTGGGATTGTCCAGTATATCCCCCCATTCCATTGCCACTTGTGTATGGGCCCCTAAAATAAGGTATTTCCCCAGAACCCCGTAAAATGGGGGATTGCCCAGTACATCCCCCTATTCCATTGCCACTTGTGTATGGGCCCCTAAGAATAAGGCATTTCCCCAGAACCCCTAAAATGGGGATTGTCCAGTACATCCCCCATATTCCATTGCCACTTGTGTATGGCCCCTAAAAAATAAGATATTTCCACAGAACCCTCCTAAAGTGGGGGATTGCCCAGTGCATCCCTCCTGTTCCATTGCCACTGTAACAATAATATACGATAATACATTCTGCACGACAGTCCTTCAGAAAGTCAATGTTTACATAGGCTTAGACACGGGGGACAGCGGAAGCCACGGACCCAACCATTTTAAAAGTTCCAGTTTTAACTTTATGGCGTTGCCCAGAAATAAGTGGCCTAGTAATAAATACCCTCCCTTTGATGTTTTAAACCCCTACGCTAATGCCAATTTGTCTCTAGCCGGTTGCTCATCCCCCAACTTACTCGCACATCACCTGGAAGGCCAATCAGTGTCTGCAGCCTGGTGCCAGCCATATCAGCTAAACATTTGAAGATCGAACATCGGCAAAATGAACAATCACTGCATATGCCAGTGCACTACAAGCTCTGCACGCGGGTCACGTGATTGCTGCAGAATGTGATCCGAGTGCCTCATGCAATACGGCGGTCCCCAGATACCCACAACATAGCAGGGATACTGCGGGTTAGGCAACGGACCGCGAGAAACGAGAGGAGTGCAGTCCAATTAAACCAGCACGGATGAATGAATATTTGCAGAGCTTCATCAGCTTAAGCACCACTGTGTAAAAAGTATGGTTTGATGAAACCGTCATACAAACATCCATCATAATTTTAATTCAAAAATCGTTCACATATGCACATTCCAGTGTTTTTATGTCAGTCCCGCTAGCAGAAAATGCTTCAAACAATTATCTTGAACTTGATGATGTTGAATGAAGGTGATGAGAGTATCACCTCACTTCCTGGGCGGCTCCCAAAAGCTCCATTGCGCATAGTTGTTAAGGAAAGCATGATTCCGCTCCACATTTTCCAGGTTATTTTTAATTGCAGTTCAGACCGCATGTTTTACATATATCCCATTGATAAGGTTTTTATATTTAGTCACCATATGATAGACAGAAACGATTCCATTCCAAATTAAGACGTTGGCAAACCTAGACAGTTTGGCAGGCGTGAGTGATGTGATGCTATCTCACCTGTAGCGGAACCGAGAGCTGACGGAGAGGGTCTTGCCTCCGGGTGGCTGACTGATCTGCACCAGCCGGAAGAAGCTGTGGTGCTCCACACAGCACTTCCACAGGTGCTTGCACGCGTCTTTCGACGGCGTCTCGAAGCCATACGTGTTCTCTTCGTTCTGAAACCAGTCCGAAATCAGTCAGTGTGCTCACCCAACAGGCTGTTTAAATGTTTGTGCAATGATGACATAAGGTTCAGTTTCGGCTCCACAATTTTTTGAAGCAGGATATAGTTTTGCATGATACCAGAAATAAACAAGGGAGAAATTTCATATACTAGCATTGACTAGCCACCCATGATATTTTTGCTTTAAAAGACCAAATGCGATCAATATACAAGTTTAATGAGGCCACGGATCATTTCCTCCTCACTAGAGAAATATCTACTCTTAGAATCGCAGACGCAGACGCCTTCAGTCAGTGCTGCAGATACGGGAGGCAGCCCAGAGGACTGGGACATTGAAGGAAGGCCATCAGCACATGCTTACGTTTTTATCGCGAACCCGAACCATGAAGTATTTGCCTTTGAAGTTCACCTTTGATATCCGCGGCCTGAAAACGGGGGGAGGATTGGTCACACGGAAAAGGCGATGAAAGCTGTTAGAAAAATAAATTCGCGAAGTATGGAAATCCTTACCAAATATCGTTTGAAACGAGCGTGATTAAAAATTCACCAAAATCAATAAAGACAGGAGAAACTATTAAATACCAAGATATATGGTGAACAATATGCGCGTTGTGTTGACTTGACAACCTCCAGTCCTCACTATTACCTATGCCCGAACATTACCTAACTCACGTATTTAATACGGGCACTAACTTAACAAATCATTTCAATTGTGCGCACACCGGACCAACCTTGCGCTTTTCTCATCGGTACCTCTAAACCGTGGGAAAACATCTTGGAATACATCACTGCTGGTGCAAACAAGCGACCAAAGGTACAAAAGACCACGGTCATCAGGGATTACCTGACTGCTTACCAGAAGTAGTTGCTGACCTTGACCTTTCCCCTGAGAACGATAACTCCGGCAGGGGTCAGGCCTATGAAGTACTCCGTATGATCTTCACCCTGCAACATTGCAACGCCGTAACTCATTTCGTTCCATGGCAGTGGAGCCTGAACGCTCACTTGTTCAACCGTTTCTTCTTCGGTCAACAGACAATAGGATATGAACATTCTTCGCGAGAGTAGACCATTCAACGAAACTATGTCTTGTATGTTTAGAAAGTATACACCTCAAATAACACATATACACGGACAAGAAAGACATCCCATTTGGGTATTGCAAGCACACGAATTATTTCGGTTTCATTATGTCGTTCACCTAGCGGTTCACACAGTCAAAACTCTACGCGGTGTCATTTACCACGCCTTAGAATACAGGTTAGGATAAGGACAGCGCTGCCGCTGCTGCTGGGGCGCTGTCGGCGGCGGTCTCACCAGAACCGGGTGAAGGTCGACTCCATACATCTCCAGCCACCTGACCTTCTCCAGAAAATTGAACTCGGCAACCGAGGGAACACGGCCGCTGCAAGCACATTCCGCCCACCGGTTAGGCCGCCTGCTTACAACGGAATTCGTCCAAATACTGACGGCACGTGAACCTACCGATACAGGGTATATACCTCAAATGCATGCACATTATGCACTTTGATCGGCTTCTGCGTGGCTGCATGCTTGTATCGTAGAATGGCCGCTGCCAGCATGCGCATAGTTCTCTGCGTTGAAAGTTCGAATTCTAGCAGGCCTGCTTTTTCACCTGTCACCTGAACCCAAACCCAAAGGGAGTGGCCCACTCGCAGCCGACAGGGTGGAATTTACGATTTGGAAGTCGACGTATTCAAATGGCATATCCATATACATTCTAAATCGTTCCAAACAACGACGAGAGATACTTGGCAACTGTTTACAGCATGCCACTGAAGCTGAGCTAAGGTAGTGAAATATGATCACCTATGCGTTGGACTCACATCAGCGTTTTGTGCAGCTCACAGATGTTCTCCTCTAGGGTTGGGGTGAGGTTGGGGAACAGTCGAAACTCCCTGACGTAGCCGTCTTTGTGGCGCTTGGGGTCGTAGTCGCCGAGCTCCGCTACCGGGCGATGGCGTCATAATCAACTACAAGTAGTTAATAGTCGGAGACAAACAGTTGGCGAAAGCGGGGTGTTGTCCATGCTTGCAGCTCGAAACTTGCAGACAAACTTGTTTTCCAGCAATATCCAAATCATGCGTATTTTACATCTATCTCGTTGATACCACTTATTTTTACTGATATATGAAATTACATACACATGTTGCCCTGAAACATATAAAGGCAGAAACATAAGATTGTACAGTCCTTTGAGTTGTGTTAAAGACAATTTTTGTACTTAGCAATAACTTAATTTGCAGGAATTTACATATATTCCTCCGACGATGTGTAAATTGGCAGGCCCTCGTTGCCGAACTTACACTGAATAACAAGAGCTCCCAGCTCAGCCGCCAGCTCCGGGGAGACCGGCAAACGGCCTTCCAGGATGTCCTGCTTGATGTGCAAGAAAAACTGATACCTGCATTCAAACATGCGTTGAATTAGAGGTTGCAGCACAAGGGGTAGCATGGGCCTGCTTCGGCATAAAAACATCATCACGGCCTGCGAAGAATAATAGAGTGCCAGGGAGTTCCAGGCCTGGATCGGATATGCAGGCGTGTGCACGCTGTGGAGGCTGAATTATGGTGCAATACAGCTGGCAGCGCAATATTAGCGGCGACGGCAAAACAAAGCCTGATGCGGGGAGGAGACAGTTGATCGGCCCAAGTACTGGATCAAAACCGAAAACAAATAGTATGTTTACATTTGATTACCTATCAATTACAGACGGAATGTTCAGGTTCTACTAATCTGTAGCACAACGAGATGTGCTAGAGGGATTGGGCAAGTGTGATAACCTTTTCACTTCAGATTTTTAAATGCGAGGCGATATACATCAACATCAATATCAGCAGAGCTTGCGTTAACTTTATGTATGAAAATGCCACTGTCGGGTTCGTTAGAAAGCAGAAACGATTAAAATGAGTACCCTCTTACTAGATGAATAGATTTCCGCACAACTGCGTACAAGATTTGGACGTTTCTAGGCAGGAATGTTTACCTAGCCGAGAGTCCGCAATAAATGGTGTGCAGAGTAAGCAAGTATACTGTTAATTAGTTAGACGGCGGGTGCAAAACCATAACGTAAGGGGAAGCGACAGCAATCGTTGTCAACCGCCGTGTTCGTGCACACACAAGAAATGCAGTGGAAAGCGATCGAGGATGCCCATTAGGCAAATTTGGCGGTAGTTACAAATAGTTTGAAGGACCCAAGGTTAAGGCTTTCTCAAGCGTATACACTGCCTTTTGCAATATCAGTTTACGTCAAAATGAGCAGTTGAACAACAAATAAAACATAAATAAGCTAAGTACGTAAGATCTTAGCAGTGAAAATGTTAAAATCGACGTGAAGATTACGCATTTCGAAGTGAGGCTGAAAAGTAAAAGGGAAAGGGAGAGAGAGGAAAATAAAGTTCGTGCAGGTACCCATATAATAAAGATGACGGTTCCTACTCATAAATAGCTTCTTCTCTCCTTCTCCTGCAACGAGAACTGCGAGACACATTTCGCGCAACCTCATATTATCCTAACTCAAACCAAAGAAGCCCCTAGCACCTACTGCAGACGTGTAGCGTGCGGCAGCGTCTCCAGCTCTTCTGTGTGGTGCTGGTCCTTACCTGGTGATCTCTTCCACAAGCCGGCACGGATCTGCCGCGTAGAACTTGACGCAGAAGTAGAAGGTACACTGGCTGCAGCCTGGAAATTTCGGACTCGTCAGACAGCTGTCTCTTTCTTTTTTCTTTTTATTGAAGCGTGGTGATGGCATCTACGGAAGTTCCGCCTCTCCAGTCAGCGGTTAGTCAATGCTGACAGTTGTCAGATAAGCTGACGCACATGACATGGAAGTATCAGCATAACAGTGATGGCAAAGGAGCGGAGCAGAATACTTTCTGTGATTTAAACCTTTGGTGAGGATGAGGCAATATGAGTGTTTGCTGCCTCGTTTTTATACCGGTAGGACACTGATTATGTGCTGGGTTACAGAAAAAATGATGTTAAGCAATCTAAGGTCCTCCGCTGGTTGCCGAAACGGGCCTCCACAGGGAGAGAGTTCAAAGCCTCCACTGTCCTGTAGGAGAATCTTCACTCTGTCGTTTCCAGGCGCGACAGCGGTTGTTTTCACTGACGTACAGCGGTTCCTTTCACTGACTTGCAGCGGTTGCTTTCACTGACGTTCAGCAGTTGAATGCCAAACGGTTTCTGACTTTCTTATGAGAACATTGCTATCCGCACATTCGACGTATACGCCACCGCAAAATCCATCCCAGTCGAGTATATTCTAAAATGTCTGATAATCTTTGTATTTATGACAATTTTCTGTTTTATTGCATTCGGTGAGAATGAGGCAGTTAGTTGCAAATGGGTGGTTAAAAGCATGCGCAGGTATAATGAGCAGGAAGATTCTGAGACCGCACTCGGCCTCTTGTTAAACCTCCCGTGCTTGCGGTCGGGGCCGGTAAAATTCAGCACCTCGCGCTGTAAGCCGTGGCTAAAACTCGCTGGACCGTGATTATCTGCGAACTCATCTGCCGAGATGCTCCCCGGGCGGGCCGTTGCCTAGGTTACCTACACCTCACCAACGCCGTAACGGCGCCAAATTAGTCTGATCTCCAACACAAGCCCGTCATCGCCAATGGTAAACGCCTACATTTGCATAGAGCGGCGCGTTCACTGGGGGGGTGGCGGCGAGACGGGCGTCACCTGGTCAGCGTGTGTGAACCGTATCTCGTGCAGCAGCCGCGCCCGCTGGGTCTCGCGGGCAGGCGGAGGCCGGCTCGTCAGAGCTATCAGTGCGGGCGAGTGTAATTGGGAGCGACAGGTGCAGCGGCAACGTGTCGCCGCCTGATGACTGTCATAAGCCGGGTGCTGAGCTTGTTGGCGGCTTTAAATGAGCTGCCGGGTGGTAGTTGGCGGCCGCTGTTTGGAATTAATGTGTGATGCGTGGAAATAGGAGATCCTGGCTGATGTCAGACAGCATTCAAGGCTTTAGATCTTGGTAAAACTGGTCATGCACACATGAACGCTGCGAGTGAAAATCTGTGTTCATCCAAATCGCATGGGAGAGTATAATTAGTCCATTGACAGCATAAATCCATAAGATGGAAGGGTGAGATTTCAGGACCCGTATGACTGGATCGTGGTTACGTGACGTCACGTAGGTAACCATTATCAACTGGTTAGTGACGGCTGCATTTCAAACGACCCCTGAACACGATTTCTCTGTAATTAATTCCAAATTGCACCTTTCCCCTGGTTAACAAAGTCGTTATGATAACCAAGCAGCAGTGGAAACTCACCTTTCAGCTGTTTGACGACTTTCTTCTGCGGGTCCAGCCAGTACTGGAACGAACAAAAACGGTCCTCTGTTATAATCGGGCACGCCATTCATCTATGAACAGTCAAGGTCAGTGATCAGCAGAACAGTTTCAGATGGCGTCCGGTGTCAGTCCCGTGATTGTCTAACGGAAACCCCAGCGAACGCAACGTTAATACTCGCATCAGGACTAACCATTCAGAGCTGCGTCAGCTTTGCAAGAGAACTCTTCAGTGAGTATGCCACAATGCAGTCGGGGCTCAGTTCAAGACATTGTCTCGGAGGACAGCAGCAGCAGCAGTGCGGATCACTAATGGGATAAACGGATCGTACTGGGCTTCAGAAGATTTGTAACCGGAAAACTACAAGACAGAATTAAAGCAGGTACTCGAATTGATAAGTCGGACGAGGCAGTAGGACGAGGGATCACAAAACATTTTTACTTTGCTTGTGTATTCCGAGTTATTGATATATCTCCAGTGCTTTGTGAACTTATAGTTCACAAAGCCGAGCGCGTTCTTCGTTGTCCGTTCCGTATCAGGCACAGCGTCGCCACTCGCATTTATCCGCGTGGGTGTGAGAGGGAGCGGGTTTTAATTTCGGCCGCTTGACCCCGGCACCTTCACCGTCGAGATGACCTCGGCTCGAGCCAGGTCACCATTACCGACCAGTCGGCCATTAACCCCCGGCGCGTCCCCGCCACCCCTCACTACATTTGTCAAAAACGCAATTACCGCTCAACCGTTCCACTGCATGGAAGTCCGGTAAATTGCTCCGCCATTAACTGACCTCGCCTATTTAATTGGGATCGGGGGAGGGCGTTTTTACACCAGCCGCGATCGGGCGAAAATTATGGGGCAGCGCGTTTTTGCAGCGGGGGTGGGCGCGGAGAGGAGAGGCAGGTCAAACTGGACCGGGCCTGAAGCGCGCTGGAGCGGGCCTGTCTGACCGGAACCGGGTGACTGTGGGTGGTCGCCGGGTGACGCGACACCGTTCCAGAGAGCTGCCGCCTGATTGGCTGTCCCCCGCGCGTGAGTGGCCCACGGCGCGGTGACAGAAGGGTCAGATTGGGCGGGCTGAACGGAAATTCCCCAGCAGAGCTCGCTGGCCGCAGGCCATTCGACAACAACGGGGTCAACGGATAGTCAGAGGTTGTGGGTGGCTCCGGAAGAACTTGATGGATAGCTTTACATAACAGTAATAGGTATTGATGGATGTCACGTTTCTCATGAGACCGAAACATTTAAAATAAAGAATTATTATAATTCAGACGGAGCCGAAATTGAAACCCATCAGATTATGTTCGCAGCAACCAACGTTTTTGTGTACAGTAGACTAATTAGGAACTGTCCATAAATAACGCTAAGGGGGTGGGGGAGTCAGTCAGAGCGTTATCGAGCGTATACAGGGACGTTAAAAAGTGTTACATGCGAGGGGGCCAATATGGGCTACGTAATTCATGGACAGCGCCTTATAACGTGTTACATGGAGGAGGGAAGGGGAATAAGGGGCTGTCCATGAATTACGCATCGCATACCTTTTATCTTTGACCCCCTCCCATAAATCGCGTAATGCATATTCGTCGGATGTTTGGCCCCTAGACTCCCGGTATAACGTAATTCACGTAATAAATTACATAAATTACGCTGTATGCATGATTCTGGCCAACTCTAATGTGCTCTCAGGAGCTCCGAGAGGCTCAAAGCAAAGGCTTTAGGGTTGTTGATATTATCACCCCAATCACAAAAGGTTATGACCGGGGGGTGGTTGAAGGCGATTTTTGGACATGCCTTTGAGATGTCTTTTTGATGTCTTTAGACGCCTTTGATAAAGACGATGCATTTCACCAACACGTTTATGTAGGTCCAGGCTGGTATTGGAGAAGCTGCCTGGGTTGAGTCGCACAATTTGGGGAAGTCCCCCTGATTTACGAGTTGGGAAACACGCCCCCCGTTCCCTCTCCCGCTTTCGACGCCAATGGCGTGAGGGTATGATGCAAGCCAAACTTCTCCCTGTCCGCACATTCGTGACACCGTGGCCTCTCTCCCGCCTCACGACGTAAGCTTCGTGACGCTCCAAACGACGTCTTTGCTGACCAATATCACGTGGTCACGACATCGTGTTAATTGCCCGCCGCCCCTAATGTGCATGAAAGTGTGAGGGGGGCGGGGAGAGTGGGCCGTCAGCCAGTCTTTCGAGGTGGCCATACATTGCGTAACGCATGTATTGTGATTTTAACCCCCCCTTCCACATCAATCGCTTTTGACAGCCATGTGTAACATTTGATAACGCTGTGGCTGGCTTCCCCACTTCTTTAAACTTAAATTGCTTAGCAAGTATTTGATATTGCAGCTATAAATATTTGTGCGTATTGCAGCTATATATATATATATATATATATATATATATATATGTCACACATCAGACCCCATACAGACACATACACTTTACTACCGGAACTTCACGTACACGGAGTACATGTGACTGATGAGCGAATTCTGAAGCAAATAATCTAAAAAAACGTAGTGTACCAGTAATGGAAAACTGCGTCTTCAAACTTATTGCACCAATAAGAAGGTAAGGACACTTGTCATGAGAAACAACCCACGCGAGACAAAGATGTTAGAGCAAACCTAATGCACCAGTTCGATTGCCCATACGGAGATTGCAGGCTCCGTAACGTATATTACGTGGGCTTTACGCTGACAACTTTGTCTCACACACTTACCACCCATCTCCGCGAGTCGTCAATCAAAAATCACATGACAGCCGTCCATAGCAGAACGCTCACTCGCAGTGATCTCACCAACAACACCGAAGTCATCCACACCAACGATGCACGCACGATACACGTACGTGACCACGCCCCACCCATCTGCAGCCAAAAGAATAATCGACTTGATAAGCTCGCACTATGGGCACAAAACAGAAGGCTAGACTCCAGACCGAACCTATGCGTCAAATTGCTGCAGAAGCAAAAGGGGGAGCAAACCCATATGCTCGTGTAAATGAAGGTGGGAGAGCTGGAATCCAACTGAGGAGCGGGATGACCTTAGGTTCACCGAGGATGGCCGTTAGGTAAATTTGTAAGTTACAATGTGTATGTTTTGCGCTGTTGTATTTTGAAAAGATGACTGATTCGGTATGCTCGAATCCGATTGATTTGTTGAAAAGTGGTAGTTTTGTACAACCCCCCCTCTCGTGTCTTCCTGAGGAACAGTGTTTGGTGTGTCAATGATTTGAACTCGATTATCTTGCCAAGTGATTATGCATGATAGTATGTAGTTTACCTTGACCCATGTTTATACGCGTCTAATTAGCCTAGCTTAAACGGAAGTGATTCTTTACATAAATAGCTCATGCCAAACTAGATTTTTCGAGTGCAATATTTGTACGCCCGAGTATACGTTAAAGGCTCATTACACCTCCGAGCTCATTTGAATTTTAAACACCTTGAAAATAGTTTAATTAAATAAACTGAAACCGATCAGTGAAAAAGAGACTTCTTTGAGAGTTTTGGACAACTTATATATAATCTAAACTGTTAAAACAATAATTTGATCAATTCCATCGTAAAAACTAAGAAAATATTATCGAAAGCAGTGTCAGCAGTTGCGTTTAACAGGCGTTGCATTGAAGAAAATATCGTGCCAAAAATATACTAATATATATATACATATATATATATATATATATATATATATATATATATATATATATATATATATGACACCACCAGAAAGAGTATTTTACAATCAATAGCCTACATCATGACCAGAAATGTAATGTGCGTGTAATTCGTAACGGCAACAATTTGCTGGGTTGAATTAGGAACTAGAAGAAGCAGCCCAAAATTATGTTACCATTGAGCCATAGCTAGGGTCAATTAAAACACGTGCAGACGTTTTGAAACTCGAACTATGGGATTACGAACCTATATTTCCGGCAGGTTTCTCGGTTTCTGGGTAGCCAAAAATACAAGTATCTCGCAGCAATGTGCATTTTCCTCTATCTTAACTTCTTGGTTTCACAAACGAGCTAGTAAAAATGTATAATTGACCCCAGTCTCCCCTGCCCTGATTTTACCCCGGGCTAAGGCATCCTCATACCCCGCCCCGTTCAAACAGCCCCCAGTGCTGGATACAAGGGGGCTGGGGGCTCAACCCCCCCTCCAACTGTCACAGTTCCTATGGTAAATGCAGGGCCGGAGGCTGATTCGAGGCAATGGCGGGGTAGGTTCGAGCCCCTAGCCTCCCCCGAAATTAAGTCCTGGGTCCGCCACTACACCACCCTCCCACTTCGATTCTTTCCGAAAGTGCCAGAAATACATAGAAACGTATCCTTTACTGCAGGGCTTACAAACACGTAATAAGTTTTCAATCACTATTTTAACGGCTATATGCATAAATAAAATCTAACTTAGGCGAGTGGGTTAGCTTCGTCCCAGCAGCGCCAATTCAAAAATGATTCGAGTGAGCAACAGAGAAATAAAAAAGTAATAAAGCTGTGACAATTTCCGCGGCGTTCCTCAAATCCTGACCATTCACACATCTGAATTCTAGATATGTCGACAAAGGTTTGGCACTACCGTCTTTCGCTGGAGCTTCTGCATTTAAGGCATGCATTTTTGCACATGAAAGTCTAATGCGGGAACGATTTACATGATCGAAGGAAGGGATCCATGTACACCTGTGGCCTGCAAGATAGTATCAATAGAATCGTGCTGTGGAGGTGCACATCAGGATTACGAACAGATCCGTGACACCACCTAATTTACCATAGCTGACGATTTCTTACAGGCAGCTTGGTGCCGGTGCTTGAAGAGCGGAGAGCGCACAGAGTCCACTGTGCGGAATTGTGTCGGGGCTGATGCAAGTTCACCATCCCATTCGGCCCGATCACAGCAGACAATGGACGGACCATGCGTCGATCGCAGCCCAACTTGGCTCGCCAACAATGGCACCGGCTGGTAGCTGAGTGTCGGAGGATTGTCGGCTTCGGGGGACGCCTGCTAGCCCGCGCCGCGGCGACAATGGGGTGATCTGGTGGAGCGTGAAGACGGCACGCCCTTAGACGTCACCCAGGGCAGCAGAAACGCCACCCAACGCGCCAGGAGTGTCACTTAAAGCGCCCAGAGTGTCACCTACAGCGTCAGAAACGTCACCACCATCGCTACAGCCGCCACCTACAGTGCCTAGTGTCACGTCAGCGCCAGGAATATCACTTAGGCGCTACCAACGTCACAAACATCGCCACATCCGTCACCTACAGCGCCAGAAACGTCACATTCAGCGCCAGGAACGTCACCTCCTGCGTCAGGAACGTAACATACAGCGCCAGGAACGTCAGCTTAGCGTCAGGAACATCACCTACAGTGCCAAGAAGGTAACTTACAGCGCCAGGAACGTCAGTTTAGCGTCAGGAACGTCACCTGCAGTGCCAGGAACGTCACCATAGGCACAGTCAAACCTTGGAGAGCCGGATACAGACATAACCAAACATCTCTAGATGGACTATCCGAGAAATGAAACATAACGAGAGTATTAACACTAACGTGTAAATATTTCACCTATATGAAAAATAGCCCCAAGGAAATAAATGTGTGGTGGATTAAGCCTCCCCGGAAAATGAAATCACCTGTACAGTAGAACAAACATAATGGGAACCCAAGTATCAACAAACTTTTGTATCAAATTTTTCACATGCGATTACTCAAAAAATCTGCAACAAAAAGGCCTTTGAGACCATTGACACTCCACTTTCGTCTCTAAGCACGCGCTAGGACAGGCAAACCTCCCCAAACGTTAGCCGGTAAACGTGAAATAGGCACCATTACAGGTAAGCAAAACCCAGAGAAACCCACAGGAGATAAGACTGGGCACCTGTTGTAATATCACATAAAAATCACCACTACAAACTCGTGAGAGTACCTACCTATTTTTGTCCTCATTTGCGGATCCAGGCGACACGGTGACAGGGAGAACCTGTTTCTGTGCTTATTTGCGGACCCAAACAGCACGGTTGCAGGGAGACAGCACAAACCGTAAAAATATGATTTAGAAAATCTGCCAGCTAGGGTGGAAATGCCGTTACGCCTGCTCATCTGGATGCGCCAGTGTCTGTCGCGTGATCCCCCAGGCGAGCCGTCGGCGCCGTGAGCGCGTGCGATTGTGAGTGGCCGGGGCGTGAGAGAGGGTGGCTCCAGGCTCCCACGCGCACGCGCCCACGGCCTCCACCGCCGGCACTCCCACTGGAGGTGGGCCGGGAGCGCCCGGCTCCCAGCGCTGATGACAGAGAAGCCTAGCTGCCAATGCTGATGACAGAGGGGCCTAGCTGCTAGCACTAATGACAGAGGACACTCGCAGTCAACACTGATGACAGAGGAGCCTAGCTGCCAGCCCTGATGACAAAGGAGCCTAGCTCCCCGCGATGATGACAGAGGAGCCTAGCTGCTAGTACTAATGACAGAGGACACTCGCTGTCAACACTGATGACAGAGGAGCCTAGCTCCCAGCGCTGATGACAGAGGAGCATAGCACCCAGCGCTGACGACAGAGGACCCTACAGAGCAGCCTAGCTCTCAGCACTGATGACAGAGCCACTGAGAGTTGCCAGCACTAATAACAGAGAAGCCTAGCCCCCAGCACCGATGACAGAGGAGCATAGCTGCTAGCACTAATGACAGATGAGCTTTGCTTCTAGGGCTTACGACAGAGGAACCTAGCTCCCAGCGATGATGACAGAGGACCCTAGTTATCAGCACTAACGACAGAGGAGCCTAGCTCCCAGCGCTGATGACAGAAGAGCCTAGCTCCCAGCACCGACGACAGAGGAGCCTAGCTGCCAGCGCCGATGACAGAGGGGCCTAGTTATCACACGACGACGAGGACCTAGCTCCCAGCGCAACAGAGGGGCCTAGTTATCAGCACCACGACAGAGGAGCCCACTGCCAGCGCCGATGACAGAGGGGCCTAGCTCCCAGCGCTGATGACAGAAGAGCCTAGCTCCCAGCGCTGATGACAGGGGGGCCTAGTTATCAGCGCTGATGACAGAGGGGCCTGGTTATCAGCACTGACGACAGAGAAGCCTAGCTTCCAGCGCTGATGACAGAAGAGTCTAGCTCCCAGCACTGACGACAGAGGAGCCTAGCTCCCAGCACTGAAGACAGAGGGGCCTAGCTCCCAGCGCTGACGACAGAGGAGCCTAGCTGCCAGCGCTGATGACAGAGGAGCCTAGCTCCCAGCACTGACGACAGAGGAGCCTAGCTCTCAGCGCTGACGACAGAGGAGCCTAGCTCTCAGCACGGCGCTCCGGGGGGGCGCGGTAGTGGAGTGGTCAGCGTAGCTGGCTTCCACGCAGCCGACCCGGGTTCAAGGCCCGGCGGCTTCCCTGAACAAGGAGCAAGCTGGCTCCCGAGAAACCCTTCCAACAGGGAAAGAGTTGGCGACGCCATATGACCCTGGCAGTTGGTGCGTCGATAAGCCCCAATAATTATTATACGGCGCTCCGGGTCGATTCCGCCGGCACCGCCGGACGTGGGAGTGTGGCGACGCGCGCAGGCGAGGGCTCAACAGCAGCGCCGCCGATGGAACCCGACATATGATGGAGCGGCAGTGACCTCTGCCTTACTTCCAGCGGAGCGGCTCCGAGCAGGCAGCTGAGTTGTGGTGGCCGCTGTCTGAGGGTGACCGCATTCAGGAGCTGGTCGGAGCGTCAGATCGTTAAAAACAAAGGAGTTCTGACAGCCAAAATGACTGACACATTTTTGGTGGTTAGCTTCTTAGTAGGACCTCACGATATTCTACCAGATATGTTGTTGCAGAGAAATAACAGATTTTTTTCTGCTCACTGTGAACGGACCGAGATGCCTGCTGCGCGAAAATTAGAACGCAACTATTCACTGCAGCCAAAAGAAAAGGAAAATAAAGTGGTTTGACATTTGCAATACTATTTTGCAATCGCTATCGAAGTAGATTTGAAAAGGGTGATAAACAATACCCATGCACACAAGGACTCCATCCCAGACGATTAATGTGCAAAAACACATGCAGCTGAGCGGTGAGGTAATGTGCACAGCACCAATGAACAATGGGCGTGAACCCGCTGAGAGGTCGACTCGATCTCACGGGACTGCGGTGCAGCCACAGGGTAGCTGCTCTGCAGCAATCGCTGTCACTTCCACTGCGACTGAGAGCGCCGGCCCAGCGGACTGCCGTTTTTACCGCCTGCCACATTTTCCAGACCCAATGTACGGCTCAACGGACTGACGCAGCGCTTATTATCTCAAACACAACTATTTGGACCCACTTGAACCCCTCCCACCTAGTTTCTCCCTTTCCCACACCCACCCCCCGAAAGTCAGGGCCAGAGTTGTCGTCCACCTCCGGAGCTTCCGCCACGCACTACTGAAGAGCGGGGGTTGGACAGGGGTGTGGCACGGTCAGCCACCCGGATCGGCATCAGGGCCGCATCAGACGTGTCGGAGGCGCGTGGTGGCTGTAGCACTGATGGAGCTGAATATTAGAGTGTCTGTCAGGTGTAGCACCGATGATAAGCTGAATAGCGGGGTGTCTGTCAGGTGTAGCATTGATGATTGGCTGAATAGCCGGATGTCTGCCAGGTGTAGCACTGATGATAGGCTGAATAGTAGGGCGTCTGTCAGGTGTAGCACTGATGGAGCTGAATATTATGGTGCCTGTCAGGTGTAGCACTGATGATGAGCTGAATAGTAGCGTGTCTGTCAGGTGTAGCACTGATGATGAACTGAATAGTAGGGTGTCTGTCAGGTGTAGCACAGATGATAAGCTGAATATCAGGGTGTCTGTCAGGTGTAGCACTGATGATAAGCTGAATGGCAGAGTGTGTGTCAGGTGTAGCACTGATGGAGCTGAATATTAGGGTGTCTGTCAGGTGTAGCACTGATGGAGCTGAATAGTAGGGTGTCTGTCAGGTGTAGCACTGATGATAAGCTTAATAGCAGGGTGTCTGTCAGGTTTAGCACTGATGATAAGTTGAATAGCAGGGTGTCTGTCAGGTGTAGCGCTGATGATGATAAGCTGAATAGCAGGGTGTCTGTCAGGTGTAGCACTGATGGAGCTGAATATTAGGGTGTCTGTCAGGTGTAGCACTGATGATGAGCTGAATAGTAGGGTGTCTGTCAGGTGTAGCACTGATGATAAGCTGAATAGCAGGGTGCCTGTCAGGTGTAGCACTGATGATAAGCTGAATAGCAGGGTGTCTGTCAGGTGTAGCACTGATGATGGGCCGAATAGCTGGATGTCTGTCAGGTGTAGCACTGATGAGCTGAATATCAGGGTTTCTGTCAGGTGTAGCACTGATGAGCTGATTATCAAGGTGTCTGTCAGGCGCAGCACTGATGAGCTGAATAACAGGGTGTCTGTCAGGTGTAGCACTGATGATGGGCTGAATAGCAGGGTGTCTGTCAGGTGTATCACTGATGATGGGCTGAATAGCCAGATGTTTGTCAGGTGTAGCACTGATAATGAGCTACATGACGGGGTGTAGGTGCAGTACTGTTCATTGTTTATTGAGTATAATCAGCAACAGGTATGGCGCCCAATTATGGCTGAAGTAAAACATTATAGGGATGATGAAGTACATGGCAGGGACCTGCCACTATTGATGAGCCACACGACAGGGTGTCAGCCGGCCATCAGGACGGCGAGGAGAGCATTCAATTGACTTCTAAGCCACGACAGATTTTTCCTTAGTCTTACTCTGGATACATTAGTAGTCCATTCAGAAAACGAACTACCTCTAAAGCGGAATACAAAATATTTATTCTGCAGAAGGACTAAGAAGGGGTGACAAAAACGTACCATATGGACGGTTACATCAGTCGATTAGTCCATTCCCGCGGTCGGTCGAGAAAAAGCACGCGCTGATGCTGTTCACGTATCCGGGATAAGCGATTGGAGTGAAGACGCTCCGAACCCATGCTCTACATGGAACATCCATCATCGCCTCGGGATAACGGACAATCAAACACACGATCCAAGTCGACACGTCTAGTCCGAGCACCAGCGGCGCGAAGTTCCACGCCGTAGGCGACAGCTCAGCGGCGCACTGTCTTCTCCGGAGACCAGTGTGGTCTGTCACGCTTTTATGAAACCATTAATTTGGGGGCAGAGCTCCAGCTGAGCTGATGTAACGGTACGGGACCGGTCGCGGCACATGACTGGCTAAACGGGACTCGACCCCTGTTCATTCACACCGCGCGCGCGGCTGGCGAACTCTGCAGCGGACGCGACCCGGGCGACGGCGCCGACGATGATTCCACCATACAGGCCCGGGTCAGATGTAACCACGACATAGGCAGCAATAGCCGGCTGTCGACAGATATTCCCGGCTGTCGCGTTTCTCATTCTATACGCCTTAAGCAGGAATCTCCCAGTTGCGGTAACCGGGACTGTTTTGGTCGCTTAGGCCGAAACGCGTGCATACATGGGATTCTGGCTTTGGGGAAAGGCTGACCAGTATGGGGGCACAGTGTTGCAAGAAATGACAACGGTTTTGAAATGGCTCAGGGAAATACCATCTGCTAAGCTTATGAGATACGGCATACCTTTCTTACTTTAGGTTAAAGCGTATGTTATCAAGACTATCACTCATTGGCGTGAGAGTGGATAAAATAGCAGAGAAATCCACACCTATTGTATCAATCGGATACAGTAAGCGTCGCAAATTATCAACATCACACAAAGCTCATGCCTTTGTATCTACTTTGCAGCGGAAGTTTGAGCATCCACATGATGAACATAGGTCCAGGGACTAGAAGCAGCGGTGCTTACCGGTTGGTTGGAGGTGTGGAGGAAGCGCAGTCCGAAGTACGCCGTCTCCAGCAGGTTGAGGTGGCGAAACACATTGTCCAGAAGCTGCTGCCCCAGGGTCGTGTCCTGCCCGACATACAAGCACTGTCAGCCAAGTCATAGTCAATCACTACCACCAGATATCTAAGACGTCTCCACAGAGGTTGCACATCTACTTTGAATTCAGCTCAGTGCTTTGACAGCTACAAGCGCGATGTGGTTGTCAAACTTCTGTTGTAAGACGCAGGGATCATCATGGCATCGGCTACCGGATTAAGTATCCAGTAAAGCACAGCGTGGTGCTTAACAACTGGTTCGACCAGGACATCATTAGTGGCTTCAGCCTCTGCTGAGTCCGGTTTCGGACCATTTACATACACCATCTGTCATCCATCGGAGCCAACTGCCAGGGAGAGTGGAGTTAGCATTTATTAGCAGAGTCTTCGACGGGCCTGGAGCCCAGCTCTAGTAACCACGGAACCGAGGGTGGTGGCTGCAACTATCAAGGTGGAGATGCCACCCACAATTCACGGTTCAAATGAGAGTTGATACAGAGCGGGGATGGCCCTCCCTAGTTCAATAATAGGGATATTTTTGGATCATAGTTCTTTAAATTTGCCCCATTCCCAAAGTATAGAAATAGATGTTAAGGGACGTGGATTTCCAAAAATCATTGAGGGTGCCCAAATTTCAAAGAATACGAATAACCATCATGCAAAAACAGATAGTATGATACTATATTTGTTTTGGCTCTCACACAGGCCTGTTGAAGCAAATAAAACCGTTGAAAGCCTGAAAATGATAAACACTTAGTTTGAAGGAATTTGTATCACTAACCCAATGTTTCATTGGGGGTGTCTGGGCCGATATACAATCTACACCTCTGTATGTACTGTGTGCATATGCACTGGTGATACTTTGAACGACAGGCGAACTTTATGAGGTGAATACTGTTGCGGCTTTCGTGTGCATTTCACAACCTTTGTCAGCACTTTGTCAGCATCACCAAAATTTGTGCATTTCATTAACCTCAGTCAGCACCTTGTCAGCACCACCAAAATTGTAATGTTCACCACAGGAACATCGAGGGGACAAAGGGGACCGAGCCCCTTCCCCGATCGATGAGCTGAACCCAGTGTGTCATGGGCGTAGCTAAGACTACAATTATGTTATAACTCTCAAGGTCTAAGACAACGCCGCGCTCTCTGTTCGTCAGTTTAATGGTAATGCACGTATGGTGAGTATCGATGGTCCATACGGTAAACGGCCATCTGTGACGTCACTGCATCCCAGTCTCCACACAGCGCACCATTACTCCGCTTGCCACGCGCGGCGTTACGAAACACCGCGAACCAAGGAACTGAATAGCATTATCCTTCAAAGGCACTGGAAGAATAGCAGGTTGCGTTATGGCCCATCGTGTAATTTGACCGCCAAAAACAACAGCTGGATTGCACGATCGGCTAGACGTACATGCAAGTAACAATGGTGAGAGAATTCAAACAATCAACAGCACTCGCCATCGGCAAAAATCACGACCCAGAAACCTGCCCCATCTGACAGCTCAACCACGAAAACACGTACTAAGGCCGCCCAGCACGGCAGCAGTGATCAATGCCTCAACCCTGAGGCTGTAAACGTGTACCACTGAATGAAATGCATGCGTCCGAGATTATGCAAGACTTTGTAATCGTTCACGTGAGCAGGGCGGGAGGAGGACCGGAGGTAGGGTATGGGGCGTCAAGAGCAGAGCTGACGCAGAAGATGTGATAATCAAGCGACAGTGGCGGATGGGTGGGCCCGGTGCACTTATACAGATTGCCGTTGTGTTCTTGTGTCATTGCAGGGTGTCCAAGATTTCATGCAGCCTACACAAATTTACAATTTGCTGTGTTTTCTGAGATCAGATCCTAGAGACCAATAAAGATCTCGGCTGAAGCCGCCCAGCGACGCCTCTGAACAGAGCAGGGCGCTCTCATTAAATCAGCAGCCGACACCGGCCCGCCCGGCTAATTTGTTTGGCCCGAGTTGTTTGTCTGCCTCAGCCGGATTATTCGGCGGCGCCGCCATAAAGCCGCAGCACAACAGGCCCGGCGCTGTGCTACACCTGCCCGCGCCCGGCTGCACCTGTATGCTATCCGCCTGACTGCAGCCAATGCCCCTGCCTCGGCTCCCCCGCGCTAGCACCAGACCGCAGCTGATACCAATAAATCAGAAATCATCACCGCCGCCCGTCCTGAGCATGCACGAGTTGGGGGGGAGGGGGTTATCACTAGCTGGAGGCGGGCAAGGCCGGAGCGTGCACGAGAAGGGGGAGGGAGGCGGAGGAGGCTGCGACGATCACTAGCTGGAGGCGACCGAGGTTGTGCAAGAGGCTGCTTTCTCCCAAACGCCGCTCTTTTATGGAAGACAGCAGCGTTTTTGTAACAAGTGGGCCTGAGGAGGTTTCCCAACGCCGCTTGTTGTCGCGTCCGATCGCTGTTTGCGTTCCTGCCGTGCTTTTGGTTTGAGTGAAAGTCGCACAGATTCCGCGCGGCGAGTACGCGGGAGAATACCAGAGGGCGGCACATCTCGCCATCTGAGCCGGGAGAGTCCGATTTTATGACGCGGCCGTCAGCGGCGGCGCCCATCTCGCCATCAGCCCGCCGGCGGGCGCCGCGCCGCCAGGGTTGAACTGCCGCGCGCGCGCCCCGCTCGTACCTGCACAGCGCCCACCGGTGATAAATTGCCATAGATTATGCGCCGAATAACAGGGCAAGCGCGCCGCCGCCGGCCGCCGCCACTCCAGCTCCGGGAGCTGAGCGCCGCCGGGCACAGCTCGCATGTTTATAGATGACGGCCGGCGGCGGAGGTCGGCTGCCTCAGCCCCGGCGTCCCACCCCTGCCGCCCATGGCGGCGGCTGCACCGCGCCGCGCCGCCCCGGCCGCCGCCCGCACACGCCCGCACTAAACACGCATCCGACATTCCAGCCACGAGGATTCAGATATCGAGTTGTCATTTTCTAGTCCTGAGACACCATGTCGATGTCAGTGTGCTCCTGAGAAGGAACTCACATTTCGCTGGAATGCGAGTTAAGACACCTGTTGCTTCCTTTTTGGAAGCCGTAGGCGTGTGCGTGATTTGGAAAAACATTCCGAAGATTTGCTCCTATGCCAACGGCGAAAGTTGGACCTTGTGTAAATTTCCGAGCTGTTGGTCGCTTCAGAAGAGGGCCAACTTTCGACACCTCCGCCCCGCACAGCGTGTGAAATCGCACAGGAATGAAACCAGTACGCAGTGAAATCGCGATGGAATGAGCAATCAAGCACGTGAGACAGATCACCGCATCTCCAGCAGGGCCGGTGAGCTATCGAGTGGGCCGAGGTCCGCCGACACCGCAGCGTCAACACTCGACACCGACACACCGACAGCACGCGTCGGACCGCGACGCCGCCGCCGGACGGCGCATCTGTGCACCACTGCCCACTGCCGAGACGTCGCCGGTCACACTCAAGCCGTCATCCAGCTGGCTGCTGCCGCCACGTCCGGACACCTCCACCGTCGCCGATCACATCAGGCGTACCGCTAAACGCCGCGGCGGCCACCACGGCGTCAGCTGGCGGGGGTGTCAGCTTCCGCGGATGATGGATCCGCCGTCGCCTGCGAGTCCGACCGTCAGCCTCGCGGCGCGCGAGACGCCGGGGAGGAGCCGCCGAGGCGTCTCGTCTCGCCCGCCGACACCCGCCAGCCGTGTCCTGAGCCGTGTATGTTTACTTCATCTAACGACGGTTTTTTCTGCTGGGATGCGCCCACGCCAATTAGGACTCATCCCAACGTGAGCTTTGTGTGAATATATATATATATATATATATATATATATATAAAACAGCTTTAAATCATAAAAACATATCTGGCGTAGAACTGAACTCTGTAGTGCTACAGAGTTCAGTGCTGCTCCCGGGCATGATGCTGCTGTGCTGCCCCGAGTTCAGATGCTGCTCAGCAGCATCTAATTCTGAGGGAAGAAGAGGTAGGGGAGACCGGGGCTGGTTGCATCACGGGTTGAATGCATCAGGGACTGCAACTAAAAAAATATTCACTAGATAAAAGTTTAAGCGGGCCCATTAGAACCGCGCACGCGCAATGTCTTTCCGGTGTAGAAACCAGCGAAGGCGGTCGGCCGATACCAAGTGAGGAGGCAAAAACTCATCTTTTTAGGGTGAAAGTATTTTTTAGTCTGTTACATTACGTTTTAAATGAAATACAAGATAACATGCACGCTGGTCATAAGCCTGGCAGGTTAAAGCGTGTTTCTCCAGTCTTCAATTGAGGCAAAGACTTTTGGCGAGACCTCTTGGCTTGTGCAATATTTGGCGCCACGATTGATTCAGGGCAGGGACGGGGCAAGACGAATCATTTTTCGCGGGGCAGGTTGAAACATTGGTGCAACCTACTCCGGCGCTTAGTTTTGTTTATGGGAAAATTGAATAGTCATAAGGATGTATTATTGCAATAATTATTGGCATGGGCGTCGAAAGTGGGGGGAGGAGCGCGTCACTTTCGAGAAGCAGGTACTATATCTGTCACCAATGTGACTCTGACTCTGAGTAGGTAAGCTCGGTGAGTAGGTAAGCTCGGAAGGGTATCCGATGGGAAACGTGCCTACCAAGGAAACGTGCCTCCGCTGAATCGGAAACGTGCCTACCAATAACGCGAATCTGACGTTGTATTGTGTTTCTGTGCACTAATTCCTCACGATGCAAGCTGCCCCGGGGACTGATGCACCTTACCCCCGCATGGGGGCAGTTAGCATCAGGTGCAGAGCTGATTTCAAAAGTGTATTGTGGTAAAATGTATTTGTCTTTGGGAAAAGATTAACCGTTGTTTGGTGGGGAAAAGATCTATATTTTGAATGGTGGTATCCATTTTTCGATAGATCTTGTGGATTATTAGCTACGGAAGGGAAAAGTAAAAAATGATTCAACCAGCCCCGGTCTCTCCTAACTGTGTGTCAGCCCGCGCGGTGGAGAGGGCCGGGACTGGCGCCCACGCCCAGAGGAGGGTATCCTTAGTGCTTTCCCCGAGACCGGAAGAAGCCAAGCGGGTGACGCAAACACTCCTTTATAAGTTTATGAGGACTATGATGGTCAGCATTTTAGCCAACTTAAAATATCATCCAAGTCAAACACAGTCCTAAAGGTCAAATATGGGCCGCGCTGGGGTCATATTGGACATATTGGACTATATTGGAAAATACCGTGTTTATGCGCAACAAAAGTCGCTAATGCACTAAAAGCGGGCTAAGATCATCGCGAACAGGTCCTTTACAATGTTCCTGCAATTTTAAGGTCAAGGTCATTAAAGGTCCTTGGTCAATGACGTAATGTTATCTATTCCCATAATGCGCGCTATAACTAGCTCTATAGCGACCATTGGGCGGGGAAAAGTGGTGGCTTAACCTTCAACCATGACCTTGGCCTTAGCAATAAGTAAGCTTAAAAATGACGTCATAACATAACATGGGTCATACTTGGTGACGTCACTTGACCGGCAGCGCTGGGGTCAATGACATTGAAAAATAATATCGAATATATGTATGATGTTATGCCATCATCAGTGGGTCTAAAATGCAAATAAACCGGTGCGAACGTCCATACATATATGTGGTAAAAATATTTACAACTTTGATCATAAGTGTGAGATGAAGGCTCCCGCTCTCTACGGTTTCCTTGAATCCACCTGCCACATTCTGCCCACCTGAGCTCACCTGCTGACAGGCTGCCTCTTTGTCCTTTGAGCTCATCAGCTACATGTTTGTCTCCCGATTGTCTGCCTCGGGTATCTCCCGCCAGTCTGCCTTCCACCCGCCTGGGTTCATCTCCCGCCAGTCTGCCTCCCGCCAGCCTGGGTTCACCTCCCGCCAGTCTGCCTCCCGCCAGCCTGGGTTCACCTCCCGTCAGGTTGCCTTACACCCGCATGGGTTCATCTCCCGCCAGTCTGCCTTCCACCCGCCTGGATTCATCTCCTGCACGTCGGCCTGTCCACCTGGGTTCATCTTCCCCCAGTCTGCCTTCCACCCGCCTGGGTTATCTCCCGCCAGTCTGCCTTCCACCCGCCTGGGTTCATCTCCCGCCAGTCTGCCTCCCGCCAGTCTGGGTTCATCTCCCGCCAGTCTGCCTTCCACCTGCCTGGATTCATCTCCTGCACGTCGGCCTGTCCACCTGGGTTCATCTTCCCCCAGTCTGCCTTCCACCCGCCTGGGTTATCTCCTGCACGTCTGCCTTCCACCCGCCTGGGTTCATTTCCCGCCAGTCTGCCTTCCACCCGCCTGGGTTCATCTCCCGCCAGTCTGCCTCCCGCCAGCCTGGGTTCATCTCCCGTCAGTTTGCCTTACACCCGCCTGGGTTATCTCCTGCACGTCTGCCTTCCACCCGCCTGGGTTCATCTCCCGCCAGTCTGCCTCCCGCCAGCCTGGGTTCACCTCCCGTCAGGTTGCCTTACACCCGCATGGGTTCATCTCCCGCCAGTCTGCCTTCCACCCGCCTGGGTTCATCTCCCGCCAGTCTGCCTCCCGCCAGTCTGGGTTCATCTCCTGCACGTCGGCCTGCCCGCCAGTCTGCCTTCCACCCGCCTGGGTTCATCTCCCGCCAGTCTGCCTTCCACCCGCCTGGGTTCATCTCCCGCCAGTCTAACTTCCACCCGCCTGGCTTCATCTCCTGCACGTCGGCCTGCCCGCCGTTGATGGGTGGTGGCGACAGCAGCCTCTGCTGCACTCCTAATGGCTATCCAGCACCACGTGTGCACCCCAGCACCTCTGCAGGGCCGGCGAAGGCGTGCCAGCAGCCGATTACACCAGACGCCGCAGCCCTGGGGTCACGATCTGACTGAGAAACACCACCAGAGCAGGCATCTCGGAGACTAATTAAGCCGGCGGCCGCCGCGCGCCGGTGTCTCGCCACAGCACCCTGCAGACCGGTCGATGCAGGGTAGAGCCCCGCTCGGTTCTCCTCTCCGAGGTCGGGCGCTGATGGCCAGTGAGCACGCGGTCAGGCGGCGCGCACGTACGGCTTGAGCCGAGACCAAGTGTTGCTGCACCGCGGGCTGATGCTTTACGGCGCTGCAGTCATCCCCGCGCCGGCGTCTAGAGCCGTCTCAGAGCAGACGTGAAAACCGAACGGCTGCGCTTCACCGCCCAGACATGCGTGGGTGCATCTGCACTCGGCTGCCGTGTCAGAACGTGGCGTGACGTCGCGCATGAACGCCTGCTGCGACACCCGAGGACTCCGCTCGGGAACAGCCGAGGCGTCACCGCCGCTGGGGTCAGGGCATTGGGTGTCGGAGCACACCTCGTCCTCGAAGTGCCCGGGCCGCAAGCGGCTTTTTCAATTTAAGGGGTTTCTCAATACGGGCATTGTGTAGCTGCAATGAATAACGCCAAGTTTCAAGAGAGACACTTTTTTGCATTAACCATTGCATTCATCCTGTAATGCGTAGTGCAGAGTTATATTCATTGCTGTGCCGTCCTTAAGTGATTTTGAATGTATTGACATCACACAATTAGCATGGCCGTGGGTCCAGTGCATTCCAGAAGGCAAGATGTCACTATAATTGCTGTGCAATCATACCCTGTTGAATGCCTTGAACAAATTGGAGACTTCAAAGGTATCAAAGGGAATCCCTTCCAAACCATCCGTAACGTCGGAGTCCGAATCAATAATGCAGCGCCTCGTCAAACATGCAAGCTGAGTAGCAAAACCCATCCCGAGAGAGAGAGAGAGAGAGAGAGAGAGAGAGAGAGAGAGAGAGAGAGAGCGAGAGAGAGAGCGAGAGAGAGAGCGAGAGAGAGAGCGAGAGAGAGGAGAGAGAGAAAGGAGAAGAGCGAGAGCGAGAGAGAGCGAGAGAGAGAGAGAGCGAGAGAGAGAGCGAGAGAGAGAGAGCGAGAGAGCGAGAGAGAGAGAGAGAGAGACTAATCATATTGTATGCGGATAATTGGTGTTCTCCAGGCTGATGCATGTCACCCATGCAGTTTGCATCACAGAGACCGACCTGAACCGAAGGCAAACACTTCAGAACAATGCACTTCATCACTGGATGCGCCAGGGATACCCCAGCCGTGGTACTCTGCTTCATGCTCGGTCCTCCGACAACCACCCAGTACCGTGAGAAGTTTCACCGGGTTACAATGATGGACATACTGCAGTGCCCCACCCACTAGTTCCTCACGGAGGCGTGTGCGCTGACCGGCCGCCCTCCTCGCCGGCGTCCGCGGCGAAAGGGCTGGCTGACAAGCACCAGCGCAAGCCGAAGCCACGGGGCTTGCGCTGGCGCCTTACGACACTCCCCACAATACGCACCGCCGGACCGACGGTGGAATTGCACCCTGGATAATTCCGGGGCACATTGCCGCTTCAAGCTACCGGGGGTAGTCAATATTGAGTCTGAGCTGTTGTTGGAACACCTAGAAAGCAATGACAAAGGTTTAATTATCCTCGCGACAGGCGGGTCAGCTAACGCAAACCCGGATCGATCTGGATGGGTTGCAGAGCTGAGCTACAACAGCAACATCAGAGAGGCTTACGCTGGAGGATAGCGGCTGGTTCGCTCCAGCATACACGCCGAAACTGAGACTGTAGCGCACGCCGTCGAACTCATTAAAGACCCCATCTGCGGTATGATGGCCTTGTGGCGACTAATTCGCGCTCCCTTCAGACTAAACTACACGCTGGTCAAACACCCTTAGAATGGACAGGTGCTGAAGTGCTCAAGAGTCACCTCGGTGTTTTACCCAGGGCATTCTGCTGTGGAGCTGAACAAGCAGGCTGACCAGCTGTCAGGACAGGCCACAAGCATCCATGACCACATCACCCTCTCTAAAAGCGATGTCCAGCGGATAACTCAATCAAAACACATGGAAAGGACTAAAAACATTTCAAGGATCAGTATTCAGAGTCAGGGACGGCGGATTCCAGGGTGCAAGTGGTGCAGTTGCACCACTCGATTTTTTTCAAGTGGTGCAAAAGTATCTTTTTGCACCCCTTGTTTTGGCTTTGTCCAAGGAGGCGCCCCCTCCCCCGTCCTCAGCCGGCGCCCCCGGCCGGTCAGAAAAAATCAAGCCTAGTTACCGCCTACCTGAAGAGGTAGGATCATCTGTGAAAAATAGACATTTTCATATATGAATGGCGCCCCCTTACATCATAGCTGCACCCTGGGCAGCAAAATGCGCCCCCTTGAGTAAAGGCGCCCCTCTGGGTAGCATAGGCGCCCTTGGATAACGCAGACACTTCCTGGACAGCCGGGGTGCCTCCGAAGAAGAGAAATGGCACCCCTAGATATCACATGCGCTTCCTGGACAGTAAAAGGCGCCCCCGCAGAGAATTGGCGCCCCCTGGATAACATAGGCGCCCTTGGGTATGAAAGGCGCCCCCTGGAGAGCAGAGGTGCCTCCTGGAGAGAAAAAGACGCCCCCGGAGAACAACGGCGGCAGGGACGGCGGATTTTGCGGGACAGGGTCTGCAGTTGCACACCATGAAAAATGTTGTTGTGCAAAAGTATCTTCTTGCACACCTGGTTTTGACCTATTCCGGAGAGGTGCCCCCCGGATTTGGGTGGCACCCCCGGATTTTGCCGGCGCCCCCGGCCGGTCAGAGAAAATCAAGCCTAATCACCGCCTACCTAAAGAGGTAGGATCCTCTGTGAAAAAGACATTTTCATACATGAATGGCGCACCTTGACATCAAAGCTTCGCCCCTGGAAGGCAAAAGGCACCCCCTTGAGTAAAGGCGCCCCTCTGGATAGCATAGGCGCCCTTGAAAAGCGTAGGCGCCTCCTGGACAGCTGAGGCGCCTCCGAAGAAGAGAAACGGCGCCCCTAGATATCACATGCGCCCCTGGTTAGCACAGGCACCCCTGGACAGCAAAAGGCGCCCCCCCCGGCAGAGAAAAGGCGCCCCCTGGATAACATAGGCACCCTTGGATAAGAAAGGCGCCCCCTGGAGAGCAGAGGTGCCTCCTGGAGAGAACCCCCCCGAGAGCAACGGCGGCAGGGACGGCGGATTCCGCGGGACAGGGTGTGCAGTTGCACACCTTGAAAAAATGATGGTGTACAAAAGTATATTTTTGCACACCTGGTTTTGACCTCGTCCGGGGAGGCCCCCACGGATTTGGGTGGCACCCCCGGATTTGGTCGGAAACCCCAGCCGGTCAAGAGAAAATCAGACATCGCCTGTCTGAAGAGGTAGTACCCTCTGTGTAAAAATGAAATCCACTTTCAAATATGAATGGCGCCCCCTGACATGAAAGCTGCGCCCTGGACAGCAAAAGGCGCCCACCCCCTTGAGTAAAGGCGCCCCTCTGGATAGCAAAGGCGACCTCTAGACAGCAGAGGCGCCCCTGGACAGAAAAAGGCACCCCCAATTGAGGAGTAACGACGCCCCTGGATAGCATAGGCGCCCTCTGGTTAGCACAGGCACTCCTGTACACCAAGAGGCGCCCCCCCATAGAGCAAAGGCATCCCTCTGGATATAAGCTCCCTTGAATAGCAATCGCGCTCCCTCTACAGCAGGGGCGCCCTCTGGATAGGATAGGCGCCCCCAAAACAGCAAATACGCCCTTTGATACTAAAAGCGCCCCAGATAGCAGAAGCGCCCCATGGACAGAAGACACCTTCTGGATAGCATAGGCACCCCTGGACGGCAGAGACGCCCCTAAAGAAGAGCAACGGCACCCCGGGATAGCATATGCGCCCCTGGTTAGCACAGGCACCCCTGAACAGCAAAAGGCGCCACCCGCCTCCTGAGTAAAGGATCCGGGCCTCTGGATAGCATAGGCGCCCCTGGATAGCGCAGGCGTCTCCTGGACAGCAGAGACGCCTCCGAAGAAGGTCAACGGCGCCCATGGATATCATATGCACCCCCTGGTTAGCACAGGCACCCCTGGATAGCAAAAGGCGCCCCCCCTCCCGGAGAGAAAAGGCGCCCCCTCTGGAAAGAATAAGCACCCATGGATAGGAAAGGCGCCCCCTGGAGAGGAAAGCAGAACATTTTTTAAGGAAAACTCAGTGGAGGGGGGGGAGATTTTCTTGTGCTGGCCATTATAATGTCTTCGGGGGATCAAACCCCCATTTGGAGGAGGCTTTAATAAAATTTAGACGTGCTAGTGTTAAAAAATGTCTCCTAATTTTTGTTATTCCATATTCTAAAGATTAGAGATGCTCTCCAGGGCTCCGAGTTTTTTCGACGGAAAAAGGCCAAACCGGGTTTGAGAAAAGGCCAAAAGGGTCAAATTTTATTTGCCCTAAAAAATCTTGTTTTTTTATAGATTTCGTCCAAGTTCTTCCCAGTACGGCTGTTGGAGTCTGAGTCTCACTACAGTCCTCAAGGGACTTGTCACGGAGACCCCGACCCCACCACCCGAACGAGTAACGCCCACAATGAAGGGTTGATTTAGAAGCCAAAGTTTAACCTCCCACAAAGCACAGGGATGGCCGCCTCGCTCAGGTCACCCTCTCATCAGTCAGTTGCCAGCCAACCTACGTCGGGCAAACGATTGAGCGCCGGAGCGTCTCAGGGGAACCGATCCCAAGCCTGGACATGCACTGCCACTGCATGCTTCTAAGCAGCGGGCCGGAGCCCGACGCTCTACCAACTGAGCAACCGGAGCGGCCAAATGGCCAAATAAACACCACAAAAGCAATATTTGAGGCTAAAACGACCCCTACCGGTTGCCATAAACCCACAGATAAAGGACAGAGCACTGTTGTGTCACTGCAGTGAACAGTGCACTGTACAAAACTAAATGTTGATAATTTGATATTGACTTGACGAGATACTTTTAGGACACTGCCCATCCCATAAGAAGCCAGGAGTGCCCTTCCAATCCCGTGTGGCGACCCAATGATTTTATCCACATAACTAAACAATTTGTTAGCATCATCAATTATCTTGGCCGCACCACTCCCCGCTAACATTTAATATCTTCCTGTTTTTTCTGTGAATTATTTGCGCTTGAACAATGACGGATCCATAGGCAGATCCAGGATTGCCAATCGGAGGGGGCACCTTCCCGGGGGCGCCATCCGGAGCAGGGGGCGCCACTTTTGACCGGAAAAATCTACCAGGTGGGCGTAAAATCCTATCGGTGAGCACCGATTTTCGCATCCTGGGGGAGGGTGGGAAGCGCCATTTCAGGCAAGTGCCATCGACCTTTCAGGGGGCGCCGTGACCATTTCAGGGGGTACCGAGGATCGATCGGGGGGGGCTGCATCTGCCTCTCCCCTTTGCCCCCTGGATCTGCGTGTGGGCGGATCTAGAATTTTGGTAAGTGGGGGGAACTTGGAGCCTCAGAGTGCGCACTTTACCATCAAATTTTCACCCAAAGGGCGCCTATGGTATTCGGTTTTCGGTTGCCGTCATTTTGGTGGATCGTATTTTTAACAACGTTCTATCCTTCCCTCCCCCAGCCATAACAGTTTGTACCAGCCAAGCAAGATGCCTATTTGGCGTGATATTTGAAACGATGAATTGCTAAACAGTTCAGTCCACACTTTTTTCGGCACCTCTTGAAAAATCTGTAACTGCCACTAGGTCATGGAGAAATGCAAGACACTTGGGAAGATGCAACAGCTGAACATAAAGGTACATATCTGAGGATTTTTCTATTAATGAAGAGGGGTTAAGTTTATTTTAATATCAAATATGATAAGCATCATTTTGCCTTTCCACGTGGCCAAGATTCGTAAGATAATGGTGAGAGGACATTGAAAATAATCGCAGCGAGTGTGAACCCGGCCTGTGCGCTGTCCCAGAAAATTATCTCAGCGGAAAAGCTTTTACATTGTTTGTAGGCAACACAAACCGGACTTTAACCCACATTATTAATTGCTCCTAAAAAATAATGTTTGAACCAGATGGCAGACTCAAGGAGATATAAGGAAAGTTGAAACGTTAAGATAAACACAGAATGAAGTATGTGGGCATTTTCCATCGACCTTTATCTATATTCTTCAATTCATCAGCATGGGAGAATTGCTCTTGTGCGTGAAATTTCGAGAGGTGTTAAGAGAATTTTGGTAGTCATGTGATTGAATGCTGAAATAGATCATGGCAGGAATAGGCATGTGTGATTTGTGACATAAATGGGACCTACTAGAATAAAATGAAAACAGTTTCAACGTGCCCAAGTACTCTCTTGATAAATTGATAATATTTTTTATTTTATTGGCTGTGATTTGCGCGTTTAAAGGGAATGTGGCACCTTCACAACGTGATTTTAACTGAGATAGCCAAGTTGTAAAGCAAGTCGGAAAACCCGGTAATCCATATTTCATTTGTCTTGTAACTCGATATTTCCGTAGAAAAAAGCTAAAACCTACCTGACACCAGCCCCTCTCAGCCCCCGTCGCCGGCGGCCATTGTTGTGAGCTACTGGTGTGACGACATAGGCTGACGTCACGATGAGCATCAGCCAATCGAAGCCCTTGAAGCGTTTCAAGTATGGTAGTGGCTGCCAGATCGTGACATCATCCACAGGCTGATATTTATTTCTTTTTCTAGAGGAGTATTCTTAAAAACCAAATATTGAGCTTATTGTACATTTTTCAGAGATCTCATGAGTGGTTTCATTATTTTGGACTAAAAGTACGCCTAATCACACTAAATTCCAGGATTCGACCAAGGTGCCACATTCCCTTTAATGATCATGTGCAGTGTTCAGATCGAAGTGATTCAGATCGAAGACCATTCAGATTGATAAAACGAGTATCTTTTGTCACTGACCATCCACTTATTCCATTACACCATCGTCTTCAGGTCAAGTTCAGGACGCATCATTTAAGAGAACAGGTGAGCGTGCACTGTGCATGCCCAAATCGAGACACAGCCGCCCTCCTGATGGACAGACCGCGCAGAAATACGTCCTCGTCGCGTTTGATTTCGCGCACGCGTACGACGTAGTGGACCACCACCTGCTACGCGTTCGCCTGCTGGAGATGGGGCTGTCAAATTGCACGGCGGCCTGGATTTGGCAGTGGCTCCGGGACCGAAGAGTCTGTTTTATTTGTGTTATGGGCGGCTCGGCTGGTGGACGCACTCCGCGCGGTTCCCGGATGCTCCCCAACATGTGCGCCGATGATACGGCGGCTCTCTGCACGGGCAACAACATCCAAGTCGCCAAGGACCGGGCGCAATAAAGCTGCTGCTGGCACCCTCGTGAAGTGGACCCGACAGCACAAAATGGTGGTATCAGGAACCAAGATCCAAGTACTGGTGATGTCCCAGTGGGCCAGAGACGCCGATCCCTTCAGTTTTAAGGTCGACGGGAAGTCTGTCACTGCTGGAGACACCCTACAGCTACTTGGCATCACCATCGATCGGCTCCTCCATTTCGGTCCACACTGTAAGAGACTGTGGGAGAAGGTCCACCCCCGCATCTCCCACCTACGTCAACTTTCCGGCTGCAACTGGGGGCTGCACGAACAGCACCTCCGAACCGTCGCTACTGGCTACGTGAGAGGAGCGATGGAGTAAGCGGCCGCAGCGTGGCTCCACGCCACACCGCCATTTCATGTCGAGCTGCTGGAACGCAAAATGAGAGCGTCGGCACGTATCATCACAGGATGCACCCACCCCACCCCCAGCCGAGGTAAGACTCCCCGTGTAGCGGCCAGAAGGAGGGTACTCGCGACCCGACTGCTGGTGAAAGTCCATGCGCTGCCGCCTGAAGACCCTCTGTGAAGACGTGCGGAGGCGACAGCGCCCTCTCGACTCCCCTCGGTGACCGGGTGGCTGCAGGTGGGCAAAGAGATGTGGGATCAAGCAGGCATCTCCCTCCCCATCGAGTCTTTCCTTCCTCGACGTCTTCCACCGTGGGTATCAGGAGAGTGAGTCACATTTCAACTAGACGTGGGCCCACTGACATCAGGAGCGCCACCTGTCCGGAAGAAGCGAGTAGCTCTCCTCCACCTCGCTTCCCTGACTCAATGTGCCACATGTGTGTGGACCGACGGGTCAGTGCACGGAGGGGTCACGAGCGGGGGAGCTGGGTCTTCATCGAGTCACCAGACAGAGCCCAGCATGAGCTCAGGCGACCAGCAGGCTCGCTCTGCTCGAGTTTTCAGGCTGAGATGGTAGCCCTCCAAACTGCCTGTGTCTTCCTACTGGACCACTCAGTGCACACAGATGGTCCGGTCATCTTCAGCATGGCCCGCCAAGGTGACGACGCATTATAGAAATAAAATGGCTTCAATGTCTGTAGATAAGACAACGAATCAGTAAAAATCGCAAACTTCCTCACCATCAGCTTAGACACCTGGTCCAAACAGCAAAAAAATGGCGTACAGCTCTGAAGAAAAAATGGATCCTTCGTAAGGCAAGCTAGAAAACTTCTAAAAATCGTCACCAACAAATGCACGCCCTGTGCCATTTTCACTTTCTTTTGCAACCGTCTATATAGAAACAGACATGGTTTTCGAACGGCTCCGCACGCAAGTTCATAAATTACTGGCGCGTCGGTTCAGGAGGCAAATTTTTGCTTTGTTGGAGTAGGTCTGTGTTCGTGTTAACTGTCGAGATGAGCTATGGTTCAATAACAGCTGCTTCATGTGGTTCTACGAGATTGCTGTCGATACCAGCCTGTGCTAGCCAGGCACAGCCTCTCACTCCCTGGTGATGGGTTGCAACACGCGAGCCACTGTCTATCTGACAGAGGTAGGCGTCGCCAAAAAAATGTTTGGTATGTGGGGCGTGTTGGTGACTGATTTTAAAAGGAACGTGGCACCTTGGTAAAATCCTGGAATTTTGTGTAATTAGGCGTACTTTTAGCCGAAAATAATGAAACCACTCATGATTTCTCTGAAAAATGTACAAAGCTCAATACTTTTATTTTTTAAATACTCCTCTAAGAAAAGAAATAAATATCTGCCTCTGGATGATGTCATGATCTGGCAACCACTACCATACTCGAAACACTTCCAAGGGCTTCGATTGGCTGATGCTCATCGTGATGTCAGCATATGTAGTCACACCAGCAGCTCACAACAATGGCCGCCTGGCGAGAGGTACATGAGAGGCAAGATACCTTTACTTAAAGGTACGTTCAAGAGGGATTCCTCCACGCCCGAGTGACGTCACATGGGCGTGGAGGAATTCATTCACCATCGAGCCGTGTGTTAAACTGCTTCTAATGGCACTTCCCGCTTACGAAGTTGTGAGAATACAAAGTAATCAAGTTTATCCCAAATGCAATAAATAAACATTTCATCTTCAATTTTGGGCTTCTTTTTGCAAAAAATTTGGATATTTAATCATTTAATTTTCCCATGTTTTACGCTACGAGGTGTGACGTCACATCCGGTGGTCTGCGCTTGCTGTTGGAGGGGGCTGCTGGAGAGGTACATTTCGGGTAGGTTTTAGTTTTTTCTACGGATATATCGAGTTCCAAGACAAATGATATATAGAGCACCTGGTTTTCCGATTCGCTTTACAACTTGGCTATCTCAGTTAAAATCACATTCTAAAGGTGCCACATTCCTTTTAATGGCTTAATGCAAAGCGGGTATCTTACTGCGCATTTGTACCGGTATTTCATTAATTTCCACTAGCATGCTTATTATGGGTAAAGCTTGGAACGCCCCTGTTACTATTCTGATACCGTGATGACGGACATATCGATGATCTTTTTCGCGGACTAAGGAGCGGCCTCATACACAACACAGCCGTACTCGATCTTCGGATGAATAAGTGATCTATACAGCATAAGAAGCTTATAACGTAGCGTATAACGATGAGCGTATAACGTGCGCATAACGTATATATATATATATATATATATATATATATATATATATATATAGGCGATAAGGGTATAAAGTGTATAGCATGAGAAACATTTCTCTATCCGCACGGTATCTCATCCTCGTCAACACCTTCAGTATTTGCAGCGTATCGAAATATTTTTTTGCGGAAATCCTTCAGGTGTGGCGCATATGAAAGCTTATCGAGTGTGAGCCCGATAAATCTGGTTTCTGCTACAACGTCGCTCGGATTTCCACGAATTTACAAAATCGGGTATTCAGTCTCAATGTCTCTTATAGAAGTGCATGCACTTTGTCTTTAAACTTGAAAATTTCAGTCCATTGCGTGTGATCCATTGCTGCAATATTTCAAGGCCAAGCTGCAGCCGCCTCTGCGCAGCTGCTGTAGTAGACGCTGTCACACATATTGTGAAGTCTTCAACGAAAAGCACATGACGTATGTTTGCGGGAAGTGTCTGCAATATCATTGGTCATAACTGCAAACAAGGCTATGAAAATCACAGAATCCTGGGCTATGCTACTCTGTTGCTGATACCAATCCGATACAACTTAGTTTACGCGAAATCTAAAATGCCTATTTTTCGGAATATTAGAAATAAACCACCCCAAGTGACCTCGCACGCCGAGTCCAAAGAGTTTCTGCAGAACGCCCTTGGATAGCAATGGCGCCCCCCCAAGAGATGATGGCGCCCCCTGGGGAGGAAGGCGCCCCTCCAGAAAATCTTGCACCACTTCTCGAAAATGGAATCCGCCGTCTCTGTTCAGAGTGACGACAAGAAGCCTCCGAGAGGGACGGACTGCAAAATCCGAACGTCACGGGTCAAGTTAGAAGTTACGAGAGGCCCTGAGAACGGGTTGTAGGCAGCTGAAACAATACAACTAAAAATTACTGAGGTAAAAAGGCTCTCAACACAGGAGATGAGTGCTTCAGAGAAAGGTGTGATTACCTTCACCCTTGATCTTGACCGTTGCATTTAGTTACTTTAACTATGACATCATAACATAATACACGTAATACTGGGTAACGTTATTAGACGGGAGCACTGGGGTCAGTGACCCTGAAATTACTGGTATGACCTTGAACTGTGACCTTGACCTTTATGTGAGCTGATCTGACTTATCATCCCGATTATATGGCGTTATTGCTTCACCACTCGGTCTATAGTGCAGTTAAACTGGTGCGCCCGCGCGTTTGTGCGATCTCAAATATAGGTTTGGCTCTGAAGCCTATAAACTCAAACAAATATCGACCGATTATCCAAATGCTTTCACCGATCGGAGCGCTCATAAATTTTCTCACATATAGCCAAGTAGCGTTTTCCGGCTGCGAATGGTTCTCCGACCACCTTGGAAAACTAGGCAGAGGGCACTTTAAGACCCTCTCCACTCAGCGTGTTAGTACAATTCAAGAGATTTTACCGGGCCAAATATAATTTTACTGAGTCTAAGGGAGAAAGAAGACACCGCAATGCGTCCAAAGACCAAAATCTCTGTTAAAATCAGGGAAAAATTACACATAAAACGACACTCGGATCGAAAGACTGTAATTCAGGAATATCAGTAATACCAAATTTGAGCTTAAACTTCAAGCATCTGAAGCGAAGAGAGTTTGCGGGAAACAACTTGTGAACATTGGGCCAGATTGAGCTGATGAACTAAAAACCCGGGTTCAGAAGCCCTCGTGTACATTCCTTCACTTCAGACCAAAGCGGGACGCCCCAGTGTATGTACAGGTCAGAGAAGGAGGCCATTGAAATCGCCATGGAGCCTCTGAAAAAGAAAACTCCGACCCTAAATCCACCAATAAAGAGCAGGCTCCTCTAAAGGTATGAATCTGCCTCAATATGAGGCCAACGTTAATTCCCCCCTCTCCCGGCCCAATTTGAACCCGAACCTCGTCCGTGACTTCTTCTCGAGAATTTTAGCAAGGATTGCTTAGAGGGATACCAGTGATCGTGAATTACCCTACTGTCTAGAAGGTCCCCTCATGTCGAGACCCTTTTGAGCTAGCTCCCAACCCAGGATCCGTAGCGAAGTCCCTAGTGTAGGCCTGTAGGCCATCGGAGTCGACATCATACCAAAAAACAAACCACCTCCTATTATACTCCGCGTCGCGATTTTGCCCCAAAATGTGGTCCGCTTTTGGATTAAAAGGACCATCTTAACACCACTTTAGAACCGAGTTTCATTACCACTCTAAAATAGCCGGGTACCTGTAAAACCCCGATCTCCTCTGCCAATGAACTAAACAATAATATTTAATTTTGCACACGTCGCCTCCTATCGGTACGAACTTTTCCAAGTCTTCTGGTCCAGTGGATCTCAGAGCGTCTCACTGGTGGTGACCAATATATACTTCATATTCCGTATTCGATTTATCCGTTCTCGATTTCTTCCAAGTAAACAGTACAGTTCAAGTGCCACCGCGTGTGCACGTGGGAGCTGAGGCGTTGCAAGGCGGGCGGGCGTAATAGCTGCCGAAACATTTTTGTTCCGTCTGCAACACAAATGAGTGTGTGGCATGGTGCCATTTTTCACGATGGATGGTTCTGTTTGTATAACAAAGGATCTCTACAAAAAATGCTGTGCAGATCTATTATCTTTGTTTAAGTGTTGATTGTTGTCTTGAGTGTTGTTTAAGTGTTGACAGTATTTGTTGCATCTCTCCATGGAGAGGTGCACCGCCTTGCAGAGTGCTGAGTGAGGTGCGTTCTTTGTATGCATACGAGCATGTGATAAGTGCGACATCTAATAATGCATGCAAAGCAAGGCTGGACAAACATATCCTGTCCTAAGCACGTCATTACCATGAAGTGGGCATTCAAATATACTCTGCCTAATCTCAGCCCATAATACCTTAACCTAACCTACCACGAGAAAAATGATGGCTTCTTGTCACGCTTAGCACACCGAACGCACACACACAGAAGCCCCTCAACCAGCTTTACAGGCAAGCGTGCGAGTGTAGGTATGCTGTTCTTTGTCCAGTTTCATGTGTGACTGCATTTTGAGGATATGAAGCATTGCTTATCGTTGGAGGGAAACTTGCTCTGGACGAGTTGTATGGAATTACTTGTCATCACTTTTTTTGGAAAGAAATATTTTGAACTACAAAGGTCGAAGCGAAAATAATACAAAAAAGTACATCACATAACAAGTAGCGGCTACCTTCAACAACTAAAGAGATTTGCCGTAAAATCACTGATCTAGACTTGCCGAATCTGGACACAATCCCAGGATAGAAGCAATAAAAATATTGCAACTTTCCATTTTTAGAATAATGTACGTATGGGCCATTCTAAATAACTTACTTCGAGGTCAGCGATCCTCAGTTTGTAATGGTTATTTTTACAAAACTCTAATACATCACGATTATGATGAAAGACCGTACCCGAACATACAACCACTGTATTTAATCCATTTTCAGTCATGCACTTGAGGTCATCGGCCACATAAGTTACGTTAATTTATCAAGTGAATAAAAGTTTGTCATGTACGTTCCTTTGTAGGTAGACATGTGTACATCATATAGTAAGCACACATCCTTACCTGTACTCCCCAAACACTTTCTTCAGGGAGCGACCCCCAAGTCTCCCTTCAGTGGGTCCGGAAAAGGTGCAAAAATTAAGGCCGGTATCAGAAAAAGCCGTCCAGTCCACACGACAGGGTAACCCATGGCAACTTTCCTCCAGAGTCGTGTCTTTCAATCATTAAATATTTTACATTGAATTGTAAAACCTAACCTAACTGCAACTATACACCCCGAAAAATACCCGAGACCTAACACCACGGGGCAGGGCAACAGCGCATTCCAGCGTCGATGCCCAGGTAAGCTCAGGTATGTAGGCCCTGGACCCCAACAGGCCGCGATAGACACCGACCCACCACTGGTTCCGATCGGCCCACCCACCGACACCGACAAGAAACACTGTCGACAGACGGGACCAGCTCCACCCGGAATCGCACCGGATCCGCCGAACCGGGGCCACCTGGGCGGAGGGCAACCCATACAGGTACCACCCCCGCGCGTGCCCTCCGAACGCCTCACATTTCCAATCGGACGGCGTCGGACGGAGGGACGGCGGTCCTCGAACGGCAGGGGATGGAGCCCAACGTGACGTTCAACTGTCCCGCTGGTGGGGGTGCTATCGCCGTACACAAAGGCCAATACAGCGGCCGTCTGAAGAGTGTGAGGCGGCGGCGGCGGCGGAGTCTCTGTCAGCCCGGGGCGGGGTCGGCTCGGCGGCACCGCGGCGCCGGGGGTCTAATGGTCTAATGGCGGCGCACCAGCTCGGCTGAGCCCACCGCCGCAAACTCACCCGGAAAATAAAGCGATCAAGCGCGGCCAGGCCCTGATTAGGCCGACCAGCATCGGCTCAGCCAGCGAGATTACCCTCGGCGAGCGGCCAGATTGCTCTGGACGGGCCGCCACGCCGCCGCGGTGGGCCCTGCCATTGCTCTGGCCCACCTGACCATTTGCTGTTGTCAGTGGAAGCTTAGCCTCTCCGTGGCATGTGAGCCGTGATTGTTGGCCGTCGCCACCAGGGTCGACGACTGATGTCTACTCCCGGCCTCTCCACCTAGGACTGAGCGGCAGAGGCCGCCGCCGGCGCTGGGCAAACGCCAGAGATCGACCTGGCAGATGAAGAAAAAGAGCATGGTGGCGTGATTAGGAGTACGGCCAACGGTCACGCCAGCCAGAGACACCACCGTTTTTACGGCGGCAGCCACACGGCTGACTACTGCCGGCCAGCCGACGGCGACTGAGGTCATGCACCCGCGCCGGCCGCACTGTCGACTCCCAGGAGCGTTCGGCCGGCCTGCACGCTAGCGGGGCAGCGCAGAGCCAGGAGAGCTTTTGGCGCTGCGAAACCTGTTTCTCGATGAAAACTGTCCGACACAATGCAGTGGTTCAATGTGTAATGCATCTGCACCGCAGCGATTTATCGGATAGCCCGGATCTGACAGGTTTCACTTTGGGCTCAAAAGGAGCTCCCGTAAATTAAACCCTGATATCGACAAAAAAGAAACCAATGAAAGAGTTTAAAATACTGAATGTTGTAGAGATATAGCTCGAAATGCATTATGTTAGATCCTGAAGGCCTCGAATGCCTCATTTATATCTATCAATTTATAAGAATGTATTCATTATTATTTATTTCAGTTATTTCAAGCTCTACTTAAACCCTAATTTCGTGATCTTGAGAACAACCGCCACCTGATTCCATGACCTCAAGTAAGCGAGCGATTTGCATGTCGCACCTTTGACGGCATGAGGGCGCTATAGGTCATTGCCATCGCTATAAAAGTACAATAAAACTCGAACAAAGGTATAGTTGCTTGTCTACTTACCAGAATCTCCTGAATCAGCTCCTGTGAGTCGAGCAGGATGATTTTGCAATGATAGGTGGCACTCTTGTTGCCAAAACACTTCATAGCTCACGGTGCACGTCCCCGTGAGGTCCTCCCGTACAGCAGTCGAGGTCACAGGGGTCGCCTCCTCGCTCTTTGTTGTCGAGCGGCGACAACACAGGCTGAAGGACGGCCCCCGTCGTCCGGTCCCCTCGCTTAATGTCCTCGCCCAAACCTGCGAGACAACAAACGTAAACTGTCAAACACCAGATGTGGCGAACAAATGATACTGGGAATCACCCGACTTGCTGATGCTGTCACCCGCGGGTCATTTCCTCGACAGTGGTATTCGTCCCACACATCTCACCCCCGCACGAACAGTGCGTACCTGACCGTAAGTGAAGGGTTGGGGACGGCTAATTACCGCGATACCGGTGATTAGGTAACACGGTGTAGGTACCGTTGGCGGCTGAGGGCCATTCTCGCGTCTCGAGACAAAGCTAGAGACGCGGGGCAGGCCACGCTTTCCCTGGCCGCTCAATGCCGGTTTATATGGCAATCGGCGGGGGTGAGCGCACCCATTCCGAGCTGACCGCCGCCGCGGCCGCCGGAGAGGGGCGTGCCGCGCCGCCGCGCCGTTTTTGCCGCCGCCGCTGAGCCGCTGTTTAGACACACCCCCGACCCGGCGCCGCCGATCGATCCGCTGCCAGACTCACGGTTCTCTCATGGCTCGGCCAGAGTCTGGACCGTATTTGACCAAATGTGTCCGCGGCTAGGGTAGAATACGGTTATCGTACACTTGGGATTAAGTTCAAACAAATAATATTTAATACGGTGTTCTTTGAATTTGCCTCTGAAATGGGAGAGGTGGAGAGAGCCGTTGAAGCCCTCGGGATGGAAGTTAGGGTGTCAGTGGGAATGGAACACCGGTGACTGGCCGGAAATGCCTCCGAGGAGAACGCTATCAGAGCCTGGGTAATCAAATCTGGTGACTTCAACGCCGTAAACCAAGCTCTACGTTGGATGCTTCAAGGAATTGGTGAAAAATTTAGACCGATTTTTTTGCAAAATGGCCATCACTGATTTCCAACATTTCACCAAATTTCTAAACACTTAGATACAATGTGCCGGTCAATTTTCCTCGGTGCAAGGAACAGGAGCCTTCGACGGTCCCCACAAAACGCTTTGATTTCCTCTGATTTTGTACAAAATAAGCACGTCCAACGTGCAGCGCCCACTATCAGCGAGGAAATCATCCACGGCGTGTGCCTCTCTCCAGCAGCTCTGCAAGCTACTGTTTTAACCAGGGGCACCGCCACGATGTTTATACTGGCGGGACTGACCCCGCACTTGGGATGACCTGGGGAGGCGAATTTTGAACATATCGGCTGTTGCCTTTAAAAAAAAGCTTACGACCATGGACTTAATGAACACATTTGCGTCAGTCCACATTTGTCATGAAGGAAAATGCGAACAAACTAGGTCCAGTCCCAGCATTTTTAAGGGACGTTCCCTCATGGGGACGCGTCCCTACCACCCGCCCCGCTTTCTACGCCTGGGGTTCGACCACACGAGCCTAAGAGGAGAAACTCTGTCATCGCAGCATTGTTAATTATGGCTTATCTCATTGTCACATGGAGTTGGTTGGAGACCGTCAATTGGTGCACAGTGCGTCAATCTATAACGGCCTCGTGGATTTCACACATGGATGAAGAAAATAAAGTTTAGATCAGATTAATAGGAAAACTATCTTTATTCCAGTTGGTCAATAATATCTGTCCAACATTATACTTCAAAGCCTAGATCGATAACTGTATGCACATGAAATATAACCAACCACACCTCTGATCCTATTTGATAAGCTTCCCAGTAAGTATTATGCATCATTTACTAAACAGTGCTTATGAAATCCATCGGCCAATCAGAGCGCGAGATCGGGCAAGCTACGTAAATGGAACTACGTAGTATTTACGCAGTCATAATACTGAAAGAATTCCTTAGTATCGTTTTATGAAATACCAGCTTAGCACATAGTACACACCATTTGATCGCTCATGAAATTGGTCTTTATACCTTAACTTCATGCAATACTGAGAGCGAAGAGTGTAGGACAGGAGAATTAGAGAACAAATTTTGTTAGACTGGGGACGTTACAATTTCTGCACGTTTCTGCAAATACGGCGTGAAATAAAACACAACTGCCAAAGCTGTAAGCTAGAAACATGCATGGAATATGTGTCAAGTTCAAATTGAACACCGCAGTGAGAAGCCCTGCTGGGTACCACCTTGACATACAATGCAAGCCATCAAAAGCCAATCGCGTGCGGGGTAAATGTTAGGCGATTCGACCGCGCCGTATGAGCCCATTGGTGTCCAAAGAGGCGTCCATTGACAGCTTTCCTTGCACGCGACGGCGGAGTTTTGAGCCAGCAGCAGCTGCGCCGCGGCGCCGACCCGTCACTTCACGCGGCCAGTGATAGTTTTCCTCAACTTGACATATGTTGTGTCCCATTCAATTATGCACCAAGCCGGGCCCAGTTTCGTCCCGATTAGTCACCGGCGATTCGTGATCTCGAGAACTCGTTTTTGGCCGGCTGACAGTGCAGAGCTGACTGGACCTGAATGGGTACTGACGCCAAGTTTTAGCGGCGATGCCTACATGTGCGCCGAATGGTGTCACTTTGCCAACGGCTGCTGCCTTGTTGGTCCTCCGCTGCAGTCGCCAGGTCCCAACAGCGTTGCGGGAATCGAAGGACTTTGGACGTCCGTGCCCAATACTATTTACGGGGGATTGCGCCGGACCGCATCACAGGAATTGTGCATAACAAATGTCTGTCCTCTGCAAATGGAAGAGACCACGACGACACCGGTAAATCCGCCACATAAGAACCACTCTGAGAGATACCATTACGCTGCGCTCCATCCATTTCGTCATGTGGTTCTGACAAATTTTAATTCAATAAATATCGGTTACACGCAGTACCTACTTTCCCATTCCCCTTGAACAATTATTCATTCCTTTATATGAATTCATTGATATGTGACTACTTTTTATGTTATTAACGAACGTTCAAATAACTATTGGGGTTCATCGACGCACCAACTGCCAGGGTCATATGGCGTCGCTAACTCTTCCCCTGTTGGAAGAGTTTCTCGGGAGCCAGCTTGCTCCTTGTTCAGGGAAGCCGCCGGGCTTTGAACCCGAGTCGGCTGCGTGGCAGTCAGTCGCGCTGACCACGCCACCACCGCACCCCCAACGAACGTTCTTCTTCCACTATACACAACAATGGCAGGACTCTGTTCACGATTCTGTGAGGCCCGTGTGTTTTTCAAACGCTTATCAAAAATGAGTCCGTGGACAGTCGCGATCAACAAGGGACTTCTTTTCAGCATCCGTTCAATTCCATCCCGTTTTCATCTGTCCCTTCCCATACTGTCCCGGAACAAAAAACCAGCAATTAGCCACGTTCCGTTCCATTTTCCCAGCTTTCCTCCCCTCATTTTTTCGGAAACTTGAAGGGCATGTGGTAACTTGGTGAAATTTCAGACTGGAGTGATTTTGGGGACAATTTGCATCAAAAACAATGATTCAGCCTTATTTCTGTTAAAAAATAATTGCTAAAAATCCCAATAATCCACTTTATTCAATTTTCCTCTCGTAGAAAAAGTCTCCATATCGCTTTTAGTCACGACCTGGTAATATTTTGTGCCGTACTGAACCTCTTTGACTTGCGCCACAAACGAATAACAAAAAAACAAAAAAATGTTTGAGCTAAAATATTACAACCCAAAATAACGCTGCCAAATTCACAGCATAAAGCGTTGAGTGGAGCGTGTTTATCATGATAAAGTAAAGTATTAGGCGGCGTACGCCCATCAAAATAGCCAAGAGTAAAAGAGCCCAAAGGAGATTTTATTACATTCTTAATATCAAAGGCCGACGGGGTTCATTGATTTAGTAATTATTCATTATGAGCGTACGCTGGTCCATGCTTTAACCATTACTTTCTATTATTTTTCTAGATATAAACACATTTCACGTTTCAAACTAGTCATTGAAGAAGACTATGCACACATTTATACTCATCCGTTTCCATGGCACGTTTAGCACGTAGTATTTGCAGTGGCCCAAGCAGGAAATATTTCCTCGTACAACAGGAGCCCTGTTCCAGCTGTCAGCACAGTTTTGTCAGCAGGACCTCTAGCTTCTCCTCCAGAAAAGTAACATCAGCGCCATAATCGCCTCTTGTTTGTGCTAAGTAAAGGGAACTTAAACCTTTATAACATTAAAAAATATTAGGCTGCCACTTCGTGCACTTACGGTTTTTCATCAGCACAAACAGCAGGCCGTCAGCCCGTAAAACCTCTAGAACTAGTTCCCGGGGAGAGGCAACAGTCCTGTGACGTAGGCGCAGCGCGGCCCGCTGATTGGTGCTGACAAAACTCTGCTGACAGCTGGAACAGGGCTAGGGTTTGAACATCACATCACGTTCCCAGGGTCACCTCATATTACGTGAAAACTTCAGGGAGGAAGGGGTCGATAAGGGCGAATTTTTTCCTTTTTCCGCCAACGGTAAGTTCTAGGACATTTTTTTTTTTTTTTTTTTTTTTTTTTTTTTTTTTAAAATTTTTTTTTTTTTTTTTTTTTTTTTGGGGTTTTTTGGGGGGGGGGGGGGGAGGGTGTTGTGGGGTTTTTTTTTTTTTTTTTTTTTTTTTTTTTTTTTTTTTTTTTTTTTTTTTTTTGTTTTTTTTTTTTTTTTTTTTTTTTTTTTTTTTTTTTTTTTTTTTTTTTTTTTTTTTTTTTTTTTTTTCTTATTTTCCTTTTTATAAATTTTTAACCTTCATTTTATTCCTTCCCTCCAAGGTTTTTCGAACCTATCTATGGAACCGTGGTTCAAAATAAAATATCCATGGATTGGTTTCTCGCCATATTCTATGGCATGGCTATCTTAGTTCACAACCCACGACGAAGCTGCCACATTCACTTTAACGCTATGTCGCATCCTCATAGCATTGACTGCAGCAATCATGAACTTCAGATGTCCATTCGAGTCGGTGGCTCACAGTTAAAAGCTGTTAACATAGTACTCAGTCTGCAAAACAAGGCAAGCTTCAATGAGATGTCGTTGCAGCGGCCCTTAACACGCGCGCCGCTGGGTGGGGGGCGAAATTCGCCCCCTAGTTTTCCCCCGATAGCTCAAAAACGAAGAAATACAGAACAACGAAACTTATCAATTTTACACATCTGACCAAACTTTTTAGCTAAGGTCATGTCAGGTCAAGGAGCTATTCAGGGTCAAGTGACGCAACCTCAAAACCTAAAATTACGAGTTTGAAGCAGCGCCCAGGGAACATTAGCGAACCGATCAGTTTGAAACTTCCACAATATAATAAGGTCATTAGGGTCTACAAATCTGCTATCTCAGAATTTTGATATTGTTGACCTAAGGCGGGGTCAATTTTTTGGTCACCCCATTATAAGTCTATGGTGAAAAATAGAATGGGCTCGTTTTCAGTAAATACTGGATAGATAAAGCTGAAAATCCTCAAACCGTCTATTCTTACCACGATCTTGCCATTAAGTTGAGTTTTTGAGCATCTGACCTTTCAAAGGTCATGTAAGGTCACGGGAGCATAGAGTGATTGTTTTGCCAATAACTTCTCATAGAATTGAGATAAAGCTCCCATTTTGCTTGTATTGTGCTTATATTGTCACGGGGAGTCGATTGATATGCAACATGACCATACCAGGTCACTCTGTGACCCTGACCTAGGTCGAGGTCAGGTCATTTTGACTATTTAACCTAGCAAGGTCATATTATACATCATTCGATTCGCCGCGATGAGAGGAATCCAATGATGCATAAAGATTTGCTTTATCTCCTCTGAAGGCAGATCTAGAGAAGGAAACGTATACTGCTCTGTTGTAAGCCTATGGAGCCTTCTTTGACCTATGCTGACCTCAATATTGACCTGACATAAAAATCATTCCATTAAAATATCTTCGTCTTGTCAAGAGCTTTCGAACACCGCCCGTAATTTTCCTTTAGCTATCGTGGGGAACGAGATACGGAGGGGGTGGCGAAAAATTCCCCCAGCGGGGCACGTCATGCAAGGGACCCCAGCGGGGCGCGTGTTAAGGGAACGTTCCGGTTTGATGCCAGATAAGGAGCAAAAGAGCAGACACAGAAGTTTAGGGAAGTCATATCAAATAAAGTTTATTCTACTGGAAGTAATTCTGCTCTGGCTATTAAAAACATGTGGGAACGCGAAACTGCCAGTGATAGCGATCATGTCCAAGTTAGAAGAATTATTAACCAAAAGCAAGACCACTACATCATATGAAGCAGGCTTTGAGCTGCCCCAACAATCTCGCCCAGTGAGCAGCAGTGAACTCGCAAGCAGCAGGGATCCTTTGTGCAGCAGTGTCCTTTGTGCCATGTGGATTCCTTCGAGTCGTTACGGGCTATCATTCGGCAGAATGCATTCCCATTTGACCGTGTATGGTCAAAGATAATACTTTAGGGGAATAATGGACGAAAATCGACTTTTACCATCACGCGACTCCTTACCAATCATGCCGAATTTAGTCAATGGCAAGACTAGACAACTGGTCAAAGTGTAACGCCTCCGCGGATAGGTACCGATACCCGACACCACGATTCGATGTCAGCTGATAACTTAGCTCTATATCAAAAGGTATGTCTGTAACGCGTCAGCCGCCAGCAAGCCTCTATCTCGTAACAATACCCGCCGCCATAGACAATGCACATAGCCAGGCCCAGAGGTGCCTGAAAACAGCTACCATGGAAATATCGGAAACGTTTATATCTACATGAGTGTGGGAAAGATCTCAACAACATATAAAACCCACCATAAACTTCAATGCCAACTTAAAAATTTGGTACCCAAGCTTCCCTGAGTTTCTTTGTTTCGGATATCTTGTGCAATCTGTAAAAACTGATTCCATTGTCCCAGACTTACCGACAGAGTTCCGTTTCCCTTTCTCTCTGCATACCTTGCAGGAGTGACAGACATGTTTCAGCACAGATCTCGCCGATAAAATGCTTTGGCCATCGCGATATCGAGATTAGAAGCCAGCCATCGCGGCTTAGAGGACAACTGTCAGCCATGCAAATTTTAAAATATTTCACAAGTATTGAATACTGTTTCATCACTGAGACTACAAACCAGTGAATTAAACTACCTATCGCCGCTTTTTCACTTTCAGCGAATAATTTCATGCCGCATTCTATGAGAGCACATCAAAGAAACTGTTTAGCAAAGGCAGACATTGATTGATTTACTAATCTGGCACCATCTAGATTCTTTTCCTACTTACGAACGCCTGGGTGGGGCCCCATTGGACAACCACTCCCCTACAGTCCCAGGAACCAACGACGATACGGAAAATTGCGGCATGGCCTGGTTACGTCACTTCGTGACCTTGACCTCATGTCAGAGTCCAAATAGAAAGTTCTTAACACGCGCCCCGCTGGGGGGCGAAATTCGCCCCTCCTTCCTGGTTTTCCCCAGATAGCTCAAAAACGAAGAAACGCAGAACAACGAAACTTACAGTACCTTATTCCTGATCAATTTTACACATCTGACCAGGTTTTTTAGCTAAGTTCATGTCAGGTCAAGGAGCTATTCAATGTCAAGTGACCCGACCTCAAAACCTAAAATCACGAGTTTGAAGCGGCGCCCAGGGAACATCGGCGAACCGATCAGTTTGAAACTTCCCCAATATGATAAGATCATCAGGGTCTACAAATCTCTTATCTCAGAATTTTGATATTGTTGACCTAAGGTGGGGTCAATTTTTTTGGTCACCATAAGTCTATGGTGAAAAATAGAATAAGCTCGTTTTCAGTAAATACTGGATAAATAAAGCTGAAAATCCTCAAACCGTCTATTCTTACCACGATCTTGCCATTAAGTTGAGTTTTTGAGCATCTGACCTCTCAAAGGTCATGTAAGGTCGCGGGAGCATAGAGTGATTGTTTTGCCAATAACTTCTCATAGAATTGAGATAAAGCTCCCATTTTGCTTGTATTGTGCTTATATTGTCACGGGGAGTCGATTGATTTGCAACATGACCATACCAGGTCACTCTGTGACCCTGACCTAGGTCGAGGTCAGGTCATTTTGACTATTTAACCTAGCAAGGTCATATTATACATCATTCGATTCGCCGCAATGAGAGGAATCCAATGATGCATAAAGATTTGCTTTATCTCCTCTGAGGGCAGATCTAGAGAAGGAAACGTATACTGCTATGTTGTAGGCTTATGGAGCCTTCTTTGACATATGCTGACCTCAATATTGACCTGACATAAAAATCATTCGTTTAAAATATATTCGTCTTGTCAAGAGCTTTCGAACGCCGCCCGTAATTTTCCTTTAGCTTTCGTGGGGAATGAGATACGGAGGGGGCGAAAAACGCCCCCAGCGGGGCGCGTCATGCCAGGGACCCCAGCGGGGCGCGTGTTAAATCATGCTGCATATCATTCGAATCCATAGATCATGCCGGTCACCATAATCTCAAACGTATTACTGCATGGCATTAATGACCTGACATCCAAGTGGTATAGTCAGCGTGTCGAATTGTCTTTCCAAGTGTTTTCAAACGCAGTAGCGGATACAAGGGGGATTCGGGGCTCAAGTTCCCCCCCCGAAATGTTTGAATGTATACAATAACTGCATAGCTAGCCGGAGGCTATTCCGAGGCTTTGACGGTGGGCCCGAGCCCCTAGTCCCCCCCATAAAGTCCAGGATCCTCTACTCATCGAATGATATTTAGAAACTTAATCTAGCTCTTCTACTGGCAGACACAAACCCTGGGTTGCTCCGCCTCATTTTAGAGAGCAAAATCGCCTGAAATGACTGCAGAAATGACGATTTAACCCGTTGACCTGACCTGACCGAATGCCAACTTTGGGCCATAAACTGTCACACTGATTGCCTGACAAATGTTTAAAGTGATACATCCGTCATTCATATCGGCTCGAAAATCAATCGCGAAAATTTCATGACATAGGGTCCGATCGGACCTAATTTGCCAGGCGGTGAAGTGTTAAGCATAAAAATGAGAATAGCAGGCCCTTCACTCGTTCTACACTCTACAGGAAGGCAAACACATCGGAAGTCGCAAATTTAGCACTACTTGCTCACAATATTCTAAAACATCCGAGCTATCCCAGGGAATTATCCGAAAAAGATCACCGACAGTGATACTGCAATCTCACTCCCATCTGTTCCCATCAGGCCTCTTCGCTTCGACCGAGTATAATCGCTTCAACTACCAAGACCCCACCCTACCAAGACCCCGGCGGCGGGAGCGGGACCGAGAGCGGGACCGGGAGCGGGACCGGGAGCGGGAACGGGAGCGGGAACGGGAGCGGGAACGGGAGCGGGAACGGGAGCGGCCGGTGCTGGGGTGGAAGATGAATCACGGAGCTCGCAGGAAATGTGTCACGCCCAGCGACGGATCTAGTTAGGGTTTTGGTAAGGGGAGACGACCTTTACCACCAGCCAGCGTCTGTTGTTCATCCCATGTGCCCCTGCCAACGCAGTTTTTCGCGTTTGTTAGGGGTGGGTGATCCAAAGCTCTTGCCGGGAAGTGGCAGATCAAATATGACCAAAAAGGCGCCGCTAGCTGGAGAGGGGAGGCCAAATTTAAGTCGGCGGCTGGTAGAAGACAGGCGACAAACAAAGGCGCCGAGGAGCATGGTGTCCCTAGCCAGGTTGCCTTCTACGGTCGATTTTAAGGCGCCTGTGCAGCAACACCCACATTCTTAAAGGCCATTCAGGCTGCCCTCGGCTCCCGGAATGGGCACCAGACGTCCAAAGGGTGGGGTCAGAAGCTCAACCAACCTCAGGAGGGAGTGATCGCCCACCCTTTTCTTCAGACCGACAATGGTGATGCCAATATCCGGGTGCCTATAGTAACTGCATATCTGGAGGTTATTCCAGGTAATGGCAGGGGGAGAGCTTGAGTCAATTAGCCCCCCCCAATATGAAGCCCTGGGCCCGTTATTGCCCACGACCCTCTGACCTCCAGTTCCTACACCGATAATGTAGAGGAAGATTAGTGGTAGAACAGTTTCAAAGTGTACGAGTCTAGTTAAATCTATCCATATAGCAAGGGGTGGAGGTCCTGCGGGTTGTGGGGGAGGCAGTGGCATAGGCGGATCTAGGCGAATCGTTTGGAGTGGGGGTGTGGGCAGCGAGGGCAAAATTGTAAAAAAGTTTTTTTAAGAAAATCGGTTAAGATCGGCCGGATAAATGTCAAATTACCTACGTAAAACTAAGTCAAATCTGAAAGCTAAGTCTAAGTTCGGCACCAGTGTCAGCGGCGGATCAGGGCATCAGTGGCGGATTCAAAAATCCATTTCGGGGGGATAGGGGTTTCAAGCCTCCACCACCACTGCATCGGATCAGCCTCCGGCTATGCATTTACTATAGGAACTCTGACATTTCGGGGGAGGGGCCTGAGCCCCCTAGTCCTCCCTGTATCTGCCACTGGAAGGCGTGGTTGGGTTTCCCCTGGTTCGCCCCTGGGCCCAGCTGGTCGGTTTGGGGGCAAACCCATGTCGGCGAGAGAAAAAAAACGTCGAGTGGTGCAGGCAGCGGCCGGTAAGGTAAAACTAGAGCCCTGAATCCATTTGTTCACCTTTAGAGGCCAGGGCGTTGCCAACAGACAAAGACGACTTAGATTTTGCTGGTGGTCACGTCCTCCCTAATTTTATTGATCAATTATGGAACACTAGCTTACTTTAAGGCGGAGAGGGTTTGGAACCCCTCTATTTCGCTTTGGAAGGGGGAGGGGCATGACTGGACCAGCCCCCCAGAAACCTTCTGGATTTTGTCTCCCGTGTACGGGTTTGTAATTAACATATCATTAACCCATCCAGCCCTTCCCCATCCCTTAGATCCTAAAGGTCTCCAGCCTTCAGGGGCGGACGCAGAAGCGCGGTTAAGGGGGAAACTCAAAAGAAATGGTAAAACAGTGTTTCTTTTTTAGAAAATCAGCCAAAATTTCGCCATTTATGGGGGGCATGGCCTCTTGACCCCCTTTTGCATCCACCAGTGCAAGCCTTCAATATAGCCTCGTAAATCGTGATTCCAATTAGGGTTTTAACCTGCTTATCCCATGACCATGAATCCCGACCTATTATATCAAATTCAAGATCCCTTATTAAATCATCGAACAACGCCTTGAAGAAACTAAGGTTTCATTGGACCTCAGTTTACAGCAGTGTCGAATATCCCACCTGTGCGGCGCGGTGAAGGTCGAAACTCGGACCGCCGGGACCGGATATCCGCGGGTTCAGCGAACACCCACCACCACCCACAGCACGCCGCAACACTGGCGGCCCCGAATCGACGTCACGGCCACAAACAGTGAACCTTGCCGCCCACCGCCGCAGAGCACGCCGTGGGCGACCCACGCCAGAGACATCTAACGAGCGAGACGGAAGGCTTGTGTTCATACGATGGAGTCGGCCCTGTTGTTTGGCATGCTAAGATGAAATTGTTCCTCTTGGATTTTGAATATAGATGGCATTACCGGAACTATTGGGCTTGGTCGGGTGGGACGCTGATACAGTATACTGACGAGTTATGAAGTTTATAATAGTTATAAAGTAAGATAAGACATACTTTATATCAGATGTTTGACATATATGATCAGGTTTGACATATATCTTCGGGCCCAGGATTAACCCAGGATATCCTTGTTCTCTTCCATATAAATTGGATGTTACGTTTCCGCAACGAACAGAGAAAATACGACTATTTGAGTGAAATTTTAGTGAAATTGCATCCGAGTGAACTTTTCGAAAGCCAATTTCATGCCTAAGGATGCCTGCTGCCAATGCTACTTTTTTCTGCATAAAACCTCTCTGGTATGAGTCAACAAGTTGAATCACGCGGTCGATTGTAAGGCCCGTTTCGTTCCGAACACGTTTGAGAAAGGTGAGAGATTTGCAGGCAGGGATGTGGATATCGCTTTGTGGGTGCCCAGACAGCCACTAGTGAGTCCAGAGGGACGGCCTAGGGGCCATGGCCCCCAAAATGCAGAAATTTTGGACGAGTTTCTTAAAAAAACACTGTTTTTAGGATTTTTCCTGAGTTGCCCCTAAACGGCAACCCCTGCATCCACCAGTGCGGGCACCCCCAATGAAACGTTGAGTTAGTATTCTTTGAAATTTAACTGTTTACTATTTTCAGGATTTAAACGGGTTTTATTTGCTTCAGCAGGCCTGTGCGAGGGTCAAAAGGGATATAGTAGTGTTAACTACTTTTGCGTGGTGGGTATTGGCATTCTTTCAAATTGGTGCACCCCCAATGATTTTCGGAAATTCACGCCCCTATTTGCAGGGTATTATTTTTTTCCAGTGGGGAAAGACTTATGCCGCCAGCCGTTTTTAGCCGGAAAAAATGGCAAGAAATAGCAAAAACTTGATGCAAGATTTCTCCTTTTACGTATAATGTACTGTGAGCGCATCCACTAGGTGTTGCCAACAACATGCCTGAAGTTAGACTGTATTCTTTCGGTATTCTGAAACCATCATTTCGTATTTATTGTATAATCTGCATTGGGCTCAAGCATACGCGTCGGAAAAGGGGGGCCAGGGGGCCTGCCCCCCCCACTTTTTGGTCAAAAATTTCCTGATCTCAGTCAAAGTGAGAGAAAGCCGGACATTCTTATATCCAGCCGCTGCGGAAGGCAACGAGGAGCCCAAATTCGAACAGTTTTTGGTCCTGATGTTGAAAGTTTTTTGTCAGCATCAGGTTGAAGTTTGGTTGCCCCCCCCACTTTTTTGCCGGTGGCGACACTTATGGGCTCAATGGCAGCAAAAAACATTGCAGATTAAGTGTCGCCCACATTTCCATTACTTATCTGGAAGGCATTCGAGATAAAAATGATTTATATCCTTCTTATTTGGGTAGTTTCATAGTATGCCTTCCAACCCCCGCCTCGGTCTGCCACCGATCCACATTCGGCCACCGGGGTTTCCAACAACCTCTCCCCGTCAATCTCGGCTCCTATGTTCACGGGCACCGCCACTGAATTTTTACAGGGGGACGGACCCGGACTGACGCTGACCGGGGGATGCGAATTTCGAGCATATTCGGTACCTGACAGCATTAATGACGATAGACCCAAAATTTTGGGGAACTTCCCCCTGGTTGGCCAACAGCGGGGAGACGTCCCCCGCTACAGGCTGGGGTAGTTTTGGACACTGGAAAGCCTAGCCCCGGTGGGCCTCCGAGCCACCTTCGCCCTGGTGGGGGTGTTTGAACATCCACCTCGAACTCGGCCCCTATACGGGATAGCGAAAAACGCGAACGCTGGTGGGTAGCTCATACGAACTCATGAAGAAACTATATAAGTCGTTTTTTTAGCTCAAGTCAATAATGAGGTCATGGCAGGTTAAAGAGGGTGGCATTTTGAGTGGAGTTGTTGGGCTCTAACAGCGGACAGAGTTGAGTTAGAATAATTTTTAGTCACCATTCGCTTCCTCTCATCACGGCAAATCGAATGGTGTAAAATATGACCTTACTATAAAACATCACCTGACCTCAGGTCAGTTCTAGGTCACTTCTTAACCTAGCATAGTTAATATGCATATCAATTGACTCGCAATAGCAGGCCAAACACAATGAAATCAAAATAAAAGATTTATCATCATTTCATGCACATTTATTGACCTAAGCCTGAACACTTCTAAAGTAGCCCCAGATGTTTCAGCTCAGTAGCCCTAGAGTTCGCAGGTCAAAAATTGCAACCTTGACCTGGAAAGGGGCTGAGATACTACGATGTGGAGAATATGGAGGTATTCTCAACTATATCTACACAAATACAGCCCAATTTCTGTTTTCTCGTTTGTCCAATGGAGAGGTCATGGTGCGTACATGACCTTAGGTCATTGATATGAAAAATCCTGGAATACAGTTTGTAGCGCTTGGTGAGGGCATTATGTGATAGAAGTTTCAGTCTGATAGACTCACCCATTTCTTACTTATGCCTCCTTAAACATTTTTGGAGGTGAGGTCGCTTGATCTGCACTGGTGGCCTGACCTGAGATGACCCAACCTTAAGATTTTGGTGAGAGTTACGGAGTTGATCAAGGATGGGGTATGCTAAGTACGGCGGCGCTTCGCGCCGCTGTTTTTCGTGCCGCTGGAAAAACCCAAAGGGGGTGTTCTAACGTCCCCCACCGGGGCGAGGGTTGAGCTAGGCTTTAGGAAAATGTTTTAATTTTGCATGATTTGAATATCGATGACCTTAGTTCATGCCAGTGAGACGGTTCATGCTAAAATGAGATGCTTCCAGTGAGTTGAACTAGGCCATTTTTTAACATGTTAACTGGGGGCCATTTGTCCCCCCAGTCAGCCGAAATGCCCCCAGTGCCCGGAAATTGCCCCCCCCAGTGAAATAGACAGATGACTTAGAATTGACCAAATGCAGACTCACCTAACGAAAATAAGACAGAACACCACCCGATTATTATAACTTTGTTCTATTTCTGGTCCCAAATTGCCAATCCACAAAAATTGTGTTAAAAAATATCCACCCGTGGCTGTCTACTACATCGTGCGAAGACGAAACAAAGCGCGTAGTTACAGGAAATCCCGGCAAAGCAGCATCAACTAATCACAACGCTGGAGATGAGCGCTGACATACAACCAAACATCCTGTTCTACCCGACTAGAAGCCCATATCCAGGGGCGCAGCCAGAGCTTTAGTATGGGGGCACACCAACTTTGAGGGGCACCCCGGGAGAAAAAGGGCACTTTTTAACACCCGCACTGGAGGGGGTCTGGCACTAACGCGCACTGGAGGGGGCCTGGTAGGCCCCCCTAAGATCTCGGAAACTAAGAGGGTTAGAAAAACGCCACTTGGTAGGTGGGTGGGGGCTATGGTGATCTACATGATGATCAATTTTCATTGACCTAGGTTAATATCTTCAAGGTCAAACGAGGTCATAAAGGTCAAATATTGGTCATGCTGGGATCGATTGGTAAATGCTGTGATTATGCAGGAAAATGGCGGGAATAAGCTAAAGGCGGACAAGGTTCATAGAGAAGAGGTCTCAAAGAGGCTTCTCCACAACTTTTGGGCCAAGGTCATTCAAGGTCATTGACCTTTAAGGTCACCATATGGTATACTACTTATTATTTACACTTTGACTAACACTCTAGCCACTGTTTGGCGGGAAATGAGGATTGACCTTTCCCAATGACCTTTGACCTTGACCTTTGACCTTGAACTTTGTATTGGGGTACCCTACCGATGACGTCATAGCATAATATATGTCAGACGGGGTAACGTCATTTGGCCGGACGCACAGTGGTCAGTGACCTTGGAAGTGCAGATATGACCTTGACCTGTGACCTTTGACCTTGACCTTGACCTTCATGTGAAGTGACCTTGACATATAGTCCCCACCACTCGGTCTTCAATGCAAGCTAACTGGTCCGACCGCGCGTTTACGGCGATCTCAAAATGCAGGTCTGACTTTGAAAGCCTATAAGTCAAAAAATTTTCGGCCGATTTTCAAAAAGTCTTCACCAATCGACGCGCTATTAAATTCTATTAAATGTGGCCAGGTTTCGTTTTTCGGCTACAAGCGGTTCTCCGGCCATCTTGGAAAAACAGGTGGGGGCCTCCGAGGCCCCCCTCCAGTGCGCGTGTTAACGTAACCTAAAAAAACCTACTTTATCTTTGTTTATATCATTTTTTGGGCATCTATGGTTCAATAAAAATGCAAATCAAGCATTGACGGAGAAGGAAAACTAGATTTAAAAAATCACCAAAATTTCATGGAAGTAGCCAAAACACGACTGTTTTGAATAGATTTAAGGGCAAATCAGCCAACTCATGCAAATACTTAACATCAGAGAAATCAGCGGAGCCTGTGATATCTGTTATCATGTGCAAGTTAAGAAATATTGGAGTCGAAAATTAATTTGTTATGCCCGCTGGTTTTGTCGTGACAACTGAGCGCTGGTTGAACGTAGATTAAGTCCCTCGCCTCCCAGAATCGCCGTGGGACGAGGAGTGGCATAGTGATTTTGGAAGAATACAATTTTTGCTGCAGGAATAATTTGGGAGGTACCTTGTGAACGCGTTTATTAAGTTCCATGTTCTCAAGGATCGGTCCCAAATAAGGGTATTGAAAAGGTGAACAGGCCGGTGGTTTGGATGGGTATGGTGTGACAGGGTTGAAAATTGTGAACACTAGTTCTCAGTTTAAATAAATTAATAGAAATCCTGGATTAGCGGACTGTGCTCTGAGCTCAGGGGACATGTCTTTTTATCATCCCTTCCCAGAAACCAACAGTATAATACTTTATATAACCAGGGATGCGTAGCCATCACAAGCTGTTTTAGCGATGCCTCATTCCTCGTTAGCTCCTTTTACAAGGGATTTTCCATTGTGTTCTTACTCCCCCATCATTTCAAGACCAGCTCTGGGGCCCCCAGGTGTGGATCAGAGCCCTCCAGAGCAGCTTCCCCCATCCCCCCCAGTTGTGCCTTCAGGGACTAGACTAGCTCAGTGACTCCGCCCCGAGATGATGGGAGTTGGCCTAGTGTTATTATTCTCTATCTATTCAAGACCACCTCAGGGGCCCCTGATGTAGATCAGGGCCCCCAGAGCAGCTCATGCTTCACCCAGGGATTAGACTAGCTCAGTGGCCCCAGAGATAAGGTCATCAGACTAGCTCAATGGGCCCCAGATAGGCTCATAGGGCCTTAAACGAGTTCAAGAAGCCCCCGAACAGTTTAAGGCGCCAGATCACCTCAGGGGCCTCATGCTGACTTAAGGGGCTATCACAAGCTCAGCGCCCAGACCAGCTTAGGGTACCCCCAGAACCCAGATCCACTCTTGAGGTCCAGATCAGCTCTTGGGACCCAAGATAATTTCAGGGGCCCCAAGTCAGGTCAGGGGCAAGATCAAGTCAGGTCAAGGGGCAAGATCAAGTCAGGGGCACCAAATTAGCTCAGGGATCCCTCGCCAGCTCTGGGCCCAATCAGTTCAAAAGCCTCAGAGCTGTTTAGGGGACAGCAGATCGGCCCATAGGGCACCAGACCAGCTTTGGGGACAAACAATCAGATCAGTGGTCCCCGACCAGCTCGGGGCTCTGATCAGCTCGGGGGTACCACATCAAGTTAGGAGGGACTTAATCAGCTCAGGAGCCCCATAACAACTCAGGGGCCTCATCAGCCTCTGTGGGTTCAGCTCAGCTCAGGACTTTACAGCTGCTCAGGAAATCACTTAATCAACCCAGGAGGCCCAGGTCAGCTTAAAGGGCACCATATTAGCTCAGGGGCACCAGACTAACTCATAGGGCATCAGCTGGGCTCAGGAGGCACAATGATGACTCAGGAGGCACCAGATCAGCTAAGTGGGCATCAGTTCAGCTCAAGGAGCAATATTAATGATCAGGGGGCACCAGATCGATCAGCTCGAGGGCCCAAATAAATTCTTAGTCCCCAGACCAGAGCGGGGGTATAATCAGCTCAGGGAGCACTATAACAGCTCAAAGGACAAGGGATCCGCTTAGTCTTTCCCGATCAGCTCGGGGCCAGATCAGCTCGGGGGGTACCAGATCAAAACAGGAGGCACTTAATCAGTCCAGGAGCCCCATACCAGCTCAGGGGTCCTCATCAGCCTCTGTGGCCCAGCTCAGCTCAGGGCCCCAGAGCTGCTAAGGACATTGTTTAATCGACTCAGGAGGCCCAGATCAGCTTAAAGGGTACCAAATAGGCTCAGGGTGCGCCAAACTAGATCAGGGGGCACCATACTAGGTCAGAGGGCATGGGATGGGCTCAAGAGGCACAATTATGGCTCAGGGGGCACCAGATTGACTCAGGGCACCAGATTAGCTTAGAGGGCACATGATCAGCTCAAGGGGCCAAAACAAGCTCAATGGGCACCAGATGAGCTCAAGGGGCACCAGATTAGCTCCGCCCGTACCATTATTGGCGACGATGAGGCATTAGCTGGAAACGGATTATGTGCTCTTACTCCTACCGGGTGCTTGAAAAGGCGACAGAATGCCCTAGCTGACGAAAAAAGCCTCTAAATTATCGAACAATAGTTTTTAGTTGCACCAAGGTTCAACGGCGGAGGGCACCAAATTTTGAGCGGCACGACACAAACGGGGTACACCGCCTAGCGATCATAAGGGCACTCCGGCACCGATGGGGGGAGCACGTGCCCCCTGTGCCCCCCTGGCTGCGCCCCTGCCCACATCTCAGCCAGTACCGTGACATTGCATGAAGTTCTCATTTCACACACAGTCAGTTGTCAGCGCTAAGAGCTCGTTCCTGGATGAGACGGGACACGGTGTAATCAAAGTGCGTAAGACTGGTTGCTGGTGTGGCGGTATGAAGTGCTTAGAATTGTTAGTGTGTTAAAACAATTAGTCTTAAACAGTGATACAAGTCGCTTTTTCTGTGGTTTTATGACTACCGCTATGGCTCATTTTTTGCCTCAAATCTGGCTTTTGTATTGTTTATTTGGCTATTTTAGTGGAAATAAAACTTTGCCCCTCTTTTATCCTTTTTCTAACTCGGTTTGATATTTTTCGCTGAAAAAAACTGACAGCCCTGGACAGCATCTATAATCCCTAGACATGGAATAACACAAAAATTGAGAAACATTTTTAAACATTAACGCGTCTAAGTTTTATTAAACCCCCTCAAAATGGGGTCTTGCTCCCCTGAAGACACTATAATGGCCAGCACAAGAAATGCCCTCCCCCCACTGACTTTTCCTTAAAAAATGCCCTGAGTTGAACCACTAAAACAATGCCTCCACTTACCACATCATTTTCATTCCCCAATTCAAGGTTCATGGGTAGATATTTAGTGATGTCCTTACCATACTCGTAAGGCTGTGAATCTGAAACTTTGGTTGTGAATGCATGACAGTCCAGTTCTTCATCAACGTGAAAATCTGACCCCACTAGTGGTGCAGGTTCGGACGTTTGACATGGTGTAACGTTTGTTCCTATACTCCTCAATCCCCAAAAGCTTTCGGTTTCTCTTCTCGCCAGCGTATTGCCAAAATGATAAGGAACCTTACGTTTCTACCTCATGCTCCTGGCACAATTAGTTTGTCAATGATAAGTTTCGAAAAGCGTCCGAACCATACCCATCCTCCCCCAACTCAGCTTCTACAAGAGTTAGATAACGTTTCTAAATATCGTTCGAAAGTACTTGAAAAATTTGCAGGTTGTGATCTATTTTGAGGTCAACTCGATACCAAGGTCGCCAGAGTCACCAAAGGTCACGGTTTGCCAAGTTATTTGTGCCTATTTCTTTTGAACCAAACAAGATACAGTCCTAAATTTGGTATCATAGTAATGGGTATAAATCAAGGATTCAAATGATATGTAACATGACCTTGAAAGGTCATTATTTAACCTTAACCCAAGGCCAAGGTCATAATATGACCTTACAAGGTCATGCTGCCTAGCATTTGAATCCTTAGGTCATGATCGTTCCCGAGATCGTAGGGGGTCCCATTAGGTTCGTTCAAAAAAGCACTTCTTTACTTTTCAGATTCGAACCCACTTTTTCCCATTATACATTCAATTCTGAGTTCAATGAGCTACAGTCCAAGCATCTACGACAACGGGAAAGATCGCCTCAAAACGCTTAAAGATTTCATGTTTCAGGCGCGATTGGCCGCCCGGCGTTGCAGTCTCCCCTTGTTAAATTGGGATGAAAGAGGTCCATAACCCACCTGGAAAGACCGCGTGGCATGTGCGTGCGTATGAGAGCGGTAGATGGGATTTAGCACGCAGACATTTACCTGTCATATTTATTTGCAGCGCAATACAAATACATGTTATTCCACAAAAGACCTGAAATTAAATGGTTCAGCACCCTAGTACTCTAAATCTCGACAGAACAGGAATGCCTTCCGGAGGCGAACCTTTCTCTGGTAACATTCGTTGGAGAACGTCGTTAGGGCAGGTGCTTCTCCCCTTTCTCTTGTGAACTCTTTAATAGCTCTGATACTGCTAGAAGAAGACCCTGCTGCATATTTTTACCCTTTGGATGGCTCACGAAATCTTCCACAAGCTTCACACCACGTTCTGTGGGATCGTTCACCATATTAAGTTCTGGAATACCTTGAAACAGGAGAAGCTATACCAGTCACCAGCTTCTTAACGGAGCCATTTCTGGTCAGAACATTTCAGATTCAGGCAATCGAATACCAGCCAGCTGTCAGGAGGACAAGCTGGCTGAGGCTTAGTACCGAGCATTCACCGAGCTCTTCATAGCCTCTATCAGAAACTTAGGCTTGCCTTAGTCAAATGTGAATTGTTTGCTGTTTTGGCTAATTGTTGTGCGACTGGCTCCTTATCTCCAAGATGGTGGTTTTCACGAGTGGGACAGAATATAACTTTCTGTGCACAGATACCACAGCTGATGGCAAACTGACTTCAGCACATTCAGGGCGATTTCCATATTAGCTTAATGAAAGCACTGCACTGCACAAACCTTTCGTTTTGGTATTGCGAATCAAATATGCATTAACATAGGTATTTATGTACGTACATAGGCGGATCCAGGGGGCAAGGGGCACGTGCCCTCCCCGATCGACCCTCGGCGCCCCCTGAAAGGTCGATGGCGCCCCCTGAAATGTCGCTTCCCACCCCCCCCAGGATACGAAAGTCGGCACCCACCGACAGGATTTGGCGCCCACCTAATGGGTTTTGCCGGTCATAAGTGGCGCCCCCTGGTCCGGATGGCGTCCCCCCGGGAAGGTACCCCCGATCGGCAATCCTGGATCCGCCTATGTGTACGTACTAAGCTGCAAGATGACCTTCTACTGATCCAATATGGTCATATTACTTAATGTTTGATCCGCAGTGACGGAGGATACTAATAATACCTCAAAAATATATCTGTTAATCAAAGACCGGAGCAAAAGCTGACGCTTTAGGCTTAAGCATGTTCCATCTGACTAGGGTTCCATTTCGCTAGACCGCAACCAGATTCAGATTCAAATGTGTCTGAGTACGCCTCTGCGCAATCATTCCTCATTTCGGCTGCCTGAGCACGCCCCTACTCCTTGCACTCAATTTCCAAGCTACCTGTGTACGCCTCTGTCAACATCCACAATCATCCCGGTGTCTGGATACTGCTTTGAGCATTGAAACCCCCTTCCCGATGTCTGTGCGCCCCTCTACCCATTACTTCCCTTTCCAAGGTCTGAATACGCCTATGGTCACCCTGCGCAAAGCCTTCCTCCCGCACTTCAGTTATCTGAGTATGCCCTTGGTAATTTTTCTGAGTCCAGAAATATTATCCCTCTTTCCAGAAGTCTGACCGCGCCCCTGCCCAGTGTGACCGTATTCCCAGCGGACTGAATACGCCTCTGGTCACTGCCTCAATCATCCCCATGTCGGGATTCGCCTCGGATATAAGCACCACATCGTCCCGCTGTCTGAATATGCCTTTGTGTATTGCTCTTCTAGCTCATGTGGTCTGAGTACGCCTTTGCTCACCTGAGCATGCTTCTGAGCACCACACCCCTCTTTGTAGCTGTCTGAGCGCGTCCCTGCCATTTGCACCTTAATTCCTAGTGTCCGTGTACGCATCCACCCACTGCCACAATCATTGCCGTGTCTAGATACGCCTCTTGGCACCACAACAAAAGGTCTGAGCACGCCTGATCGTTTCCAGATGGGACGACCTGGCATGTTTCTGTGACATCTGCCTCACCAATACCGTGAAAGAAGGCTTCTAGCCTCGATAGGCATTGGGTACGAAACAAGAAATGTGCATTGGCAGACATGTAAGGTTTGTCGTGGGTGCAGAAATGTCGTCTCCGGCCGACCAAAGCGGCTGAATTAGCACTACGCAAACTGCTCATCCCAGAAGGTCCAAGAAGACGGTTCGATGATTCTACAACGTGACAGAAAAATTATAACAGTAGCGGTTCTGAGACCGAAACACTTGCCAGTATAGTGTAGACACGGAATCATCTATTAGCATATCTAGACCACCATCTCACCAATAACAAATTGCGAGCTGATCATCCAGCAAAACGAAAAAAACAGACGGAAGAACTGGTATCGAAAATGGCAAAATTATTATTCGCGAACAACGTAAACTCCAACAAATATGAATCTGTACACTTCAAGGATCTCGCACGAGCCCTTCGCCCTGGCTATGCACTGCCCATTCGGAAGGTGTTGGCCGGATGGCTTCTGGATGGCACGTTCTTCACTTTGTAAGCAGACATGGAGGAGGAGCTAACTGGTGTCAAATAACCCTTGTCCATGACGGATGGAGGGACACAGCAACCTGGCCAATCCTCGCCCACCGTCTTCATGCCCTAGGAAAGTTATTTTCCTACTTCAGAGTGGGTCGAGGGCCTGTAAAAACGGCACGTGACTGTGCACACGTGGCAGAGGGTGCTATTGAGAAGGCTGCACCCCGGTATGGAGTGATAATGACGGAATTGATAACCGACAACGCTATGGTAGCCATGAACGATGCGCGATCTTGTGCAGGCCAAGCGGCCCTAAGTGCAAGTGTGGCCTGTGGGGCAGAGGTGCAGAAACAGGCCAACTCGGCCACCAGGATAGATGACACATGAGCATTTTTCAAGGTCATTGACTGACAAAATAGAGATCCCAGCTGCATGGTCTAAACTCAAACTAATGTTTTCGAAATATAGAATGAACCGTGTGGTGATTATTTCAGTTGAGTAAATGTTTCCTTCAATTGCACAGCGTACCATTAATGATTAGATGTACATACGTACTAAGTTCCGTTTCTACAGGCGCCCGCTGGAGAAAACCTGCATACCGCCGTCACAGTTGCCAGATTTGAACATACGACCCAATGGCGGTGATTGTTAGTAGTTTGCAGAAAGAATCCGACTAGAAACCTGAAATGCGATAGGCTAATTTTTCCAACGAAAAATGATTTAAGCATGTTCAAGACATTACCAGTAGAACAAATCATTGATTTAATAGTTTTCTGCCTAATCATTCATAATTTCTCGCTGAAAATAAAATTTACAGTTCTAGTGTCTTCAATTCACCGGCATTTTTAAGTGAATTTAGTATATGATACGCCCAAGGTATGACTATGGACACAAAAAATAGTTTTACAGCAAACCTACTCAAACTACGCAACAGCGACAAAGCAATGTACATACGTGGGAATTGGGTTCTGTGTAGATATGATAACGTAGAACCTACGGACCTAAAGGCTTGGGAGCGTAGAAAGCAACACACAGGAACTTGAACTGCATGGAGTTAGAGCGGGATTTTGACTGCGTGGTAGTTGCCTCGGAATTTTTACTGGAAGGAGGAACGACCTGAGGCAGGTGATAATCAGAGATGGGAGGCGAATTTTAAGCATTTGGTCAGTCTATGAAAACGCTACCTAAGGTGCACTTCACAAACACATTTACGTAGGTCAAATCCTACGACTGCTGACGTTAATATTTTATCCCTTTTGTTGATATGCAAGACAGAAGGTAAGGGTAGCTGTGATTAGGGTTCCCAATTGTACCTGCACTCCCATTGATAGGTAGGGGAGACCGGGGCTGGTTAAATCATTTTCCACTTTTCCCTGCGTAGCTTAATAGGTAATCCACAAGATCTATCGAAAATTGGATAACACCATTCAAAATATAGTTTTTTCCCCACCAAATGATGGTTAATATTTTCCCAAAAACTAATACATTTTACCACAATACACTTTTGAAATCAGCTCTGCACCTGATGCAAACTGTCCCCATGCCGGGGTAAGTTGCATCAGTCCCCGGGGCAGCTCGCATCGTGAGGAATTAGTGCACAGAAACACAGTACACGTCAGATTCACTTTATTGGTAGGCACGTTTCCCATTCAGCGGAGGCACGTTTCCTTGGTAATAAGTTCTCGGAAGGCCTGCTGAAGATAGGGTGCCATAAACCGCAGAGTGTTGCGGGAATGACCTAGGACCCTAAAAGATGATACAGATGACAGTAAAAGCGCTATAAGACTGGCAGCCTAAAACGCCAAAGTCCAGAAATCAAAACGTCTAAACCCTAAAAAGCCCAAAAAGGCTACGTCAAGGTAAAGATAAGAAGAAAAAAAGCGTGGGATGAGGTAAATACAACGTTTCGGTCTTGCGCTTTTTCCTTCTTATCTTTACCTTGACGTAGCCTTTTTGGTCTTTTTTAGGGTTTAGACGTTTTAGTTTCTGGACTTTGGCGTTTTAGGCTGCCAGTCTTTTAGCGCTTTTACTGTCATCTGTATCATCTTTTAGGGTCCTAGGTCATTCCCACAACACTCTGCGGTTTCCTTGGTAGGCACGTTTCTCATCGGATACCCTTCCGAGCTTACCTACTCAGAGTCAGAGTCACATTGATGACAGATATAGCACCTGCTTCTCGAAAGTGACGCGCTCCTGGCCCACTTTCGACGCCCATGCCAATAATTATTGCAATAATACATCCTTATGACTATTTAATTTTCCTATAAAGAAAACTAAGTGCCGGGGTAGGTTGAAACAATGTTTCAACCTGCCCCGCGAAAATGATTCGTCTTGCACGGTCCCTGCCCTGAATCAATCGTGGCGCCAAATATTGCACAAGCCAAGAGGTCCCGCCAAAAGTCTTTGCCTCAATTGAAGACTAGAGAAACACGCTTTAACCTGCCAGGCTTATGACCAGCGTGCATGTTATCTTGTATTTCATTTAAAACATAAGGTAACAGGCTAAAAAATACTTTCACCCTAAACAAAATGAGTTTTTGCCTCCTCACCTGGTATCGGCCGACCGCCTTCGCTAGTTTCTTCACCGGAAAGACATTGCGCGTGCGCGGTTCTAGTGGGCCCGCTTAAACTGTTATCTAGTGAGCATGTTTTCTAGTAACAGCCCCTGATGCATTCAACTCGTGATGCAACCAGCCCCGGTCTACCCTACGTTCCCAATAATAGTTATTTTTCTAATAATTGCTACATTCCCAATCATGGAAAAATGGACCATGCATGGAAACGCTCGCAGTGGCGGATCTAGCCGGTTGGTTTGGGAGGGGCAAACCAAAGTCGAAAAGCAAAAAAAAAATCGCACAGTGAAAAATTGCGCTACAAAATGCCTTTTCGGTAGGATTTTGAAAACTGAGACGAAAATAAAAAACGTCACAGGGTGGAAAAATATGGGCTCAAGATACATTTTTTCCTATCCAAGCCCCAATATTTACACTGAACTTCTCTAATTCTGTTTAAAGTTGAGAGTTGAAGCCCCAAAATTTTGCTTACAAGCTAAAAAGGAGTCGGGGAAAAGGAGGTCGATCGCTTTGGGGGGCAAAAACATAGTTTTGCCCCGAGCTTTTCCGTTTGGGGGAGGCAATTGCCTTTTTTGCCCCCCTGGATCCGCCACTGAACGCTCGTTCCAAAAATGAAAACTTCTTCAAAAAGGAAATGCACTTCAGTAGGTAAAACTGTGGCCAGAGTTGCCAATAATAGTTATGAACCTAATGCCCATAAATGAAATGTTCCTTCCAAAAATGTAAACACGCATTTCTACTTTCATGCTGTAATGGTATGATGCTTGAACCATTTCTGCCGCGAAAACGAAGAGATAGGTAAAGGACATTCAGCAAGTTGGAAATTGCATACAAGCATAAAATTACAATTTCCAGCTCTGAGCCATGCGTCACATTGAGTTTGTGACAGTCCGCGTACTTTCTGCACCTCTGTTCTGGGGTTGTGCAGTCTTTTTTCCGACATTGACGGCCCGAGGGCCCTATATTTAACCGTCACTTGGCAGTCGAGGATCACCTAACAACGCAATCAGGAATCACGAACAATACAAAATCCGCGACAAAATTCAGATACGGGTATCGATGGCGCAGTTTCACACCTAGACACAAAACACCGATATAAACGCGATCAGGACATATGAACACATACACACACACGCACCTTCAGACCGATTGTTTAATTGGATTCACCCGCGTGTATTGTTGTGATGAAGAAGCTGGTTAAGATAACTACTATTTTTTCAATATCTGAATGAGGCCTCCCCATTTTTTCTCGAAAAATTCCGAGTTACCTTTTAGTCTGCTTGCAGTTTGCTCCTTTTCGGCCTCTGTTTTTAGAATGTTCATAAAGTAAGTTACTTCGGGTTTCACAGTGTTATTACGAGCTTTGTTGATGACCGATTTTGCTAAAGTGACGATTAATTTCTGGATCGGACTTAACTCATGTAAAAAGAACCAGGACTGTGCGGTCCTTGGAAGCGGTATACCATACCTGCGTTCCAAATTGTTTTTTATATCATGGATAAATTTTTGTACGATTCTGCAACGCCAAAACAGATGAGTTATCGTTTCTATATTGTTAGTACACAGAGTGCAAACATATGTATTTGATATTCCTATTGTATGTAAAAATCTGTTTGTAGTGATTATTCTGTTAGTTATACGATAGTGGAGATAAAGCAGAGACGTAGCCTTCGTAGCCTGTTTTAGTTCTAACATAGTTCCAGTTTGAAAAAATCCTATATCTCTTTCCCATTTTTTCTCTAATGAATTATTGTTATTGCTTCTAACTTTCGAGATTACAAACTGCTTATAGCAATACCGGTTTAACTTGTGATGCTTGCTTTTGAAAACATTGAGCCTGTAAGGGATATTTGGTCTCTCGAAGCGAGTTTGCATGCCAGAGCTACGCACTTCGTCAGGCAAACTTCTAATTAACGCCTCATAACACAAAAAGTTCATTGAAATGCGGTAATTACGCCTAATTTCTTCTCGTGACAGTACATTTCTATTTTCAGAATTAAATAAATCCCCTATAAATCTTAGACCTTTTGCATCCCATTCCTTAATACAAGATGTTTTGTATTTAGTAAAGTCCGAAAACCAGATAGTTTCAGTCAGTATCTCTTGTGGCAGCGCGTGATAGGTATCATTGAAGTGAATAAGCGACTGCACTACATCGATCCAAAATGGATTTTGAAGCTGGTTTTTTACTCTTCTCAATTTTGCATTTCCGAAAGTTAGCAAACACGAGGGTACTGGTAGTTCAATTCTTGCAACTTTTACCCAATCCGCGGATGACTCAATCGCTCTTCGTAGCCATGATAGTTTAAGGCTGTGAATGAACGCATTTATATCCAACATCTGAAGACCGTCGGCCTCATACCCTTGAATGATTTTTGAGCGTTTAACCTGGTCGGGTTTACCCCCCAAAGAAACCTAAACAAAAGTTGTTCTATTTGTTTTACATATTTAGCCGATGGGTTCGGTAGCGCCGTCAGGAGATGAACAAGTTTCGATATTAGCAATGATTTTATCACGATGATTTTACCAATAGGTGTTATGTGCCGCCGCTTCCATTGGTTAATTTCCTGTTCAAGTGCTGGCAATTTTTTATCTAGGTTAAGTTCAATAACATTATGGTTGGTGCGATTGTATGTTATACCGAGGATTTTTATATCTTGTACCCATTTGAAATTGTATTGCTGGTTTATTTCGTTTTCCTTCATGGAACCAATTAGCATGCAATATGTTTTTCCCAGTTCAGTTTTAGCCCTGAGTGTTTTGAGAACTCAGTAAGTTCACTAATGGCACCTTTGATTGACCTATCCGAGCCTTCCAAGAAAATAATTGTGTCATCTGCATACTGACTGATACGTATTTCTAAGTCTGGTGTAAGTTTGACACCACGTAAGTTTTTTGATTGATTGATTTGGTTTCCGAGTACCAGAACCGACAAAACAAACAGATATCCAGAGGCGGGATCTCCTTGTCGGATTCCTCGGTGCAAAAATATTTTTTCCCCAAGGAAGCCATTCATTTGGATGCGGGCATAGTTAGAAGGGTTCAAGTATTGTGTATGAATGAGTCTTAGGAAATTGTCACCAAAGTTCAATTTTTCTAATACACATGCTAAAAAGGGTCAGGAGACAGTTTCAAACGCTGCCTCAAAATCTGCAGCCATCAGTATGCCAGGTATATTTTGCCTATTTACTTGCTCTATAACATCATATAGCAGACGGCTATTTTCTCCTGTTGTGCAGTCCTGCCGAGCTCGGTAGGCCGGTCCGAAACTTCGGCAGATGCGGTACAGCACGTCGTAGCAGTCCATAAATGGCACCGTAACCGTCACAACGCCGGCGCCTGGTCGGCGCAGCAAGAAGGGGGTGCAACCTCAGCTGCCTGCCGACACACGCTGCAACTCGCAGGTAAGAACTTGTTCTTAGAAGTATTTGTTGAGTAGGGCCAAGACACCAGGGTCATACTTCTCTCCCCGGGCAACACAATTCATGATATTGAGTGACAGGCTTCAAGCTAAATGTATTATTTTTTATTTTTTCGACCAAAATCGTCATGTGGATTATTTCGTCACTTCGAAGCTGACCAAGCACCCCTGAGTTTATAGTTCCCAGGATTTTTAGGCTTTTAACAGGAGCGTGTTGATTGTTTTAGAATCTATAGCTTCTTGAGGTAAAGCATTCTATCCCCGGATTGTTTTTGGCAGAAAAGCGGAGGGATGGTATTGCGTTCTGCATGTGGGTATGATGAATTGTCTATCTATCTATTGTCTAAGCTAAAAACCTACCCGAAATGTACCCAGAGACCCTGTACCCGGAGACGCCTCAATCTAAAAATTTTGGGAAAAGTTGCAGAATTGATCCAGGGATAAGGTGTGCCAAGTACGGCGGCAATTCGCGCCGCCGTTTTTCGTGTCGACGTAAAAACCCGAGCAGTTGTTCAAACCCCCCCCCCAACGAGACGAGGGTTAACCTTATCAAAAAACTTGGCAACACCCATAATAATAACTGTTTGTTGCCTATGTGCCAATTGTTATTTACTTTTATATTTTCGCCCTTTCCACTAGTCAGAGGTGCCCTGCTTCCCCGTAGAACATTGTTTATCTGAAGCTGGCTTTCCATAAAAAATTGAAGCTGACGTTTAAAGGTTAAATCATAATTCATGTTGCATTCTCCCTTTCAATCGAGCTTTGTCTCACCATGTCTTCCATATATGTGTTTAGAGTGAGAGCGCTCTTAGTCTTGGGAGAGAAAAGGTGTTTGAAGCAAAGCTGTTGAAATCTTACATCGTGGATATCATAGAGGTCCACTATAAGCAAAGCTGTTATAGTTGATATCTATGGTGGATATGAATTATATGTACATACACACGTCGTCTTAAACTTCACTTTACTTCCCTCGGAATATTAGAAGTGGTGTTGTGGAAGCCGATAGATATAAAACACGAATTTCAGCCAGGGGTGTAACTTTGAGAAAATCTTTAGGGGTGCTTTTTCCTAGCCAACCCATAACATTTTACTGGCATTGTTCGGGGATGAAAAACGTAAAAAGGGGTAAAAACTTTACACTTTTGTCCTTACACCTTTGTTCTGCGACATTAAAGTAAACACCCCTCCCACAAAATTCTCCCACACACTTTAGACGCGGGCAAAGGTGCTTTGCACAGAATGCCTTATAAAGAGCCCTTAACTAGCTAGCTAACACTTTTGTCGAAACATCTCTAATGACTTCTTTCTTGCTTTATTTGCACTCCACACTGTTCCCCTTGGATCAAAAAAATAGTTTGGCCCCCTGGTTTTAGCGTTTGGGGGAGTATGGCCCAAATGCCATCCCCCTGGATCCGCCAGTGACTTAACACGCTCATTGCTGGTGGGCGAAATTCGCCCCCTCCTGGTTTTCCCGGAATAACGCAAAAACCAAGAAACGCAGAGCAACGAAACCTACAGTACCTTATTCCTGATCAATTCTACGCGTCTCACCAGATTTTTGAGGGCAGGTCATGTCAGGTCAAGGAGCTATCCAAGGTCAAGCGACCCGACCTCAAAACCTAAAATTACGAGTTTGATACGGCGCCTAAGGAGCATCAGCCAACCGATCAGTTTGAAACTCCCACAATATGATGAGGCTATTAGGGTCTACAAATCTGCTATCTCGGAATTTTGATATTGTTGACCGAAGGTGCGGTCAATTTTTTGGTCACCCCATTTTAAGTCAATGGAGAAAAATAGAAAGGGCTCGTTTTGGTAAAGCCTGGATAGATAAAGCTGAAAATGCTCAAACGGTGTATTCTTACCACGATCTTGACCATAAAGCTGAGTTTTGGACCATCTGACCTCTCAAAGGTCATGTCAGGTCACAGGAGCATACAGTGATTGTTTTGGCAATAACTTCTCACTGATTTGAGATAAAGCTCCCATTTTGGTTTTATTGTGCTTGTATTGTCACGAGGAGTCCATTGATATAATATGACCATACCAGGTCACCCTGTGACCTTGACCTAACTAGGTGTTAGGTCATTTTCACAGTTTGACCTAGGAAGGTCATATTATACATCATTCGATTTACCACAATGAGAGGAAACCAATGATGCATAAATATGTGCTCTAGCTCCACTGAGAGAAAAATCTAGAGGGGGAAACGTACATTGCCCTGTTGTAAGCCTATGGGGCATTATTTGACCTATGCTGACCTCAATATTGACCTGAAATAAAAATACTTCGTATAATTTCTCTTCGTCTCGTGAAGAGCTTTCAAACGCCGTCCGTAATATTTCTTTAGCTTTCCTGGGAAATGAGATACGGAGGGAGGGGGCGAAATTCGCCCCCTCCAGCGGGGTGCGTCATGCCAGGGACCCCAGCGGGGTGCGTGTCAACATACTTTAAGAGATGCGCCCAAAAACCGTGTTAAAAAACTTTCGGACTATGGGGGCAGTGCCCACCATTTTCCAGCCGTTCCCGTACCTTTTTTCAGCAACAAATCAAACGATAAGCCGAGTTACCTTCGGCCCCACCGAAATCGAAGGCCCTTTCCCACAAGTTCAAAATGCTTTAAAGGCCATACTGTGGAGTCGATTTTCGTAGGATCTCGTTCGGACTTCCTCCACAAGAAGATATTGGGGGTCGGAGCTTTCGTACTGTATTACAGTGCTTCGTCAGCGATGATCGTTCGGAATATAAGGGGATAAAAGGCACAAGAGAACACACAGTACAAAAATTGAGCTCAGAAAAAAAACATGCGACATCAATAATCTACACGTGACAGCAATAAACCATTGACTTCCTAGAGCGACCTAAGAAATTATAAATACATTAAAAGGTAAAGTTTTAAAAAACGCATCTTTAACATGGAAACGCTAGAGTACTAGGGTTAGCAAGAGAGGGAGGGGGTTTAAGACAGCTACAATAAAACACGCAATACTCGCAATACTCACTTATTAATTATATAAAAGATGGGGAAGCTATAAAAGGGGGGTAGAGAACAGGAGTGGAGAGGGGGCAGGGGGGTTAAATGTTACAATAAAAACACACAACATTCACTTATTTATGGTAAAAAATCCAAAGCTGTAAAATACCTATTATCGATTCCATATAATGCAAACTTTCGCTTATTTATGATACGAAAAAGGAAACACTATAAAATACATATTATCTAATCAAATATAAAAGACAGTATTATATAAACATTGTCAAAATATAAATCAGTAAAGCCTACGATACATCATGTAAAAATGCAATGAAAACATTCAAAAAACACTATGATCGAACATTCACATTACACAAGATCAAGAGGAGCTTCCATCCTAGGAAATTTGACAATATTTATATAATACTGTCTTTTATATTTGATTAGATAATATGTATTTTATAGTGTTTCCTTTTTCGTATCATAAATAAGCGAAAGTTTGCATTATATGGAATCGATAATAGGTATTTTACAGCTTTGGATTTTTACCATAAATAAGTGAATGTTGTGTGTTTTTATTGTAACATTTAACCCCCTGCCCCCTCTCCACTCCTGTTCTCTACCCCCCTTTTATAGCTTCCCCATCTTTTATATAATTAATAAGTGAGTATTGCGAGTATTGCGTGTTTTATTGTAGCTGTCTTAAACCCCCTCCCTCTCTTGCTAACCCTAGTACTCTAGCGTTTCCATGTTAAAGATGCGTTTTTTAAAACTTTACCTTTTAATGTATTTATAATTTCTTAGGTCGCTCTAGGAAGTCAATGGTTTATTGCTGTCACGTGTAGATTATTGATGTCGCATGTTTTTTCTGAGCTCAATTTTTGTACTGTGTGTTCTCTTGTGCCTTTTATCCCCTTATATTCCGAACGATCATCGCTGACGAAGCACTGTAATACAGTACGAAAGCTCCGACCCCCAATATCTTCTTGTGGAGGAAGTCCGAACGAGATCCTACGAAGTTCAAAATGATTCCTGCGCGGATGCTTTAACACGCACCCCGATGGGGGGCAAAATTCGCCCCCTCCCCTCCTGGTTTTCCCCGGATAAAGCAAACACGAAGAGTCGCAGAGCAACGAAACTTGCAGTACCTTATCCCTGATCAATTTTACGCCTCTGAATTTTCTAGGTCAAGTCGTGTCAGGTCAAGGAACTATCCACGGTCAAGTGACCCGACCTCAAAACCTAGAATCACAAGTTTGAAGCGGCGCATAAGGAACATCTGCCCATTGATCAGTTTGAAACTTTCACAATATGATGAGGTCATTAGGGTCTACAAATCTGCTGTCTCGGAATTTTGATATCATTGACCTAAGATGGGGTAATTTTTTGGTCACCATATTATAAATCTATGGTGAAAAATTGAAAGGTCTCGTTTTCCGTAAATACTGGTTAGATAAAATTGAAAATTCTCAAACCGTGTATTTTTGCCACGATATTGACCTTAAAGGTTATTTTGAATATTTGACCTATCAAAGGTCATGTCAGGTCACAGGAGCAAACAGTGATTGTTTTGTCCATAACTTCTCACTGAATTGAGATAAAGCTCTCATTTTGCTTGCATTTTGCTTATATTGTCACAGGGAGTCGATTGATATGCAAAATGACCATGCCAGGTCACCCTGTGACCCTGACCTAGCTCGATGTCAGGTCATTTTCACATTTTTGACCTAGCAAGGTCATATTATACGAGTGCATTATTCGATTCACCACGATGAGAGGAATCCAATGTTGTGTAAATATTTGCTCTAACTCCACTGAATAAATATATAGAGGGGGAAACGTGCACTGCCCTGTTGTAAGCCTATGGAATATTCTTTGACCTATGCTGACCTCAATATTGTCCTGACATAAGAATACTTCCTGTAATTTTTCTTCGCCACGTCAGGAGCTTTCGAACGCTGTGCGTAATTTTTCTTTAGCTTTCCTGGGAAATGAGATACGGAAGGAAGAGGGCGAAATACGCCCCCCAGCGCGGTGCGTCATGCCAGGGAACCCAGCGGGGCGCGTGTTGAGCTTCCTACTCATCAAAGGTCACAGCTCGAAAAGCTTCAAACGTGGTTAAGCCAGGAGTTTTTGATGTCTTTTTAAACTAGCGCGCAGACAAACGGCTACCTATTTAGTGTTATTTTTTGCATTTTACCACCATTTAAAGCTTATCTATGGTGTTACATTGTTCTTGGACCAACAAAGCTTTGAACACTTATCTATCCCTCGCCCCGGGGTGGGGTGTTTGAACATCCCCATTCGGGTTTTTGGCGGCACGAAAAACGGCGGCGCCGCCAAAATGATTTTCTATATCGATGACCTAAGGTAAAGTACGGATCAAGACCTCTCTATTGGAAATGCATGGGAAAAACAGAAATTGGGCTGTATTTGTGTAGATGCAGCTGAGAATACCTCCATCTTCTCCAAATCGCAGTATCCTGGGCCCCTTTTCAGGTTCATGTTGCAATTTAAGACCTGTGACCGCTGAGAGGTCATCTGTGCTACTTAAGCAGTTTTCAGAACTAGGTAAATAACTTTGCATGAAATGATGGTACAACTTTTATTTTGACACCATTGCGCTTGGATTGCTATTGCAAGTCGATTGATGTGCATATTGACTAGGCTAGATAAAATGTGACTTTGACCTAACTTGAGGTCAGGTAATTTTTTGTGTTTTGACCTAGTATGATCATATTATGCATCATTCGATTCGCCGTGATGAGAGGAAGCGAATGGTGCCTAGAAAATGGTTCTAAAACTCAACTCTTTGAGACGCTAGAGCCGAAAAACTCTACTCAAAATGCCACTTTCTTTGACCTGTCATGACCTCAATATTAACCTGAGCCAAACAATGACTGATATAGTTTCTTCATGAATTTCTATGAGCTATCCACCAGCCCTCGCGTCTTGCGCTATCCCGCGAAGGGGCCGAGTTCGAGGGGGCAGGCGTTCAAACACCTCCCCCACGCACCCACCAGGGCTAAGGTGGCTCGGAGGCCCACCAGGGCGCGGGTTAATAGCCAAACTAAGGTCGAAAACTGCGTTAAGCTAGAGCCATAATGTAGGCAAATCCTCTCGTTACGGCGAATCAAATTATGTATGGTATGGACATGTGTCAAAATCTAAGAATGACCTAACCAAAGGTCAGGCCAAGAGCATTACCTTGTCAGACATAATCGATATGCATACCAATCGACTCGTAATGACAAGCTAAGCGAAATGGTACCAAAGTGAAATCTCTGTTATCATTTCCTGCCAAGTTGTCCAGCGAAGTTGTCCGGGTTTCCTGCGAACCCATGTCAGAAAGAGGCTTAAATAGTCCCAAATGACCTTACATAGATCATAGAACAAACATGTCAAGTTGGTCCTTTGGGGTGGCCCAATATACTTCTATTACGAGAACAGGAAGCTATTTTGACCTTTGCCCTTCTGGAGGTATTTTACTCCCTCGCCCTACCGGGGGATCGATTCGACCCTTATCCGTTTGAAAACTAAGAAAGGTGGAAAGACGCGGTAAAGCGCAGCCTGTTGCCCGAGATCTGAACTCTCCGACAGTGTACAATTATGTTTACCCTAGGTTAACTAGTAACCTCGTGAGGTCAAAAATGGTGAAATTTTGAGACATTTAGAAAATCCCTTATGATTCGGGAATCAATAGACCTAGAACCAAGGTGTCAATGCGTTTGTCGTAACCCAAGGAGTTCCACAATATGTGGCATGACCTGGCAAGGTCACGCATGACCTTGGCCTTAGACCACCTAACATAACCTTAGGTCAAAGTCGAAGTGAGGTCGCATACCATCGAATCCTTGGGTGATGCTCGTAACTATGATACCAAATTAATTTCTACATCTTGTCCCGTCCATGAGTATAGCCAACAAGAGCTTCTAAAACGGTAACCTTTGCTGACCTTTGGGGACCCCTGGTGCCTTCGTTATGGAATTGATCTCAAAATAGATGGCGTATTCCAAATTTCCTTTTCAGGAGCCTTCGAATCCTTTTTAGAAACCTGATCTGCCTCTTCTAGAAGCCGAGTAACGCCCGGTTTTTCAGATATATTTTAGTACCAAAATTGCCTTACATGGGCATAGAAATGGCGTCATAACTCGGTGACCCGACATGACATTTACTTAAAATTTGGTCAAGATGTGTCGAAGTAATTTTGTTATACAATTTCCACGCAGCATTGGGCTAAACGAAACTTTTTGTGTCATCACAAAAAATAACGAGGGGCGTCGAATCGGCCCCCCGAAGGACGAGGGTTAACCAATATGAGCCAAAATATAGCTATTTTACAGTTTTTACCCTGTATTTCCATTGAAGAGGTCGCCCGTAAATGAAACTAGGCATATCACCGATTTTATAAACCCGGAATATATGTTGCAGCACCCGGTAGGCCCATGATGGTTTTTAAGTGTCGGATTGCTAGGTTAAACGTGCCCCCGAAGGAGGAGGGTTAACCAATATGAGCCAAAATATAGCTAATTTTACAGTTTTTACCATGTATTTCCATTGAAGAGGTCGCCCGTAAATGAGACTAGGCATATCACCGATTTTATAAACCCGGAATATATGTTGCAGCACCCGGGAGGCCCATAATGGTTTTTAAGTGTCGGATTGCTAGGTTAAACGTGTTCTTACTTATAAATAACTTTACTTTACTTATTGCATAAATGCAATCCTAATATTCTAGATGAAGTCACTTTCCTTTGCCTGATGACTTAACCTAACATGACCAAACTTGATTTTTTAAAGATGCGGAATTGATCAAGGAAGAGATATGAAAGGTACGGCGGCGCAGCGGCGCCGTTTATCCGCTATCCTTACAAAGCCTTATGGAGACCATCGATGCTCCTCTCGGACGGGCGAGGGTTAAGCACAAGCTACGTTTCCCAGATACTGGCCCTGATTTCCCTCCCTTTCTAAATAAGTTCCAATAGATCACAGCTACCACATGTTGCGTTTTGACCCTCTTTTGGTGCGTATTATCAGCTATGGACAGGTCTGATCTACATGCAGCCTAAATAAGTTCAGAAATAAATTGCAGCATGCACTATGGCATTTTGGAAAAGAAGTCCAGCACTTTTTTATGTATGGAAGACATGATCAAGGAAGCGACGAGTGCACTCGATGGTACTGATTCTGAGACAACGGCGACACGGCAATCAATATTTTGGAAAACGCGCTCTTTCGGCTTTGGTCGCAAATGGCAGCTACCTAATTTCCATAGTTACTCCTGTGGCTCACCGTCTAAATATGACCTCATGCGGTTATATGAAATCTTCAGATCACTGAAGTAATCTTCTAAACTCGACATTATCTTTAGATGAATAGTTACAAGAGAGCTCCGAATCTTTGATACTTATTATTTAATTGCTACATAATCCTGACATTATGTCCTATTAGAACATCGCATAATAGTTTTAGGGGTGCTTTTGGAAGTTTAGGGGTGCTTTCAAAGTTTTAGGGGTGCGCGAGCACCCCTAAAAGTATACAAAGTTACACGCCTGATTTCAGCTTCATCCAGTTTGTCAGAAGCCGAACTGGGAAATTTGGTCAAAATTTATGCCGTGCCGGAAGTCGGAATCACCCAGGTATCCGACTGTTTCCCTTCAGCGAATGAGCTGCTTAACACCTTGGATACTTTAATCTCAGCACAATGTTGTGAAATACGGTAGGTTAATCATCGTTTCATCTGCACTAATATCACATCTTTCGTGAAAAAGTAGAGCTGACGAGGCCTGATGCCTCACCTGAAGAGGGTCCAGGACATTCCTATCTTCTACCTCTTTCAATGCCTTCTACTTTTTAACTTTTATTGCCCGTCTTGGCTGTTTTAGGTCGTACGCATATTAAAAGTTTGCATTTTTGCAACTATTCTTAGGTTTTAGTCATAAGTGTCGCCACCGGCAAAAAAGTGGGGGGGGGGGCAGCCAAACTTCAACCTGATGCTGACAGAAAACTTTCAACGTCAGGACCAAAAACTGTTCGAATTTGGGCTCTTCGTTGCCTCCCGCAGCGGCTGGATATAAGAATGTCCGGTTTTCTCTCATTTTGACTGAGATCAGGAAATTTTTGGCCAAAAAGTGGGGGGCCAGGCCCCCTGGCCCCCCTTTTCCGACGCGTATGGTTTTAGTAGCAGTTATACTGTAGTTTTAACGGTGTCATATCTTGTTCGTCGTAAGACGGATATTTCGGAATGGGGAGGGCGTGGGTATTTTAGCTTGTTAACTATTCAGCCATGGCAAATACAGGGCTTCGGCCGTCACCTGGAAAAACCGTTCAGTCATTTATCGTGTTTGGGAGTTAAGGTTATTCCTGACTTGAGTGTCGTCGCATACTGGATGTCGTCGCATACTGAATGATTTGACCTTCTTGACCGAGATACCTACATAGGTAGTTAAAGAAGATTGAAAAGAGGAGGGGGCCGAACAAGTCCCCTGAATGACCCCAATTGGATTTCGGATCGTTTTTTGAATTTTTGGAAACCTGATTTTGTCCCCACTTCTGGCCTGGATTGAGGTCAGCGATACTTGATGGAATACAATACCTGCTACTTTCAATATAATACAATACCTGTTAAACACGGAGCGTCTATGGTTCTAACATAGATAACGGAAAACAAAGGAGCCAGCCAGTTTAACTCTGCACCTCGCTAAGCAAAGGCGGATTTAGGACTACTGCTAGAGGGGAACATAGTGGGGGTCGCCACTTTTAGACGAAAAAACAGCAGATGGGCACCAAATCCTATCCTTGGGGTGCCGATGCTCGCAACCTGGGGCAGGGAAGGGGTAGAGCGACATTCCAGGGAGCTATCGGTCTTCGTGGGGATGCCGTGACTGTTTCGGGGTTCGCTGAGGATCGATGGAGGCAGATTAACTCCCCCTTGCACCCCTGGATCTGTATATGCCGCTAGGTAACTTCTATTAGGCCTCGTTGAACGCCAAGAATCTAGGAGTAAACATTTACCTCTTGTGAGCATGTGTACCCGTTTTTATGAAAATCAAAATAGGTAAGTTTCAAGCAAGCGATGGCCGTAGACTTGAGCTTTAACCCTTGCCCCGGTGGCGGGTACGAGCCACCTTCGCCCTGGTGGGGGCAAAAAGACCCCCCACGATCTCAAAAACTAAGAGAGCTAGAAAAAGCGCAAAACGGCAATCGAAAGCTCTTCGAAAATTATATCGAAAATACTTCGGTCATTTTTCTTGTCAGGTCAATATCAAGGTCACCAGAGGTCAAAATAGGTCAAAATCGCTAATATGAGGTGTACTAAGAAAACCTCCTATATCTCAGAAACTATGATAGCTAGAAACATTTTTCTAACACCATTCGAAAGCTCTTGAGATGTGCTTTCATTACAATGGCATTTATTTTCGTGTCAGGTCAAAGCCTAGGGAGCTACAGGTCACTAAATATTGGGCATATTCTTGGGAATGTCCATAGCCACCCATGCAAAAGGTCGTTTACTTTTTCGCTAATAGCTTCCAAACCAAACAAGATACAGCCATAGTTTATGCACCATTGCAATCCTCTGGTCAATACGAATCGAATGATATATGATATTGCTATGCCAGGTCAAATTTAAGAATTTGACCTGACCCAGGTCAACGGTCTGACCCAACTTGACCTGGTATAGTCATGATGTATATCATTTGACTTCCAGTGACTATACAAACACTTTGGTGACAAAATAAAAGCTCTATCTTAGTTTATTCAAAATTTATACAGAAAAACACCAAAAATGCTTATTTGACCTAAGGTGACCTTTAAAGGTCACAAGTCAAAAATTTTGGTATCAGCTTCAGAAATGGGCTAAGAGCAAGTCGCAACCGATGTTTGAAGTTGATTCCATCCATACTTACTGAGAAAAGCTCATTTCGTGATTTTCCCCATGCATTGTCAATGGGGAGGTGCACATGATGCACATGACCTTAGGTCACCAATATCAAAAATCCCGGAACAAATGTTGTAGCTCCTGGTGGGCCCAAGATGTGGTATGAGTTTCAACTTGATCGATTAACCCTTCTTTTAGTTATGCCGTCCTAAGTATTTTTGAGGTGAGGTCACTTCACCTGACCTGGTGACCTGACCTGATATGACCTTGAGCTAAAATTTTCAGGAAAGATGTAAAAATGATGAAGGAACAGCTAGACCAAGTTTGGCGGCCTGCGCGCCGCCGTTTTTTGGTCACTTCGAAAAACCCGAGGGGGTCTAAAAGACCCCCCCACCCGGGCGAAGGTTAAAAAGAGTGTCCCACTTTCACTATTCCTATTGAGCTGAGCTAACGGTTTTGCAGAGCGTGACGAGAAACCACCATCGGTATATTCCACTTCACCCAAAGCTGTTTGTATTCAGTCTTGCATACCTACTTTGAAGTTGAAAATAAATGGCCTGAAATCCCGCATTCAAACCACGAAGGAATCCCTTTCCATCTGGCAACGCATGCCACGTGACAAATGTAAAAGATGAGGTGACTTTTGCTACGTTACAGGCGGCAACCATCCAGTTCAGCTAAGCTTAATAATTACACGAAATCATTCCGTCAACCCAGGTAGGTAGTAAGAAAATAAGCGGTATTTATGTTTTGAGTAATTGAACGTGGAAAGAAAAGATGGTCTCCGATTTAATGGCCTATTCCCCCTTAAATAATATTTTCTAAAAGGTCGGCAGAGTGGTCTATTCTCTACGGCTCTACACAGCCCTTTCAAATACTTCCCACTGACAAAATGATCCATCGAAGGTGCTCACCACCTTAGGACGAAAGGACCCCGCCACCAATGACGACTACCACTGAAAATAACTTTTTAACAATAAACATTAAGCTCGTAATTAGTCATTTTCCAAGCGAATTCATTAAATCGTACATTAGCAAAAAAGTCGTGTGGGATCGAAGCTTTGACTGCCACCTGGCGTTCAATGCGGGAAGCTGGGGCACTGGTGTCGGCGCCCCATTCAACGCCGGTGCGGCGCGGGGTGCGTGAGAGCCGAGCGCGCGGGGGGACTGGTGCCGGGGGCGGTCAGTGCTGCCGCCGTGAGCGCCGGGCGTCGCGTTACGCGGAAGATCAGGCTGGCTGCTGCTGGGACGACTGAGCTGCACCAATCAGGTGTGTAGACGAGCCAAGTGTTCTACTCTTGTGTCGTAAACGTGTTTAGGTTTGTTATATTCCGACCCTATCTGGACGGGTACTCACATACTCTGGAACTCGGGTACTCACGTTCTCTAGAAGGGTAATCCAGTTGGTTAATCGAAATCCGCGATCTCGAGGGTACCGCGATGCGAATGGCACTGAGAGTTTTGCGATGCAAATGTTTTACAAGAACTGTAATTGCAAGCTATTCTCATAGGGTGTTGGATTACGATTTTGAATATCCTTGCTTATTCGCAGAAGACCACTATAATCTTAAAATCATAATCTTATAATCTTAAAACGAGTGGCCAAGCCTCAGTTTAGCGGACTTGTGTGTAAGGTCTAACCGAGCGTGTAAGGTCTAACACGGGGAGACGCTATTTTGGATCTTGTTTTGTCCTGCGGCGGTGGCATTGAGACAAATGTTAGCGACGTCCGTTTGAATCTGAGCATCGCCAAACTGTATCACATTTTTTTGCTATGTATCTCCCACCTCCCAAAATTACTAGAACCAGCGGCTTCAACTCCCGCAGAGCAGACTTTGACGGCCTTCGTGCCGCGCTTCGCTGCTTACCATGGACCATCATGAACGATATGGATGTATCCAACTTTGTACCAACTGTTACACGCTCCTGACGTTTTCCCCATGGTTTGACGGTGACGTTTAGCGTGCCCGTAGGGAAAAGGAGGCTGAACATAGAAAAAAACGCAAACCCACCCCAAATCACGAGCTAGGTTTTCGTCGAGCGAGAAATATTTTCAAATCGATCTCGGTTGAAAAATACGGCAATTACTTACATGATCTTGTTAAGGATTTTCGTGATAATCTTAAAGGCCTCTGGTCCTTCATAAGCGCAATCAAGTTATCACGTCAGCGTCCAGCAGTCCTTGTGAACAACGATGCAGCTCACTCTAACCCAATCGAGTCTGCAAACATTTTTTAATAGGACATTCGCTTCGAAATTTTCTGATCCCCTAGTCGACAGACTGCCAGATTTCCAAGTCACAAACTCACCCATACTTGAAAACTTATTGGTCCCTACAGGCAAGGTCTTGGCGCTCCTCACTGGTTTAGGAAAACATAAAGCCTGTGGGCCTGACGGACTCAGCGCACGAAAATTGCATGAGTGCGCCACTGAGCTGGCAATTCCTCTTGAAATTATCCGCAACCTATCCCTCTATCAGGGTGTTTCCCAAAGTCCTGGAAAGATGTAAATGTAATACCAATACATAAAAAGGAAACAAAAGGAACCCAGCAAACTATCGTGGAATTTATATTCTTCCATTGTGCTCCAAAATTTTAGGAAAGGTAGTATGCAATTCCCCTTTGGCACACTGTGTTCCAAACTTTCCAGTTAGTCAACATGGCTTTCTCCCAAATCATTCTTGCACCTCGAATTTAGCTGTCTTCCTCGAACATTGCTGGAACTCTATTCAGGGGTGTGCAAACAGACGCAGTGTATACAAACTATTCCTCCGCATTTACTAGTGTCAATCACTCAGTTCTGCTCCATCAGCTAAAGGTGTTCAACATAACCGGACTCGCTCACTCCTGGATAGAATCCTATCTCACTGACCGTCGGCGACGGGTTGTGCTTGACGGGGAAGCTTTTGATTGGTGTGCCGCCCATTCCGGCGTCCAAGAAGGCAGTGTATGTGGTCCCTTGTTGTTTACCTGCTTCACGGCAGACCTCCCCTCCATCATCAACACCAATTGCATCAGTTTTGCTGACGACATAAAACTGTACCATAAGCATTGGAAAAGTGGGGGGAATGGTCCCCCACTTGGGGCAAAAATCTCCTGATCTCAGTCAAAATGGAAGAAAATCGAACATTTGTATAACCAGTCGGTACGGAGGGCAACGAGGAGCCCAAATTCGAAGAGTTTTTGGGTTTTAACGTGAAATTTTTATTGTCAGCATCAGGTTGAAGTTTGGCTGGCCCCCTCACTTTTTGCCGGTAGCGACGCTTATGAACTGTGCCATCGCATTTCTTCACCCGCTGATGCCGAGGCTCTTCTGGCCGATATTAAAGGGGATGTGGCACCTTCATAACGTGATTTTAACTGAGATAGCCAAGTTGTAAAGCAAGTCGGAAAACCCGGTACTCAGTATCATAATTTTTAGGGCTTATCGACGCACCAACTGCCAGGGTCATATGGCGTCGCCAACTCTTTCCCTGTTGGAAGCGTTTCTCGGGAGCCAGCTTACTCCTTGTTCAGGGAAGCCGCCGGGCCTTGAACCCGGGCCGGTACTTAATATATCATTTGTCTTGGAACTCGAGATTTCCGCAGGAAAAAGCTAAAACCTACCTGAAATGTTCTCCTCATGTACCCTTAGCAGCAGGCCACTGTTGTCATGGCTGTTGGTGTGACGACATATGCTGACGTCACGGTGAGCATCGCCCAATCGAAGCCCTTGAAGTGCATTGAATATGGTAATGTTTGCCAGATCATGACATCATCCACAGTCAGATATTTATTTATTTCCCTAGAGGAACATTTTAAAAATCAAAATATTGAGCTTATTGTACATTTTTCAGAGAAATCATGGACGCTTCCATGATTTTCGGCTAAAAGTTCCTTTAATGACACTAAATTCCTGGATTCAACCAAAGTGCCACATTCCCTTTAAGGGGACATTGTCGCAACAATTTTATTGGCTAGATTAGAAGGTTGCAAAAAGTTGTTTCAGAGGTCAATTTTTTTGCAAATTCAGGCTCAAAATGCCTCAAAATCGGCCTTAAAGTAGACGACTTTATCAAGTCCTTATGGAATCGATAAAATGACTTAGACTGGCTATGGCTATCAATTTCCATAAAAACAAAGTCAAACTTTTCCTTTAAAGCAGTTTGATGGCTCAAATAGACCACATCAAAATTTGTATAATAATAGCTGTCCAAAACGCTTTCGAATAAGAAATATAGGGCTTTAAAGAAATGTCATCAACCAATCAGAAGCTCAGTCTTTTTCCTGGATCCGCGCCTCCATGCACCCTTCACACGATACAAAGATAAGCATCACTGTAGGTCGCACGTACTCGCCACGAGGGTGGTGTATACAGCGCACTTTTTCGGCGTCTTATTTTTTGAGACATAACTCGAGAACAATGGAGGGTAAAGTGACGGAATAAGTATTGTAGTGTGCTTAGAACTATTGCAATGTTTATCCATATCTTGTGCACGGTAATATTTTTTAGAAAGCTAGGTAAAAAGACGGGAGTTTTTCAAACTGCTATCAAACACCTGCATCATTTGCTAATAAATTGGTTTGTTTTAATTTGTCTGTTGCAAAAGTATGCATCCAAAAATATGTTAGAATTCTGGTTTTGTTTTCTTCGCATGACCAACGTTAAATTTATGAATCAAATAGTGATACCATCACAAATCTATCCATTTTGGCTTGAAACATTGTTGTGCAGGGCAATTTTTAAGGAAAAGTCAGTGGGGGGCATTTATTGTGCTGGCCGTTATAGTATCTTCAAGGGATCAAGACCCCACTTTGAGGGGGATGTAATAGTGTTAACAAAATACTTCTGAATTTTTGTGTTATTCCATGTTATTCCAGATTATAGATGCTGCCCAGGGCTGCCACGTTTTTTCGGAAGAAAAGGTCAAACCGAGTTAGAAAAAGGGTTAAAGAGAGGCAAAATTTTATTTTTTTACTAAAATAGCCAAAAGAATAACACAAGAGGCAGATTTGAGGCTAAAACAACCCCCAGCGGTAGTCATAAGCCCACAGAAAAGGCGACTTGTATTGCTGTTTAAACCTAATTGTTGACAATTTTGTGTCGACTTGACGCAATACTTTTTTGCACACTTCTCATTTAATAGGAAGCCAGGGGTGCCCTTCCAACCCCGCGTGATCATCAAATGATTTTATCCACATAGCCAGATCATTTGTTAGCATCGTTAATCATCTTGGCCGCACCACTCCCCGCTAACATTTAATGTTTTCTCTCTTTTCCAACTATGAATTTTTCTCTTGAACAGTGACAGATCTAGGATTTTGGTAACTGGGGGAGAACGGAGCCTCAGAGGGCAGACTTTGCCATCAGCTTTTTACCCAAAAGGCGCCTATAGTACCGTTCCTTCGCGTCCGGTTTTCGGTGGCCATCATTTTTGTGTTTTTAACAAAGTTCTGTGCCTCCCTCCCACCACCATACCAGTTTTTCTGCTGCTCTGCAGCTTTTTCGGTGTCAGAAATCGTATTCAAGAGCGGAAGAGGTCAAAAGAGGCCATATTTGTATAAGGGACAAATAAAAAAAGCTTAGGTGCCAGCAGCTAGAAAAAGGGGCAAAAAGGCCAGATCCCAACAAATGGCCATCCGAAAAAAATTGCAGGGCCAAACACGACCAAAAAGCCCCAATTTAAGATATTTGGCCACAAAATGGCCAGCCTGGCAGACCTGACGCTGCTGCAATGTATTCCAAGTGAAAAGGTTATGTTCCTATTTTTCTGTACCTATGGGTGTGGCAAGATAAATAAATTACTGAAGTATTGAACACAAGCGGTTTATAGGCTAAATGAAAATAACTTTTATATGCATACCTACTATGATGTATGGCTGTTGCTGTCAAAATCATCTAGGGAATATAGTACAAAAACCAGTTAATAATTGTTTAGTCTTATCGACGCACCTACTATCAGGGTCACATGGCGTCGCCAGCTCGTTCCTTGTTGGAAGGGTTTCTTGGGAGACAGTTCGGTGATTCTAACGAAATGCTGTGGCCGAATATATAATCTCTCCAAATTTTCAACATCAGGGAATTTATGAGTAAGGCCAGTTAACAACTTACCGACTTCGCAGAAAACATTGATGCAGCGCTCTCACTATAAATTTCATGCATGCTAAAAGTGGGAAATGGGGACCAAGGGGCCTGCTCCCCCCGCCCACTTTTTGACCAGCAATTTCTTGATCTCAGTCAAAATGGGAGAAAACCGGAAATTTGTATAACCAGCCGCTGCGGAAGGCAACGAGGACCCTAAATTCGAACAGTTTTTGGTACTAACGTGAAAAGTTTGTTGTCAGCATCAGGTTGAAGTTTGGCTGGCCCCCTTACGTTTTTTGCCGGTGGTGGTGTTTATGTATGCTACCACCACAATAATAAATAAAAAGACTAAGCACTTCATACTGCCACACCAGCCACCTGTCTTACGCGCTTCGACGACACAGTGTGCCGTCTAATCCACGAACGAGCTCACAACTGACCGCGTGTAAAATGAGAGCACCATACAATCTCACGTTACTGGCCGGGGTGTGGGCTTCCGGTTGGATAGAAAATGGTGTTTGATTGGTTGTAGTTCAGGGCTCATCTCCACCGTTGTGATTAGTTGATGCTGAGGCAGTTTTGGCGGAATTTCCCGTAACTGTGCGCTTTGTTTTGTCTTCGCACGATGGAGGAGACAACCACGGATTAAAATTTGTATCATAATTTTTGTGGGTTGCCAATTTGGCACCACCAATAAACCTAAATTATTACTATCGGGTGGTGTTCTGTCTTATTTTCGTTAGGTGAGTTTGCATTTGTTGAAGTTTAAGTCATCTCTTGTCTATTTCACTGGGGGGTCAATTTCTGGGCACTGGGGGGGCATTTCGACCGACGGGGGGGGGCAAATGGCCCCCTAGTTAACATGTTAAAAAATGGCCTGTTGTTGTGGAATTTAAATCGAATGCGAAATTGAAATAGGCACTTTTCATGGAGCACCCCGATGTCATGGTGCTTCTAAGGCGAGACTGCTCCAATCATATTCTATTCGAACTTCAATGAAGTGGGCACAGTCCGTACAGATCAGTCGGAACCCCGCTAAAGGTGGAAATTCACCTCCCTCTTAGAACTTGGCCATGCGTAGTGCGCCTTAATTCTAATAAAATATATTCACGCACAAATGTGCGTACGGGGGCTTATGCTTGCCATATCCTAGCGTGTAAGCCAAAGCTTCCCAGAATTCTTGTGTGCGCCATTTTTAGTGTACGGTTACTCAACTGATAAACTAGGCCCGCTTTTATTCGAAAAGTTACCAGTAAATTGATCAATACTTTCCAGTGTTCCAAGGTTAATTTTAGTGATTGTGGGCCCTGTGAATAAAGAAGTAAATATCCTGTCTCACCCTAAATCAGGTGATACATAATGCTTGTTCTCCTTCCCAAACGGGAATTGAAGATACTGTATAACGTCAACAGTTTGGGCCATAGGAAGATCTAGGATGCCGATCGGGGAGGGGGTGCAGGGATTGTTAGGTGCCTAATAGTCCCTGCAGGGTGCAAGGACCATTAGGGCCGGGGAGCATCATTTTGGGGCGACAAAACCTATCAGATGGGCGCCAAATCCTTGTGGGGGCGCCGATAATCGCATCTGGAGGCGGGAGTAAGAGCCGTCATTTCAGAGAGCGCCATCGGACTTTCAGGAGGGGGAGTGCCGTGACCATTTCAAGGAACACCAAGAGTCGATCGGGGAGGGGCGAGTTCCCCTGCCCCCTGCCTTCTGGGTCCGCCTATGGTGCGGACGTTGTAAAGCGCCAAAACTATTAATGTTTTTCGTGATAATTGGGGTGCATGGTACCGCCGACCACAAGCCAGGTTTATTTGCCTTCACTCAAACGTTCAATACTGTGACAAAAACGACGCCTCTGTGAGCCCAAAACAGGCAAGATGACACCGAAACATATCGTGCCAATTTTTTTAGACATATTTTACCTGCTAGGAGGCTGCAGAATACATTTCATTTTTTGTTCTCTTCACCAACATTTTCTTCTTTTCATGGCTGGCTGAACTCCAGGCAGGACATGAATGGCATTTGGACTCCACTACTATGATGCTGATGCCTTTCGTTGAGGGATTGATGTTTACATCACAGCTCTCTCACAAAGGGGTAGTTGATGCTGAGCTGATGATGATGTAAGCCTAAGCTGTTGGGTGTGGTTCAAAACAGCGATCGTCACACACACTATTCAAAGATGAAAACTGGGGCCTGGTGAAAGATCGAACTCAACATAGAAATGACGAATGCTCTCCGGCTTGGCGATAAGCCAACCTGGAATACGTATAAGGTTACAAATAGGAAGATAACATGAGTGGCGGATACTAGAGGGGGTTATGGGGCTCAAGCGCCCCCCCTCTCGCGAAATATCAGAGCGCATATATGCTATATGTAGTATATAATGTATACTAGAAATGCTATAGCTATATGTGTTATATATACTATATATATAAATGCATAGCTGGAGGCTGATCCGAGGCAATGGGGGATGCGGGGAGGCTCGATCTCCCTAGTCCCCTCCCTCCCCGCCAAGTGAAGTCACCAGGAGGGCTGACAGTAAAAGGCGAACGGCCCAGTGGTTTCCTGAAGATGTTGCCAGTTTTATGAGCATAATTGCTTGCGTTTACCACCCCTCCCCCTTCCTCCTCGCCCAGAGAATTGTCCACGGGTTGGTGCGAGTCCTGACGTTTAGCTCAAATTTGGCCTCTGCACCCAGTCCTATTGACTTTACCTGGATTTACTTGTTTTCCTAGCATTGATCCAACACGATCATCTCTGGCTACATCCAGAAAACGAGGAATATGTATGTACGTCAGCGATCAGATTAAAGCCAAGGAGACACGTTTCACAACAAATCTGCTCACTGGACAACTGTGCGTCAAAGAGTCAAAGGGAATGTTATGCAAGAAACTTGGTTATCTGGCTTTGCCTTTGGGGAAAACGAACAGAAATGTGGTGTTTTTTTAGCTTAGATAGGCTTTTATTAAGACCCGAAGTGACACTTTACAATGACGTCATTTTTTATTCTTTAAATATTTTTCGCGTTTGAAACAAAGCCATTGAAGCAAGTTATAAGCCTGCATAATTGCAAGTATTGTAGTCACGCTGAGCAGGTAGGTTTTAAAGTTGCCCAAACAAGACAATTTTGTCCGCACAGCACGTGTAGTGGTGCTTTAGTAAGATGCCACTTCCCCATTTAATTCATACCACGTGACCACGGCGGGAGGGGGTCGGAAGCCGATGAATTTCTACCTCTTTCTCCGCGAACTGGAAGGTCTGGGGCATATCAAATTCGATCAAGCGATTTATCGGCCTGCTATATCAAATGGCTGTGAGTTCAAGTCACACTATGAAGGTTGTGTAATTCCTTCAAAAGGAGCAACTGGCTGGCTAGATGTATACATACAAGTGAGCCCATTATCGAGCAGTGGCGGATCCAGGGGGAAAGGCATTTGCCCCCCAAACGGAAAAGCTCGGGGCAAAACTATGTTTTGCCCCGAGTGATCGCCCCCAAAGCGATCGATCTCCTTTTTCTCTACTCCCTTTTAGTTTATAAGCAAGATTTTGGTGCTTCAACTCTCAACTTCAAACAGAACCAGATAAGTTCAGTGTAAACATTGGGCCTTGGAGAGGAAAAAACTATATTGAGCCATATATTTTCCAACCCTGTGACGTAATTTTTGTTTTTGCTTTTCTTCTCAAATACCCAAAACGTAAATTCTACCGGAAAGTCATATTTTAGCGCAATTTTGCACTGCGTGACGTTTTTTCTTTCTATTTTTGTTTTTTCGACTTTGGCTTGCCCTTCCTAAACCAACCGGCTAGATCCGCCAATGGCATCGAGCAGAACAAATAAGGAGCAGCTTGCCAAACTCTGTATATAGCTGTAGACAGTAACCGTCAAGTTTGAATTCATCACACGGTAGTTTGTAGGCATACTCAATTAATTATCACAGTCTAATAAAAACAGACGCAAAGGTAAGAGAAAAAGCCGACGAGGAGTACAAAAAACGGTTTGTTAAAAATATCGTCCAAACAGCCGATACGGGGCCGAAATTGAGGGTGTTTGTACCTTCTGAGAGCACAGACACCGACCAAAAGTGTAGCAGCAGGACGGGGTCGGAATATCTTGTTTATTGATGGCAGGATATTTCAACTTTGGGAACATTAACTTGGACTCTGGAGTATCAATGGCGTCTTCCTCTCACACTCTCCACGAGTACATTTGAGACAGTCCAGGACAGAAAATCAGCAAGAATTCTGGACCTGATCCTTTGCAATGAAGAGAATATGATATGACACACGAGTGTGAATTTTGATATCTGTTGGTATGAGTGCTGAAACAAAAATGTGAGCAAATATTTAAAGGAATCCAGTCACTTGTTAGCCATTTATCGTGTCGCGAGAGAACTGTTTCGTGTGGTTGAAAAACTAAACTCGTCAGGCGATGAGAGTGTCATTTTCATCCTGTCATTTTTATTGCTGAACAAGTTTGGTGTCTCAACCACACCTAACAGTTCGGTGGCGTCATAATAAATGGATAACAAATGACAATCTATATAAATATGGTATAAAATATAGGACAATGGTATAAAATATACAGCTCCATCCAGGCCTTGGAAAGAGTGATCATGCTGCCATTACCTGTAATCTGACTTGCGATGCTAACTGTGCCAGTAATGGAGCCAGCGGGTCAGATATCCACCAGGCAGCCGTTCCACGAATGGCGAGACTGATCGGAGGCGAAACCACCTCACCATTCGCTCTGTGAGCGACTGCAGCTCTGCCAAGCTGGGCTATGGCTTCGAAAAACACAGATTCGTTGAAAAGCAATCTTGACAAGCACTTAGCTAGACTTATCTTTAGACTCCATCTTAAGCACACACATTAGTACAGTTTACATGGTAGTTTAAAAGGCACGCCACAGCTAGGCCTGTCTGTTCGTGATCGTGAAAGGGATGTCAGGGCAAAACGTTCCGGCGATGCCAGGGATGAAATTGTTGGGGTGAGTGGTAAGATTTGGCGATTAACTTGTTTCTGACAGCAGCTTGCGTTCTTTAACAACACTAAATTCAGTGTTGTCCCAATACCTCACCGGATTCCTCGGTGGACGCGCGCCTCACTTGAACACGTGAAACCAAACCTGAAGCCAAACCCAGGCGTGCGTTCAGCGAGAAATCATTAGGGTATTAAGGCAACATTGGATTTGGTGTTTTGAAGAACAGAATTTATTGTCAGAAAGCAGTTTTTCGCGCTGTAGCCCTATATTACCACTTGAACTCATAAAGATGCATCCCTGGTATTGCCATTAAACCGTTTCATAATACACGAGTTTTCTAGTACTAAGGACCTGAGAAGAGATCCTGGTTCAGTTTTTCTTGCTCATTAGAAATCTGTAAACCATTTTCGTCTAATGTGCATGAGCATTCTACCTTTATACACGAATTTTGTATCACCGGCCTATCCATGGTGTATACATAGCTAATGTAGATTATGGACTAATGCCCTCCGAAATATAGCTAATTCTAGAAGGAAGAACAAGTAACAAGGAAGAGCAATAATACTGGGGAAAAAATTGTGTAATAACTTGTCAGTAAATACCATCACATGAAGACTTATTTACCTTATATTTTCATGAGGGCTTATTCACCTGATTTTTTGGCTATAGAAGTGCAAAAACTGGTGTATCGCATGCATCATAAACAGGCAGTGTAATCGTGGTTTCGAAATAATATCAAGTAAAAGAAGCATTGGCTTATTTCAGCATTGGCGTCGCCAGTGTAGAGGCCTGGGGCATGGGCACCTCGTCGCTTTTCTTTTATTATAATGCATGATAGTTATTTATAGATTATCCTTAATTTCCCCTAGTTTACAATTCAGTCATTCACACAACCAGTAGTCGCTCTAAATATTTTATGTAAGGTTTTGAGCTTTAACATGAACCAAGAAGGTGGTTGAGTCAGACATTGCATTACCCATTCGAGAACACACTTATAACAAACTTCAGACTATCACCACTGCTATAAACGTTCGCTGAAAACAAAGACCAACGGCGGTGGTTTGTTTGAACACGTGAGATCGCTACCACAGAAATAATCAGCGACCAAGAGAAAAGCGAAGCTTCGATGCTTCAGCAGCACATTGTCTGCATTAAAGTGAATGTGACTCCCTAGTACACTTCCAGACTGGAGTTGTTTCGGAAGTATTTCTTTAATTGAAAATGATGTTCTGCTGAAAAATGGCCAATAAGCCCAGTATTTCGTATGGTTTATCCTTTCTTTGCTTGAGGTAAGAAGTCTCCACATCGGCGTGACGTCACGTCCAGGTAACGTTGTGTGACTTTTTTGACCCATTCGTTTGCGCTACTTATGAATTTGAATACGCGTGATACATCTTTAGCTAAACGAGTTTAAATTAAATTAAGCTAAACCTTATTAGAACCCAAACTGACCCATATCAGTTTACTCTATTTTTCTTGATATAGGAATTAGATCATTTTTGAAGTTTGCAACTTATGAAACAAGCTATGCTAAGTTATATTCGCCAGAACCAAGAGACACGTTTCGCACAATGATTTTACAGAGATTCAGGTAAGAAAAAATATCCGCCAAGAGGAGCTTGAGCATTACGTCACCTTGCCACGGTTGCTGATGGCTGCTTCATACGACGTGACCACCCGGGGAGACCAGGGTTGGCGGGGGGTGGTGAATTTTCCTTTTCTCCGCGTACGGTACTTTCCGGGACACATGGCTTATCGATAGTGGTTTCTCGGCATGTTCTATCCCATGGCTATCTCAGTCCAAATCCCATTATACAGGTGGCATATTTCCTTCAAAACAGACATACAAATGGCACTGAGTTGCAAAATTGACAGACTAGTATATTCCAATGTTTATTCATGTTCTGTTGTAAACCTGACTCATAAATACTTTTGTCCGAGGCCTTGTTGCATTGTACGGACATTGGCCTCTGAGACAACTGACGCTCACACCAGTGTATTGTGCTAAACCCATATCAGCCTAGGGCATCTAAATATACATGATATATACATGATTATATATATATATATAGATTATATTTAATCATGACAAATGATAATCATGTCATGACAACCATGATAATCAAATAATCATGACATAAGTGATTGTGCTAATGAGTTCGCCATGACCATATAGAGTGCTGACAGAAAATTATGTCTACCTTGATTTGCCCTGAAATATATATATATATATATATATATATATATATATATATATATATATATATATATATATATATATATCGTTATGTTTGTTTCCACAAATGCAGTGAGAGATTCCTATTTCAGACTTCTCAAATCGGGGGTGCATTTTATAAGATTCGCTTTCCTTGTACTGTGTTAACGCGTGCACTGACGGGGGGGCGGGCACCCGCCTCCTCGGGTTTTTTGGAGATAGCATAAAAGCGGCGGCGCGTAGCACCACCGTACTTGGCATACGTTTTCTCTTATCATTTTTGCAATTTTTTTCTTCAAAATTTTTAAGGTTAGGTCATCTTAATTCAGCTCACTAGTACAGGTCAAGTGACCTGACCCCAAAAAAAAGTTTAAGATAGCATTAGTCAGAACAGGGAGAACTTATCCGATTGAAACCCATATCAAATAATGGGCCCACCGAGTTCTCTAAAATATTTTCTGGTATTTTATATCGATGACATAAGGTCAGGTACGGCCATGACCTCTCTATTGGAAATACATGGGAAAATTGTTTTAACTGAATAGCTTGGTAACGGATAGTGATGGAGCGTTTATTTAAATTTTATTAGATTGGTCTTGTCTTTGTGATTCTAATGATATGCACTGTGACTTAATTTGACCTTGACCTGATCCCAGGTCAGATCAAATTCCATATTTGACCTGATTCGACCTAGTAGGGTCATATTATACATCATTCGATTAGGCTTACTTCGAGGATTCCAATGTTCCAGCTTGTTCTGCTCTATCTCTAGTTGTTGAGATGAAATGACCGAAAACCTTAATTTAAATGTTATCCCTATGAGTGCATGTCTTGGCCTTAAGTCACACACTTTGACCTGACAAAAAAATGGTTCAAATATTTTCGATAGAGAAGTGAACGGTGAACCCAACCCTGTTTAGCGTTTTTCGCTATTTAGCGTGGTTCTCGAGATCATGGGGGGGGGGCGGGTCCCGCCAAAGCGAAGGTGGCTCAGATCCCCGTCAATGCGCGTGTTAAAGCTCAACTAGTCCCAAGAATCGAGGTTAGGCAGCGGTACATGTGTGAAGAGCATACTTAGGCAACAGAGGGAATTCGTGGATTCCTCTGCGCTGTAAAACGAAAAACACGCACCAAATAAGGCCAAGAACGGTCGCCTTAGCGTTAATCCATCCAGCTTCGTGGGATTAAATTAAAATATAAAACTTGAAGGTCAGAAATCTTCCTTCCAACGTCCTTCACGGACATCACAAGCCTCTACAATTCATATTTATTTTGCGTTGTTCAGCCCGAATAGCGTGAGACAGGAAAACAATCTATGCGGGAACATTGCACGCGTAGACGACATCGCATTGCTGGGCTACGTTCGAAGCTGACACAGCAGATGAAACCCAAACAGAGTGCCGTGAAGCGGATAATTTGCCATCAGCTCTGGGCGGGCGGCAGTCAGCCCCAGAGAAGACGGGCACCGCTCCGATGGACTCGGGGCCTTCAGTAACCAGACCCACGTCACCAGCGCCATGTTGTGACGTCATAGGAGCGCTAGATCATCCTTGTACCAGTCTTCAATACGGAACACGTGGTCAAGTTTGGAAATGATTCGTTTGCACGGGACACTCACAAGACCTATTGGGTAATATTGCTTATTTTTTGTGTCCTTTTTGGCCGGGAAATGAACGCTAAAGTTGCCGGGACTTTATTTATTTGGCATTTTATTCGTTTTAGAAAAAGGCCGTGCAGAGCAAAAGATGGGTTTGCCATCGTACAGCTAAAATTTATGGGGAATTTGAAAAGGAAAAATTAGCCTACTTCATAACACTGATCCCGTATTGAAAGAATATTATAGTAATTGGCGCAGAGCATTTAAATATGGTGCAAAGCGTTACCTGTGATGTTTAGTGCTTAGTAAATAGGTGATGTAAACGTTGAAAGCATCATAGGATGTCAGAAAAAAACGTGTGAATACTGATCAAGATGTATCGAATCAAAATAGTTTCGGGCGTGTTGATTCATTAATATTGTGTAGTACTTAATAGCAATACAGGATGAGATTATGGATTCCACTGCATCTTGCAAACATAAATTGTACATAGCTTTGGCGCTTGGAGCTCGTGAACGTACAGGACACTGCAAAAGTAATGACAGATATTACTGGGTGTGCAAGAAAACAAATATTTCCCTGCCACCCGAGGTCAATCACATTTTAACTCTCTCCCCGTGGGGCGTGTTTGAACACCTCCCCTCGGGTTTTTCCTGTGGCACAAGAAACGGTGGTGCGAAGCCATGGAGAGGGGACACCTTGCCGGACATTAAGAGTGCATCTGGCCCATCCGCCCCGTCGGGAAACGTTCCTGCACAGGTCTGCTCATGCCGGTTCAGTATATGCCTTTATTGTGGCTTTAAGAATCCCTATCAAAATGTTGTTTTAAATTGATACCGATACTGAAAGTCGTCATCGCACTTCTTTCAAAGTTTTTCTGACTTTATTGCCATCCAAGCACCCTTTTACCGATGGAGCGTAATCAGGTCATTTGTGTATCTGTGAATTATTCCCACCCAAATCCAATGGCAGTGGACGGGAAGATTTAATTTGGTCTCAAACGATGTAAAGTGGGCTTCAGTCTTCGACTAAATATTTTTTACAGCCAGAAACCTGAATACATATAAGAAACGTGACCCTGGCTGGAATTCAGGGTCCTTACATGTTGGACCAGACCTCCGAAATCATGTATTGACCGCGCATTTATAATTGAGACGTCACTTGAAGATTACGAGTGTTGTAAATGCAATGAATGCCATCCAGACTTGGTAGCTTGATTTACTAAGGAGCTATAAGAGTACTAACCGTAGATTCTGTAGATCGCTTCATGTTGCAGTGGCTAAGGTAAAAGTGGAGAGTATAACCCCAGAACCAACTTTTGAGCGATTTTTTTAAAATCTTAACACGCTGCCTGGATAGCAACAAATGGCACTCGGATTTAAAACAAGAACTACCAAGTTAGTCTGGTGCAAATATTCACATACCGGGCTAAATTTTGTTGCAATTCAGTGTTACTGCCCACCTCCATCGAGATGCGTCTTCTGTCCTGCGGATCAAGCCTTCCTGGACGAAATCCTGGCTACGCCCTTGTCTAGAACGCAAGCAAACGAGAGATATCCCTCCCATGGCCATCAAGATGCATCAACCATTGCCTAAAAGCCCCTGCTAAGCCTGGAGCCATAACACGATTGGACATATCGGTACTGTGCTTGCTTAGCACGCTGAGCAGAGCCGATTTTGACATTACCAGCTATGGAAGGTATTTGCAGGGATCTCCATCTGAAACGGCTGAAATAATGCGTTTCTGATTCTGCATTGTCCATGTCTTAAACTGACGGGGTAAACCTCATAAAAAAATATTGTGAAAAAAATAACACCACCTCTTGTACGCTCTCCCAAAATGTCACCAACGTATGCGCACTTCCTTCCTGAACGGGCGAATTGAAACCCCCTTATGACGTGATGGATTAAAATTCCCTTCCAATAGCATATCCTTGGCAGGTGTGACCTGAAAAGCTCAGGTTAAGTGAATATTCGTATAGTTATGGCGGAAATCGTCCATTCTACATTTTCAGGGGTCTAGATCCAGCGTTACTTAATTTCTAAGGGCAGTCTGCCCTAGCATTAAAGTACATTACATGGGGAAGGGGAAGCAAAAATGTTTCCATCGACTACCAGCTTCGAATTGACATAAACACGTGACTCCAATTTCAGTGTGCAAATTAGCAGTGTGCAAACAATCTTACAGGCTAGTGTGCATCCAACCTAAGATTTCATCTAATCAAGTCAAATAGTCGCTTGGATAAATATGATTTTAGTAGAACGGTGGTGTTACAGTTTGACATGTAAAATGGTTGTAGGTATAATGTATTTCCCATATTTCCTTGAATACGTTTTATATTGTGTATAAAAAGCTATGCATTTAAGCACTTCCGTAAATCTCAGTGTCTCGTTACTGAACCCGTCCGTCAGTCAGCGGCACCAGATTGGTCTCCAGTGTTTCAGACGGCATCCCTCTGCAAGGGTCATGCATTACTCCTAGCGTGAGAAAGCATCACAACGGTGTGTTGACTTTTAAAGCCAGCTCTCTCAGGGGCAAGAGACATGCAACCAGATGTTTGAATTCAGTCATGTCAGAGATTACACTGCGTTGTGTGCCAGGCTGGAAGGATAACAATGAGGATTTCGGCCAATCACACCATCTCGCATATATTTAGCACAGACTATACGTAAAGTGAATAGCCCATTGTATTGGCTGATAAGGAATATTCTATGCAATGCGACCGCTGAATCACTGTCACAAATCGCCTTTACTGCACACTTGGTCTTGCAATGCCCCGTGTTCTTTACCATCCTGGCTCGAAATGGAACAGCTGAACCATTGTTCGAAGTTTGGGTGCGACATGCAGAGCTTCCAATAGATATGTTGCAGTGCACTGTCGGTGGTGTTCCGGCTTTTCTAACGGAAAATTATTGCTTTTCCCGGAGTGTTTCTTGAACAAAAACAGCAAGGAGTGTAGGCGTGGTTGTTTGATGATCCTATCCACCGGGTCAGATCGGACACGAAAGACGGTCCCAGCCGTGGGGATCGAACCCACGTTTAACCAGGTCGTCCCGATCTGGAGACAGACAATGAATCTACCAGGCCCCCCTGTCCCATGATGTCATAAGATATGTTCCTCTTCGCGTGCCGAGACCACGCATTTCACCCCGCGAGCTCCAAATATTAAGCTGGGACGAGATTTAAGTAATGGTATCTTGGGACGGGACAGCATTAACCCTTGCGCGTGCAGAGTTTTGCGCTCGTATACGAGCGATACGAGATCTGTAGATGTTGCCGTTTTCTGATTAAGCTATGACAAGTGGTGTACGGACATATGTCACCCCATGTTAAGCCTACGGGAACTGCGATCACGCCCCACGCGCTCGTTCGGGATCGCACTCTGCTCTTTTCAATTCTAACGTAATACCCGCGATTCTTTTATATGGCTACAGTGCTTCGCTAAATGCCTTCGAATACGACACATCTTCAAAAAATATGCATGCATATGTATATACATGACTCTAATTTTTATCGTCTGTTGGACTCTAAATTTCAAGGTCTTCAACTTTGGCGAAGGAAATCGTCTTCACGCACTCTGTGAGTCCAAAATTCTCAATTAACTCCCTCGGCTCGGCCTTTCTGCAGTTGCCGCGACCATTCACTCGTTGATTTTAGCGACCCATTACTTGACATAACCTCCTCATTGCTGTGAGAAATTAACGTCACTCGCCCTCACCTACCAATTTGAAATTCTCTCACACACTCTTTTAGAGGCGGGCAAAGGTGCTATGCACAGAACGCCTAATACAAAGTATTAAAGTGAGTCGTCTGTTGGACTACGACTGCACGCATTCGGTGATAAGCGTCAGTCTGGAAAACAAGCTAAGGTTCAGCCACATACAGGGAAACAACATCAAAGGTAACTTTGGCAGGCACAAAGGAAAACTATTTTTATACTATTGAAAATAAAGATAATTTCTCACATGAACACATATTTTAACGTTTGATTCGATTGACTGCCTGTGGCAGAATAATGTCGTATAATGTTTCACGAAAAAAGACTATTTCAATACTGACCATCCATCAACACTGATTCGCGGAGAACATCGCCAACAAGCACTTCTTGATAACAATGTATGGCAACTGCACCTTAAAAACCGAACCAGAGTAGCTCAGTTCACTGCTTGGAAAGAGGCTGGAGGCATCTAACGTCGGGATGGAATTAATTCATTGCCTGTCGGCGCCGGCCTCGTTTCCCGTTGTTGCTTGTCACAGTTTCCGACCGGCGCTGGAGAAACAGATGGCCATACAGCCCGCCGAACAGACACCGCCAGAAAAGTATAGCAACCGATGAAAAGATGAGAGCCTGGCCAGAGGGTGAGTAGAGCAACGACATGATAAAGGGAAAATAGTCTCAGAATAGTACCAAACTTTCGTGAACTTCATAGTCAGTGGATATTACCCCAGTTTTATGCATACTTGGCATACGTACTGACCTGTTGTGTCATGTACAGAGATGCTACTTTGTATCTTACATTTTACAGTATGACCGGACCACACTCCCATGAAACGTAGCAACTTGAAACCGTCTGTGACGACAAAGTTTGTGTTATTAAGCAATTCCTGGCGATGTGCGATGGTAAAGATAAGGTCGGCGCGGGTCGCATGCCGGAGCAGATTGTTCCGGCCGTATCTCGAAATGAGTGCGCGATTTGCGAGCCCGTTATTTGTCAACGAGGCTGCAGCGGGGCGGGCATACGTTCCACTCACAAGACAGAACATCGGCCATACCAGCACATATTACAGGAGCCGTCACTCATAACTTGCGCCGACAACCGCGCCGGCCTCTGCATCCCAGCAGCTGCAGAACAAGTGCCCACTTACAATTATGCCTGTGAAGGGCGTGTGATAGATGATATCAACGATGGTTACCAAGTCATTTGCAGCCTCTTGTCTGTCAGCTGTTCATTTAACGGTTTCTCGCCCACCGAGGCGTTCTTCCACTGCAAGTGCTGGAGCTAAGTAAAAAAACCTAGGGAAGTTGATGGTTACCTCAGTTTCGTACACAAATGTTCTATAATCATACTAATGTACAGATATAGTGCAGTGCAATATATAAATACTGAAAATTATGTCAGCTCAAGTATATTCCTACCAGTAAATAAGAATGACTGCAGGTGCCAGTTATGTCCTTTCCCGTGCGACCAAGGAGCCATGTCCTGTTTCCAGCTTAGGTTCCACAGGTGTTCACATGCTTTATTTGTCGAAACGTTTTGTGACGGTGACTTCTGGGCCCCCGTCCGAATGCTGCCTACATGCCGCCGGGCATTACCTAGCCTCTCCTATTATGCTTGTTGAATGTGACACCGCATCTCAAGAACCAATAGTGATACGGAAAAATAATAACGGTGCTGGAACTGCCCTAACGGCTTCTACTCTTGCACCAACTTTGAACCGTCCCTGTTGAGCTGTGACGTGACTGGAGAGGCAAAAAGGTCAAATTTTTGGCCACTTTTAACTCGGGAACCAGCAGACCTACAACAAAGTAAAGGACGCCCAATGGTAGAAATTGATTGGCCCGGGGATTTGAGTGACATTCGACATGATAGTGGTGTGGGTTTGCGAACATCATTGGGGGTGCCCAAAGTTGAGGAAGGAAAATGTTAATGACCACCATCTGAAAGGAGATAGCATAGTATTATCTATGTTCTAGCCATCACACAGTCTTTTTGAATCCTGAAAATGATGAACAATAAAACTTAAACTATATTTTAACACTAACTCGATATTTCATCCCGGGTGCTCGGACAGTTCTAAAGATATGTAAGTTTACAGCCCTGCATGGTAGCGCTCATTAAAATCCACGCAACGACCCACTACTGCTTTATTTAGAGACCGTTCAGTTACCGTTCGCACTGGTATGTGCCGTGCTATGAATATTTCACAATTCGATTTTAAACATTTTGAACATGCTAAGAAAACCAGCCGTTAAAAAAACTGTCGCCGCTCGAAAGAATTTTATTGACGTTGCTTGATGTTTCATTATTGTCCTCTCCCATTCTCGTATTAAAACTCTAGTGCGCTGTATTGTCTCGGTCAGTACGAAAATTTTAGCATGAAAAATCAGCATCTACCAACCAGAGAATTTCTTTCGCTAGGATTCATCCTTTCAATGCTTGACACTGCTCGTGAAGTCACCCGCTGCCTCAATTCCACCAAATTGGGTATAATGCGAATCCTGAGAGTTGAACGTCTTGATCTAACAACGGTACATAACTTTTCAAAATCATGATAATAATAAACAATAACTAACAAGGAATGGCGATGTCACCCGGGAGATTAATAGTGGAGTATTGCAACATACTCATATACCGAACTCATTTCATGAACTCGCATTCATGTTTTTCCAGGGTTTTAGACACCGCACATTGCACAAATGCCTAACCCATATATCAACCCACTTGCACAGAATCTCTCCTACACCGGTCCCTCTCCCTCAGTCTGACACCAGGCACAACGACCACCTTGCTCAACACCACACATGTAGGCGTCACAATCCGCACGCGACCCCTCCCCACCGAGGCTTGAACTTGGCGTCAGCAGCGCCCAGCGTGACCTCTGTAACCTCTGTGCCCGCAGGCAATCGCGGCTGCCGGCGGATGGCGGCCGCTGATTGGTGGAGGCGTGTTCACTTGTATCGCGAGAAATTCAGCGGAAATTTTCCCATGAATATGATAGAGCCTTAAGCAATGAACCAGGAGATGTATTCACATTATGTTTTCCAAACATTGCTAGCCATACCTTGCCCTTTATTGGCTTGATTTTTTGCCACACCATCCTAGACTGCTCTTCGGTACTGGCAAGACGACGGCAGTCAGCAAAGGCTAGCCGGCGGCCGAGTTCGCTGAAGTCGGGAGTGTCGCGGTGGGTTTCTGCTGAGTGGAGAGGATTGGGGCCCAGACCCAAGGTAACCGGGGAAGGATGAGAGAGACGTTCATAAATATAAAACTTAACCGTCGGACGAGTTTTAGGGAGTGAAGACTAAAAGGGAGCGCTGCCGAAGTACAATCAGATAATATACCAGAAGAGCTGCTTTGTGCTGCTTTGCTCCGTGTTGGATGATGAAAAGCCACAAAATCTAATTCGGGACTGGGAACATCATCGGTATTTTTGTCCATTATGTCTGAGGCTTTGCCTTGTTTGATGAAATATTAAGTTGTAGGTCTGATGCAGAATGCCACTATAGCGCTGTGGAACATGTATTTGTTGATAATTTCTTATATTTACGCACTTCATAAGGGCTTTGCTTCACCTTTCGGTAGAGGTGCCCAAATCACCATTGAGGGTGCCCAGTACATCATTAGGGGGTGCCGAGGCACCCCAAAGAGATAGAAATCCACATCCCTGCGACATGACCTTCAAATTTATCAACTCTTTAAACCATGCCCGTCACTTTATCAAACTGCGTCCTGTTTCGTCCACTTTATCCTGCGTCCTGTTTTGTTTTAAACTGATAGATATAAACGCATTTCAAATAAACATGATCTTTGGTGACCACTGCTGATCTTATTATTGACATGACCGCAAAATAGCTAGCAACGTGCCGATTTCTGTTCCCAAAAGTTTTTGGATGATATTACGAAACATGATCTAACTTTTCAAGGAGCGTAGTTAGATCCTGTACATTTAAGAAGAACAAAACTATCTCACACGGGTTCAGAAAGGACATCGTAGCCCGTTAGCCTGTCATAGCCTGATATAGACTTTCGGCCAAAGTTGTCAAATTGATCCCCTGACGACAGGCACGCCAAAAACAGGGGGTAGTTAAAAATGATTCCTTGGGCGATGGTTTGTAAGAAACACTTTTGATCAATAACTTGATTTCTCCGTAGAAAGTACACAAGGTGCATAAAAATGTAATGTTTCAATGCGAATCAAGTCGTATCTCGCTTGATAACGGGCCTAATAATATTACAAAAAGCAGAGCTCGACGGTTCGCTACCGAAGTCCGTTACTCCACCATTCCGCTTCTTGCAGACTTCCTAAATGGTAGCAGAATAGCGATAGTGGTTACTTTAAAGGGAATATGGCACCTTTATAACGTGATTTTAACTGAGATGGCCAAGTTGTAAAGCAAGTCGGAAAACCCGGTACTCTGTATATCATTTGTCTGGGAACTCGATATTTCCATAGAAAAAAGCTAAAACCTACCCGAAATGTGCCTCTCATGTAACTCTCGCCAGGCGGCCATTGTTGTGAGCTGCTGGGGTGACGACATATGCTGACGTCACGATGAGCATCAGCCAATCGAAGCCCTTCATCATCATTGTTGGGGTTTTTGGGCGCACCGACAGCTGGGTCATATGGCGCCCATAACATTAAATGAAGTACTGTGAGGGCTGTAACAGGTCAGGTGCTAATAAAAAGGAGGTTTATACGTAAAAAGTACTAACCCTGTGGTGTTACCATTTGTGTGTGTCTGCTACATAAATGAAGTGAGAAACAAAACTACGAGGGTGAATAAATGACATTGAATGCGATACTCTTTAGAAAAGCCGATATTGTTGCCACATCGACTGACGGCGACTCACCAATATGGGACCCGAGTGAAAAAATCTGCGGGGAAGTGAGCCCCCTCTCAATCTCAAAGTCCCGGCAGTCAGTGAGAACATGCTTAACAGAGAGGTGTTCCCCACATCGCGGGCATTCCGGTGGCTCCTCTCCTCTCAGAAGGAACGAGTGAGTGGAGTGTGTGTGTCCTATACGCAATCTGGCTAAAACAACCTCGTCCGTTCTGCACCTGGCATTGGCCGATGACCACGCGCCGATCCTGGGCTTCATAAGGCGCAATTTGGAGCCCTTGGGATCATTGTCCCACCTCCGTTGCCAAGACTCGAATGCATACTGCCTGATGGCAGGGAAACAGTCAGAGTAAGGCACTTTAATTCCAGACGGCACGATACCCCGTGACGCATCCTTCGCCGCAGTGTCACATTGCTCATTGCCAGGCACTCCCGCGTGGCTGGGCACCCAAGCCAGTGTTAATTGTTTTTGTTGGCAGTGTGCTCTGTGCATCTTATTCCGAATAAGTTCCAGAATATATGACGATGAGGGATGAAAATCAAATGATGTTAGTGCTTGCAAAGACGACAGTGAGTCAGTAAATACAACGTATTTGCGTCTCCTCGACCGTAACACCTGGTCTAAAACTCGGAAGATAGCGTAAAGTTCAGCAGTAAAAACTGATGCTGTCACAGTAGCCTGGTCCGGATTTAGGTTTTTTCTTCAGAAAGTAACGGATCGTTGTTCATTAGATGCATTTTTTGGTGCTGATTACGATGCACTCATCAGAAATGCAATTTTCGAAAAACTTTTGGTGGCCCACTCGAGTTGAAGATTTTTCATTTTGCCCAATTTTCCACTTTTTGGCTCACCATCAACCCTTACTACCAACGAGGTGCAAAAAATTGCACTGGGTTGGTAGTTTGGTTCATTGGTGTTCCATTCGCTTTGTTTTTGTTGTTATAACTTGCACACATAACGGTTATTTTTTGCTTATTATCTCCGCGTTTAGTTGAGTTTGCACTGGCTCTCCATAGATGGCGCTAGCGGCGTGACATGGTAAGGGAATACTGATTTCCTCGGGGACCGGGAATGTGAACAGCAACGTGAAAGGTGAGAAACAATTACGAATTGGATTGTATAAACGCACTTAAAGAGCTGTTTTCAAGCAGCACTGAAGTTGTTAACACTGTTTCTCAGGTATTTTAAGCATGCCATGTCCAAATATGCTGCTGCTGCTGCTGAAGTCCCGACCATAACCCTTTATCAATAGACACAGGAACCGTGGGGGCTGTGGTGGTGGCTGTTGCACCCAACTTTCAGAGTGTGGCAGCAGCTCCAACCCCTTCCTCCCAGTTTCTCTATTAACATTTAAGTGATATGCCTAATCACCCCGGCCATACCAACGCGGAAGTCCCTTCCTCCAACTTACACCTTTCCTCCGACTAAAATAGTCTCTCCGCCTATGCCTTCACCGACTGAATTCTTCCGTATTTGCGCCAAAAGGACTCTGCAGTAACCCTACTTTGACTGAAGAGAGAGGGCATCAGTTTTGAGGCTAGTGACGTCTAGCCCAGTCTCCTCTGACATATTTAGAGGTCGTTGTGGCCCAGAGGAGAATTATATGTTTTACGTATACGGATAGGATTGATAATTTTTAACGTTGTGGTCCAGCAGAAAAAATCGACCGGTTTGGCATTATGCAAACATTTTATTACAAACATGACATTGGTCACCAGGTTTTAAGGACCGAAGAAAGTATGTTGTATGAAATCCTAAAATTTCCAACGACTTCCAACGACTAGACATCTTGCACTAGTTGCATTGAATAATTCACATACCGGCATAATCCAACTTCTACGTTATATTCTCCTTGCAGTTTTATGTTTCCTCTGAACAAAATTCAACATGGACGGACGGTAATATTTGCAAAAACAAAAGAGCCTGACCGTGAGTTGGTATGTCATAGGGCACATTGTTATGACAAGAATTAGACTCATGGAGGAGCAGAGCAAAGATGAGTGTCATATTCTTATGAAAGTATCAATAACAGGGTAACGGCTGAGATTATGGATGTATGTGCAAGCGTATCACTGCCTACACGTGCAAAACAGGCCGTGCTGAAGGAACTAAGAGGGCTTTAGAAAGAAAGAGAGACAAAAAAGAAGCATGAAAACAGGTTTGGCAAGCGAGCTGCTACATCAACTACTGCGATGGATTCGCTGATTGATATCAGCAGCCGAGAACGTGAGCCTGAACTAGTAGAAGACAGTGTATCTGGCCGACCAGCCAAGTGCCAGACGTATTCAGACAGGCAGCCTCGATCAGGAAACCACAGTGCGATGGCAGAGGAAAGCTCAGCGAGCGGGTCGAGTAGTCATAAGAGGAGCAGCCGTCACCTCCCCGAGTCAACAGGCGACGGCCGAGACAGCAAACACGCCTGTGGAAACTGGTGTTTCAGGTAGCACTATCATCTGCTAAGCTATAATGACTTGGTAATCCTGATCAAAGGGATATTATCTGTGTATGAACAATGCTATTATCAGAAACCAGTCTACTCATAAATCCTATCAGAACACCCACAAGCTATATATTTATATATTTTTTTAAACACTGCCCAAGTCGTTCACAGTTCATAACTCACAAACCACAAGGAAGGATAGGCCGTAGAAGAACGACAAGTAATGCCTACCATTTTTTATGTTTTATGAGTTATGGAACCGTAAGGAAGGATAAGAGAAGGACAAGCAATACGTACCATGTCTTACGCTTTATGAGCTATTGACAGTGAACGACTTGGACAGTGTTTTGAAAAATATATATATACATATAGCTTGTGGGGGTTTTGTTAGAATTGATGAGCAGACTGGTTTTTGAAAATAGCATTGCACATACACAGATAATATCCCTTTGATGGGGATTACCGAGTCATTATAGCCTAGCAGATGATAGCGTTACCTGAAACACCAGTTTCCACAGGCGTGTTTGCTGTCTCGGCCGTCGCCTGTTGACTCGGGGAGGTGACGGCTGCTCCTCTCATGACTGCTCGACCCGCTCGCTGAGCTCTCCTCTGCCATCGTGCTGTGGTTTCCTGATCGAGGCTGTCTGTCTGAAGACGTCTGGCACTTGGCTGGTCGGCCAGAAACACTGTCGTCTGCTAGTCCAGGCTCAAGTTCTCGGCTGCTGGTATCAAACAGCGAATCCATCGCAGCAGTTGGTATAGCAGCTCGCTTGCCAAACTTGTTTGCATGCTTCTTTTTGTACTCTTTCTTTCCAAAGCCCTTTTAGTTCCTTCAGTATGGCCTGATTTGCACGTGTATGGAGTGATACGCTGGCACACACATCCATAACCCCTGCTGTTACCCTGTTCTTCCATTCTTCCATAGGAATATGACACTCATCTTTGCTCTGCTCCTCCATGAGTTCAATTCTTGTCATAAGAAGGCGCCCTATGATATACAAAACTACGGTAAGACTCCTTTATTTCTTGCAGATATAACCGTCCCGCCATTTTCAATTTCGATCAGAGAACTGAAAGGAAAAGATCACGTAAGCACTTAGATTATGCCGATGATTATCGATTATCATATGATTATAGATTATTATCCAATGCAGCTAGTGCAAGGTGCGGAAACGTTGGAAAGCTTATTTTGTGATTTCATACATGTTTCCTTCAGTCCTTAAAACCTGGTGACCAATGCTGATACCCTCGCACTTCAGTCAAAGTAGGGTTGCTGCAGAGTCTTTTTGGCGCAAATACGGAAGAATTCAGTCGGTGAAGGCATAGGTGGAGAGACTATTTTAGTCGGAGGAAAGGTGTAAGTTGGAGGAAGGGGCTTCCACGTTGGTATGGCCGGGGGTGATTAGGCATATCACTTAAATGTTAATAGAGAAGTTCCAGAATCGGCTCAAACCGGGGGGCGGGGTTAGAGCTGCTGCCACACTCTGAAAGTTGGGTGCAACAGCCACCACCACAGCCCCCACGGTTCCTGCGTCTATTGGTAAAGGGTTATGGTCGGACTTTAGCAGCAGCAGCATATTTGGACATGGCATGCTTAAAATACCTGAGAAACAGTGTTAACAACTTCAGTGCTGCTTGAAAACAGCTCTTTAAGTGCGTTTATACAATCCAATTCGTAATTGTTTCTCACCTTTCACGTTGCTGTTCACATTCCCGGTCCCCGAGGAAATCAGTATTCACTTACCATGTCACGCCGCTAGCGCCATCTATGGAGAGCCAATGCAAGCTCAACTAAAAGCGGATATGTTAAGCAAAAAATAACCGTTATATGTGCAAGTTATAACAACAAAAACAAAGCGAATGGGACACCAATGAACCAAACTACCAACCCAGTGCAATTTTTGCACCTCGTTGGTAATATGGGTTGATGGTGAGCCAAAAAGTGGAAAATTGGGCAAAATGAAAAAACTTCAACTCGAGTGGGCCACCAAAAGTTTTTCGAAAATTGCATTTCTGATGAGCGCATCGTTATCAGCATAAAAAAATGCATCTAATGAACAACGATCCGTTACTTTCTGAAGAAAAAACCTAAATCCGGACCAGGCTACTGTCACAGGGAGTGTATAACGTTGTTCAATTTCATCACTTACATACGCACATCCGACACCGCTCTACGTCTTAGATCCGTCTGTATAATATATCTCAAAACCTGAATACATGTCATTTACGTGTTCCCAGAAAATCTGCCGGACCGCAACAGGCGGCAGATTCTTGGTCTTAACAAGCAAACTGGTGTCCACCTGAGGCTCTGGGAGAGTCCATGGTTCTAATAAGGGGATTCCGGAAAGTCTCAACCTGTTCACAGTCAACTCCTGCTTCCCTCAGCCCCGCTCCAATTCTGAGACCAGGGTGTCTGTTTCGGGATAGATTTTCTTCCGAGTGTCTGATGTCATCAGAGAATAGCTTACTGTATGTTGGATGGTTTGGAGACTGTTTTATTTTTTAGAGCGTATTTCATCGCAAGGACACGACGTCGCAAGTCTAACGGCATCTCGTTTGCCTCGACGAGTATGCTGGCGGTAGGCGATGTGCGGAATGCACCGATGATAATTCGAATGGCATGGTGATGTATGGTATTTAGCATAGATTTTGCTGTCTCCGTGGCTGAATCGTATACCATGCAGCCATATTCAATTTTTGATCGGATTAGCGATCGGTACAATATCAAAAGTGTTTTTCTGTCTGCGCCATACTTTACCTTAGTTATAACCTTCAGAATGTTCAGATCCTTGAAGCACCTTTCCCTTACAACCTTAAAGTGGTTTATATAGGTCAACTTAGAGTCAAAAGTCAGGCCCAGGAACCGTGCATGTGCGACTACCTGGATTCTTTCTCCATACATAGTTAATGTGGGATCATCACACGGACTGCGTCTGCGGCAAAAATGTATACATTTCGTTTTTGTCGTTGAGAATTGTAGACCATTTTTTGGAGCTCCACCGCTGCAACTTTGTGAGTCCGAGCTGTAGCTGACTTTCTGCAGCGGCTGTGGACGACGCCGTTACCCACATGCTGAAATCGTCTACGAATAGAGCTGTGTTGATATTACGTGGTAGGTTATGTGATATGTCGTTGATTGCGATAGCGAACATGGTCACAGAGATCACGCTACCTTGGGCCGTTCCGCTTCCCTGCGCTCGCTCCTCTGACTGCACGCTACCTATCCTGAATCTAAAGAAGCGTTTCGAGTATTGCACTGGTTGCCAGATCATGACATCATCCACAGGCAGATATTTCTTTCTTTTTCTTGAGGAGTATTTTACAAATCAAAATATTGAGCTTATTGTAGATTTTTCAGAGAAATCATGAGTGGTTTCATTATTTTCGGCTAAAAGTACGCCTAATTACACTAAATTCCAGCATTCGACCAAGGTGCCACATTCCCTTTAACCAAGAAGTAGCGGAGCAACGGGCAGTAGACTAAAAGAATACAGGAAAATGTGTATTAGTTTACAATAACTGTTTTCCAAAAAAAATTGTTTTGAAACATGTGTAATATAACAATGTAAAACATTTCTTTTGATAGTACTTTAGTGGTGCTAAGAAATACAACGTAGCGGGTATCGGTTTCACGATTTTGACAAAGCAGCCCCAGAAGCAGTAGTGGTTCTAACTAGAAAATGTATTGGAAGTAGCGGCAGCGGTTTCAAAAATTTGATTACGGCACCCGCCTGTGACAATAAAGATGAAAGATTTTGTAGGTAAATCGTCAATAGAGATGAAAAATTAAAATAAAGGCACTATCAGTACAGGTAGATAATACGAGTTTTTAGGAGGCTGAGCACTGGTCAATTTTGACATGTGTATTTTGTCAATTTTGTTAACTGATCTGGTCAATTTTGACGTCGGAAACCTTGCCCCCCCCTCTCAAGATTTCTATCATTCCTAGGCCTATGGGCAGGTAAGTTGAGCATAAGAACCAAGTTAACACACCAGAAGTTGGGAAAGGACAAATAAAGATGACCGGCTCTTGACTTTTTGTCGGTGGCGACGTTTGTGCCCTTCCCACTGGGCAGCGTATCATAGCAAATCTCCTCAGCAGTGATACTTTTGGGGGAGGTGGGCATTAAAGGGAATGTGGCACCTTGGTCGAATCCTGGAATTTAGTGTAATTAGGCGTACTTTTGGCCGAAAATCATGCAAGTGTCCATGATTTCTCTAAAAATGTACAATAAGCTCAATATTTTGATTTTTAAAATATTCCTCTAGAAAAAGAAATAAATATCTGCCTGTCATGATAATGATCATGATCAGCATCATCATGTCATTATCTGGCAACCACTACCATACTCGAAACGCTTCAAGGGCTTCGATTGGCTGATGCTCATGGTGGCGTCAGTATACCAACAGCCAGCACACCAACAGCCATGACAGCTATGGCCTGCTGCTAAGGGTACATGAAGGGTACATAGCAGGTAGGTTTTAGCTTTTTTCTACGGAAATATCGAGTTCCAAGACAAATGATTTATTGAGTACCGGGTTTTCCGACTTGCTTTACAACTTGGCTATCTCAGTTCAAATCACGTTATGAAGGTGCCACATTCCCTTTAATGTCTAGGGGCCCCATTGTCCAGGGGCCTTCGGGAAGATGATCGTCTATGCCTATGAATAGACATGTTGGGGGCACCGAAATAACCAGTGGCGGATAAAAGGAGGGGGCTGGGATCTCAAGCCCCCCTCCCCCGAAATGTCAGACTGCCTAAAGTTACTGCATAGGCGGAGGCTGATCCGAGGCAATGGTGGGGGAGGCTCGAGCCCCCTAGCCGCTTCCCCCACATGAATTCCTAGATCCGCCACTGAAAGTGAACATAATCAGAATCTAGATTAATTGGTGCGGCCAGCTCCATTACTCTTGCAACACACTCAGGCAGAAGTTGTCGATTGCGTTTAGTGTTTGTCACCATAGCAGCCGTTTCCAAGAGAGCTCTCCGTCAGAGTAACGCCGACCACGCGCTCAGACTTGGCGGGAATAGATCAATCTCAGTGTGCTGCCGCGCAGTAGTCCCCGACCACTATAATCTGTCAGGCAGGAATAGAGTAGTCTCAGTGCACTGCCGCGCGGTACTCCCCGACCACTGTCCTCAGTCAGGCGGGAACAGAGCAGTCTCAGTGCACTGCTGCGCGATACTCCTCCGACCACTGTCCTCAGTCAGGCAGGAATAGAGCAGTCTCCAGTCCGCTGCCGCGCGGTGCTCCCTCTGACCACTGTCCTCAGTCAGGCGGGAATAGATCAGTCTCAGTGCACTGCCGCGCGGCATTCCCTCTGACCATTGTCCTCAGTCAGGCGGGAACAGAGTAGTCTCAGTGCGCTGCCGCGCGGTATTCCCTCTGACCACTGTCCTCAGTCAGGCGGGAATAGAGCAGTCTCAGTCCGCTGCTGCGTGGTATTCCCTCTGACCACTGTCCTCAGTCAGGCGGGAACAGAGCAGTCTCAGTGCACTGCCGCGCGATACTCCTCTGACCACTGTCCTCTGACTGACTGACTTAAGACTTTTTATAAGGCGTTCTGTGCATAGCACCTTTGCCCGCCTCTAGAGAAGTGTGTTGGATAATTTAGATTTTTGCGTGAGGGCAAGCTACGTTAGTCTATCAAAGCAATGGGAGATATTTCAAGCAATGGGTTGCAAGATGTTTCACCTTGCAAATGCACGGTCGTGGCAATGGCAAAAAGCCAAGCCAAGGAGTTCTTTTAAAAGTTTGGACCCGCAGAGTGCGAAGGACGACTGTCATCGCTGTGGTTGAAGACCTCAAATTTGGAAGTTAGAATTTTGTGTGTCAGTTGCTGAGTGTCCGCTTTGTCTACGTTACTCGAAATCCTCCGTTAAAGCAATAATTTTTCATACTTTAGAAACTGCGCTAAACACCTGGCCAGGGTGCCGCGAATTTACCCTGCAACCCGGAGGGCAGCGCACTGAGCTCTAGTCTCGGCGGGCAGCCGCCGCACAGAAAAAAGAGAATTGTGAGAGAACAGATAGATTATTAGTAAGAGTTATGAGAGTGGTTAGTTAAGAGCCGCAGGAAAGGTATCTCTACGGTGAAGAGACCGACCCTACTTCAGCCTACGTTGGTTGCAAAGCTAGCCTAAGATAACCTATTATTAACCTATTATAGCCTATATTATTTTAGGGTTAAGCAACTGTTGTTTGAATTTTGCAGAGTATCGTCTATGACATTAATGCCTGATTAGAAACCAGGTAACTAGTAGGTTGGGGTACACTATGCATGTACCCGCCATCAGAGATATTTGAGGGTTGTTTTTATATAAACTTCTCTTGCCCAGAATCCTTTAAAAATGTGAAGAGTTTTTCAAGTAGCTCGGGATGGTCATTTCCGAGCAGAGTTTTTAAGTCTACGGGGATGTTCTGATGCGGCAGTAATCTAGCATGGGTTGCCTATGGGTATTTTGCTGGGGACAATTGATAAGTAGATTCACCACTGTTCTCAGTCAGGCGGGAACAGGGCAGTCTCAGTGCACTGCCGCGCGATACTCTTCCGACCACTGTTCTCAGTCAGGCGGGAACAGGGCAGTCTCAGTGCACTGCCGCGCGATACTCTTCCGACCACTGTTCTCAGTCAGGCGAGAACAGGGCAGTCTCAGTGCACTGCCGCGCGATACTCTTCCGACCACTGCCCTCGGTCAGGCGGTAATAGGGCAGCCTCAATGCGCTGCCCTGTGGTACTCCCCCGACCACTGTTCTCACATAGGTGCGTGTAGATGGCTGACTGGCAGGGCTCCGCCACGACTTTCAAGTTGGGGGACAAGCCTACGGGGCTTCCATCTGAAGTGGCCTCCTTTCGAACGGGGCCTCTTAGGCAGCAATGGTGGATCCAGCTTGGGGACCAAAGAAATTGCCCAAAAGTTGATAGCAAAAAGTTTTTCGAACGATGGAGCTAGAACCAATTTCTTTTCCTTTAAAGCGGTAGAAATATTTCCACGAGACAAAATTGCCGAGCAAGTTATATGTTGCTGGCATAGAGATCTACTATAACTAGAGAGGACATCCTGTACAAAACGGCAATACCCCGACGTCAAAATTGAAAGTTTTGTTAGTACAAATCTTGGCCAGGTTAATTGGAGAATCACGGCTAATTTCAATGAGAGCTTCGGATTTAGGCCACGACTAAATAATTTTCGAAGAGAAAGACATTATTCATTGCGAGGATTCTTGCACATTAGGTCGTTGTCATGACAACCTTTCTGGAATTGTGTGAATTGAATTAAATTGATACCATTAGCAGAGAGGTATTTCAGTAAACAGTCACGAGCTTCCTCTCAGAGGTCCAGATTTGTACTAACAAAACGTTCAATTTTGACGTTCACACAGGTGTGCTGTCCGCTCTAGTTATAGTGGATCTCTATGGTTGCTGGTTTTGAAGGAGGATACACTTTTTGGGTTTGGGGCATAGGCCCTTGACCCCATGAACGAGCCAGTGTAAGGCACATTGATAATTCAATGATAACGTAATAACGTATAGGTGCGAAGTATTCCTCTTGGCCACCGAGACCTATTCTTAGGCCAAGAGGCCCTCCTCTATTGCCATCAGGGTATCTCACTGCTGTCACCGGGGCCTCCTCTATCGCCAACATGGGCCTCTTTTGCCCAAGAGGGCCTCCTCTTAGCCAGTGGGATCTTAACTTTCACCAAGAGGGTCTCCTCATTGCCATCAGGGCCTCTCGTTGCTGCCACCGGGGCCTCCTCATTGCCAACAGCACTTCCTCCATCAGCAACAGGGCCTCCTTTTGCGCCAAGAGCGCCTCCTCTATCACCGAATCCTCCTCTAGTACTACCAGGGCCGCCTCTATGGGAACCAGGACCTCCTCTATCGCCACCAGGACCTTCTCAATAGCCAAATGTTAAAGCTATTCAAGTTTATCCACGAGGATGAAGGACTTACGCCTGCGTCACCGGACAGCAACGAGAGGCACTGATGGCAATAGAGGAGGCCCTCTTGGCCAAAGAAAAGGTCCCGCTGGCCATAGATAAGGCCCTGTTGGAGATAAAGAAGGCTCCTCCTCTTTCGACTAACGGGCCTCCCCTATCAACAAAGGGCCCCCTCTATCAAAAAAGAGCCTCCCCTATCAATAAAGGGGCCTCCTCTGTTACCACCAGGGCCTCCTACATCGATACCAGGGAGACTGTATAGCCAAATCGGTCTCTTGTATCGATATCAGGGCCTCCTGAATCGCCCTCAAGGTCCTCCTTGATCGCTCTCAGGGCCTCCTGGATCAACCTTAGGGCCTCCTCTATCGCTAGCAGGGCCTCATCTAATGACAAAGGGCCTCCTCTGCTGTTACCAGGTTCTCTTCTATCTCCACCACGGCCTCATCTATGGCCACCGGGACCTTTTATTTGGCCAATAGGGCCTCCTCTACTGTCATCAGGACATCTTGTTGCTGCCAACGGGGCCTCCTCTATCGCCAACGGGGCCTCCTCTATCGCCAAAAGGGCCTCATATATCGCCACTAGGGCCTCCTATATCACTGCCAGGGCCTCCTCTATAGCTACCATGGCCTTTAACTACCCCCCGGGCCCCCACCCAGCCACAAACAAAAAAGGTCGAGTTGTCTTTCGTTATACGTTTTACTGTGAAATTATCGTTTTTTTCGGGGAGGGGCCTCCAGCTGAAAGTTGGGGGACTGTCCCCCCTTCGCCCCAAAGTTTGGGGGACGCGCCTCCCCATCAGCCCCCCCGTGGCGGAGCCCCTTCTGACTGGGAAGGAGGATGACTATTTTGTTTTTCCAAGCAAGACTACCCTCTGTACTCCGTAACGTCCATGGGGTAAGTGCCGGCAAAAATACGATTTCCTGGAAGGCGCCTATGAAGTCAGTAGGGACTTTTGGCTTTATTTTAGAGAATCACCGAAATTTTTTTTACCAAAGAACGGGCAGTCAGCTACAGTTGACACATTTCAGTAGAGCCCTGTGGAAGCCCTGAAATATGTTTAGTCAAGGTAATTCGTGATTAATTCCCCGCTGACTGGGGGCAGCACTGCTGTTTTTTTCTACTAGCGATTTCATGAAGGATGGTCCTGAAACATACATAGAGCACGTGTCAATGGCGATAGGCTCTGTCGCTCATGTTTTACTGATGTTACTAATGTTGTACTGATGGCGCCTTCTTTCAATTTTCTATCTCTATTCATCACTTACCTATCAAATATGTTCGATACTTCTTGTCACAGGTGAGTGCTGCTATCAAATTTTTTAATCTCGCGCTATTTACGTCGTCGAATATGGGGCCTCCTTAAACTGTTCAGGAACTACTTTTGCCATCAGGGGCCTCCTCATACCGGGCAAGAAAATTTAATTGTCAAACATGTACTCCTGGGTGCTTGTTAGCTTATTTGTCGTCACGTTCCTGAGGCTATCAACAGTTTTCGTTGCCAAAGGGCACCTCCATAATCTAATGGAGAGCCTCCTTAATGTTCATGGGGACCAGGTCCTCACCATGCCCAGGGTGTTCCCCAACTCTCTTGGTTTCCTATATCTCACGGCTGAGCGGGTAGCCGGGGTCGAAAAGTCCCCTCTCCACTTCCGATTCTGACTTTTATACAGGACGTTCGATGTGCATGATAAGGCTAATACATGAATACAGAACAGAGAAGAGGCGAGTGTATTAAGCGAAATAGTTGTTTTATTTCAGGCCCTACATAGACTGGTTGAGCTGACCGCGTGATTCCTGCAGCTCCATCGCTACATCGTGATTCCTGCAGCTCCACCGCTACATAGTAGCAAGTTAGGAAAAGTCCAAGGACAGCTTAACAATGCTTTCTATCGGATGGTGTTTGAGCACACATACACACGTCACCACGCCCACCCACCGATGCACACTCACCAAAATCTGTACAGCTCACACCCACCTACATATACACCAATATATTATACAACGTGAACCCGTACATTGATATATTTCACATGCTTAAACCCACCCTCAGAATGCGCCTGTAGGACTATGAACTTGTCCGGTTTTATTTTTGGGTTTTCACGACATTTGTTCACTTTGATGTTGTGTCCTTTCTGACTTCAAAATACCAGAGGTAGGTGCAGTACCAAGTATTATTTTTTTCAAACCACCACTGCGGTTACCTTCGCTAGTTGAAACCACTACCGCTACAAGCGCTACATTTTCAATATTGTGGAACCATTGAACCCGCTACTCCGGTACTCCGCTACCGTTACGTCTTAATAAAGCACTGCTAATGTGCTACCGAAAAATAGATTGTCATTGTTTTTAAAAATGATTTTCGAGGAAAAACTACTGCTTATCCGCATATTGCTTCCAAAACTGGCAGTTTACTTGTAATGATACTTCTTGGAGGTGAAAACCACTACCACTAGTCCACTACCATTTGAAAATTACGCAAATGGTGGACTTAATAGCGTGCCGTTCGGCCCTGAAAATTGCCTTTGTGGTGTTTTCTGAGTGTGGATGCCAATTTTCTGTCATCCACACATGGCTGACAGAAAATTTTCGTCCGAAAAAAATAATCAATCCCACCATCACCATCCATACTGTACCTACCTGTCTGGTGTCTCAAGACAATCAACGTCGGAACGTCAAACGGATCCGAGCCGGTACGCGTACGCGTCCAATTACGCTATTACACTAATCATAACAATGTAGTGCGGTTCCACCTGCAGCTACTTAATATTGCTGCGCGGGCGGACCGGGCTGCGGAGTTCTCCGGGCGCCGCTGCGGCGGGATCCGGCGGCATTCAGCAGCGCGATCAATCGCTCTAGTGGACCTGATCGTCATTAGCGTATCACAGCCAATACGGTAATTGCGTTCTGGCGTATCTGCGGTAAAGTCAAACAGATGAGCAGACGTCTCCGAGCTAGTCCTCGTCTTGAAGTCTGTCAGCCGAGAGCGAACCATCCACTAGACAGCCCTGCCGCCAGCCAACTGTATTAGAAATTTATTTTGATGTCCAATTAGGAGATTTAGCTGGAGATGCTGTGCTTGGAACGGAAATTAGAACTGTGTTTAAAGTTAGCCTGTGGTGGTTATTTTCATCTCGCATTTTTCACTCGCGCACCAATATAATCAAACGCGTATAAAACATAGAGCGTAGTTAGTTTCATACTCAGAGTTTACAATATGGTATCGGGCATATATACGTATGTGCTTATGTTCGTCAGCAGATGTTCATACAAAAATTTTGGTGGTTGTTAATGTTGATAAGCGCTAACATTCTTAGGCGCTAATGTTCGTAAGCGTTAATGTTCTTAGACGCTAATGTTTGTAAATGCTAGTGTCCTTAGGCGCTAATGTTCGAAAGTGTAATTTTCGTAACTAAGAAAGCCTGTAATCGCCACGCAAGAGAAAATATTTGCATCGTAAAGAGAGAGCCCAACTTCGTTTTCATTATACACTGGGTAATTAGTCAAAAAGTGGTTTTGTTAAGAAAACAGAGTTTCGTGCCACCCCCAACACAAAACTGTCCGGTCTTTATTGTTTGAACATGCTGTCAAAGCTAATATTCTATCTTAGGATCACCAAAAGAGCGGATCCAAGGGAGGGAGGCCCACTCTCTCGGTTTGTTAAAGTTGATTCCGAGCAGATGAAAATCGAAGACACGTCGCTTTGTATGCTTGCCAGTGACTAGCAGGAGTTAGGTGTTCGAATGATATGCAATTCGACTTAAAGGCCCTTGTTAAACCTTGACCTCTGTGTCGCATATCGCTAGACTTAATGGATCAAGATGAAGACATTGATGCTCTCACCCTTGTTCTTGGTCTAGCAGTATAAGAAATTTCAATATCGGCCTTAAGTTGTTCCAATTTGGCCTCCGTTCTCTTACATCTCAGCGATTAGGGTTCAGACTTGGTACATGAGAAGAAGACCAGGGGGCCGTTTCAGCGCCGTTCCGATTTCTTGGATCACCTGTGGGTCCGTAAGGGCAGGGGGTCAGAAATGACTCCCCTCCCACGCGGTTGCGGGTACCGATAGAGCCTAGGTGGTGACAGATTTATAAGTGGTCTCTATCTCCAAATCACTGGAATTATTACAACCTGCAAGCTTAGCAGGCCTGATCAGTGGAAATACCGTCCTGGCTCTCGAAAACATGTTTTACCAGACGGGGCGTGCCAAAATGAAGAGATACCCGACGTGTGAGAAAATCCTCGCCCTGCAAGAAGTATTTATACCAGCGACCTACCAGGTACAAATCGCCTCCGCTAGTTGTTTGGAAGCTGAGATTAATCGAAAGAGATAGTAAGAGTCAGCGTATGCGACCTCGAGTCTCCGAACTCACAACTTTTGACCGGAGGCAAATTGATGACGGTGAGAAATCACATTTACGGACATTACATTGGTGATGACCCTACTGTGATGTGATGAAAACACGAGATCATGTGATTATATTTGCGTCGGAAACATATTTCGTATTTTGTATTTCACATTTCTATGTCCTCGATGTATGCCCCTCGGGAAGGTGTAAAAGTGAAACGTGGGGTGAGTAAAACAATGATAGAATTACAGGTTTAACTATTTAGGCTGCAATGGTAAAAATATTCAATATATATTTACCCAACACCAATGCTAAATTCATGTGTGCAGTATTATATCCAACCTAAGCCTCTCAATCATCAAGTTAGTTAGTTAGTTAAGGGCTCTTTATAAGGCGTTCTGTGCAAAGCACCTTTGCCCGCCTCTAAAGTGTGGGGGAGAATTTGCGGGGAGGAATGTTTACTTTAATGTAGCAGAACAAAGGGGCGAAGCTTATTTCAAGCAGCCACATGCTTTTGTGAGCAGGAGTGTATCCACCTGGTCAGAGAGAGAGAGAGAGAGAGAGAGAGAGAGAGAGAGAGAGAGAGAGAGAGAGAGAGAGAGAGAGAGAGAGAGAGAGAGGAGGGGGATATGGGGAGGGGTGACAAACCCATGTCAGTGGCAAAAAAACATTGAGCGATGGAGACAGCTCAACGTTTTTTTTACCGAATCCGGCCGGATTAAGCTGGTGCAGCGAACCAAGCTTTCAGCTTCAACCAGGGACCTTGTGCATGGAAGAAAACGCTTAACACTCGCATTGACGGGGGGCGGGTACCCACCCCCTCGGGTTTTTCGGAGACAGTAGAAAAACGGCGGCGCGCAGCGCCGCCGTACTTGATATACCTTTTCCCTCATCATTTTTGCAACTTCTTGGAAAATTTTAAGGATAGTTCATCTCAGGTCAGGTCACCAGTACAGGTCAAGTGACCCGACCTCAAAAAAAGTTTAAGATAGCATAAGTCGGAGCAGGGTGAACTTATCCAATTGAAACTCATATCACATAATGGGCTCACCGAGTTCTCTAAAATATGTTCCGCTATTTTTGATATCGATGACCTAAGGTCAGGTACGAAGCATGACCTCTCCATTGGTAATACATGGGAAATATGGTTTTTACTGAATAACTCAGTAACAGATGGTGATAGAGCGTTTATTTTAGCTTTATTAGACTCGCCTTGGCTTTGCAGTTCTAATTATATGCATTGTATATAATTTGACCCTGACTTGACCTCAGGTCAGGTCAAATCTTTGATCTGACCTAGCAAGGTCAAATCATATATCATTCGATTTGGCTTGCTGCGAGGATTCATAGAGTTCAAGTCGTTTTGCTCTATCTTTACTTGTTCAGATGTAATGGCCGAAAAACTTAATTTACATGTTATCCCTATGACGGCATGTGACGGCATGTTTTTGACCTCTGGTGACCTTAAATGTGACCTGACAAAAAATGGTTCAAATATTTTCGATGGAGAAGCGGATGGGCTACCCAACGCCGTTTACCGTTTTTTGCTACCTACCGTGGTTCTCGAGATCTTAGGGGGGCGGGTCCCGCCCCTCGTCAATCCGAAGGTGGCTCAGACCCCCGTCAATGCGCGTGTTAAGGTGTGTTTTTTCTGACAGACTCGTTATTTTCAATTGAAACACTAGAATGTTTGAAGGGGTCAGCCAAAAGTGGGCTGCAACCTCTACCAATTTCGCCTGGGGGACTTGACCGAATAGCCCCCCTGGATCCGCCTCTGTTAGTAGCGAATCAATGCTTTAGGTATCGGCCAGTACCAAGAGTAAGCGACTTCGACTCAGTGATGATACAGGTATTAACTTCAACCAGATCCTCAGTTTCAGTTAGGGCACAATTTGTCACAGGGCTAGTGCGTGGGTAATGATGTTCCCATCGGATGCACACGCTCTGCTGCTTCCGGGCTTGGAATATGGTATCCTGCACCAGCTAATACAGTAATGTTACGTCACTGGAGACCTTTTCAGACAAATCGTAGTTCAGTCGCCTGTCAAAGAAATTGGTCGTGCCACCGTCACCCAAAACCAGGCACCTCCAGTGGCTAGACTGGGGGTGGAGCACTTAACGGGAGCTTAGCTCCTTCATGATGGAATTGGAGCTGAGATGACGATATTTGTATTTACTGCAAACACTTAGACACAAACACGGACACTTCTCGCGCGCCATGCGTTGTGATGGGTATGAAGTAAATGGAACTTTAGATGAGAATTGCAAGGAGGACCCGAGAATGTGCGATACTACCTGAAGAGAGCGCTGGGGTCTGTGGCGCATGCGCTTTTTGCCTGATACGCAGCTTAACCCTGGCCCTTGGAGGTCGCGGGGTTGTTGCAACCCTCCCCTGAGGTTTTTTGAGGATTGCAAAAACATAGTTCAGTTTACAGTCTTGATATTCGGTGTAGCCTGAAACATTCATCGTTCGTGCTTTGCGAAACAAATTGCACTTAACTTTTAAGATTATGTCCAAAATTCCCAATTGTCCTGAACTGTCCAAATTTCCTCCTTGGAGTTTTCTTGAGTTTTCTAGTGCCATGGACTGACATCCATATGTTTTGTAAGACACACACACACACACACACGCACACACACACACATGTTTTGATTTTCAAAATTGTAAAAGCAACGGCAATCTTGGTTCAACTCTCACCTGGGTGGGGTGCCTAATTATTATAATTAATTATTCTCAAATTGTCAGAATTTTTAAGCTTCAAAATAGGAGCCCCATTGTGGCCCTAGCCTTTAATTTTCGTCAGACAATTTTCTGTTTTTCATTTCATTTTGATGACATAAGATAGAAGTTGTGCAAACAACAAAAATAATACAACAAAATATTCAAATCAGAATGTTTGATGGAACGGGTGTTCCTGGTCATAAGGAGGTTGAATATTTATTGCAACCTCCTTTGTTACACAATTATTATTGTGATTGCCTTGAATGAATTTTTTCTGAACTTTGGTTTTTTGTAGGACCTACTGCAAAACAACAGAGTTCCTTGTTTGATCGCGTAGAACACGACGCCAGCCTTGGTTTTATTTCTACTTGTTTATTCATTGCGCCCCAAGACGGTCATGTGCCTAGCTACTGAGGACGGGATAGGGCGTAAGAGGGTTTTTGTACTGGCGCCACCAGGTCATTCTGAGCACGGTTGGCAAGTGGACGGGTCTGTTTATGGTAGATTTTTAAAACAAGTGGGCATTTCTGATTTGGTCCGTCAAAAACACAAGAGAGTGCAGCAAAGGTTTTGAGTCCTCGTCAAACGGGACTGCATGCTTCAATGGGATCAGCCAGGTTTATTCATATAATTTATAAAATCTTCTGTGCGGGCTTGCTCAGTCCCAGCATGTGTCTACATCTCTCTTCTAGTAGCCATTGCGAGCGAGGCAGCTTATGTAGCTGCGGCAGAAGCAGTGCAAGCAGAAATGGCGATTCGCAATGGTCCGGGCTCTGAGTTACCCCAAACAAGTTTTCTTACGGCCTGGGGCTCGAGGTTTGTAAAAAAAACATCAACATACGAAACACCCAAACGCGTTGCTAGTATGACGCTTGTGCCTGCGTCGTCACTGGTGAAAAGTGATGGGACAGTAAATAGTTTGCATTCCTCTCCGATTACCGAGAAACTACCTGCTCTCGAACTCCAAAAACGTATACCGTGTGGGCTCAGTGTTGCCTTTCTCCCACACTGCCTGTAAATTTTTCGAATTATGCTACCAATAAGAGTGAAATCGGAAATTCGTAATAAAAAATTGAACCATAAACCATTTGTTTTTCCGTTTCTACACATACATTCGAATATGAACACTCACGATTGGTACAAGTGTCATGATTGGCATTGGGACAAATGATTAGTACAAAAGAATCAACCTCGCTTGCTCTCCTATTACGACAGCTTTTAGGATGCTTGCCAGCTTTAGTAGCTATTCAAAAATGTGTTTTGGTTTGATGTTATTTAATTTCGTCATGGAAACCAAGAGTGAAAGCCCCAGAAAAAACGTTTTTCGAGTCGAATTGCAATTGCGCCTGGATTACGAGGAATGGGTGGAATACACGAGGCTTACACTGGTCACTAATGCTCGGTTCGACGCCTGGGATGTCACGTCACTAATATTCCGAGCTACACCTGGGATGTCACGTCATTAATGCACGGGGCAGCACCTAGAATGGCAGGTCACCAATGTGCGGGGCTAGGATGTCACGTCAATAGCAGCTTTAATCAACCGATATTTTGCCTAGAATACGGTACCTACACGGTAATTTTCTCTTTTTTCTGTCCGCTCGTAGCCTAAAGCCGCATGAAGTGTCATCTCCCACGTTTCTAGATTTTTCCCCACAGCTATTCAATCAAACGTTTTTAATCGTTTGTTTTACTGAAATAGTTCGTTTGACTGAACAGTGAACTGCAAGAGGAATGACTTTCTGGGCTTACATTTTCCTTCCGTGTGCATCAGAAATGCACATTGTGAAGCATTTCATTGCTTACACGGTAGTCACTTAGCCGTTTGTTTTCCTGGTGCCGTTTCTAAATTACATAACGCACATTTTTATTTTTAACCTCTTACCATCTCTCATGTGGCACTTTTCACACCCTTGTGGAGCATTATAGTGCTATGACTGACTCCCCCATCCTCTTGGAGTTCCTTAATTTATGGAGGGTACCTTTTCGGCGGCTGAACTGTCCCGCTGTGCACTGCGTCAACTCAATAACCAGTGGGCATTTCTCCAATTAAAGGGAATGTGGCACCCTGGTTGAATCCCGGCATTTAGTGTAATTAGGAGTATTTTTAGCCGAAAATCATGAAACTGAAAATGATTTGTCTGAAAATGTAAAATAAGCTCAATATTTTGACATTTAAAATGCTCCTTTGTCGTAAGAAATAAACCTCTGCCTGTGGATGACGCCATGATCTGACAACTACTACCATATTCAATAAGCTTCAGTAGGCTGCCTACTCACCGTGACGTCAGCATGGCATCACGCTAACAACTGTGGCTGGCTACTTGGGTACATTTCAGGTAGGTTTTTAGCTTTTCTCTACGGAAATTTCGAGTTCCAAGACAAGTGATATGTTGAATACCGGGTTTTCCAGCATGCCTTACAACCTGGCTATCTCAGTTAAAATCACGTTATAAATGTGCCACATTCCCTTTAAGGGTTTAACCCAAAGAATAATCATAAGTTTGTCTTTGATTGACGGGTTTGAGAAGCATTTAAGTATTTTAAATGGATTTTCAAGCCGTGGCTGCAGTCAAAAGTTACACCGAATTCAGCTTCAGTCACTAGCAATCAATTCAGGGGAAAACAGCAGGGTCGCCCAGACAATCAGTGTGACCATTATTGTCGGTATTGGTCCAATAAAAGCGAAAATACACAGATTTGGTGAGGAGGTAATTTTTTGACGCTGCGGTGATGTTTGCGAGCAATTCCCACAGCTCTGTGTTTAATGCTGCATTCGAATTCAGCGTCCAAAACTACCCGATAAAAATGAAAATTAGACATATTGGGTGACTTTGCATTAAACCCATCGGTGACCTTTGATCCCATATCACGCGTTACCGGGATGGGCCACACATATTTTTAGTATAAGAATCAAAACGCAACTGTCTCTTTAACACTTTGATGTATATATAAGTGTGCTCTGTTACCCAACATCCCGGCCAATAGCAACCGGAGTGGCGAAATGAGCCGTGAAAGGGAAAAAACAAGACTTTGACCTGATCTGGAAGATGCTCTGATGACCTAGGGTCATTGAATTGTCAGCAATCGAGGGTTTTGTGACGAGCACCACCCTGGTTTTTACTGCGAAGGTCTACGGCAATTCGAGGTCAATCGGGAGGGGGCAGCAACAGCCCCCCTGTTGGGGCGAATGTAGCGAAAACCAGAGTAGGCGCGTGGATTAAGAAACAGGCACGCACACGTACACCTATAAGGTCAAACACAGAACACCAAGAGAAGATGAAGGTGAAGCTGTCGATTTGTGGTTTCGTGATTATCGAGTTTTTGCATGACGTTTCGAGGAAACGCAGGTGAACAACCATTGCAGAGCCATAAAACGATATTCTTTCCTCACAAATGGCGGGTTTTGAGACAACAAAAACATAGAAATACAACTTTTTTCGCCATACCCTATACGATTGATGCGTCGGTTCAAATTCCACTGTGGCATGTTTCCTAAGATTGTATCCGGCTTGACGCGTGCTGGGCTGGGGACGTTGGCTAACGCACGTCCGTAGCCTTAGTTTTATTGATACTGGTATGCTGACGGTCAGATCTTCTAAATGACGTTCTATTTTACATTTGCCTTAAACCATTGAAATTACAGCGCTGCAATGACCCATCTGTCTGTGTAACCTCAAGAACAAAAGTTTAAGAAGTAAGTGCAAAAGGTAATTTGGAATAAATTTGAACCAAAGATTTCTCTGATGCATAATCCCTCTCCGCATAATCTAGGGAATAAAACTGGACCGTAGACACCCTTTCCTTTTGATGAGATCCATGTATCTTTCTTTAATTACAATTTGACTGTCACTTAATGTCTCTAAAATCCTCCTTTCCAAAATAATTGCAGTGAATAGGAAATCTTGACCGTATGGGAGGGAGGCAATAATGCCTACTTTCTTCTGCTTACAAATTCTTTTTGGCTTATATTTTTGTTTTAAGCACTATCATTATAAAGTCGCTTCTCCAAGTAAAACAAGCATCTGCTATGTTCTCAGCCGCATGTTTCTCAGCAGCTTCCAAAAACTAGATGCACGAATTTACTCCGGAGGTTTTCTGGAATTTCAACATACGGCAGACAGTGCACTCACTGAAAAGTTCACACGTGCACCGCAGACATGATTTCGTCATGAGAGAATCAAGCAAGAACTCCCATGGGGAGCAGGTGCTGCCTGCCAGTATCTGCACGCCGTTTGAAGAAGTATTTGCGGAAAACACTTTCTCGAAAGATAGCACATACAGAGCGATGTAATCCGGTTCCCCGTAACAGCGCGATTGCGCCGAGGGTTCAGCGTCTTTCCGGTGCACCTGACGCGCTCCCACCGGCCGCGTGCTCTTATAGCGCCTGCTGCGAGAGCCCTCCACAGTCGAGCTGCAGCACCAACCGCTTCGCGCTTATAACCAGAGGGTTTAAGTGAACCAGGCTGTTGTTCCCGGGCTGTAAACACTATGTTGTACATGATGCAGGCCTGGGTGTTATTGTTTGTTTCCGTGTTGACGGGGTGTCTGGGAAGCTGCCCGGATGGGTTCTCAGACCTCGGCCTGGACAGCTACAACTGCTACAAGTTCGGCACCGAGAACATCACCTGGACTAAAGCGTACACGACATGCCTCACATCCGCTGAAGGAGCCCAACTGCTCTCCGTCCGCGACCCTGCTGAGTTCTACCCTCTGGCCTTCTACGCCGACCGAGGCCCCGACTATTGGACAGGTCTTCTTCACATCGGCGGTACCTTCTCCTGGGCGGACGGCACTCCCTTCAACCCGGACCTGCAACGGTTCATCGCTGACGACGGCAGCTCCGGGATCTACGGCTTCCTCTCCCAGGACTCCGAGTTTCACTTCAGTGATGGCGTTGTGGACCGCAGCTATATCTGCCACATAGACACCACGCCATCCACGACCACGCCTGAGCCGACCACGACGACCACACGGCCGCCCACCTCAACCCTGCCGCCTTGCGAGTCCAACTGGCAACAGTACCAGGACAACTGCTACCTCTTCAGCAGCGAACCACAGAATTGGGTGTCCGCTGGCCACAGCTGCCGCACGCTGGGAGGCGACCTGGTCTCCATCCACGACCAGAGTTTGTTCACCTTCCTGCTTCTGAATTCCGACCAGACGCTCCACTGGTTCGGTCTCGGGGATCAGAACGGGACCTTCGTCTACGAGGACGGCTCCATCACGGATGATGTGGCTGACATCCTCGGAAGTTCCATGGATGAATGGGAGGTGGGCAAGGATTGTCTGGCATTGGATTCGACCTCTTTTCCCAAGGTGGTTGTTCATAAAAACTGTTTCTCCGAAAATCATTACCTTTGCTACAGACTTAGTAACAAGTAGGTCGTAATAAACCGAGACTATTAAAAGCCAATGAAAACTTTTGAAATCAGAAGAGCTTGTTGTGTGATGTAGTAAATCCGTTTTTTGCTTTAGGGGCCGTCCGCTAATTACATAACGCTGGGGAGGATGGGGGAGTAAACCATAGCGTTACGAAGCGTTACAACGGGGAGGGTGGTCAAGATGGTTGCTTAACGCTCGCAGTTTTGGGAAATGTTAAGAAGGGAAAATTGGTCTAAAATTGCGTCTTGAAATAGAAGAACTGCATAGGCAAAGGAGGAAGGCGGAAGGCGTCTCCTCACTTTTTACCGGAAAATTCCGGTTTCAGCCGGATTGCGGAAATGTTAGGAAGAGTTGATCGTATCACATTTTACGGTACGGAATGGAAAGGGGAAGTATTGGCAGTGCTACAGCGGCCATTGGAGCCATGACTCCTTAAAGCTTCTTCAAAATGGCTGATTTTTTTAACTGTTGCAAAAATAATCATGTTTCTTCTATCCTTTCCTTGCAGTGGGGCCCAGATTCTGCGTTACGTAGTTTCAAATGGAGGGGGTCTGTCCGAACGTTGCGCAGCGTTGCAAGGGGGAGAGGGGATTAAACTAATGCTAAAGGGTATGAGTTATGTAATTAATGGACGGTCCTTCACGAAAATTGTTTGAATAATGACTGAGATGCGTACCTGAGATGTCCTTTAGCTGTAGCTCAATAGCTGTTGTGCTTACAAAAATATTAACGGCAGGAGGTTTAGATACACCAGTGCAATACCAGAGACGGCAAACAGGCCGTGAAATGCACGTCTGGAACTGGAATAAGCCAGGCCCTGGTTTGGAAGTGGTAGCATGTACAGGCCCTGATTTGGAAGTGATAGCATGTACAGGCCCTGATTTGGATTGAGCTACCACGTGCGCAATAAATGGAAATCAAGAATGAACACTTGTCTTCTCTTCGTCCATCTACAGCACGGTAAAAGACGGCAGGGTGGTGTGGTTAAAAGATTCCCGCACTTGGAGCCGCGGGGGATGTCAGGAGGATCCGGTATACCAACACTTATTTTTGCAGTAAATCCGAAACCGGGGAAATTTTTTCTACGACAAACACTTGGAAATGTAATGCAAGGAGTAGTAGATCAATCATTTCCAAAAAAATTTCAAGTTTGTTGTTGTGGGCGATTTTAGACAAGCAAATCCATTGATTCATCTCCTTCACGTGTTTTCTTTTATACATATTAGAATGAAGCGCATATGATAGAACATATCATGTTATATGTTACTACGTACATAAGATGAAGCTCAAATTTACATGCCAACCGGATCAGCGCACCGAAACGTTATCCAACAAAGTCCACCCACAGGGACTGAATCCCACTAATCAAATCCAAGCGCCGCTTCAATTTTCTAGGTGCCGGCTCCTGGCTTGCGGCCGGCCTGAATTAACACTGCCCAGTCCAAAGCACACTAGTTTAAATTCGATCTCCGTCACGGCCGAGGCCCGGAGCTCATTTGTTTCCTGCCGCGAAGGGAGGTCCGCCACTGCCGTCCAGCAGTACGGCGCACCAGTCAGCAAAATCCGCCCCCTCATTTATCCTCCCTGCCGTTACACATCCGCCTGCGGTCTTAACCGACGGCCCCAAATATATAGCCCGTCCGCCAAATTCTCCTGCTCAACATGCCAAGGTTTCCGGACGCACGTATTGGTTACGTTGGGTGTTCACGCTACATTGGTCACAGGCATTTGGTCAAATGTGCACAATATGATTTCTCGCCCGCATGTGCACTGTGCAACATATGTTCCTGCTGCGTCCCCCACACCTCGGTAGCTATCGTCGCCAGTTCGGACATGCCATCGGCGTGACGCCCCAGCCGCCCATCGCTCCAGGCTGAGAGCTTAGTCACGCTGATGCGATGATCTGTCCGTGCCGGCACTCACCGGCCGCCCGCCGACTATACGATCGCATTGATCGACAGAAGACAGCCAGACCTGATTGTAGTGGACTTGGCTGATTGGTTTGGTTATCTGATCACCAGTATAGAATTAGGCGGCCCCTCCCTCCCCGCTCGGTACCGGGACGGGCGACCGCAAGGCGACCTATTGGTCATTTAGGTACAGCAGTCCGTGCACGGTTGTAACGAATTCAGCGGAGGGTAAATGGCATTGCATTGAAAGGACAAGTACTTATTAACACATCCTGGGTATTATGCTAGCAAGAACTGAGCAGAATGCAGCGCGCTTGATGTTCCAACCACGCGCTGCGCCCTGTCTCGGTGATTAGGTTGTTGTGCATTTAGCTGAGGATAATGGGATATACTTGGCATTCACAGGAGAAGCTCGACGTGAAGTCCTAAGAAGCCGCCGAGGCGCCGGTTTGGTGTTATTAGTGGCCTTGGTAACATAACAAGAACGCGATCACGTCTGCATGATAAATGCCACAGGACAGAGCCCAAACTAAGGCGTGTCAGTAAATACCAGTAAAAATGGACTGGTTTTCAAGGCGCTCGGCGTCTTCGGGGCAGCCTGGCTGCTTTATTTCTAGTTTCCATTTGGGTTGGCATGGATTAAGGTGAGTTAATCCCCATTGGATTGGGCAATTGTACCTGTTGCGAGTAGCCTCAAAAAGGTGCTTCGAGTACCAATCAGAAAATAAATCTGGTTGCGTAGAAACATGGGGTATTCCTCAGCTCGAGACAGCAAGCATCACCTTTCCAAATGTTTTCTTTCATTCCCCAATTGGTCCAGTCGGATGCTTTCCAAAGGGAACAGAAAAAACATGACTGATATGGTTACATTATTTCAAAATGTCACCCTTAAACCGATGGCTCCTCTTGCGAATGCTTTGTTTTTCTGTATTCTTCCTTTCCGACAGGAATGGCAGATAGACTAAGTGAAACGGGTCCTCCTCAAAGAATTCTCTCACGGGAGATCGGATATTGGGCCCGGCCAAGAATCCAATTAGTTGACTGTAAACATCGCCCCTTCTTCTGGCATGCAAAATGGCCACCAGCCGTGCCAAACGGCTCCAGTATGGGAAAGCGGCCGGAAATCTGTTTCAGCATCTGAAGAGCTTGCAGCAACGACATACTGCAACGCTTGAAGGGAATATGAAACCCTCATGGGATTTGAACTGATCAATCAATTGCGTGGAGCACAGGAAGCGACCTGTTTTCTAATTTTATATTTCTCTGCTCCACTTCTATGGCGCAACAATGCTTCATCAGCTTATTACTTAAATCGGTCGGATATCCTCTATTAATTTAATGGTTGGCGGAGGCGGTTCCTCGTTGGGGCAACGGCACGGTGGAGGCGATTTCACACCCGCTCAATATGCACGTTCTTTCTCCTCGAATGGTGAGTTCTCGGATAAATGTAACATCAAACAGGGGTTTTCTCGGCGCGCTCAATCGCATGACTATCTCAGTCAAAGTCCCACTATAAAGGTGTTGCATTCCCTTTAACAGCGCAACCCGTTGAAAATGGTATTTGCCGAGTCAGTCTCTCGTTCGTACCGTCAGGTCACACATACAGCTTCCAGCCAGGAAGTGATACAGGTGTAGCGCTGGCGCCATCTTCTAGGCAACCTGCGCCGTTCTGGCTCACGTGCTTTGTTGACCGCGGAACAGCTCAATTTCAGGGCGGCAAAATCATTCGGCAGTGTTTGCGCCGGTGGCCCCTGGCGGTCGATTGTATGTAGGTGAGCGGCGGCGACACACACGGATTTCATTTAGTGTCACCGCGCCACCACGTCCCGGGGGTGCGGCGTTTAGTCCCCCCCGCTACCCCGACGGCAGCGACGGGGGCAGAGCGACAGCGACGTTGGCTTTATTCAGTTAACCATTACACTGCGGCGTGACCGGAGTCGGAAGGAGAATCAACAATGGCCGGAATTATCCATGCAAAGTATACACTGGCCGTAAAAATATAGCCTGCGCGCGCCCCCAGAATGTCAAGCAGGCCAATTTAAGGCGACGAGGGCGCTGTAGAGGAGCTGGAAAGGTATTTGGTGTAGCCGCGAGAAGAGTGAGCGGTTGTTTAAGACGGGTTTATCGAAGATAGTACGATAAGATGATTATGCATGCATAATCGGGGGAAGGGGCGGCAAGGTGGATCAAGTGATTTATGTTCAGTCAACGTTCGAATTAATGGTTAAGAATCCTACATATTTTGGGACAACCTTATTGGCCTTCCTGTTCCTCTGCCGGAGGGTAACTATATGCGTATTCCATAGTCAGACATTTTGAGTCGGTAATAAGATCCAGAGTCGACTCCGGGTCGGCCGTATTCTGCTTGGGTCAGAGTAAAGTATTCTCACCTGTGGGCTTGGGTCGAGCCAGTATCGACTCAATTGCTCGACCAGATGAGTAATGATAAATCAATCAGTCTCCAATTTGTGAGCCATAGCTGAGTGGGCTCAAAATAGTAATTTGTTAAACATACGAGTATGTGCGACTTTTAGAATAAAACTAAAGAAGTGATCCTCTTCTAGACCGACTTGAACTTGCCCAAAATTTTATAAGATTCCATTTTGCTGCTTGTGATGAAATAGAATGTTTCGAATCTCACGGACAATAAAAATTATTTTATATATTATACTTTTTGAACATGCAAGACGTTTCGGAGACAGTGCTCCTTCTTCAGTTGAAAGGTTAGCACATATTTATGGAAAACACGGTGAAATATGACAACGTTCACACTTACCGCAGAAGTTGACACAGTACACAGTACTGCACCATTGACATTTCAATAGTGCAGTACTGTAAAGCGTGAACGTTGTCATATTTCATCGTATTTTCCATAAATATGTACTAACCTTTCAACTGACGAAGGAGCACTGTCTCCGAAACACGTCTTGCATGTTCAAAAAGAATAAGCTCTATTGCCCGTATGATTCTATACCTGTCTAAAACTCAAACAATATAGAATGTTTTGTTCTGTTTATTGGCTCTGGGCCCAGTGTCCAAGAATGATAAAGAATATGTCAGGAGGGGGACAAATATTGCAAGTGGTTTCAGATGCAGTAACGTTCTCACAACAGCCCTTTCTCTGGCATTTGATGTGTGTCTTGTTTATGTTTGTGCTGTGGCAGATAATAAGAGTTCATATATTCTTGCAAGGCGAAATCGCAAGGGCCCTGGAAAAAATGTCCAGAATAAAAGTGTAAAATTAACAGATACACAGCCCCCACATAATAACTTCCTTTCAAAATACAATAAAATAGATACATATTAGCAATCACAATGGAGGAGATGCTAAGTGCCCCCTCCCCCTCCACTACGAACCTATTTTCCGAGGTGGCCGGGGAACCGATTGCTGGTGGGAAATGCTTCGAGGCTACATTTTAGGAACTTAATGTAGGCATGGGCTGGTAAAAATTTTGGAAAATAGGTCGATCACATTTTGACTTATATGCTTTCAAATTGATAACTATCTTTTGAGATCACCACAATCCGGTGTTTCACCAGTTCACTTTAAATGTAGACTAAGTGGTGACGTCCTAACGCCACATAATCGGGGTGATAAGTCAAGGTGACGTTTATAAAGGTCAAGGTCAAGCTTTTAAGACACATGTCAAGGCCATACCAGCATACTCAAGGTCACTGTCCCCAGTGATTTAATTCAGATGACATCACCCAGTCAAACGGGTATTATGTAATGACTTTATAGCTAAGGCTTCTAAATTTTAAGTTTAGGGTCACACGTCAAGTTCCAAGGTAATTGGCCAAGGTCAAGCCCTTATTTCTCGCCCAACGGTTGCTTGAGTGTTCGTTATAGTTATAGTTATAGTTCGTTATGTGCAAGTCTCCTGCATTGCACGCTACCACCAGACCCCTCTCACTCCGTGTGTTAACCCGCGCCCCATCGAGAGTCTGGCGCCACCTTCGCCCACCGGGGGCCATTGATGCTCCCTCTGAGTTCGAAAATATGAGGGCTAGCGAAAATCTGCGAGATGCATTGGAAAGCTCGTGTGAATTCAGTCTAGTTTTACTGACATGTTTAAGCGCTCAGGTCATTGGTTTGACCTCCAGGGGTCAAGGTGAGTCACGATAGGCTATTTCCACTAAAATATGCAATGCCTAAGATGCCTGAGCATAGCTCTTATCCCATAAGAACTATTGAAATCTGGCATAGAACATTTGATAGGAAATTAATGGGGCTTTCTCCTCTATGCGGAGCATAATGACCTCCCGCCAGTGGTTTGACCACCAGAGGGCACTTCTTGACCTAACATGACCTGAGATCACGAAAGGTCATAAAGTTCCTGTGCCTCATATCAAATGAAAGCCAGTGACGAAAAATGCACGATAACGTTTAATTCAGCCCTCTAGCGTCATTAGGTCAAAGTTATAGTCAAAATACTATTTTTGTTTCCTGGTGACCTGCCATAACCTCAGGTAAGTCAATGGGCAAATGTCACCCCTGGAAGCCGTCAAAGGGTGACCATGAATGCATGTTGGAGAAATCTGAGCATTTGCAATCATTTTTATGACTTTTAGATCATAAGACAGCTTTTCCCATGTTTTTTTGGGATAGGTCACCTCGAGACCTGCAAATGACCAGTCACCTCGCGATATAAAAATTCCGGATATACATTTTGTAGACCCTGGAGAGGTCATCAAGTGTAGAAAGTTCCAAATCATTGGCTGTAAAATGTAAATATGGTAGAGTTCAAAGGTTGAAGTGAGGTGACCTTGGTTGACCTTGCCTGATGACCTGACCTAGCGTGACCCGGGGTAAAACATTTAGGGATGTGGGAAAATGATGGGGTGAGATGTAGACTCCTCAGCCGTGGTGCTGCGCCTTGCTGTTTTTCTGTTATTCGGAAAAAAACATTACGGGGGGGCATCGATGCTCTCCCGGTGGGGCGAGGGCTAGGATTTTGTTCTGGTTTATGATGAAAAGCGCGTGCTTATAACCGTACCTTCCTTTTCTTATTGTCACTCTTCACAATAGAATAAACGAGCTTTTGCAAATCTCATCCAAATCGGCAATACCAGCCACCAAAAAGCTATCCCTGGCGCAGCCATACAATTCTGCACATAGACAGATCCAGGATCTCCGATCGGGGGTCCATGATCGGCGACGGCGGGGGGAGGAGCGTCTGGACCAGGGGTGCCGCTTTCGGCCGCCAAAATCTATCATGTGAGCGGCAAATTATACGTGGGGGCGCCGATACTCGCATTAACACCCGCACTGGAGGGGGTCTGGCACTAACGCGCACTGGAGAGGGCCTGGTAGGCCCCTCCCCTAAGATCTCGGAAACTAAGAGGCGTAGAAAAACGAAATTTGAGAGGTGGGTGGGGGTTATGGTGATCTACATCCTGACCAATTTTATTGACCTAGGTCAATATCTTCAAGGTCAAACGAGGTCATAAAAGTCAAAACTTGGCCATGCTGGGGACTGACCGGTAAATGCCGTGATTATGCGGGAAAATGGCGAGAATAAGCTAAAGGCGGACCAGGGTCATATAGAGAAGGTCTCAAAGAGCCTTCCCTTCAATTTTGGGGTCAAGTTCATCCAAGGTCATTGACCTGTAAGGTCACAATATAGTATACTACTTATAATGTACACTTTGACAAATACTACAGCCACTGTTTGGCGAGAAATGAGGATTGACCTTTGAAAATGACCTTTGACCTTGCCCTTTGACCTTGACCTTGGTATTGGGGTACCTTATCGATGACGTCATAGCATAATGTACGTCAGACCGGGTAACGTCATTTGACCGGAAGCACTGTGGTCAGTGACCTTGAAAGTGCACATATGACCTTGATCTGTGACCTTTGACCTTGACATTGACCTTCATGTGAGGTGACCTTGACATATAATCCCGGTTATATGGTGTTATTACTTCACCACTCGGTCTCCAATGCAAGCTATCTGGTCCGACCGCGCGATTACGGCGATCTCAAAATGCAGGTCTGACTTTAAAAGCCTATAAGTCAAAAATTTTCGACCGATTTTCAAAAACTTTTCACCAATCGACGCGCTATTAAATTCTGTTTAATGTGGCAAAGTCTTGTGTTTCGGCTACAAGCGGTTCTCCGGTCATCTCTGAAAAACAGGTGGGGGCCTCCGAGGCCCCCCTCCAGTGCGCGTGTTAAGGGGAAGAAGGGTGGGTACCCACATTTCAGGGGACGCCGTCGTAATATTCTGTTACCTTCCGCTCGAAACGCCCGGAACGTACAGTGTGGGCGATATTCCCCAAGATTTTCCTCAGGATCGCACATGTAAATGAGAGTATGCATGTAGTGTCAGTGCTATTTATACTGTTCGACGAAAAGGGAGTTAACTATCGAAGCACTGTTGTCCCTATCATGGGTGGAAATCCTGGGGAAGCTGGGGGAATCGGACCCCCTGGATTTTAGATCTCCCATAGATTTTTACAGGGATTATATTGCCGTGCCAGCGTTAACTCAACCAGAATCCCCCTCCCTCCCTGGATCAAGAAGAGATATCCAGCCCTGGTTCCTATGAAATCATTTTTTGCATTTGGCACGCGTCGTACATACCTTATTTACACGAAGTAATCGAAAACGTTCCATTTCCCGAATCAGCGGGAATTAATGACGTCACGCTCCCTGGAGTACCTGTGTGGAATGTTGCAAAGAACTTACAGAACCATAACCACAAAATCACACCTTCAGAGAAAGCTCCGCGACTATGTGAGGTGTGTGAGCCTGCACGGCTGGGCGTCTGCTCTGGACATGGGTTTATACTATACTTGGTTATCGCTGTTGCAAGCATCACAAATCCTGAAAATGTGGGAAAAGGTAAATCTAAAAGAGGCCGACTTCCCTGGCCTCCGTCGGAGTTTGTCACTTGTTAAACTGGGGTCTGATTGACGACGTTGATGTAGATGAAGCGGTGGATATGTCTTACGCCTTACTTGAATCCGCCATTGCAGACCACATACCCACTGTGACTATCCGGCGCAAATGCCCTCTTGGTTTGACCGTGCGGTGCGGACAGCCCTTCGGTTGAAAGAAGCAGCGTTCAGACGGATGCGGCGTAACCCCTGCGAGGAAACGAATTCCACTTTCTCCCTGAAACGGAACCAATTCAAAAACCTAGCAAACGTTAAGTATAATGAATATCTCCAAATACTCACTGATGATCTGAAAACAAACCCTAAAAGATATTGGTCATTTGTCAAATGCTTAAAGAAAAAACCTCCCGTTTCCAGCGTTCTCACCAAATTTGATGGCTCATTAGTTTCTGACGACACCGAGAAAGCCGGGCTCCTAAATGAAACCTTTGCCAACAAATTTACAGATCCCGCCGTCACAAATTTTCCGACTGCTCCCGATTACCCTCTTGACAATCTCTCACGATTCTTTGTGACGGAACAGTCCGTTAGGTCTGCGCTAAATTCGATCTGCCCTAACAAAGCTTGTGGAAGTGACAACATCAGTGCTAGAATAATATTAAAATGTCGTGAGGAGCTGGTGGTGCCGCTTTATAAGATTGTCTCCAAATCATTCGATTCAGGAATGTTTCCCTCGCAATGGAAAATGGCCAACATCATTCCAATATTCAAAAAAGGTGACAGAAAGGACCCCTCTAATTACAGATCCGTTAGTCTTCTTTCCCTGTTTGAGAAAATTTTGGAGCGAATTGCTTACGATCAACTATTTCGGCATGTCTCCCCAGCTCTTTGTCTTGAACAACATGGATTCGTTCCTCGCAGCTCGTGCGTCAGCAATCTGTCTGTTTTTCTTGATTCGGCGTGGAAGGCCGTTTCGGAGGGATACCAGACGGACGCTATTTACACAGATTTCTCGGCCGCTTTTCAAAGTGTCAATCACAAACTCCTGATCTACAAACTCCGAAATTCCTATCATTTGAAAGATTCAGCCCTAAATTGGTTTATCTCGTATCTCTCCGACCGCCGCCAGAGGGTCGTTCTTAATGGAAAAACCTCAGAGTGGAAAAACGTCAGCTCAGGGGTGCCTGAAGGCTCTCTAAATGCTCCTCTCTTGTTCGCACTCTTCATCAACGATCTTTCGGCTGAAATTGAGTCTAGTTGTCTCCTTTATGCAGATGATGCCAAAATTTTTCGAACAATCAAGCAGCCATCTGACGGACTCTTGCTGCAGAGGGACCTGAGCCACCTGCATCAGTGGTCCGTCAGATGGGGTCTAAAACTTAACCCATCCAAATGTAAAAACATTACGTTGACCCTCAGGCGGACACCGGTCCAGACAACGTACTACATCGGAAACACTCGCCTAGAGTCTGTTGAAGAAATCCGTGACTTAGGAATAATCATTGACTCAAAACTGAATTTCTCATCCCACGTTTCTGGCATAACACGACAGGCCAACAAATCACTAGGACTGCTAATTCGATCTTTTCAAACCGGCCTGCGCTCAACAAATTTTAATACCAAAACACTGCTCACAACATATAACGCGAACGTTCAGTCTGTTTTGGAGTGCGGTAGTGTAGTCTGGGCTGGTGTAGCCAAATCCCATGCCGAACGGGTCGAGCGGGTACAACACAAATTCTTGATGTGGCTAAATTCTCATACTTCTCAGTCTTGCGGCACTTTGAATTACCATTCACTTCTTCGGCATTTCGGCGTCCAGTCTCTTGCTGCAAGGAGAGTTCAACACGATCTTCTGTTTCTGAAAGCAATATTTTCCTCAAAAATTTCCTCTCAAACTCTTCTGAACTGTGTTGGCCTTCATGTTCCACCCCGCTCGACCCGCAACCTGCGACTTTTCGCCGAGCCACGCGGCCGTGTAAACACGGTTGCCTCGGGGTTTCTGTGCCGGATACCAAAATCCGCTAATAGGTTTTTGACCATGATCAACTCCGATTTTTTTGTTGATACCTATAGCATTTTTAGAGCTCGCGTTGTGGAGTACATAAGTGACCTAAGAGTGTGAGGTCACCAAGGTATATGTGCACCAAATATATGAAGAGGGAATGAGCTCAAACTATTTTAATAACTTTATTTTTACAGCACCCATTTTACTCATTTGTATGTTTTTAGCACTAGGGTGTTTCGGACATGTTTATGTGTATGTGTTAGTTTTTGGTGAGAGAGTTTTAATACCTGACTTCACCTGTTAGTGGGCATCAGCCTGTTGGTGATTATGTTTAATAAACAAATAAACAAATAAACAAATATGGTGAGTATTTTTTACATCCAAGCCAGAAAAGGAAAGCATACCTGATATTAGACACATAGTCTGTAACTGACCCACTGTTCACAGGTAGGGGAGAGTGGGGTAAGATGCCCCATCGGGTAAGACGCCCCATCCCCTCTTTTGGCCATCCGGGCCACCACTGGTAAATAATATTGTTCTTGGTCGAAAGCAGAGGCTTTGATTGTTTCTTGCGCATAAATTCAGTTTCCTCCTGTGAGATGCGTGAAGCTGATGGGTAAGTCTTTGTTTCGATGCTTTTCTGTTTCGATGCTTTTCTAAGAATAAATTGCCCACATAGGTTGCAGATATGTCGAAGAATATTGGATGCGTGCTTTGTTTGACTTCCCATTACGAATGATGGCATATTGAGCTCATTAAATGAGCATTTCGCTTGAGTGTATTAATTGTATGATTTTTGCACTTCAGTTTTTATCTAGTTTGGGTACTGATGGGAAATATGCCCCCTCATTGAATGGGGAAAATGCCCCATGGGCGACTTTCCCCAGAGCAATATAACACCATTTGTTAGAGTAAACAACTATGTTTTAAACTTGGGGTTAGTCCAAACCTTACCCACGGGCAGAGCCACGGAATTGTTACTGGGGCTACGGACCCCGGAGGGTGATGGCGGGGGGGGGACGTGAACTTTAAATTGACCGTCTTTGAAAAGGCCAATGACCATGAAGCTCATGAACAAATTTACGTAGGTCAACGTAGGTAGTTAATAGGGAGACAATAAAAACTTAGGTCGATTCCCAAAACTTGTCGGGAGACGTCCCCACAGATTGGCGAGTTAGGGGATCCGTCCTCCCGTTCCTGTCCTATGCTTTCAACGCGCATGACCGTACGGGTTAAATAAGAACACACTTCAATCTGTCGCTTTGTATAATAATAATTTTTGGGGTTTAACGATAAACCAACTTTCAGGGTCAAACGGCGTCGCCAACTCTCACCCTGTTGGAAGGGATTTTGGGCATCAGATCGACTTATTCAGAGGCTCCGCCGGGACTTGAACCCGGGACCGGTGGCTTAGAAGACAAGGGTGCTATCCACTAAGCCACCTCATCCCCCTGTCGCTTTGTGACTAACCTTTCCAATCGAAGGCCTCGCACCTGAATCCAGGCCACTAACGCAAGGAATCCCATAACAGCCAAATTTTGGGGTTGGTGCTTTCATTCGATAAAGCGAATCCCAGCTCAATCATTAAATCCTTGAAACCATTATTTGGGAGTTCACCGGACCTGGCCTGATGCCCTAACCGGAGAAGACCTCATGGCGGGTTCAGATCGAACTGGTGTGGTGGAGGCGCAAAGCAATTAAATCAAAATTGACAAAACCGTAAAATATATTTAAAAACAAAATTGGCCAAAATCGGTCAATTTTGACCAATTAGGAAGGGGATGGCTGGACTGTTTACCCTGGATTCGCCTATGAATGAGCTAGACCTGAAATATTTCACATGGTTAATCCTGCAAAGCTCCGAACCTGATCTCTTACGTCGTCCCTACATTTGTCATCCCGGTAGCCCAGTTGGTAGAGCGTTGGGCTCCGGCCCGCTGCTCAGGAACATGCAGCGGCAGTGCATGTCCAGGCTTGGGATCGGTTCTCCTGAGACGCTTCGGCGCTCAATAGTTTACCCGACGTAGGTCGGCTGGCAACTGAATGGTGAGAGGATGGTCTGAGCGGGGCGGCAGTCCCCATGATTTGTGGGACGTTTAACTTTGACTTTTAAATTAAATCTTCATTGCAGGAGTTGCTCGCTCCGATGGTAGGGCTAGGGTCTCCGCGACAAGTCCATTGCTGACCTTATTGAGACCCCGACTCCAAAAGCCGAGCTTGCAACAACATGCATCTAAAAAAGGCTCTGGAAGACAGACTAGTTAAAGGGGTTGCGAAAGCAAAGGTATCTAAAAAGTCGAGGACGAGGCAGGCAAAAACTGTATAAGGGAAGAAAGACAGTGGACATGACGATACCAGATATCTCATCTGCAGAGTGAGTTTTGTTCTCTCGTGCAAAGAATGGATCGAGTACACTGCCTGGGAAGGATGGGCCTGTGTGCCTTGACGAGAAGGCTAAGGTGGCTGTGCGCCATAAATTATAGACTGGGAGCCCGTGATGGTTAGTGGGAGGAAGCTTCGCGTCACCACAAGCCATTTTTACTGTCTGAAGTGAATTGTTTTGTACTTAACAACGTCTGGCCTATATTTCTTTTAAAATTGAAACAAAGGGAACACAGAAAAGACAAGGTAGGGGATTTAGGGGAGGTTCTCAGAAACCTCGTACCAGTTTACCTACTTAGTTTTGTACTTCGTTGTTAGTGTGTGTGTGTGTGTGATTTTATATTAATTTTATGGTATGCTTTATCCTGGGTTTTTATTGTTAGTTTTACGTAACTTTGTTTTATCTTTTGACGTGGAAAACCTCCATGTTTAATCAATGTGTGTGGACGCTTCTAAATACATTCTGACTTCTGAATAGTGCTTAAATGATTACCAATGAAGCTAAGAACTACAAAAAGCTACTTCTTCATCAACGATAGACCAAAATGGGGGTAAGATGCCCAGGGGTGGGGCATCTTACCAAGCCCCAGGGGCGTCTTACCCACCCGATGGGGAAGATAAGGAAGATAAATTATCATGCTACGACTTGGCATCTTAAGCAGCGCTGTTGGCACCGCGGTTATTCTATAATCCGGATTTCCCTAAACCCTGGGCATCTTACCCCACTCTCCCCTATATTGGAATTTCGCTTCAGGTAACTTTGGAGGAAATTATGCAAGGAATGCCTACTTTTTCTTCAAGATTAACTACCAATTGCTTCCTACCAGTAAAGTGATGTTCTTTACCTTCCTACAGCATTAAAGAAGAAAATTTCACTCCGTGTGAATGCTGCAGACCAGCAGAATTGAGAGTCTGAATTAAAAGGTCCAAATTCAATATTGCCTTCCCTGGCTCTACAGATACAATCTTCCTACGTAGGATTCTATACCTACCTGCATTGTGAATACGACGAGATGAAGCTTGTATGCAAACTAGTTCCACCATTCAAAGTAGAAAGCGAAAATTAAGGTGATTTAAGCTGGATTTTTGGTATCCAATAGGCTTTCTATGGGGCTTCTATTGCCGTGCCAGCTTCAACCTGCATAGGACCCCCCCTTGGGTCGAGAAGAGATCCCCAGCCTTAGCTTTGAGCAGCAAACCAGAAAACCCTTATTAAGGGCAGATTGGAGTGCTTAACTAAAAATTTGGGTTAGTTTCGTTAAATGTAGGGCAGACGTGAACAGTTTCTGCATGAACAGTTTCGGCATCTTAAGGAAATACGTATTTCTTGTACGACCACTTCATCATCAACTCTGAGTCAGAGTCAGCTAGAGGTAATGTTTGAGTCAGACTTGAGGAGCCTCACTTCTGGGCTGAGTCAGAGTCGACTCACCAGCTCAACGTGAGAAGTTGCGTCACGATCAGAGTCAGCGGCTACGCAGTGCGTCAGGGTTGAATCGACTAATAAATACTGAGTTATTAGCAAGTCTGGCCATGATACCAATTCGTGTTTTCAAAGTACGATGAAGCAGGTTCGATACATTTTAGTAGTTCAAAACACCCAGTTTTGGTTCGCACTGTAATTAGCCTTCCCTTTGCGGTGACGTTTTGCTGTACAATGAAGGCAGAACCTATCCCATGGTGCTGTAATTTCCGACCAGCTGATCGACCACCGCACGTCTCACGCTGCAGAGCTGAGCCAGGCACCTCCCCTGTGCTAAAACTGGCAAGTGCGAGCGGCCGGCTACGATTTCACCACTTGAGCAGATGACCGCAATGAGAGCGGGCACGCTTAAATGATTGACGATGAGCACAAAACAGAGGCGGTGTCCGTCGGCGGCCGGCTGCGTTCCGGCGTCTCTGCCGACGAGGCCATGACCGGCGGTGCGGCCCCGAGCCCCGCTCCTGACGCCTGAAGGGTAATGGATCCTATCCAAGCGGCAGCGTCAGCTTAGCGGCGCAACTTTTCCATGTGGCCGTCTGAAATTGTGAGGCTGAAATCATTCAACACAACGCAGCCGCAATTGGCGGCAATTCCGGGAAGCCATCCGGCTAAATGATTCCCGCCTTTATTGGCCCACGCGAGAGCACCGTGCGGTAATCGCCCCAGTGTCGTCCCCAATGAAAACGGCTCACTTGAGCTGCGCCCCCCCTCCACCCCAGCGTGGCTCCGACAGAGTGGGGCGGCCGGAGAAGAGCGGCAATTCTCCCTACACATAAATACACGTCCGCGCCACACTTTGTATCGAAATGAGCAATTTGTTTTGCCTTCGGGCGGCCGTGTTTTTGGAAGCAGCCCGAGGGGATAGCAAACATGCCTCTTTGATGCCGACGTGGGCAAAACAATGAAAGACACAGCTATCATATCTGAGCCTTTTGTTTGATCACCATGTAACGGGTGCTCCCCGAGATATGTGACTGCATATGAGCACGCACTCGACGCCGAAAACGTCAACGCATCGGACCAGTGGCGGATCCAGGACAAAATGTCATGGGGGCTAGGGGTCTTGAGCCCCCCCGGCATTGCCCCAGAACAGTCTCTAGCTATGAATTACTATAGACACTGACATTTTATGGGACTTGAGCACCCCTAGCCCCTCTCTCTCTCTCTCCCTCTCTCTCTCTCTTGTATCCGTCACTGCAGCGGACGCAGTGTTTGTCCGGTTAAAAGTGGCGGCCACCGTCGGAGCGCAGTCGACCTGATGGATCTTGACCTGATGGTGCTGTCGTTTTGCTACCCACACACGTGGGTGCAGCGTGCACGCTGCTTCGTAGCGCAATGAAATGACCATGACTTAACAGCAGCAATTTGGAAGCTCACAAGCGGTTCCATCATGCATCATTCGGGGCCAGGAGAGAAAATAGCATGTTCATGGGATTTAGTTTATGTATAAATGGGCTTTAGTTTACTTTAGGAACATGTTCTGTTTTAGGTTTATGTTGTGGTCACCTAGTGTATATTTGCTTACTGTTTTATCGCTGGTTTCGAGACAAAATATAAACCTGTCAGTTTCTTTGATTTATGAAATTTTAATGGAATTGCGACCCATTTTTATGAAACTCTGTTCTAAAATATACCTATTAAGTCAAGAGCATGATTATGAAGTGTATTTAAAGAAAAGGTAAAAATGCCGAGGTTTACTATTGGCCTTTTTAAGCTCTGACGGGTGGACTTGGTTCTGATGCTCAACTTCCCTGTCTTATAGGGAATATAACACCTTCATAATGGGATTTGAACCAAGAAAGATAAGTGATAGGGCATGACGAGTAACCATTTGATCGATATTTGATTTTCCCAGAAATTACCGTTCACGAAGAAAACAAAGCTGGTGAAATATGTATACTTCAGCATATGGGCCCTGAAACTGTCATTTCATTTTTAATGTTCAAATAACCGAAAGCCACTTTGTATCAATTCTCTTTCAATATGCACCAGTGTTTTGCAAATTAAACATGTCTTAACCTGGTTTTAAAAGCGGAATTTTTTCTTTTTTTGTGAATGGAGCTCACCTTGCGACAAATCAGTCCAACGTTGAATTGTTTTAGATCAGACGTTATATTTTGAGACATTATCAGGGCGAATCCGCTCCCACAACCTGACAGGAATAGGGGTAGCCAGGAACCTGATAAGAATAGGGTTAACGCGCGCAGTGGATGGGGGTTCTTAAGTGCCTCTACCTATTTTTGCGAGGTGGCCGGAGAACTGCTCGCTGCCCAAAAATGTTACTTTGCTACATTCGATTCTTTAGGAGCGCCGTCGATTTGTGAAGGAATTTTTGAAAATCAGTCAGTAATTATTTTACTTATGGGCTTTCAAAGTCAGGCCTATATTTTGAGACAGCACCGTTTCAGACAGGTCAAGGTCAGAGGTCAAGGTCATTGATCCCAGTATTCCAGTCAGATGGCATTAGCCCTGTTCCAGCTGTCAGCACAGTTTTGTCAGCAGGACCTCTAGCCTCTCCTCCAGAAAAGAAATATCAGCGCCATAATCGCCTCTAGTTCGTGCTAAGCAAAGGGAACTTCAACCTTTATGCCATTAAAAAATATTAGGCTGCTATTTCGTGCACTTGCTATTTTTCATCAGCACAACAGCAGGCCTTCAGCCCGTAAAACCTCTAGAACCAAGTTCCCGGGGAGAGGCTACAATCCTGTGACGTAGGCGCAATGCGGCCCGCTGATTGGTGCTGACAAAACTGTGCTGACAGGTGGAACAGGGCTAATATTCAGTATGAAGTATTTTAAGCTATGACTTCATATTTAAGACTATTTAAGGCCAATGTCAAAGGTCTCTTCGATGTCAAACCCTGAATTCTCGCCCAAAGGCTGCTGTAGTGCCAGTTAAATTGTAAATGATTGTGAATATGTCATTGTTACGTCATAGACCATTGACCTTGAATGACCTTGACCTCATGGTTTCAGAGAAAACTGTGTGGTACCTTCCCTCTATGACCATACTCCGCTTTTGGTGTAATCCCGGCATTTTCTCCCACAATCAGGGCATTTTCCAATAGGTCTGCAGCACGGCTCGGATTTGACCTTGACGACCTCGTTTTACCTTGAAGATATTGGCCCAGGTCAATGAAACGTGGCCATAATGTAGATCACTATTGCCCCCCCCAAACTTCTCAACGCACATTGTTCTAACCCTCTTGGGTTCCGAGATCACAGGGGGCACTTTAGGACGAGTCCTAAAATGCCCCCCTGCTATCTCGGAGGGGGTCTCCTCCACTGCGCGTTGACACCAGACCCCTCTCCACTCCGCGTGTTAAGGTACACACATCCATCCGCCTTGGCTAGATGACAGTGCGGCTCATACAAGCTAAACACACGAATTGTTTTTATTTTATTTTCCAGCCCTAATACTATAAGTGCCCGCCGCGTCTCCAGCATGTGTATGCGCCTGTGGGCTGTGATGCGGTCGCAGTCGGCTGGCGTTTATCGTTCCATGGCGCGGAACTGCCGCGGCTAGACTGACATTATGTGTCTAAAGCGCCTCGCATGGAACTTAGGTCAGGCGTTTTCAAACCATTCTCATCTAGGCACAGTTTGGAAATATTTCCCTCGAGACCTGGCAGATTAAAATGGTTCAGCGCGCCAAATTAGACCTGCAGAAATGATGGAACTCAGGCCGGCTTTAAAAAGGATAATGTTGGTGGCCGACGGTGATTGCTGGGTCATATCATCATGCCAGAGCTGTCCTGGGCCTAGGTAGAAGATTAGGATAGCTATGCAGCGAATCTCCTCAATTATTGCCGCGTGAGTGGGCCCTCATGCTTCAGAAAGTCTACAGATTTTGATGGTGGGTAATTTTGCCGCTGATTTGGCAGCAGGACATGAATTCGTTTTGTTGCTGTGATAGCTGACACTCTCTCCTATGTCATTTTTAATAACCGAGATTTTCCCGTAGGGACATACCCCCGCGTCTGACCTTAACTCGTGCTGTCCACATGGGGGGGGTGAAGTTTTCCTAGCCCACTCTTGTACGCTTTCTTAAAACAAATACATTTAGATGTTGTCAATAGAGAAGCAGAACTTCCCGCATTTCTGTAGAAATATTTTTCGTGTGCTTTTAAGGTAACCAGGTAAAAATTTAACTACGTACCACGCCTAACTGACTTCATGAATTTTAAGCTCTCGAGAAAATCAATTATTTTGTCCTGGTCTTCGTCGTCATCTTGCATAAGATAGAGTGGAATTATTTTGAACCTTTTCATATAGGCATACTGACATGGGCTAGTGACCTCCGGTGACCTCAGGTGACCTTTACCCGAAATCCAGCCGATCTCTTGTCAACATGCCTGATGGTATAATAGAATAATGGCACACCTTTGAGCCTGATGCGTTCGATGAAAAGTACACCACTTACCTTGGTGATTTTCTGATGTCTGACCCATAGACGCAGGAACGAGGGGGTCAGGGGGTGGCTACCCTCTCCTCCAACTTTCGAACTGGGGGACAATACCCCCGCCCCCAACTTTGAGTCGATTCCGGATATTTTCCCTTAACAAATCAAGTGATAGGCCAAATAATGTTTGACCCTACCAATGATGGCAACTCCCCCCCAAACTTGGAAAAATTTCCTGCGCCTACGGTCTGACCCATTATTAGAAAGGGGATTAGATCGCTTAGTGGATAGCACCCTCTTCTTCTAAGCCACTGGTCCCGGGTTCAAGTCCCGGCGGAGCCTCTGAATAAGTCGATCTGATCCTTAAAATATCTTACAACAAGGTGAGAGTTGGTGACGCCGTATGACCCTGGCAGTTGGTGCATCGTTAAACCCCAACAATTATTACTATACCCTTATTAGAAATCATGCAAGGTCATGACGTAGTGTGGCCTTATTTGGTAAAATCATATAAATTATTGATGACCAGCCACCAAACTGTTAAACCTTCGACAGTTTGTTGGTAAAAGGTCACCCAAGGTCCGAAATCACATCAAAGTCAAACAAGATTACTGACCTTAAATGACCTTCACTAGTGTAACCTTACGCACATGTTCGCGTACGCCACTGTCATCAGTTCCACAGCACGTGGATGACCCTCAGACTGCTTACTGTCTTTTTAACTTCTAAGATCAGCTAAGGTTGGTGATCTAAAATGACTTGATTTTTACATGCAACAGTATGCGCAGGAAAAACATCGTATAGCAACGAAGCTTCTAATCACAAGCAGCTTATTTCACCTTACTGCGTCAATCTACCTTTCCTAATTTCCAAACATCTGTGGCCGGGATTCTAATCAACTCTCCCCGGAAAGGCGCGAAGGTATGAAATACCTCCGGTAGAACTAGCATGCTAACTTTATCATAAATATTTGCACTTTGTTTTTGTATAATTAAGGTTCCGTGAACGATTTTAATGGAATCAAAGCAGCTACTAAGCTAGGTACGTTGTAAAAACAGTGATATATAGCAGTAGCATTATTTAATTACAGGAACCTTTCCGATGTGCTTAAGAAGCTACTGATGGTTTGGAGGGGTCTCTCATGCTTCTATATCCGATCGGTCACTTTCCTTAGATCGCCTCATAGTGCAGACACCCCCAAGAAGAGGGGGCCGACGAGGTGCATTTTACTTTTTTCTCTGAAAACGGTAAGTTCTGGGACAAATTAAATAACGACAAGTGGTTTCTGGGCATGCTTTATCTCATGGCAATCTCGGTTCAGATCCATTTGCAAAGTTGCCACATTTCCTTTAAGACCTGCAAAACAGCTCCACTATTGTCAATCAGATGCAGAAAATGAAAGCTTCACTCTCTAGGAGTCCGCCACTTTTATGAAAATGAAAGCTTCACTCTCTAGGAGTCCGCCACTTTTATGAAAATGAAAGCTTCACTCTCTGGGAGTCCGCCACTTTTATGAAAATGAAAGCTTCACTCTCTAGGAGTCCGCCACTTTTATGAAAATGAAGGCTTCACTCTCTAGGAGTCCGCCACTTTTATGAAAATGAAAGCTTCACTCTCTAGGAGTCCGCCACTTTTATGAAAATGAAAGCTTCACTCTCTAGGAGTCCGCCACTTTTATGAAAATGAAAGCTTCACTCTCTGGGAGTCCGCCACTTTTATGAAAATGAAAGCTTCACTCTCTAGGAGTCCGCCACTTTTATGAAAATGAAGGCTTCACTCTCTAGGAGTCCGCCACTTTTATGAAAATGAAAGCTTCACTCTCTAGGAGTCCGCCACTTTTATGAAAATGAAAGCTTCACTCTCTAGGAGTCCGCCACTTTTATGAAAATGAAAGCTTCACTCTCTAGGAGTCCGCCACTTTTATGAAAATGAAAGCTTCACTCTCTAGGAGTCCGCCACTTTTATGAAAATGAAAGCTTCACTCTCTAGGAGTCCGCCACTTTTATGAAAATGAAAGATTCACTCTCTAGGAGTCCGCCACTTTTATGAAAATGAAAGATTCACTCTCTAGGAGTCCGCCACTTTTATGCAGCGGGCTGCTTACAACTCCTTAGAAAAACTTCTTTCAGTATATTTTTATGTTGATTCCAATTTGCAGCATCACGTGTTAGGTCAGTTTTCGGCTTTAAAGGCATTTTAAGGCAGTTTATATTTTTACACCTGAATTTTAATTTTTGTGAAAGTTGTAACCATTTTAATCGGCTGCACCCTTTTCTGAAGCCGATTCACCCTAGAAACACATACTTATTGAGTCACGAATCAAAGTCAGAGTCGACTGTGAGTAAACTGAATTTGTTATTGAGTCAGAGTCGAGCCAACTGACTGATGAACTTGAACTGAGTCAGAGGCAACTCAGCAGCTTTATGCGACGAGTTGAGTGAAAATCAGAGGCAGTCACTAGGCTGTGAACCAGAGTTGGGTTGACTATACATGGAGTCATCAACAAGTCTGCTAACTAGGATACTCGTGCTGTTCCAGGAGACGACATCGTGGTCAGAGTCAGAGTCGGAGCCAGAGTCAGAGGGAGCGGTCAGCTATGGCGATACTCCTTCTCTACGGGATCGCAGCCTGGATGATGTTCAGCTCAGGTAAGTTTTCTGACTGAATAGACTCATCAACACCATTACACCTGTGCATGGACGTTGAACATGGCTGTTAAAAACTTGCTTCTTCGTAAGATATCGCTGGAAATCTCAAATTTTAATTTCAAGTGCTGGGCTCTTCGATAGCTTCGTCGATAACAATCTTTACCGTCGTTGCCGATGGTAACATTTTTCCAGTCTTCGACGATCGGTTTTCGAATTTCGAAATCACTTTATCGAAGTCACCGTTTCGGAAATTCAATAACGATAACTTATTTTCATAACCTCTTATAAACCCCCTTTTCTCTCACGGTGTCATTTTGAGCTCACCTTAAAACATTCATTGTACGAGAATTAGACGCGTCTCAAACGAATATAAAAAATGCAAACATTCAAGACAAAGGCTTCTTTCAGTGGCGGGTCCATACGTTCATTTCCAGGGTTGGGGCCGGTAGGCTCGAGCCTTTCCCGCAATTGCTTCGGGACGGACTCCGGCTATGTATTAACCATAGACACTCTGACATTTCTAGGGGCTTGAGCCCCTAGTCCTTGTATCCACCACTTGGCCCTTCTTCTGGTACCCTCAAGCAGTTCTCGCGAGATGGTCTCAATTTGTTTTGTGTTCGTTTCTTTTGCAAATACTCATAATGTGAAAAGGTGTTATTCAGCATATATGTAAGGCAACTTAACCATTGTCCCGGTGGCGGGTAGGAGCCAACTTCGGCGTGGTGGGGGGCTAAAAAAAGACCCCCACGATCTAAAAAACTAAGAGAGCTAGAAAAAGCGCAAAACGGAAATCGAAAGCTCTTCGAAAATAATATACTTATATATACTTAAATATACTCAAATATACTTAAACATATTTCACATTTCAAACTAGTCAATAAAACATATTATATGCATCTTAAATCAACAGTACCAAAGTCATGTTCAGCACACAAGTTTTAAAGATGTCCAAGTAAGCAAAATTTGACCACGCCACAGGCGCAACGGGCCTTAAGTATGACGTCACTTCCCTTAGATCGCCTTATGTTACGTGACCTGGCCGGGGAGAACGGGGTCGGTAGGGGGTGAATTTTGACGTTTTTTCGCAAACGGTGGTTTTGGGACAAATACAATTTCCATCAAGTGGTTTCTCAGTATGCTCTATCACTTGGCTACCTCAAACCCGTAGTTCAAATCCCATTATGAAGGTGCTCAATCGCTTTAAAGAATCTCGGAAAACTATCGAGACCTTTTTCCGTTTTAATCTTTTTTCTACTTGCCGAAGAGAAAGTGTAGTAAGAATTCAGTCTAACAGACATTTGTATGAAACTCAATGCGGGGTCTTGTTATATCATAACCAATAATGTGTGATGTTACCTATTGTATTATATTCATTCTGATGAAGAGCCGTGCTCGAATATATAGTCCCGGTGTATGTATAGTCGAATACATAATGAATATAATTAGGCTATTGTTTTGTTGGGACCTTTCAGCAACAAGCACACATGTTCTGGTTTGGTCGCACGTAACTGTAATCTAGCTTCCGTGGTTACTCCCACCACCAGAGTAAGGCCGAGAGTCGGCTTAAAAGCCGAGAAAATACATAACGTCATGTAGTTATATTGAACCGTCAGCTTGTTAAAGCAATATTTTACCGACTGCGTTATCTCTCCAATTGAATTATTGCTGTGAGGAAGTTCTTTGAGTCTATGACGCTCCCTGTCGTATTTTAATTTAATGCTGGTGTTAGGTCCCGTTTAAATATCGCTGAAAAGATTTAGGGGTGTTTTCTTAAGTTAAGGGGTGTTCTTTAACATTCTAGGGGTGCGCGTGCACCTCTAGAGGTATACGGTTTCAGTATTGTGCTTTTTGTTCGAAGTTTTTGAACTGCAAAGATACACTGATGGGGGAAAACATTGTGGAGCACGTAGAAATATGTTTGATGCCCATTCGATACCTGTGCAGGAGGGTTGCACGGATTTGAATTTCTATATGTTGATAGTTCCCATCTTATGGTTTGGTCTATCTATAGTACCTTTCCAAGTTTTAACGAAATCGGTGAAAGGGAGTGGTGGAGAATTGCAACAGTATATTTTCTATCAGTGTATCTTGTATCATTTTATCTTGTATCTTCATGTATAATCATCTCATTCTTCAGATTTTGACATCTCTATTCTTTTACCCGGGCAAGATAAGCCTATAATGTAACACGAATCCACGTGTTGGCTTTTGCTTTGCATATTGCAGCCCACACGCACCAAAGCTGTCCAGTACACGTCCGCAATCATCCACCATTTGGTATCAGGGCGCCCAATTGGCAAAGGAGATTTATTAGCTATAAACAGCATTCGGAGTCAATAGTCCATTCAGAAGTGACACTCATGGTTGTATAAACAGGAAGCCCTCTTGTGTTTACTGCGCTCGAGCATTCACGCATATTGCCGAAATGGGGTACTCCAAGCTCTGGGGAAACCAGGAGAATCTGTTTATGCATATCGGCTTGCGCTCGGGCAAAACCCTTCCGGACGCTGTTTGAGTTTCAGTGCGTCCTTGTTCTCCTTTGATTGCAGGTGTATTATATCATCGATCAGAGACCTAGTCTTCATCCTCGGATTTACATGAAACCAGAAGGGTTTAGCTGACTGTTTAAATTTCCTATCTTGGCTTCTTTTTGTGCTCCTTGGGTAGATTTCTCTTCAAACCACGCGCACGGCTTCTGGCGCGCCTGAAACGAGCATGGTTGAGGGACCTCTTGATGCCTTCCTGAGTATGCACTTACTTCCGCTACGCGTTTTCTTTGTTTCTTTTTCAGCCTAAGGACTTCAGAGGTAACGTAGATGCTTTTTCAGCTCATTGCTATGCTTGATGTGCGGTCAAACCTGCGGACTTCGTCCTGGACAGTGTCCGCAGTGAAAGAATATGCTGAGTCGATGTACAGCCATCTCCTAGTTCGAGGATGAGATCGATGCCTTCAAACGTCCAAAACTGTCTCTTCGAAAACTGATATGTTTGGCATTTGCATCAGAAGCGGATCATAACAACTGAAGCTAAACCTCGATATAATTTGGTCACTCTTTCCCAACCCTGGCAGGTGTTACAAATTGGATATCATGTGAGGCTCATTGCTAAACTTCAGATCAAGTTATCTTGGTCACGCCCCTTCCAGGTACCTAGGAGGGTAGCGCACGTGCTGGAATTTATTTATTTATTTTATTCAGCAGCATCGCCAACAGATAAATCCAGTTACAGGCGAAGTCCAAGCATGAAAAGCGTATTTACAGTGGAACACATCAGACAGTATACATACTAACAAGTAATAGGTAAAAATAAAAATGAAAACAATTCAAAACTAAAATTTAGCAATAGGCCTAAAAAGAGATCGCGGTAAAATCACGCACCATAAAAGTAAAATAAGACGTAAAAGGCCTAAAAAGATGAACCAGCACGGCCAACAAGCCTCACAACCTTGCTACATATCTTATAACATGGTTTCTGTAAGTGGCTAAGTCATTTGCAAAAATATCGGCTTCAACATCACGGCTGAATAAAAACATGTTTGAGAGCCTAGGGAGGCGACAAAACATGCCGCTCTGTACAGTATTTACATGTGCTCGGGGAATGTGGAACAACGTCAGGTTGCGGGTCGATCGGGCAGGCACCTGCAAGAGAAAGCAGCTGAGCAGAGCAGCTACATCGAGCTTTGCACGGATTATATTTCTAGTAAAAAGTAAATCGTGCTGTACCCTCCGTGCAGCGAGAGAAGAAATTTTGAAATGTGTTAGAAGATGCTCGTAAGAAAGAGAGAGTGCTTGTCCAGATTTGTCCAGATGGAATGTGGTGGATAAGCCACAGAAGAAACGTATGTTGAACCCGATCGACCCGAACCTTGTGGGAGTCAGCCGCCCCCGCCCAGACAACGCTGAAATATTCTAAAATAGAACGCACGTTGCAGTAGTATGCAGCCAGCAGAGCTTTACTGTTGAATTTTGCCATCATGAGACCGGTCTGAAAAGATCGAATGAGTAATCCGAGAGATCGATTGGCCCGCTTAACTATATTATCTACATGATTGGTAAAGGTGAGTTTAGAATCGATTATGACACCGAGATCACGAATTGTTTCAACGTGCTCCAGCACCGAGGGGCCTATAAAGTGGTTGGTCCGGACGGGTACGCGCCTGAGGGTCATCGTCAAGGATTTTCATTTTGATGGATTTAGTGTTAGTCCCCACCTGACAGACCACGCTGCGAGTCGGTCAAGGTCCCTCTGCAGCAGCCGTCCATCAGATGGTGACTTAATTTTTCGAAAAAATTTTGACGTCGTCGGCGTACATGAGGCAGCCGCTCTGAATGAGGTCCGAAAAGGTCATTAATGTACAGAGAAAAGAGCAAAGGGACCAGAAGAGCGCCTTCAGGCACACCAGAAGTTACAGGTCTCCAATCAGAAATTTTTCCGTTGACGATAACCCTCTGACGCCTATCGGACAGGTACGAGACGAACCATTTTAAGGGCTGTGTCCTGGAGATGATATGATTTTCTCTTGATGATAAGCAGTTCTCTTGAATAAGCTTTATGAAACCATGTGATCTGTGTGGGCGGAGCGGCCGATATCCAGGAGTGCCACTTGATTTGAGGAAGGTTGTGGTCGCCGGGAATAAGAATGTGAGAATGGTTTGGTGGCATGGGCGCCGAAAGCGGGGGACGTGGCCTCCTGTTGGCCAGCCAGGGGCACGTCTCCCCAATTTTTGGGTCCATCGTCATGAATGCTGTCAGGTACCGAATATGCTCAAAATTTCCCCTCCCCATCAGCACCAGCCCGGGTCCGTCCCCCCTGTAAAAATTTCATGGCGGCGCCCCTGTTTGGTGGGCATACATGGCGAAGAAGGCCTGAAAGAATATCCGGACATAGGTGATCGGGTAGAGGTGGGCTACGATAAATTCCCCTGCCAACAGGCTGTCGCCACTTCTTAACTTCACTTGTGTCCAGAAATGCTCCACATGTCCCAAACAATTCGCCTTCTTGTATGCGGCTAATTCATTAGCAAAATGCAGGTATCCCGTTTCCTTGCTGCGCCAAGGTGTGACTTTGATCGATCGAGGCTCATTTGCGTTGCATATCCACAAATATAGAAGAGCCAATGGAAGGGGAATGGTATCTTCCTTAGGAATTACCTCTGTCATAAGTATAATGTCTGGTTCATCTTCCACTATAAGCACTCACATTTCATCAAGCTTATTCACAAGGAGTACAGGGTGGTGCAGTCGGGTAGCGCGCACTTGGCTCGGTTTATGGCGTTCTGTATGTGCAGGATGTCGTGGGTTCGAGACCACTCAGAAGCAGGATTTGGCGCCCTGTCCCAGAACAAACCTAGCTCATTTCCCTTCCCACTCCGACGTCATATGACCCGGGTTGGTAAAAAACGCTTTTTTATAAAGCCTGCGGGTCAGGGGTTTTTTGCGGGTTTTTCGTGTTTTTCCGTTTTTATTTTTTATTTTATTTTTTGTAACATTCTCGTCACAACGTTTCTAGATTGATGTCATTGTTTGAGCACGCATTTAGACTGTGATGCTATCAATATCATCGTTGCCTATTGAGCACGCATTTAGACTGTGATGCTATCAATATCATCGTTGCCTATCAGTCTCCGCCTCAGGTGGCGGAGGGGAGAAGAAGCTCCTATTCCCCAAGCTGTTCTGAAGTACTCGATTGACGGCAGTGTGCAGAACCCTTCCTAGTTTTATGGGCACCCATAGTTAAGAAAAATGAACCGACTTTTGACCAGAATAACAATTTTTGGCGGTTATCAACTCATCCACCGCTATGGTTATTCGGCGTCGTCGACTCTTGTTCCTGTTTTCTCTAAGGAGCCGGATTCTCCGTACCCAAGAAATCCACCGGTCGTAAACCCGGGCGGCCCCATAGAAAACAAGTGCGACAAGCACTGCGCCTCACAGGAATTTACTTCCAATTTTTTTCTAAATCAGTAGCTCACGGACAACGTTTATAGTCCTCACGGACAAATCCTAACGCTGAAAATTTTAGTCCTGTAAATTAATAAAGGCCAAATCACATTTCTCAGAGCATAGCAGGGCGTATCCATTATTTGCTCAAGGGGAAGGGGGAGGGACGTGGATATAGGCTCGGGGGCACTGCACGGGGCCCCAATTGCAAAGATCGCTGATGAAAATAAAAAGAACGTCAGCGGTGGCTGATGGAATTGTGAAGTGAAAGTGTGGTTTACGCGACTTTTATTGGCTGTTTTTACTTACCTTGCTTGTTTGTTTATTTGCCTATCAAGCGAAATAACGGGTGGTATCCTTCTCATTAGTTTTCATGTGACCCGGAGACCATCTCTGAGGTGCCCCAACACGAATTATTTGGGCAATCTGAGAAAAATTGGCCGGCGCCTCGAGACAAAAACTCCCCTCCCCCAGAAAAAAACTCTTGAGTCGACCGAGAACGAGTCTTGGATCCCCGAGACCAGCTCTGGGGGCCCCAAGAACAATTATTGGGGCCTTCTGAAACCAACTCTGGGGCCCCAAGAACCGAATCTGGGGACCTGCGAAACCAACTTTCAGTCAGGTCCGAGACCAACCCTATGCCCCCCAATACAAACTTTTGAAGGTCCTCGAGGCCCATACTGGGGGCCCCAAGAAGAATTCTTGGGGCCTCCGAAACCAGATCTGGGGACCCCAAGGACCGCATCTAGGGATCTCCGAAACCAAATTTTAGCCAGGTTCGAGACCAACTCTAAGGGCCTCCGAGACAAACCCTCGAAGGCCTTGGAGATCAACTCTGAGACCCCCCGAGACGAATTCTTAAAGGCCATCCGAGAGCAACCCTGGGCTCCCCGAGAAAACTTTTCGGATACCCACAATTCAGAGTCTTGGGCCCGCCAAGACCAACTCTGGAGGCCCTCAGAGACCAGCTCTGCCCCCCCCTCCGTAAAAAAACACTTCAGGGTCCTCGAGACAAACTCTGGGAGCCACCGGGAAAAAACTTTGGAGGCTGCTCCAAAGACCAAGATATGAATTCTGGTGTCCCGAAAGCCGAATCTGGGACCCCAACTCAAAAGTTTGGGGGTCCTGCCAGACCAACACTTGGGGCCCTGAGACTTTATATTGAGACTCTCCAAGATAAACATTGTGACGGTGTCCGTCTTCTTATAATCAACTTGGGGAACATAAATCAGAAAACGACGGGAGGCCGTGCGGGAAGCTCTCTACAGTGCTTAAGCTCAGCCAAGGGGAGGGGTCGCTCCACCTTGGCTGCGCGCCTGGAGGACAGCACGATTTGATTCCACCACCATAAACCTTAGAGGTTCCATGAGCTGGGCAAAGAAACTATTCGTGTGTCTCAGGTCAAGGTCAGTCACAATCTGAGGCTGCACTGTTGCTTTGGCATATTTTGACCCTTCAGAGATCTTTACAAATTGATTAAGATATATATATATATATATATATATATTCGAATATGCTGGCAGAATATTTTCTTTTAGGCATGTTTTGTTATGTATGACGGCATATTTTCCTTTAATCAGCTTTTTTGCGTCTTTTCGATCTTCGGATTACTTTTCTTGCGTCGATTTCAGTTCTAAAGAGAAGGCTCTAATGTCATTTATATTATGCAATGCGACGTTTCCATGCTATCACAGCATCATCCTCAGGCTATTTATATCAAATACATTATAGGCATAAAAATTAAAACACTTCTTATAGTCAGTAAAATTCTAAATTAATATTTTCACCTATTCATTTTTATAAGTGCGGTTGATTCGATGACTGAACATTATTGGAAAGGAAAATATAAGACACGTTTGAATAAAACTAGCGTGATATTAATCCTATCTAACCTCCAAGTTGCAGCTTCAGATGCAAACAAATTATCGTTTAATTACAACGACAAAATGCCTAAGCCCCACAACCAGAAGCATACAAGATCGCACTTAAGTATTATACATCGTAATAATCCCTTTGTGGTCCATCTGGTCGTTAAGGCTCGGCATCTTCTGGTGGATGTATGCGGCTTCCAGAATTCTGAGGCGTCGATAGTTGTTTTCTCGTGCGAGGATGGTCGTGTTTTCTACTAACTCCTTTCGGTGACTTTTGTTCTGTGTTCATTCTTCGCGTGTAGGGCAGGTCCGCCAGTTTGCAGGTGCATTGTTAGCCGGCGAGATAGAGTTGTGGTAGTGTGACCCACGTAGCAGGCTGTGGTCTGGAGCTACAATCTCCTATAGTACATTTGTATTGGTAGACCACGTTTGTTTGCTGGAGATCATCTTCTTTTCTTTCGTTGTTTCTCATGATGAGCTGAGAATTCGTAGGTGATTGGTAGTATATGAGGGTTTTGATCTTGTTCCCTGGCTTAGGTTTGACATTTAGATGGATTATGTTTTTAATAGACTTCTCATCTTGTTTGTATGATGTCATCATTTGGTTTTTGTAGTATATCTTCAGTGTGGTTGTCGTGTCAGGGTCTGTGGCTTCTTCCTCGTTCCTTCTTCCTCCTTTCTCCTCCTCTTCTCTCCTCTTCTCTCTTTCTCCTTTCTCCATGAACTTGTCGAGCGTAACCCGGATTTCATCATCAATCTCCTGACAGGAGTAGTTGTTGTTTACCAGCATCTGCTTTACGTATTGTAGTTCGTGGTCGATCGATTCCCAACTGTGCGCATGTATTGATGGCTCTGATGATGTACGTACGCACCACTCCTCGCTTGTACCTGTCAGGACACTCGCTGAGCGCGTTGAGGCATCTGCCATTGTTGGTGGGCTTACGGTAGACTGAGATGACGTGCTTGGTACCATCAAATTACCAAGCACGTCATTGAAAATAAAGTGTTGAGTGACCTTGAATCTCCACCATGCATCTACAAAAGGTATGTTGATGATATTTATGTGGAAATCGACAATGAAGAATCACTGCAGGACCTACGGAGGAAGTTTGAAGAACAATCCGTCCTCAAGTTCACATACGACCTGAGGAAAACCGAAGACTTCACTTCCTCGATGTGGATGTAATTATGTAAAAAACCGGGTGGGTCTTATCGATTAAAAACCCACTAAAAACAAAAAACCCGGGCAGTGCCAAACCTGCATATGAGCTCAGCAGTTGGTGCGTCGTTAAACCCCAAACATTATTATAAGGCTATTCACAAACTGGTCAGCGTTAGTGTACATAGCTTTCAGACCCTGACATGACCCTAGTCGAATTGTATTGAGGGTACCAGGCATTTGCATGAAGGGGGACCACTTTGGGCTAGTTCTAGTCTGCAGTGGTGTTTGTTACCACTACGTGCTGCTGAGGTGTAAGCACCATAGTGCATTGAAGAGGGGCCACGTTACCGGATGTTTAAGCTGGTGTTGGTCTTGCATGCTCGATGGGTGGTCACCGTGCGGCTCATCTATACCATCTGATGAGGAAGGATAGCCACGTTCCTCCCTACCTCCAGGTAATGGGGAAACTGCGGGATTCTCAGAGACCGGTTGAGAAGTCCCTCCACTGTCAAAATCCTACAACGTGTAATTGTGAAGTTCATCTCGCCTGCAGCTCTGCAGCTGATTATTTCCTTCTTCCGCGCAACTCCCAGTGTTCCTCCCTTCCCCGTCACGTAAGATCAGGCCTCAGATGTATGAACCCACCGGGTTGCTCTCTTTAGTTGCGGCGCCAGCTTCAAAAGGTCGTGTTTGTACTTCCCTCAAAGAAACAATGAGGAGACGAGGTCTGTCGGGGAAGGCCCTCCCAGGCAGAGTTGTGCGTTTCAGAAATTTCTTGAGTCGACTCAACTCAGCTCAAGTGCTGAGAGCGGTTGACTCAACTCCGACTCAACTCATGATCAAGAGTTCAGTGAGTCGACTCAACTCCATCTCAAGGATGAATTCATCCGACTCAACTCCAACTCAACTCACGGCTCAACTCAACTCAAACTTTGACTCATTTTCAAAATAAAATAAATACATGGGAAATATATAAATAATATTTAAAAAATTAAGAAATAAATCAATAAACAAGCAAAAATTATGCTGTTCAGAAAGTCTGACATGAAACGGAAGATTAATAGAAGGAAAATTAAAAAATTGGCGTTCAAACATTGGTAAAAAATTGGCCAGCAACCATGAATAACTTTTTAATTCTTCCAGACTGTAACCGCCCCAAAAAGCTACCACATGTTGCAACTATTTCTAAAAGGAGCATTGCATATTAAACTAGGCAAATGGAATGGAAAAGAACCAAAAGGGCTAAGGTTACACCAACATAGGCAACAAATTGAGCCTCCATACTGTCAAAAAAGGTCCAAGCTAAAAAACGTGATATAAACTGTATTTGCAGGGATGGTATTAGTATTGATTTTTTGTTAGAGAACAATGTTAGGTGATCTTTAAGAATGAACATTAATATACCATGAGTTAAATGAAAATTTAAATAATAACTACTAGAGTACCTAACCTATGCAATGGCTAATTCTAAGAACTACAGCAAACCCTAAGAAAAAGTATACCATATATGGCAAAGGACAGTAGAAATATAATTTTATCAACGCGTTGGATTCTAATATATTCATATTTTAAACCCAATCCAATTTTGAGTTTCAGAACCTTCAATACAATACATACCTATCGCTCTTCAGAATTGTGGAGCACGATTTCATCGACAATTACTAATTTATAGCTTTCCAAATAAAACACAGACGCCAAGCAAGAAGGAACTCTCATCAGACAAAAACAGTAACATAAAAAATTAAAAAAACTCATAATCCTCTGATTCTTGCGATAAAGGTGTCGCAACATTTCTTTTAAATCAAGGGTCCAATTTTTCATGCTAATAGCAGTAACTGCTATTTTAGGCAAAACGAAAAAAGTTGCGGCAGACGGCGCATTTGAGACACAAGAAATAATATCATATATAGTTCAACAAATATTTGCATTACTGTATAAATTATTACGTGACAATTACAGTTTTTTCCCTGGAGCTACCTAAGCTTGAGCCTATACTTGGTTGAATTTGTTCTTCAAAGACAGCAATGGCGCACACATTACCCTGGCGCACACTATTCTCAGTCGACGACTACTGACAACAACCAGCGACGTGTGTTGTTGCAGGGCTTGAAGTAAAGAAGTAATGTAAAATTTTGAAAATGAGAAGTTTTTGAGAGATTTGAAATGTATTTTGTAGTACGTTCCACCACTTCAAATGATTAAGGCAAGGCCAGTGATAGGAACCTGTTTAATTTTTCGAGTGCAGGTATTATTTGTGTCTAGGGATTTCTTCTGAACGGATTAGTATGGGCCTTTAAAATAAGCAATTGAACCGTAGAATTATCGATATATTGAGGCAAATTTAAACTTTGATTTAAACAATTGAAACACTAGAGGAAAACGATATTTAAAGGAGGTTAAAGGAGGCTCGCAACAGGTAGGCAAATTCAAACACTTTTACTTCACATGTTTACCTGTTGAGTCAACTTTTTTCGTCGACTCATTTGACTCGCTGTCTTCACAACTCAACTCAACTCATTGACATGTTGTGAACCGACTCAACTCAACTCGACTCACTTATCTAATTTGTTTGACTCAACTCAACTCAACTCAGAGTCGAATGAGTCGGAATTTGAGTTAAACTCCGACTCTGACTCGTGATTCGGACAACTTTGCTCCCAGGACGGAAGGATTTGGTGGCATGTATGCACATACACTTATGCCAAGTCTTTCTGATCGTGCATAGAGATAATAATTGTTGGGGTTTAACGACGCACCAACTGCCAGGGTCATACGGCGTTGCCAACTCTCACCCTGTTGGAAGGGATTTTTGGGATCAGATCGACTTATTCAGAGGCTTCGCCGGGACTTGAACCCGGGACCGGTGGCTTAGAAGACAAGGGTGCTATCCACTAAGCCACCTCATCCCCGTGCATAGAGATACAGATGAGTTTCTTCGATATATGTACAATGTGAGTTTGTAACTTGTTCTGCCAAATTGAGTACAACGTTGCTGCACGTCCTATCTTTATCCACGAAGCAATACAATATCCTAATGATGGTGCTGCTATCTTTGGTAGTTGCATCCTGTCTACTTTGGTTGGTGCAATGAACTTGTTTGCTAACACTCTGCACAGACTTGATAGCTCCTCTTCACGATCTCTGAATGTGATGTCGTATGATCTCTCTGCTCCTTGATTCCCTACTCGGGAAACCTGGAGTAATCCGAGACTTGGTCGGAAGGCTATCCAATGTCTCTCGTAATCAGTGTTAGCCTGATACTTTTTTTGCGTGGACCAAAGTTATGTAATTTTCTTGCTTTGGTCTGTTTGGTGGTTTCTAGGAAAAACGCTCATTTTCAATGTGATTTACTGTATTCACAAGTTTCAGACTACCCTTGGGGTCTTGCACATTCTCTGAATGAGGTTTATTGCAATAGGAGTGGTTATAGGCCAGGAATTAGGGAGATGCGACTCAGTGGCAAAGCAAATGCCTTCTGAGTCACAGGTCTCGGGGTTCATGCCATGGTAGAGCCTCTGAAAAAGGTATCTGATCCCCAAATTCCTCGCAACAGGGGGGAGTTAGCGACGCCGCATAGCCCTGACGGCTGTGGCGTCGTCAAACGCCATTAATTATTGTGAAGCCAGGCACTTGTGTTTTTGGAGTGACCTCATGGAATGAATAAATATCATCTGGCGTTTGAGATGATACGTCTTCTTGCCTAGTTTTCATTTAACGTTTTCCTCATTCTTGACATCTTTGGTCTCAGGTCAGCCTTGCCAGAACTTAGCACAGTCTGGTGTCCGTCTGGCGATGACATTTTGGTGAGATGGCCTACGCAAGTCACGTTGTTTACTCTCGAAAAATCAACTGGCCGTGGGTTGGCCCGACCAGAAGCAAAATTATTATGTAAATTAGTAAAACTTACCCAGGCTTATTCCTTTTCATTTAGGTAGATCATATCTTGGTCGCGGCCTCAGCGCTAAATTTCAATATACTTGGGAACTAATCACGTTTCTACACATATATTCCTTATTTCATTACCTTAGATGTCACAAATGCAGGGTAAACTTTCTAACATGTTGAGAATTATCATGGCATCGAAACATAACCTCGTTGTCATGGTAACCAAACTATGAACACGGCCGTGATCGTTATCACGGCCACGTGTTAACGATCACGTCTTTTTCCTCTCTTAATGTGAACAAGAACTACCCCAAATCAGCATCAGATCGCTTTTTGATAATCTTTGTGTATTATCTTTCCCGTCTTTATCTATGCCTACCTTTTCACTGTATACCTATAGGTCCTGCTGCTCACCTTTATGATTGAATGTCTTACCGCCTATATAGCTGACCTGGCATGGCCTGATGTCTCAGGAAGTCACAAAAAACTATCCGTTGCGAGAAACAAGGCAATTTTGATATGCTCTAGCACAACTCCACAATTAGTTACGGCGAAACTGGCTGTGTAACAGCACCTGCTGTCCATTTTTGGAGGTTTAAACATAGTATATGCAACTTTATGCCCTTAGTTAATGCATTGTATGCATTTCAAGCTGCTTTTAGACAAAACACTATTTTCAAATGACTTCAGGTCTGATGAAAAACAGGTCAAAATATTACGGGAACATACAGAATTTAGAAAACTTTAATTACAAACAGGCAAACTATTTTCTGGTGCGTGTCGTGTAGGGCGCAACAATAACATTAAAGTTCAATGTAATAATGTCCGAATTATGATCGGTTTAAAACACACATACAAAGAGACCTTTGCAAACTGCCAGGTGCCATATCCCTGGAAAAAATTATGCGGATTTTTTTAAGCCACCGATAGATTTAGCATCCTTGAATCCCTCATGAGCATACACAATTTCATGCAGGCTGGCTGTGGCGTTGCTGCCCTGCCCATGATTTGCTGTGATCTACGTCCTGGCCAATGAGTGGGTGTCGATCTGCCGTGTGATGATGCCACCGACACTTCTGCCGTGATGCAATGACGTGCAAACAAAGTAAAGGTGATGCCACCCACACTTCTGCCGTGATGCAATGACGTCCAAACAAAGTAAAGATGATTCCACTCACACTTCTGCTGTGATGCAATAACGTCCAAACAAAGTAAAGATGATTTCACCCACAGTTCTGAGGTGATGCAATGACGTTCAAACAAAGTAAAGATGATGCCACCCACACTTCTGCCGTGATGCAATGACGTCCAAACAAAGTAAAGATGATTCCACCCACACTTCTGCCGTGATGCAATGACGTCCAAACAAAGTAAAGATGATGCCACCCACACTTCTGCCGTGATGCAATGACGTCCAAACAAAGTAAAGATGATTCCACTCACACTTCTGCTGTGATGCAATGACGTCCAAACAAAGTAAAGATGATTCCACCCACACTTCTGCCGTGATGCAATGACGTCCAAACAAAGTAAAGATGATGCCACCCACACTTCTGCCGTGATGCAATGACGTCCAAACAAAGTAAAGATGATTCCACTCACACTTCTGCTGTGATGCAATAACGTCCAAACAAAGTAAAGATGATTTCACCCACAGTTCTGAGGTGATGCAATGACGTCCAAACAAAGTAAAGATGATGCCACCCACACTTCTGCCGTGATGCAATGACGTCCAAACAAATTATCAACAGCCGTGGCTGCTTCTACTGCTGGGCGGCTTTTGCCATGCGTACCTCTCCCGAATAATTCTGATTAAAACGAAATAAGTTATCCGTCGACCGAATGCAGAAAGATTTATAATGGAGACTAATGCCCCAGTTGAGGTAAATGGTGGATTCTGTCGCATTCGTGATAATCTGGTGGTGTTGGGCTATCATAAAGACGTGATGTTCCACATTTAGGTGAAGATTAGGACGATTAAATTGTTGATGACGCAGAGGGTAGGCTTCTTATCATAAGGGTCACCACCGATACAAAGTTAGGGGGCCAGTCAGTGATAAAATTACTGGTTTCAAGAAATTTTCCCTTGGAAATAAAAACCTGTCGTATTTGGCTTGTGGTCCATCTGACCTTCCCCTCATTATTATGATAGAACTTTCCTCTTTTCATAATCTAGCTTAAATCGGGAAATTAGTGGGTAAAAAATGGGGGGAGTGCCGCAGCCCCTCCCTGATCCCTGGTCTTCTTCAGACACGTATGCTGTTTTTATTTGATACCGGGAAAAATATCGTGCTGCTACCCACGAACACCATGCATCCTTTTTCTCCACGTCGTCCTAACACCTCGCTGGTGCCAGGAGCGGCTTGGCCGGCTCTCAGAGTCGGTCTCTCTCGGGCTCTGACCAGTGCCTGCCCCGGACGCCATTATGCTGTCGATAGTGCACCGAGACGTGGCCGGGCTGCTCCATCCAGCCGCCGCGGTGTATCAATTTCATGCCGGTAATGGTAGGGGGCCACGGGCCGTCACCTCCCATACCCGCCAGAGGCCCGCCGACCTGCTGCACTGGTCTGCCTATTACGGCCGGCTGTCTCTTCGACTGGTTAGGCCACCTCTGCTGTTGGTGAGTTCGTCCATCTGTGTTGGCGGGTGTGAATCGACGTGGACGGATCTGCACACCGCGGTTCGTTTCCCGAACCCCCCCCCAAGATGTGATCTCTTTAACGTGATGTCTGAGCCTGATGTGAATGTGCAGCAGTTGTGGGAGGGGTTGTTTTTGCTGTTGGAAATCAAGCGGAAGAGCTAAGCTCTGCTGACTCCTAAGATTAGACGCTCTCAGTTGATCTTCTGAAGGTTGGGTTACACCTTATCTCACTTAAAACCAATGAGAGTTTTCGTCAGAGTGGAGTACGTAGGCGGGAGGACGGGGGGTTGTTGCCCCCCGACCATGTCCCCCCTATCGGAAATCTTGGATCTGCTTCTGTTGAGGTAGCATCGTTGGAGCTGGCAACCGCCTCTGGAGCCTGCGGGGCCTCCTCTCTCAGACTGGTTTGCCCGGTGGGTGGAGGGAGAGGGGTAACGTAAAGGATCAACGTGCAATTTATGCAGTGTTTTCGACGAGATCACGCATGGTCACTTTCACTAGCGGCGGAACGGGGGGTTTGCGGGGCACGGTACCCTCCTTAAATCAGAAATTTTAACACCAACCCTATGGCGTTGACTGGAAAGGAATGGGTTGAAAAGCCCATGGCACCCCATCCCTCGCCTTTAAATTCGGACGTTTCGCCGTCACTGGTCACTAGTGTTTGTTGTTTATTGAGTATAATCAGCAACAGGTATAACATAATTATAGCTGAAGTCAGAAAGACAAAACATCATGGTATTTACAAGGACATACACGCGACAAAATATAAAGACGGATTAAGGGTAGTAAAAATGACAACACGGTAAGATAATAAAATGGTAAGAGTGAAAAATATTAAAATGAGCAATACACACACACCGCATGGAAACAATAAAATCTACACCCACCCAATTATTCAAAATGGATGGCCTCGTCTATGCTCCCTGAAATTCGGTTTAAAACTTGCCAATGTTGAGTTTAAAGGATCGGCTTCGGGATATCGGGTAACATGGCTGTGAACACAAGGAACTGCACGCGAAAACAAACCACGCCTAACTGATTCCACGCATGTACCTGAACATGGAGCAATTTCTTTCTCCTAGCCCTGGTTCGTCACTGAGGTGCATACTCACATGTAAGAAGGCTCCGAACAGAGAACCGGAGTCAATTTTACTGGCAATAAACCGGAAAACAAAACATACATCCTACTGGAGCCTCCTGTGGGACAGGCTACCAATAAAACAGCATTTAAAGAATGTGATATAACAGCGAATTGGCTGTCCGAGATGAGTGAATGTTTGAAGCCAGCCATATGAGGAATTTGTGGTGAACTCTTTCGATTATGTCCAAATGGCACTTTGCAGCGTTTAGGTAACGAGGCTTGATATCTAGTACCGACAGAGCTACGGGTGATGTTTTGGTCGCATACTATGTTTGCCTTGCTGCTCCAGTGCGCCAGGTCTTTTTGCTTTGCTTTTCGGATTCTTCAGATGATTAGGCAAACCAAAACCATGTCCTGCAGCCTCAGTTTGGGCCACCCTGACGCAGCAGAATCAGGGATGTGTATTTCCTAGAGTCATTAGGGGTGCTCAAATTTGAAATAATGAACGACCACCACATTAAAAGAGATAGCATTATATTATATTTGTTTTAGCCATCACATAGTCGTTTTCAACCCTGAAAATGAGCAATGATAACATTTAAAGGGCATTTTGAAACTAGCTGGGATATTTCATGAGGGTTGCCCGGGCACTACCAAAAATATATAAGTCCACACTTCTGTACAGTACCTCTCATTAAGGCCCCAGCAACAACCCATCGCTATTCGAAACCGTTCAGCTACCGTTTCCACGGTTGTTGTCGTGCTATACATATTTACAACACCATTTTAAGGGTTTTGAACCATTTTAGCATCTTGTACTTCTAGCGTTTCAAACGCAAGAAATTTCAGCTAGGCGTGTATCTTACATTCATGATGTGTGATGTATTGTCAATAAATATGCGAGAAGTGAAAAAATTATTAAAAAGCTTCAACCTGTACCCTGATGTAACATAGTTTGGACTCCAAATCAAAGCCTGTAATTTTTTCCGCCAAACACATTTGATGAACCCACGTTTTTCCATCGCTGTCGACATCGCGTATAGTACAGACACCCAACCCATATATCCACCCACTTGCGCACGTCTCCTGCACCAACAGCAGACCTCAGTCCAACAGCAGGCACAACCGCCATAATTCCCAACACACACATGTAGGTTTTATAATCCGCCACGCGACCCCTCCCCACCGAGGCTTGAACTCAGCGTCGGCATGCCCCGCGCGTGACCTCTCTAACCTCTGTGCCCGCAGGGAGGCGGCGGTCAGTGTATGGCGGCCGCTGATTGGTGGAGGCGCGTTCACCTGTATTTCGTGAAATTCGAGGGAAATTTATCAATGAAAATGATAAAACCTTAAACCACGAGCCAATAGATGTTGTAGCATTGCCTTTACAAACATTCTTAGCCATGCTTTGCTCTCCATTAGCTTGATTATCTAGTCCACCATCCTAAGCTACCTTCGGTGCAGGCGAGACGGCGCGCGCGGCGGAAGTCAGCACTGGCTAGCCGGCGGCCGAGTTCGCTGAAGTCAGGAGTGTCGCCAAATGGGTTTCTGCTGCAGGGGTCAAAAAAGTTGCTGGCGTGTCACCATTTGAAATTCCACATCACGAATGTGTCACCAAACTAAAAAATGCTACCAAAACCCTTATTTCTTTGAGTTGTTACACCGCTTTTCATTGTTTTTGTGTATTATGCTCCCAACATAAACCAGAGCTAAAAGTTCTGATATATTTATCTAACGTTTGAAGCCGAAGGAAGTATATGTGAGCGATCAGGACGGATTCAGGAATTACCAAAGGGGGCCTTGACAGGGGGTCAGGAATAGCTTTGGGGGCTGGACCGTGCAAGGAATATATTTTCATTAAAAACGTGTGTATATATATATGTATATATATATATATATATATATATATATATATATATATATAATATTTCGAAGAGCAAAAAAACCTTAACCTCCGTTTTGGGAGGCTGACAACTTTATGAACTCTGGTGAGTCAAAAAGCTATACACCGGCGCTAAATTCGCTGAGGTCTGCTCAACATTGGGTTGGATTTCCACAAATACAGGGTCACAAAATACAGGCTGTTTTGACCAAATGTCCGCCAGGATCAGTGATCAGGACCATCCCGAATCGCATCAAATATTCTGTGGCCTCTTTGAATAAAGAGTTACCTATTGTTCCCAAGCAAAGACGAAGGTTGCAGCCACAGAGGGCCGATACCAAAGGGGTAACCACAAGCAAGGCAGAGGCCGACTGTAGTCAGGCCTAGGTAGACCATGGGGGGAGGGAGGCGTGAATGTTAGAAGTAGGGGACTGGCTTCGGCCACATGTCTGAGATTATCGTGAGGGACCTGGTCGCAAACATATAGGTCGCAAGTGGACCACAGGGGTCCAGAAGCACTTCAGGGGGTCGGATAGTCACAGGAGGTCCGGGTGAACCGCAAAGGGCCCGGCTGGACCCACTGAGGGCCCGGGTAGATAACAGGGAAATTATCTGCATCTGCGGAGAATAGGGCCCGGCTTCGGCAGCAGTGGGCTGGGGGTAATTCGGAGGAGCCCGGTCGCACACTCAGATGTTCCAATTGGACTAAAGGGCGCCCGGAAGCATGTCAGGCTGCCCGGATAACCACAGGAGGCCCAGCTCAACCGCTGGGGGCCCGGCTGCTACCACAGGGAGCCCGAGTGGAAAACAGGGAAATTATCTGCAACTGCTGAGAATAGGGGCCCGACTTCGGCAGCAGTGGGCCTGGGATAATTGTGAGGGCCCCGGTCGCAGACTCAGAGGTTCCGAGTGAACCAAAGGAGGTCCAGAAGCTTTTCAGGGACCCAGTGTAGAGACCAGTGTAGCTCAGGGGTAACGCGCCTGCCTTCTGAGATAAGGGTCTCGCGTTCAAATCCCGGGACCCGCTGGGCGCAGGGTTGGCTCTCATGCTTAACCGTAGCTTTGTCCTGGCAATGACTGCCAACCGCCTTGTGCGGCACGGTGGGACATAGAGAAACAGTCATCAATTCCCGGAATTTTTCCGCATATGCGGGGAATTGGGCAGTAGCTTCTGATGTTGGCAAAGGCCAGGAGTCGAAAAGTAAAAAAAAGGAAACACTCGGGGAGCCTCCGAGGCCAAAAGCTGGAGACCCGGAAACCAGCATTAGGGGGGGGGGTTGCGACAGCAACCCTCGGAGATCCAAAACGACAAACATTCGAAGCCCTGAGATCGATTTCAGAGGCCCCGAAATACATTAAAATGGGCCCCTAGACCTGAATTCGGGTGACATTTGGAACAGGGGCAACGTAATACTTGGGTGAGGATTCTTACGCAGTTGGCTTTCAGACAATTATCAATTTTCCGCCGTGCGCCATACTAGAACATTTATGCAGCGTTAGAAATCCATGGGATTTTTGTGCATTTTCGTAAATACCTAGTAAATACGCCTCCCTTGTAGATTGCTTATTTTTCCTTGATAATTCTGCAACACTTTCCACTGAACAATTTTCGAATCAAAGAACATTTTTATCAATCCTTAATACTGTTGGAAGTTTTCTGCGATTTCAAAGTAGTCCCATCTTACGTTACGAATTTTTGCACACTTTATACCCAAAAGTCTAGAGGAAACGTAGAGGGCTTCGACTGGTTCGCCCTGTGTGTTTTGATGACGATGCCAACGCCCTGTTCTGTACGCATCTTTGCGTATGTATTCTGGAGTGGTAAATTTACCCATATGGCCGGAGTTTCCAAATTTTACGCTGTGGTTTCTCGGCGTAAATCAACTTTTATTTCCCCCTGATTTCGAAGCCTGCGGGGCCTAGCTAAAGCCGCAGGGCTCACCCTGTGGTGGCCCAGCGGCTGCGGCGGGAGACGTTTCTTTCCAGTGCTTAAGGTCAGCCCAAGGGGGTGGGGCCGATCGCTCCCCCCTTTGGATACGCCCCTGGCAATCAGGACCACACATAGGATAAATTGCATTTCATCGTTCATGCACGAAAGTCAAGCCAGGGGTAACGCAGCTACACAGCTGACCGGAAGATCCTAGGGTAAGCGGAAGCTAAAGCTGCGGACAGTGGCTAATGGCTACAACCGCGAAGTGACAGAGTTCGCAGCTGCAGCATGGCTCCCCGCGGCCACTGTCGACATCATCGATAGGGAGCTGCGCGCTGTAGCTCACACGATCCCAGCATGCCCGCAGCCAACTCCGACGGACCCCTCATGGCGGAGGCAGGTGGCACGACCAGGATTTGGCTTGGAGCCTAACCTTCAGAATGGACCCTTTATAGCTTAATGCCTCCCTCCATACCCACCTGTTAATGAGTAAATATTTCTTCCAATAAGCACAATGACCTTCACCCAGGATTTTGATTTTAAGGATTGGAAAAGGCGCACTTTATTACTATTTAAAAATAATTGTGATATCTGGATATCCTATGAACATGTCATGGACGGAAGGAAGGAGAAAAGCTCACCGCTCTAGACGGACGGGATCAGATGAGGAAGGACTTGCTGGTGGAGAATCATCTTCAGAGTTTGCAGTTGGCGGCTCTCACCACTCACCACACGCACTTGTGCCTGCTGAGCAGCGAAATATTCCAATGTCACTTCAGTGATTATTCTTAGAAAATTATAGATAAAGAATCTCGTAGCGAGAGGGTAGCAGTTAAGTGTTACCGCTGAATATTTGCCGTGAAGAAAGATATTATCACGCATTAATATGATTGTGATATTTTAAAGGTCATACAGTCACGAAATTATTAAACAAACAAATTCGCACACTTGATGTTCATAAGCATCTCTCAGATCCCCCCCCCACCAGCTTGCTCTTGCGCAGCAATTTCGGGAGACACAACGAGAGCATTGCTCGGGATCGGTGTTCAGGGGTTCATGAGACCGATTCACGATGGCTTCTGAGCGCGATGCTCGAACTGACCTTGCTCACTGAACGAGCACTTCACTTGCTTTGAGCTGACCTTGTTCCTGAAAGCGTAGGCATTGGTCTCGGGGTCCCCAAACTTGACCTCCGGGGACCCCGGGAATCAGTCTCGGAGGCCCCCGAACATCGGTCTCGGACTCCACGAGCATCGCTTTGGGGGCCCCGAACATCTGCCTCGCTGCCCCGAGAATCGCTCCGGGACCCCCAAAACATGGTCTCTCGCACTTCCACCCCACCCCCCAGAGTGATGCTCGGAACCGATATTCGGGGACCCCGAGACGGATTCTCGAGGGATTCCAAGACCAAGCTCAGAGGGACCCAGTGATACTCGGGAGCCTCCAAGAATTATGTTGAGTGTAGGCGGTGTCCAGGAGACCGATGATCACGGTCTCCGAGTCAAGAGCAATGCTCGGGGGTCCCAAGACAGATGTTCGATGCCCCTAAAATGTATACCTTTATCAATCCCAGGAAATCCACCTCAGTGTGCATTATATTCTCAACACAGGCACATCTACCCGAGCACTTTTTCCGAGACCCTCCGATCTTGGTCCCGAGCAGTGGTCTCGGGGCCCCCAAGGGTGATATTCGGGAGCTCCCAAGACCGATATTCGGGTCTCCCAAGACCAATGTCCCTGGCCCCCGGGAGTGATGTTCGAGACCAATGTTTAGGGGCTCCCGAGACTGATTCCCGAGGGCGAAAAGATCGGGGGCCCCCGAGAAGGATGCTCGGAGCCCAAGAATGTTCGGGAATCCAAAAGACAGATGCTCAGAGGTCCCCGAGAGCGATTCTCTGGGGGCCCTCCAAGACTGATTATCGGGGTCCCCGAGACCAAGCTGGAGAGGGGGAGCATCAACACTCATATTCCTGCTTTACAGTGAACAGTAAGCCCAAGAAGAGTCCACAGACCCCCTAGGCTACGCCATTGCCCCAGCCCCACCTGTATCAAACCAAAGCAGACCCCAAGCAACCATGTTCTCTAGTTGTCGGCATCGCAGAGGAAAGGGATTATGTAACTGAATTGACAACATTTTGTATCCTCTTTCTCAAAAATTACTCCATACTTTAAGAGCTTTTAAAGTCAGTTTTAAAATAGCAGTGGCATAAAAAATAGAGCAAGAAGTCCCAAAACATCTCAGCGTACAAAGAGTGCCAAATGAGGACCAGCACAATAGGCACCAGGCCAACCATAATTCTTCGCTAAAATAATAGTTCTACATGTGAAAGATTGTGCAATAGCATATTGAGGGATAACATTGTACCTGACCATTCCCAAAATGTGCAAGAGTTTAAGAGTGCAAAAATATGCAAAAACATGTATACAGTTTTGCATCCTGCACAATACACCTCAACTGAGCCAGATATGTGGGTGAGCTTACTTTCCATCCAATCATGAATATTCCCTTCATATTTCTATCTAGACAGCTTTCTTAGAGCTGTCATAAAAATTTGCCTGTATTTGATAAAGTTTAAGTGACTTCCCCAATCTTCTCTCCCACAGTCCCAAATTCCTTAAGCCCATTCCAAACCTATACACCTGCTGCTTCAGCAAAAACTAATAACACCTAAAATGTTTCACAGACAAGGCAGGAGCCACATTAAGAGGATTTGTTGCATGATTGTAAAGGTATGCTGAATGAAAATATTTTTGGTCATTTATCATCCAGTTACATTGACTCTGTTTTAACTTATGATCTGATGAATGTACTACAGTTCCAAGCAATCGTGTCTGTGTATGACACAGGCAGAAAGAACATGGCTTGTCTAGATAAAATATTGTTATGGCAGCTCTTTGATTTGTCAAACATTTTTAGGTCCCTACAGTTGGCCAGCCAAGATCAATTTTGTCTTTCTAAATGCTTAAAATCATATAAATACTAATATCAAGATAAATTTTGCAGGTTGTTGATAATTGAACACAGCAAAACTTGCAACAGTTACCATTATGTTGGCTTTAAACATTTCATTCAATATTTTATTCACATTTGTGAAACATTTTGCATCATTGCTAGAGAAAAGCACAGCATGCTAATCATTGCTTAATCTCCCAAAACGCTTCTTCAAACCAGACTTCTATCATTTTTAATTCACTAGCATTATCAAGCCAAGGGACATTGGGGAGGCAAATGCTTTATTAAAACGGAAGCAGTGGCACTCCTTCCTTCTTTTCCTATATGGAGTAATACACATTTGCTGTTTACCTGCAAATGAAAAGCCACAATAAATCACATATGCTGTCCTCAAATGCCCACAACCACCAACATACTTCACCTCTCTACCATGTTAAAATATACACCTGGTGGTTCATCCCTGCTTGCCCCAGCACCACAAGTTCTGCCCCCAAGTATGTTTGTGCCCTGCAGTTTCTTTTGCTGATCCCAATCTGAAAAAAGTTGGCAGACTGCTGAAATTTTACACTCATGGCACAAATATTTCCATGTACATACCTTCACCATGGAAATACTTCAAAAATCATTATTGTCACATTTAAATGATTTTATATTTGTGATGCTTGCATGAGTTCGTGGTGGCGCTCACCACCCAGAGTGTGCAAGTGGTGCCCCACAGGCAGAAACAAACTATCTCAAGATGGTAGGTCTGAATCCATATATGAACATCAATTCTTAACATGATTTATCATATATGCATGAGCTAAGCAGGTACTAAAACTGCTCACTCACTATGCCCAACAACCACCCTAATAAGATGTTGAAACCTGACACAATCTGCTTACCTACTGTTCTTCCCCCACAGACTGCCCCACACTGGTCTTAACCCCCATCCCTTCTAGTCATAGCCACCCCCAAAAGCTACCTCCTAAACAACTCAAACTACAAGTTCTTATTCTTGTCATTGTGGCAATCCACAACTTTTTGCAGACTAAAAGTGGGATGTTTTGCAGTTATTAAATCTAGATATTGCTGCCCAACACACTCCAAAGATGAAACAAACAATATTTTTGCTTCAAATAGGCACTGCATGAGGTAGGCCTGGAGGTCTCTGTGAGTTGATTCTGGCACAGCACTACAAGCCCTATATAAAGTCTATGGGAGACCCAAATTCAGGGGGTCCGAGGGATGATCCAAGGTGGCCAAAGGGGCTGTTGCCCCCAACGAAGCCCAAAATAGTGTCTTTTGCCTACCAAAAGATCCAAATTTAGGCCCTTTAAAATACTATATTTTCGGGATTTCTTGATGGAGCCCCCTCCAAACATTGATTTCATTCCTCCAAAAGTTGCTCCTTGTTCCGCCAATGAGGGGTCCGACCCCCAAGGATTTCCACACACAGACTTAGAGAGATAGGTAGGTACCTAGGTACCCAGTTACAAGTGCCCCACTTGAGTCCCCGACTCGGCATACCAGTAAGCACAGCGGCAAAAAGTCTACCTTCACTGCAGAACTTATATTAGGTTTAAGCAGTATTTCTATATCATACTTAGTACAAAAATACCTGACTGATCAACGCCTATACTCTCACCACCTTGCCACAACATGCGGAAGAAAGATAGCAACCGATATTGTCCTTCCTCTTCCTTGCCTTTCCGCTCTCTATATATATTCTTACAGCGCCTAATTTATAAATAAATATCTACAGCGCCTAATGCGGCGGCTGGCGCAGTGCGGTGAAGGCCGAGCGGCTCAACTGATCATAGCAGTGATGTGTTCTACCACGGAAGGAGAAGTGAATACGGCCGGTGACATAGCCTGGGGGCAATGGTGACAATGGCACTTTATCACCATTCGTGTCACCAGCCCATGTTGGAAGATAGGCGAGGGCCTGAACTTTTTCGAGCCCAGGATCGAATATTGCTCGAATAATTCACCGCATTTACCAAATACGGTTAGTCGAACACAGCTTATGGCGCAGACCGTTAAAATGGGCCAATCAAGTCAATCCAGATTTTGCAGTGTATTAGAATTAGAGGTGCCATTTTTGTAAATCGACTTTTGACTTTTGTCACCCGGTGGAACTCCAGCTGTCACCATTTAGAATGGCAAAATGGCAACTTTTTCGACTCCTGTTCTGCTGAGTGAGGAGTGGGACCCGGCCCTAATGTAACCGAGGAAGGAGGATAAATTAGTATACAAAACTAACACCTGACCATTGGAGGAGTTATGTGTAGTGAGGACTAAAAGAGAGCGCTGCCGAAGTGATATCAGATAATATACCAAGAGAGAGAAGCACTTACTGCTTTGCTCCGTGTACAAAACACCAATATTCGAGGCAGTTATCACGGTCGAAATAGGCAATATTGGTATTGGTCTTTTAGGGCGCTTTCAACGTCTTGGCTCTATCGCAGACGTAGGAAATAAAAGCGAATTCGAGGCGATAGTGAGCAAAGTTTCATCGGTTTTGTAGACCATTTTGAAAATCATACTCAAAGTGTAGAAAGAGCTGTCAAACTGGCGACTTCAACCTCACATTCAGTGTTGACATTCGAAAGGCACGACGGGAACATGCAGGCAGGCATTTATTCACGCGAGCCGATTCCCATGGTGGATACAAAGAGTGACGTGGCTTAGTTCGTAAAATAGAAATGTGCTACAAAGTTAGGCTGCCGTGCCAGCCTCCTTTCCAATGCCCGTGCATGCAGTGTTAAATGGTGTGGATGAGTTGTGATGATAAAATGCAAGTATGGAGGAAACTAGCCATTAAGGGTAAACGCTTTCAATGGAGAAAAATGGCGGTGCTAAATAGTCTTGAGCGTTACGTCCGAATGAGTTCGTGTTTTTAGGCCTGTCAAGATCTAACATATGTATATAAATACATGAAGCCGCTATTAATGTGGGAGTAGAAATATGATCCCAACGTAACTTGAAAGCCTAATTCAGATGCAAAATGATGAAACATCAAGCATACGTATGCAAAGCTTTGTTAAAAACCTTTTCTTGGCTTCATTCTTTCGGGTGTTTGTCCCCACACTGAGAGAAATTTTTATTCCTATGTGCTCTATCTAATCCGGAATCACGGTCTGCTCGAGCATAAAATGATGCCATGAAACCTTATTAATGGAACATTTGAGCATGCTTGCTCTCATTAGATCCTCTTCCCAGCATAATTCCAGCACAGGAAGTGTTTTTGTAGGCCTTGACAGCTTAAAATGATTCTCGGCTTCTAAACATGGTGGGAAGAAGCTTAATATGATACCAATATGGTATTACAAGTGGGATCTTTTTTACACTACAAATCATCATTTTACCATAGGTGCTCGACCTATTCTAGCCACGAAATTGAACGGGCTATTAATATCCTCATCAAAGTTTCATTTTATACTTGGAATCAATATATTCTGTCACCAGAAATAACCAGGAATATGGGAGCTTTAGCTGCAGAATCATTCGAAACCCGTGTATTTTGATCCCACGTCAAAACGTATCCGGAGATTGCGTGCGCGTGCTCGACCCGCGATTGAAAAAACTTACTCGCCGTCTCGCGCATCTTCAGTGTTCCTGCCATTGCACGCAGAGCTGGCCACAAAGCTTTGGCGTCGTGATCCGAGCAAAATTTGAGGGGAATAGCTGACCCTTTTCACTTTACGTTGACACGTGCTTCTACATCGATCCAACTCAGGTTTTACGCTGAGGGGCCTGAAGAAGCCACGCTGCATTTGGCATGGTTTACGGGAGAAGCCACATCGACAGACCTAGCGGTGATAACGGATCAAGAGGAGAAGCTTAAGCTGAGTCTGATGACCGACAGACTCCGCTGAGAGCTAGCGAGAGTGAAAAAGCATACTGGGGCTGCGAAGGTTTAGGCATTCATTGTACTGGTGGCCAAAACCAGGAGTCCATGTGTGTCAGCTAGATGACGGCAGCATGGACTGAAGCCCCAAGTTTGGCCTCGCAGAACAGCCCTTGCAATGCAAAGTTGATGAAGTAGTGAGAAGCATCTGTTACTGTTGGATGCAGTCACCCACGTGTTCTAAAGATCGTTTTAAGCTCCCTTTGAGCACAGGTAAGGGGCGCTTAAAAAGATTGGAAGGATTTTCACAGGAGCCTCTGAACGCATGTCCATTGCTGGACAGAGGTAAGTCTCATTTTGTACAATATCGTGCACAGAATGATATTTTTCAGCCATGACGTGATACTTTGAAGCAAACATGTCTACAATCATATCTATATATCCAAAGTAAACGAGGGCTGCTATCTCTGACGACAGCGGCATGTGCTTAAAGTGTAAGCCTGGACCGCTCCTGGGCGATATGGAAGAGGACTGTTCATTAAAGGCATTTCATGTGTGTCCGAAAAATGGTGAAAGTGATTGTTGTTTAATGTTTGTGTCCTAATACAAAGTTACGATTATGTTATCTTTTCTCGAGGCCGGAGTGGACTACGGCAAACAAATTGGATTACCCTCATTATCATCAAAGTCAATGTAATAGCAAGGCCACAACAGCACGATAAGTAACATCTTTACAGAAAGTTTCAATTTAAGAAAAAAACACGAAGACTAACGAGGAACATCTAGTGAACCCAATGAAACTCTAGGCACGACTCAAAGTATGCCACACAGACTACAATTATACCAGCATCAGTTTTGCTACTAGACTAATTTTATGCCAAATGCAGACTCAAAAGAGGCGGTTTCGTCAACGGAAAAGGGAACCAAATTTCAAGCGGCCATGGCGCAGAGGGTCGGTGGTCGTTGTTGTTGTTGGCGTGTCAGTCCGAGAAGTCAGAGCGAATTAGGGGATAGCCCTCGCCAGACACCCAAAGAAGCCCGAGTTGAAACCAAAATAGTTTTGAGAAATTTTGGCCAAACTTCTGTTTTATATTTTCAATTTACTTCAAGTTACGAACGAAATTATGTCCTTCAATGGATAACAAGGGCCAGCAGGGGAAAAATGAGCGATCCAACAATATTTATTGCGCGAAAAGCGGCATTTCCACGCGCCAAAAACCAAAAGTATGCCGACGGCCTGAAATTCAGAAGGCAGGCCTCAGTTAGCTGAAAGGCAGTTACCTAGGGGTAGCTAGGCAAATTTTGTAGTGCTTAGGCATAGTTTAGTGCAAAACGTAAAATTTTACCTACTTTTACAGTTCTTCCGGAAGACTAATTTTGGTTCATTTCATTTCAACGTTAATATCTCACAATCTAATTGACCGATTTGAGTTTCCATTTCAAATAATGAAAGAACATTGCTTCCGCCTGATAATATTTGGAGATGGAAATTGTGAATTAAATTCTTTGTTTTATAGGCATAAATAGAAATTGAGCCAAAAACTTTTATTTGCATCTTCCTGGCTCCAAGCTCATGTCACTCACAAACTCAGAACTACATGGCTGAATAGGAAAGTTACTTGCGGTCATTTCGCTCACTTATACTACCCACCTATCTCTAATGGCTTTCGAGTAATTAGTCCAAAATGTATTACAAGATGCTAAATTTCTCGGACCACCTTTGCTTCTCACCATGGTTTCAAGTCCTTAAAATGGATGGAAGTGGAAGAAATTTGGCATGAAGCTAGCTAAGATCCTAGCTCGACGATACAAGTAATTTCAGCCCAAAAGAATGCTTGGTTCGTCTTCTAGAACACCTTATATCGTGCCTTTCGGGACAACACAGCACCCCGCCAGCGGCCCGGCATATTCGGCGGAGTTGACCAGCCAGTGACCTCCTACGGGTCACAGCTGTTCAGCTAGTGGGAGGGTGAGTGGTGTGGCACGGTGGTCTAGTGGTTAGAGGCCCTGGCTCTTGGTCAGGTAGGTCCGGTTCGAATCCGGGGGTGACCACGTACTCTTTATTGGTTATTTCAAAGAAAAGAATGATAAAACTGACTTGCAGGCGTATGAAGAGATACATTAAGAACGAAATATGGTTTGCTTTCGGCACATTGTCATGCGGCTCTCCTGCGCCGGTGGGGCGTTAGCCCAGGCCGCAGGCCGAGTTTGAGGCTTGCATCGAATTCAGTTGTCGTGTTGAGTGGAGGGGCATGTTTTTCTAAACCATGTCTCGTGGAGAGCTGGAAAATAATGATTCCATGACGATTTTGCTGATGGAATACATTGATGCCGTGGAGTATTTCTATACCAAGCGAAGACTCATTTGAAACCAGGCATCAGACATTTGATTCCCGAGCTTACGGTGATTCATTCTATGAGCTTCAGAAAACACTACGTGCTAGACTCCATCCAGTCCAAGAGATTACATTGAGTCTGCGAAGGGAATACAATGAGCCTGATTCTGCCTGATTCCAACCGAGTTTGACACCAGAATCCAGACTCGCTTTCAGCACCGGCTCAGTTTAGCCAGAAGGACTCAATTTTTCTCTCAGTGGAGAAAGTTAAAAATGTATCAGACATCTACCTTTTCACTAGCTGGGCTAGATTTTCAGCCTCCCACATATGTTTTGGTGTGCTGCCCAGGCTCCAAATTGTATGTTCCCATAACACCGTACAATTGCATCAAGAGTTTCCTACGGAGACTGCAACGCTGAAAGGTTTACCAAACATCTATGCACAAATGCTAAAATTGGTTCATGTTCCCGCGCTCCAATTTTCAAAATATTGTCACCTCAGGGTTCAGTCAGCTCACACGCAGTAGGAAAAAACATGATAACAGCGCATTGACGGGGGTCTGAGCCACCTTCGCTTTGACGGGGTGTACCCGCCCCCCTAAGATCTCGAGAACCACGCTAGGTAGCGAAAAATGCTAACCGCTTTTGGTAGACCACCCACTTCTCCATCGAAAATATTTGGATCATTTTTTGGTCAGGTCACATTTTAAGGTCACTAGAGGTCAAAATATGCCGTCGTAGCGATACCATGTAAATGAAGGTTTTCGGTCATTTCATCTGAACAAGTAAAGATAAAGCAAAACAACTTGAACCAAGCTATCCGAATCGAACGATGTATAATATGACCTTGCTACGTTAAATCAAGGACTTGACCTGACCTTAGGTCAGGTCAAGGTCAAATTATATAAAATGCATATCATTAGAACTGCAAAGAGCAGACGAATATAATACAGGTAAAATAAACATTTTATCACCATCCATTACCAAGTTATATAGTTAAAACCATGTTGCCCATGTATTTCCAATGGAGATCATGGCTCGTACCTGACCTTACATCATCGATATCAAGAATACCGGAACATATTTAAGAGAACTCGGTGGGCCCATTATGTGATAAGTTCAATCGGATAAGTTCACCCTGTTCCGACTTATGCTATCTTTTTTAGGTCAGGTCACTTGACCTGTACTGGTGACCTGACCTAAGGTGACCTAACATTAAAATAAAAAAGTTGTAAAAAAATGATGAGGGAAAAGGTATGCCAAGTACGGCGGCGCTACGCGCCGGTGGAGGTCAGAAAAGATACGAACGTGCCAACATAGTTGGGGAAGATCTTCAGCTGCCGGGGAGTCTAAGCATTTTCTTTCTTCCTCTGCTGTAGTATTTCTGGTCTTCTGACATGTGAACATTATGTCTTATTCTTTATTTATGTCGTACTTTTGAACTGTGGATTTTACGACTTTGTGTACTATTTGACCATTGGACATTTAGATAGTTATTCATGGGGATGTTTTAGCTTTTACTCTTGTTCCTGAGGTCGAATTAAAATGTGGACTATTTGAGCAGTTGACTATTTAACATCGCGTGAATTCACATATCTGTATTCCTTCTGCTTCATTATTTTCACTGGCGCTAGCACTAGCAAAAAACTGCTTTCAGCCATTTTAAACGAATCAGAAGCCGGGGAAATTTTCGGGGGCGGTCGATCTGGGGTAGGCTGGGGATGTCCCTTCAGCCAATCAGCCAATCCGTTCGCACCGCGGTGGAAGAGTTCGGGTAAGTTGGAGCTCGGCTAACAAGCTGGCGCACGTGTTGTAAATTGTTATAGAGCACAATGCAAAAAGTGCGCCGGACTCGTCTACATAGTTGCTTGGGATGTGTGGATTCGTGGACTTTATTGCTTTGGTTGGGGATTTGAACCTCGCGGTGAAGAATTATTATTATGGCCTTGGTGGTAATAGAGTAAGGAAACTGGGACTGGTTGGGGTCGCATACTTGATGCGCCCACGCGCGGCACTCGGTCCATACTGGTTTCATATAATTCTTGTTATTTTTCGAGAACCTTTAAAAAGTGGGGCCTAGAGTGGACTTTCAGTTGGGCATTGACTGACCAAAGCTCAAAATGGGTGACATGGGGAGCATGATAAAATGATTTACCTAATAGACATTTAGTAACATCTCAAGGTAAGCATGCATTACTTTAGGTACCTACCTACCTTCTTGCAAATAAAACTCAAGTTTGCTTTGATAGCTTAAGTGTTTCAATGGGCACAGTTGTAACTTACAGTCAGCATCTCATACCGTGTGTAGGAAGTGCCTGTATATTTAAATTTTCTTTGGTCTTTCACTCGCCATTTATCATCAAGATGAAACTTGAAAACTTTTAAACCAGCCACCTAAGTTCTATGATTTGGAAAAATAAACTGAACTTTGCAATTGAATTATATGTTTTAAGGAAATTAATGATTCACTCCTACTCTTGTCGGGACGACACATTTTATCTAGGTATAAATTTTAGAATTATTAGGGGACTTGGAATTTTTTTGGTCTTTGAATTTGTTTTAGACTACCATTGAAATTGTTGGATCAAAACAAAATTTTGAAAAAAATATGCTCCAATTTTTGTTTTCAATTTTTAGATTTCAGATCAAATTTAGATTTCATGCACAGATTTTGAATGAAAACGTCAGAAAACATGTAAATACAAATTTTGAAAGCAATTGAGCTTAAACTACGAGAGATATTGGGTTATATATGAAGGCCTTTACGAGTGTGTCAAACATTTATATGCCCATAACTTTTGAAATTGCTACAGACTCTAAGTTTCTTTTGTTCGTTGGAATCGGTGTCCCATGTTACTTAAGAATATGTATATAGATTAAAAATATTTTGACCCCCAAGAATTTAAAAGTGTTAAACAATTTTGGATTATTTTATACCTAAAGAAATGTCATGCCCTGAAGACCATCTAAACTAATTTTGTCTAATATCCCCTAATAAATACTAAACTACCTGAATCTGACAAATAAAGGCCATGTGCTCAGGCTTCTGCTCCAGAAGCTATAATTGCCAGACAACTGCCTCTGGGGAACGTTTCTCTCATCTTGGAGCATTAACTGGTCTGCGTTGGGGAACCAAATTGCTTTTTCTGGCCTCTGCGCGCCGCCGTTTTTATGCTATCTCCGAAAAACCCATGGGGGAGGGTACCCACCCCCGTCAATGCGCGTGTTAAGGAACCATCCGTCGAATTTTATTTTTCCCTCCACCCGACTCCAAACATCAGGGATGGTTTGGGCGTTAGCGAAGCTCGTGACAGGCAGGAAAGCGTGCCAAATCAACAAGCTGGCGTCAATTATGACGTCATAACTCGATTTGGACTCACCCCAGTACGCCCAAACTTAGTGTGCAGAGAGACCTGAAGCTGCGATTTAACCCTTGCACGTTCTCGGGTTTTCGCCACTTTCGCCCGCACAGGGGGTTGTTGCGACCCCCCCTCGTGATTGGCCTCTAATTGACGTAGAGCTCCGCGGTAAAAACCAGTGTTTTGGTCGTCACGAGTACTCGCGATTGATAACTATTTTTATAACCTTAGGTCATGAGAACACCTTCCAGGTTAGGTCAATTACTTGATTTTTACTCTGTTGCGGTCCATTTTGCTGTTTTGGCTGCTATTCACCGGAATTTTGGTAACACATCACATTTGTATGGTCATGAAATTGAGAAACTGACATTTACGCGTCGATTTATATGCTATACACCTATGTAACCCATCCAGGTAATGCAGGAGGTGGGGTCAAATGTCAAAGGTCACTGACCGGTAAAACCCGAAATTGTCCAATGTGTCTAATTTTCAGTGCTATAGTATAATTTTGGACGCTGAATTCAAATTTAGCACTTTAAACAACGTCAAAAGCTTCTGTCATCAACATCTCAGGTCACCTGGTCAACTTCCAGGTCAGGTTAATGACCTGGTTGACCTCAATGAATAGGTAAACAGGTCAAGTCAATACTGGGAGCAAGTCATCAAGTTCAGTGTCCAATCATTTAAATGGACTGTCCATAAACCATTCTGCATCATTTACGCAAATTTAGTGTTTGCTTAATCATATGTCACTGCTTACACCCCCTTCAAGGTCAAATTACGTCAAAGGTCGGAAAGGTCAAGTTCGTATTGGAGGAAAAACGTCTTGTTCAGCGTCCTTCTCATGCTGCAAATTAACTATTCTTGAGAAATTTTGCATCATTTACGCCAAGTGCCTGCTTCATCATCTGTTATTGCTTACACCCCCTTCAAGGTCAGATGAAGTTAAGTCCATAAAATATGCAAACCAACGAGTTTAGTGTCCATATCAATCAAATTGACTATTCATAAGCCATTCAGGATCATTTACGCCCAGCAAGTGCTTGTTTTTTCATCTTTTATTGTTTGCACCCCTTTCAACGTCAAATAAGGTCACAGGCCGAAAAAGGTCAAGTCCGTATCGGACGCAAGTCAACTAATTCGGTGTTCATCTCATTTAGAAATACCGAATTGAAACACGCATCTGCAGTCTTTATTCGACGTAGAGTTATCACTGAGGTCACGCGAGGTCAAATCGAGGTCATTGAATGTCAAGAAAGGTCATGAAAGGTCTAACCTGATAAAAGTGATCCTCGAAGGTCGGAAGAAAATATTCTGGGCCAGTTCATGAACAAATGCTGCAAAAGAACGATGAGAGTCTGAAGCATTCACGTGAAAACGGGTACAGGCGCCCAAATGACCTCAACATGCTCCCACTCTTGAGATCATAGCTCCGTGACCTTAAAAGGTAGGAACAAATTTGTTTTGAAAAACATGCGCAATGAATGCTCCAGAGGTTAAACAAAGTTGCAAGGCTCCGACTTAAAAAGATCGTTTTCAATTCTTGAAAACCCTTAGGGGTTTTAACAACCCCCTGTACGTGCGAGGGTTAAGTTGTGAACTTCAATTTAATATTAAGTTAAATTGCTCGCGTGCAGGTGTACGATAAAGGGGTGAGCATATTTTACCACCATGCTACAATTCCCAAACCATGAATCCCATCTTGATTAAATTTACGGCATATATTTGAGCTGATCTAACTCGAAGTTAGCATTGGTTACATTTAGCGTCCTACGCTGTGTGTGCACCTCGGCAATCCTGTTTGATATCACAGAAACTACTGACTGGCTCGATTCCACAGAAATTCGTATGTGTATTTGCTGCAGCAAAATGAAAGGATTGCAGTTATCAGCTCCTGGTGCACGCCTCACGTCCACATGTGTACGCCCCTTTAATAATGAAAAATATGAAATTGTGGAAAAATTCAAGGATGCTCCTCTGTATCCAAAACAAATTCTTTGGCATGAATTTGCACGGAAATCTTCAATGCGGTAAATACCAAATGGCACACTGTAAAAACACCATTTTTAGGAAGTCCATAACATATTTATTACGAAATACTACAAAAGCATGTGTAAATTTTGGAATTTAAACTGGTGTGTGTATTTTCGAAGCCATTGATGCGCCATCATACGTATCAGTGAGTCAGATCTGCAGTCATGCATCGTCTATACGATTCAAATTCAGAGCGAAGCTCGTTAAAGAACATGCCAGTCCTGAAGGTAGTACAAAGCAAGGCGCTGTCAATTTGCGGGTTCTGTGCCAATTTGGCTATAAGTCGCAAATAACGAGTGATAAAAAGACGCCAGGAAAACAACCATATTCCCACAGCCGTTAGGGAGCTTTTTGAATCGATACAAAGTCTCCACGAATGATTACTTAAAGTTCAAAATTGTGATGTTAGATACCCTTTCGGTTTTCGCCGGAGGAACGCGCAGATTCACCTATTTACGCAAAATAGTTTTTGTGGTTATCCTTTTTCAGACCATGACTTTGTGTGGGATGCTGTAGCTATTTAAGCTATGTAACTATTCGTGATCTCTCATTAAAACTTCCCGAATAATATTATGCTTTCTTCCAAGACTACTCTACAAAAGGCTGGCCCATTAAAGGAGTCTCGTCGACGACGGTAAGTCACAGTGATATGACAGCAATATGGCTGCTGTAACTAATGCTTAGCCTTAACGGAGGCTGCAGAGCTAACGTTAGACGTGCACATTTTCAATTAATTGGAAGGGTGCACCTCTTCCTGTTGGAAGGATATCCTCTTGAGGGAGTTGATTCTGGAAGTATATTGAATGTAGGACTATGACGAAATAAAAATTGAACGCCGCTAAGGCATACTGTGAAAGACGTTTGAATATGACCAATTTTAGCCTGGGACCTTGTGGGTAAAGGAAACTTTCATTACCAGCGTGACGGAACAGTAAAGGCAGGTTCGGATTAGTGGCTGGGGCCTGCCTTCTGCCTAATTAGAGAGCAATTCCGATACCCCCCCACCCTCCCCTCCCAGAGTCTTTGAGCTACGCTGTCCACGGCGAAAGAAACATATGAGCTAGTATTCCCCTGCAAGAATGCAGGCAGGGGTGTGACTCATGGCTTGGAGGCTGACTCTGATTCTGACTCGACTCAACTGGTCGAGCAGTTGAGTTGAGTCTGCCTCAATTCAAATCCGGAAGTGAGTCGACTCAACTTTGACTCAAGAAAAACTTGAGTCAACTCTGAGTCGATGCTGACGCTGAGCCGCGGCTCAACGAGTCTAGCTGTCACATTGGTTTTCAGAATCCCTGATAAAATGTAATAGTAAAAACATCACAAACTGGAGAGATGCCTTCTCTTCCTCCGTGGTCCATGGCTAGCAGGTAAGGCTTCAGAAAATGGCCCATCAAAAGGAGCACATTGACCTCTGACTCCGAATCAGAGCTGATGGAGTATTCCAGTGATTCAGTTTCGAGGAAGCCGGCTGGTGCTGTCGCGGGAGCATCTCAGAATAGGAAGGCGGCGGAGTGGGGAGGAGGTGAGAGCGTGCTCGCAAGCCCCGACACAGCACTGCGGTACACCAGACGAGCACTATGACGTGGTCTCGCACTGTCGCACTGCAGTCCCTGTCGCTCCAGCTCCACTGCCCCTGTCGCGTGGGACAGCTTTTCTGCGGCTGCTGCAGCAGCCGCGGCAGCCCTGCTCCCTGATGTCATTAATACATGAGGCCGGTCAGCCCTGCTGTCTCACTCAGACGAATGGCCGTCCCGGGCTCCATATCACAGGTATCATCCACGCCGCCATAATCCCCCGCGGCGGGTGTCACCCCGGGGCAGACTCGACCGTCGGCGTACCCTCCCGTCCACCGCCTGCAATACGCCGAAATGTGGCACGTCTGGAGGGGTCCGTGGTCACTGCGCTATGGCTGAGTTTCTTCGACATTGCCTAAGGCTGTGTAGCTATGCTCACGTGAGCCTAACAATCATTTGTTTTACTTTAATAGATCCTATTGTGATGCTGATTGTGCTTTGCAAACCAATTTGGATATGAGATTGTTGCTTATTTGTAATTGATGGTACTGTAACAAGTTTGAGGCTACTTTCCCTACCCTCCCGAGAAGAGGAGCACAAAACCAACTTTACATTCTTATAGCAGAAGAAGGTAAACCTCACAAACGTTTTCGTTATTCAGATATCTATCAGCTCCTTTCTACAATGCAATTGCTTTGTTTCTTTTTGTTTTCTTTCACACTCAAGTCTATTGTTTTGTATTGCATTTTTTGAATATGGCCTTGAGCTGTCTTCAGGAAAATAACCATGCTGCTCCCAAAATTGTAATGAGCAATTATATCTCAAAGTTTCATGGGCCACTTTGATAATACTTGTCTTTCCTGCTCTAATTTTTTATTAATGATGCTTGTAATTCTCCCGCTTAAACCTGGGGCTTGTGCGTCTACCTCCATCAAAACAAGCTTAGACTTCGGGAACGCAATATCGATGTTTATCATGGCAGCTTACAATAGCAAATACAACTATTTTTCAAACGGCTCGTTCCAAATAAGGTTCTTTTAGCTCCAACCAAGTACCAACGCGCTTAGTGATCATAAGTTTATAGCAGCTCTGTTAAATGACACAAAACAATGCTCTTAGACTCATGACTTGTTCTTCCAGAAGTCCTGGATAAATGCTATACCAGTTGCAATTATTGTTATGATGGAAAACCTAAATAAATGTGGCAGCTTACGGAAAGGTACTAAATCATTAGACGAATTATGGCGCAATTGGGGCCCGAACTCACCATGCATATTTTCCACATCGCTAGCTCAGTATTCTGTCTGCTTTTGTTCCAGCGTCAGCCCTGGAGCCGAGGTTTGAGAAGCCCCTGAGCAACATCACCGTGAAAGAGGGCCAGGAGGCCTCCTTCACCTGCGTGGTGCACAATCTCGGCGGTCACAAGGTAAGATACGGTCAGTTTGGGGTCCGCCATGACCCCATTTGCAGTCACTGAGTCATTCTGTAGGGGCTTCGAGGATCCGCAGATTTGAAGGATGGATGCTAAGCCAGCACTGATACAGTCCTCATTGGTTTAATGTATGTCCGATGGACGGTAACATGCCTTTTCCATACTTTCCGAGACCCCAATGCATTAAGAATGGTAGACACATTATTGCAGAGGCAAAATGCTTTAAGTTTAGGAATTTACACTCAGTGTTGATATTTTCTTAAAAAAAACATTTCATTGTTCTTTTTAAAGATTTCGAACGATTTCAATATTTTCGAGCCATGTCTAAAATTTGCGTGCATGCAGATAGACGTGCTCATAATTTGCATTTATTTGTCATATATCATTTACATTTCGTTTCTAGAATACGTATATAGATTTCATCGTCTTTAGAACGCCTGACTTAGGTAGCTCAGCAAATTCGTTACAGAAATATCTCATGATTTTTCTGTAGGCCAAATTATTACTAGACTGGTATGACTTCATTTCTATTGCAATGAAAATAATGTCTTTCAGTTAAAAATGACGCCAATAGGTTCAGCGTCGCGTATTTTGTTTTCAAAATAAAATTACCCCTACGGGCTTGACATCATAATATCTACCGTAAATTGTTGTCATACAAAATAAGTTTCGTTTCCTTGAAATGGAGATCACACTTACGCTTCTACCTCTATTACAATACGTGCCAGGAATGAATGGGCTTTGTAGCGATCTCCGGTTTTTGCCCTGTTCATGTTTTAGGTGGTTGTTACTTGGATAAGACGTGTCAGGAAATAATTCGCAGTCAAAATTGAAGAAGCAGCTATTCTAAGACGCTATTTCTGGGCAGTGCCAGAATGATGAAGAAGCAGAACCACGGCAGCTGAGTCTGGGAACCATGCAACATTCACCGCTTTCCGTCTCTTTTGCGCTGTACCACGGGCTTTGAGTCGGCCGAGGTAACATGGGTTTGTCGACTCAGTGTGGCGTCAGCATTACGCCACGCCGCCATGATCACCAATGGTCACGTGCCCACCCAGGGCAGACGGGGTTGAAGTGGGTGAATTTTTACTCCTTTTCGCCGCGAAGAGTGGGTTCTGGAGCAAATTACTTATGAAACAGTGGTTTTCAGCATGCTTTATCACATCACACTCCGTTCAAATCTCATTATGAAATTCGCATTCACATTAAGAATTTCAAAAAGAAGATGACAAAACACGCTTTTAACGGGTCTACCAAATATTATATGCACAAAAGAACGTAATTTGAAATATATTGTTAGTTCAATTAAACGGTCCGCTAGGTGTATCGGTTGTTTTACAGCTGAAGAAACCAGGCGGTCTCGAATGCAAACAATTATTGACGACGCATTCCCATTTATTCTTCTCACTCAGCAGGACAAGTCGGGGGAAAGAGCAAACACGTGCCAGCTTGGCCGAACGAGGAGAAATGGGCTCGCTCATTCTAAGTCAACGTGAGTCAGTCAGCTCTGCATAAAATATTGCTTAACACCGCGGCTCGGGCAAGCCTGACGCTTATTGGTTTTGGTAAATTGGTCTGAAAACAAATTGAGCGCCACCAATCGATATGATGTATAGCTCATCAGGGGGCGGCGGATTGGTGTTGGCTGCCGCTTTTCTCTCAGCTTCTTACCACACACTACCGGATGACTTATTTTTTTATAATTCTCACGTATGAATTTTCCCAGCTTTTCTCAAGAAATGCTTCACTGAAAATGACTCTGCATGTCTTAACAGTGAAACTATGAAACATGTCAAACAATGTCAAAACAATGAAAACTAACAACAAAACTATGAAGATGTGACAACTGAAATGAGGGCTTTAATTTTTAACTTTTTAAAATATCACAGCCCTTAATATTATGATGGATGGGAACATTTGGCTATCCAAACCTGAAATAAAGCATATATTAAAAGTGGGCACTGACGCGCACTGGAAGGGACCTTGTAGACCCAATAAGATCCCGGAAACTAAGAGACGTGGAAAAGCATCGATTGCGGGGGTGGATGGGGACTATAGTGATCTGTGTTACAGCCAATTTTCATTAACCTAGGTCATAAACCTTGAGCTTGGTCAATTTTTATCGACCTTCAAGGTCGAACAAGGTGATCAATGGTAAGTATTGGCCGTGCTTGGGATCTTTTGGGAAATACCGTGATTATGCATGAAAAAGACGGGAATAAGCTAAAGGTGGACCATGGTCATAACGGGAAGGTCGTAAAAAATCATTCCTACAATTTTGAGGGCAAGGCTATTCAAGGTCATTGACCTATGGGGTCACAATATGGTATACTACCTATAATGTACACGATGACGAGCACTATAACAACTGTTTGGCGGGAATTGAGGATTGAAATTTACCCATGACATTTGACCTTAACCTTGATCTTTACATTTAGTTACCTTAACTATGACGTCATAGCATAATATACTTCAGACCGGGTAGCGTCATTTGACCGGAAGCACTGGGGTCATTGGCCTTGAAAGTGCTGATATGGCATTGACCTGTGCCCTTTGACCTTGACCTTATGGCGTTATAGGTCACCACTCGGTTCGCAATGCAAGTGAACTGGTCCGACCGAGCGATTATGGCTATCTCAAAATGCAGGTCTGACTTTGAAAGCCAATAGGTAAACAATGTTCGACTGATTTTCAAAATTTCCCATCAATCCATGCGCCGTAAAATTCTCTCAAATGTAGCCAAGTATTGCTTTTCGGCTACGAGTGGTTTTCCGGCCACCTCGGAAAAATAGGTGGGGGCCTCCGAGACCCTCCTCCAGTGCTCGTGTTAATATCAAGTATGCAAGGGAATAAACTCATTGGCTTCTGACGTCAATTTGTTAAACTGCCCAGGGCTCGTGGCTAGAAAGCAAAAATTGTTTCCGTCGGGAAGGGAGGAGGGCGGATTCGGCCTTTTACAAAAATAAAATCAAAACGTTTTGGTCCGATCTTAGACATTTGAATTGGGGTCGAATTGTCGTAGGCTAAAAATCCATAAGCGCACAAAGTGTTTGAAAATTGTGTGAATGGGCGTGAAAATATGTCGGGGCCCGATCGGTTCAGGAGCCCCAGAGCTGTTCAGGGGACACCAGATCGGCCCATAGGGCATCATATCAGCTTCGGGGACAAGGAATCAGATCATTGGTCCCCGACCAGCTCGGGGCCCAGATCAGCTCGGGGTACTAGATCAAGTCAGGAGGAACTTAATAAGCTCAGGAGCCCCATACCATCTCAGGGGCCCTCATCAGCTGCTGTGGGCCCAGCTCCGCTCAGGGCATTAGAGCTGCTCAGGAAATCACATAATCAACCCAGGAGTCCCAGGTCAGCTTAAAGGGCACCATATTAGTCATGCAGCACCAGACTAGCTTAGAGGGAATCCGATGGGCCCAGGAGACACAATGATGACTCAGGAGGCACCAGATCGACTCAGGGGGCATTCGTTAAGTTCAGGGGGCAATATATCTGCTCAGGGGGCACCAGATCGATCAACTTGGGGGCCCAGATAAGTTCCTAATCCACAAATCAGAGTGGGGTTCTAGATCTGCTCAGGGAGCACCATATCAGCTCAGAGGACAAGGGATCACCTCAATCTTCCCCGACCAGCTCGGGGTCCAGATCAGCTCGGGGGTACCAGATCAAGTCAGGAGGCACTTAATCAGCTCAGGAGCCCCATGCCAACTCAGGGGCCCTCACCAGCCTCAGTGGGCGCAGCTCAGCTCAGGGCCCCAGAGCTGCTAAGGAAATTGCTTAATCAACTCTGGAGGCCCAGATCAGCTTAAAGAGTACCAAATAGGCTCAGAGGGCACCAAACTAGCTCAGGGGGAACCACACTAGCTCAGAGGGCATGGGATGGGCTCAGAAGGCACAATGATGGCTCAGGAGGCACCAGATTGACCCAGGGGGCATTAGTTTAGCTCAGGGGTAATATATCTGCTCAGGGGGCACCAGACCCATCAGTTCAGGGGCTCAGATAAGCTCCTAGCCTCCAGACCAGAGCAGGGGCATAGATCAGCTCAGGGAACACAAGATTAGCCCAGGGTGCACCACACCAGCTCAGGGGGCACCAGATCATCTAAGGAGACATCAATAACCAGCTCAGGGGGCGGGTACCAGACAATTTAAGGATACATCAATAACCAGCTCAGGAGGGCGGTCACCAGACAATTTACGGAGACGTCAATAACCAGCTCAGGAGGCACCTGATCATCTCAAGAGGCACCATATTAGCTAATAGGGCACCAGGCAAGCTCGGAGGCATCAGGCTAACTCAGAGAGCTTTACAGATTTTCAAGAAGCACAATAATTTGCTCAGTGCTCAGGGGGCACCATCTTAGCTTGGAGGGCACGTGATCAGCTCAAGGGGCTAAGACCAGCTCATGGGGCATGATATCATTTAAGGAGACATCAATAACCAACTCAGGGCGGGGGGCACCAGGTCTTCTGAGGAGACATTAATAATCAGCTCAGGGGGCACCTGATCAGTTCAAAAGAGCACCATATTGGCCCAGGGGATAGTAGATAAACTCCGGGAGGCATTAAATCAGCTCAGGGGGTCCGGTTCAGCTCAAGGGGCACTAAAACAGCTAATAGGGCACCAGGCATTATATAGTTTCAGGAGGAACAATTATTTTCTCAGGGGGCATCAGATTGATTAAGAGGGCACCAGATCAGCTCAGAGGGCACATGATCAGCTCCAGGGGTGAAGACCAGCGCTCAGGGGGCACCAGATCAGCTCAATGGGCACCAGATTAGCTCCACCCGTACGATTATTGGCGACGATGAGGCATAAGCTGGAAACGGATTACGTGCCTATACTCTTCCCGGGTGCTTGGAAAGGTGACAGAATTCCCTAGCTGACCAAAAAAGGCACTAAATTGTCAAACAATAGTTTTAATCGCTAAATGCATTCTAGCTCCATCTAGGTTCAACGGCGTAGGGCACTAAATTTCGAGCGGCACGGCCTAAACGGGGTACTCCGCTTGGAAATCAAAAGGGCACCCCGGCACCGATGGGGGCACGTGCCCCCTGTGCCCCCCCTGACTGCGCCCTTGAAAGGAGCTCAATCTCCTCCTGGACTTTGGCAGGGAGATTGCTAAATTATTCATCCATATGACCGAAAAAGGAGGCGATAGCCCTGCTCTGCAGGCTCAGTTAAAGAAGAGGTTAAATGGAATGTGGCACCTTGGTCGAATCCTGGAATTTAGTGCAATCAGGCGTACTTTTAGTCGAAAATAATGAAGTCACTCATAATTTGTCTAAAAATGTACAATAATCTCAATATTTCGATTTTTGAAATACTGCTAGGAAAAGAAATAAATATCGGCCTGTGGATGATGTCATGATCTGGCAACCACTACCATACTCAAAACGCTTCAAGGGCTTCGATTGGCTGATGCTCATCGTGACGTCCAGACTTGTTGATGACTTAAATTTTCTTGAGTCGACTCAACTCTGACTCACAGCTGACTCCGATTCTGACTCGACTCACTGAGTTGAAAATAGTGAGCCGACTTGACTCAGGCCAAATTCAGAAGTGAGCCAACTCGATTTTGACTCAAATCAACATTGAGTCGGAGTCGATTCTGACTCAGAATAGTGGCAAAATATGCACAGCAAAAATGCTTATTTAATTCAATAGTATGCAAAATCCAGTATATTTATTCATGGCGTTAATCTAACTGTACATTTCCTTTAATAATAATCAAATTTCAATGCATTAATTCATGGCAGAAATTATTCCTGCATAGGAATGAAGAAAGATGCTAATCGTGAACAGGTGAGTATGAGGAAGGGCCCGATGGCTTTGCATTTTAAAGGCATGTCGTTCATGAGCAGTCATAATTGAAGCAACAAGCGATGTTTCAACTACAAAAAACAGTAATCAATATTTGAACATATGATATTTTGAGAGACAATCTGTGCTCCAGAACATTTTGAACAATCCCGTGACGAACTTAAATTAGAAATAAATACTACACTGTGCACTGCTCCTATCCAGCACCTCACCAAAACCAAAAACAATGATGAATACTCGCCGCCTTTTCCTCCCGAAAATGTAGTAAACACGTAAACGTTACAGATGGCGCATTAAAGACATTACGAACCTAGCCTCGGACAGTGCAAACCTGACGATGGATCACGATGGATCTTTAAAAATCACGTGACCAAAAAGTCGTAAGAAAAATCTGCAGGTTCATGTTAAGGTAACTATGCCTTCGGGGTACTAAAGCCTAAATGACCAGCCGTGTCATTGTGTTATTCTGCCGGCAGAACGCCAAATAGTATGCCACACGCATGCGCAGTACTTTATCATGGACTACAAAATATTTCACTGCGCATGCCTGCGGCATACTAGTATGCGTTCTGCTCGGCAGAATAACACGGCTACTAGCATTTTGTTGCGCACCATGATCGTTTTGTGACTAATATGGCGGGCGCGGGGGCAGCATTGTGTGAGAGTGGTAAATAAAAATAATCGGCATCATCATAATTTGAAGAGCGGGCGGTGTTTGTTTGTGAATGAGAGGATTGATGTATATTTTTCAGTTAATCAGTTTCACAGTCTGAAATTACTCAGGCTACGCCAGAGGTAGGTATGATATCCATTTTCCGTAAATAGGCAGTTTTTATTATCTACCAGTGGGTGTTCTCAAACCACGGCAAATCAAGATAGTGCCTTGAAATAGGCAGATAATTGAAGCTTTTAGTTTCGGTTTCGACCCATTTCAAGGCCAATGTGCAAAATAAGGTTTTTTGGTACCCTCTTTCTGATGCTGATAGGTGTTTTTTAGTGGTTTTAGCCAAAGGTAGGAAGAAAATAGAAAATAAAGATATGGTTTCCTAAGAGTGAGTTAACTTGTGCATGGGAATGAGCTTAGAATTTTGGATGGTGTGCATTTCAAAGTTGAAAAGGTCTGATTTTGTGCCTAATTACACATTTGTCTGTATGATTCCGCATGCCATTGCTAGGATTAAACAGAAAAAACTATCAAATGTGTGTGCTTTTTAAACCATATTTTACATAACTTGTGTTGCTAACAACTGATCCAGGCACGGTCTAGTGTGGATATGATAATAATGAATTACCTGTTATTACCAAATAGCAATATAAAAACCTTCAAAATTAGATGTGAAAAATTCTGAAATGTCAGTCCTGTGATCACTTATGTTAAGAAAATAGTGTTGACTCGACTCAACTCTTGACTCACAGCATGGAGGCTGACTCCGATTCTGACTCGACTCAACTAGTTGTCCAGTTGAGTCGACTCCGATTCAACCCAAACATGAAGTTGAGTCGACTCAACTCTGACTCGAGCAAAATCTGAGTCAACTCTGAGTCGACTCCGACTCTGAGTCGCGACTCAACAAGTCTGGTGACGTCAGCTTATGTCGTCACACCACCAGCTCACAACAATGGCCGCCTGGTGAGAGGTACATGAGAGGTACATTTCGGGTAGGTTTTAGCTTTTTTCTACGGAAATCTCGAGCTCCAAGACAAATGATCAGAGTACCGGGTTCTCCGACTTGCTTTACAACTTGGCTCTCTCAGTTAAAATCACATTATAAAGGTGTCACATTCCTTTTAAGGACCAAGGTAATCACATCTCTCTCTCTCTCTGAGTCATTCCTCTCCCGTGTTGAGAGCCCTTTTTCTAGCTCAGTAATTTTTATTTTTATTAATCCAGCTGCCTACAACCCGTTCTCAGGGCCTCTCGTAACGTCTAACTTGACCCGCGACGTTCGGATTTTGCAGTCCGTCTCTCTCGGAGGCTTCTTGTCGTCACTCTGAATACTGATCCTTGAAATGTTTTTAGTCCTTTCCATGTGTTTTGATTGAGTTATCCGCTGGACATCGCTTTTAGAGAGGGTGATGTGGTCATGGATGCTTGTGGCCTGTCCTGACAGCTGGTCAGCCTGCTTGTTCAGCTCCACAGCAGAATGCCCTGCTCCTATTCAGCATGTCCCGTCTCGTTCCGTTCCGGAAAATTATCGGGAAAGTGGTACTGTCCCGTCCCAATCCATTTTTGCCGTTTTTTCAAAAACAAAAATTTGGTTCCGTCCCCTTAAGGAAATGTCGTTAAATCCACTTTCTTAGTTTCATTCCTGTTTTTCATCCCATGCAGATATTTTCCTTGAAGTCAGGCACGTCAAGAACACCTCTGCTTCCCTTTCAAAGGTCTTCGAAAATGTTCCGACAGAATAAAGCTCGCAGGAATCTTCCAAACGAGACCTACGCCCAGAACCGGGTCGCATGCCTGAAGAGAATAAGCTACCATGTCGGCTTGATTTTGGACAGCTTTAGGGAGGCCTTGGAAAGGTTAAGAATTAAGAAACCAACTCATTGGTTGTGTTTGATGCCCTTAACGCCTATTAACACTTAAACCAACACAGCAGGCAGATGAACGCGTTTCGACAAAAATTGTCTTCTTCAGCATCTATGGTAGGAGGGATAAGGAACCCGTCATCAAGACATTCAGCAGTTTCATCGTTTGGATTTTTGTGCAAAATTATCGTGCGATAGAAATATAAAGGCACCGTTTTTGAGGATATTCCAATAATGCTTCTTGAATTATTCTAAAATGTATACAAGCAACCTTCGATATGAGACAATCTAGCCTTATCACTTGTTTTAAATAATGTTCTATTTTTATTTTATCATCATTATTGTTTTTGTTATTATTATATAAAACTTTTTTCTCTCTCTTTGCTTAACCAACTCCTAATACAGCCGCAGATTTTGCCCATTTCATGAAGCCTGGCCTAAGATTAAAAGTATCATTTTTAGCTATATGTGCTGCTTCTGTAGCTTTCCTATTATCTTTGTTTTTACAAACTGCTATAATTTTAGCTCTATCCCAGTTTGGTAGATGATTTGTTTTCATGGAATGTATGACAAATGCACTGAATTCTGAGTTGTTTCGAAGGTCTCTTCTATGTTCTTTTAATCTTGTTTTTAGACCCCGTCCTGTTTCACCTATGTACGATTTCGTACACGACCCGCACGGCACCTGGTACACTACACTTTTTGGATCTGAGTCATCTGATCTTTCTTTTTCGCTAAGATGCTACTAAGTTTTTTACCGGAACAAAATGCTACTTTGCAACCCGTTGCTTCAAGTTTGTTTGCAATAATTTCAGCTGGTTTGGAGTAAGGTATCGTAACACATCGTATCTGTTCCTTTTTGTTGGATTTCGCGGATCGTTTTCTTATATCTAGAGCTTTCTTTTTCATATTAATCAGAAATCTTCTCGGATATTTTAGCTTCGTGAACGAGATCATAATATGTTCTATCTCTTCTTGCAGGTATTCATCACTACAAATACGGAAGGCCCTAAGAAAAAATCCTAATACTACTCCTCGCTTCACCCTATCACTGTGACCTGAGTAATAATGTACATAGCATTCCTTGTTCGTTGGCTTTCGATATACTTTGAATTTAACTTCGGCATGCTATGCTACATTATTATCGGCATGAATGCTATGTACATTATTACTCAGGTCACAGTGATAGGGTGAAGCGAGGAGTAGTATTAGGATTTTTTCTTTGGGCCTTCCGTATTTGTAGTGATGAATACCTGCAAGAAGAGATAGAACATATTATGATCTCGTTCACGAAGCTAAAATATCGGAGAAGATTTCTGATTAATATGAAAAAGAAAGCTCTAGATATAAGAAAACGATCCGCGAAATCCAACAAAAAGGAACAGATACGATGTGTTACGATACCTTACTCCAAACCAGCTGAAATTATTGCAAACAAACTTGAAGAAACGGGTTGCAAAGTAGCATTTTGTTCCGGTAAAAACTTAGTAGCATCTTAGCGAAAAAGAAAGATCAGATGACTCAGATCCAAAAAGTGTAGTGTACCAGGTGTCGTGCGGGTCGTGTACGAAATCGTACATAGGTGAAACAGGACGGGGTCTAAAAACAAGATTAAAAGAACATAGAAGAGACCTTCGAAACAACTCAGAATTCAGTGCATTTGTCATACATTCCATGAAAACAAATCATCTACCAAACTGGGATAGAGCTAAAATTATAGCAGTTTGTAAAAACAAAGATAATAGGAAAGCTACAGAAGCAGCACATATAGCTAAAAATGATACTTTTAATCTTAGGCCAGGCTTCATGAAATGGGCAAAATCTGCGGCTTTATTAGGAGTTGGTTAAGCAAAGAGAGAGAAAAAGTTTTATATAATAATAACAAAAACAATAATGATGATAAAATAAAAATAGAACATTATTTAAAACAAGTGATAAGGCTAGATTGTCTCATATCGAAGGTTGCTTGTATACATTTTAGAATAATTCAAGAAGCATTATTGGAATATCCTCAAAAACGGTGCCTTTATATTTCTATCGCACGATAATTTTGCACAAAAATCCAAACGATGAAACTGCTGAATGTCTTGATGACGGGTTCCTTATCCCTCCTACCATAGATGCTGAAGAAGACAATTTTTGTCGAAACGCGTTCATCTGCCTGCTGTGTTGGTTTAAGTGTTAATATCTGTCAACCACTGTTATACAATTGTCTGACATTTAACTCCTATGTATGATGCTTTAATCCGTAAGGGGCCAACAGAGATAACAGGGCTCCAAAACTAGTTTCAGGGCGATATATATATATATAAAATATTCAGCCCCATAGGTAGAGCTCGAAAATGATAGAATTTATAACAATCAACAACACCAACGACATCTGATGTGTGATGAGGAACCACTCTTAAAAATGGACCCACAGGCAGAAATAGGGTTGACGTCAAATCGAAATGGATCAGGTTTTGGCTGTTCATGCTAACCGATCTTCGACGATTCCTTAAGCCGAATTGTAAATGTTTAACCACCCACTGTTCCGGAACTCACGGGAAATAAAACACCTAGCATGCGGCACGACCAGATCCGGATTCGATTGCCAGGTCTTGTTAGATTGAGCGTTGCGCGCTTAAACGATGGCCCTTCAAACACAGATGGGCCTTCAAACAGCAGAGCCTCAGTGGGACGCGCCGCTGCAATTGATCCGCCGTCGCCTGTGTTTGTGCGGTCAGGTGATCAAATGCGTGGCGTTTGTGTAGTCGACCGACTAGAAGTGATATCAAATAGCCGCCGATCTGAAACACTTTAAATTGCTCTGTCTCCGAGCTTTTCTGGTGTTCCTGTATTTGAAGCCCAGCGACTGGTGTTCACTGACAAAATCACTGACAATGGCGCTGCCTATTATTGTTTGGAGCTATTTGGTAACTCTTTTTAACTTTCATCTTGGTGGTGAAAATGATCCGTCTTTGTCCTAATGAGGATAAAAAGACCCCCTTCGAACTCGAAAACTGGGAAAGCTAGGAAGACGCAGGAAGAAAACAATTGAAAGTTTGCTACAAATGCAATCGAAGTTACTTCTACCATTTTTTCTTCAGACCAATATTGAGGTCACTATATAGTGGTCAAATTAGGTGACAACTGCTGAAACGAAGGCGAACGTACGAAACCTCGTTTATCTCAGGAAGTTAAGTCGGTACACATGTTTTCAAAGCTCTTAGAAAGCACTTGAGCAGTTTTCTTTTTACTACAGCGGCATCCATTTGCCGGTCAGCCCAAAGTCTAACACGCTACAGGTCACTAAATATTGCGAATTTTAGTATTTGTCTTCAAGCTAAAATATCAAGCATGCTCGATTCAGACGCGATTTGTACGACCTGGGAGGCAATATAAGACAAAGTTTCCGTGGAAATTTGAAAAAAATTCATACACCATTGAGACTCTATTGTAATCACGCCGTCAGTACAAAAGAATGATGTACGGTTTCATTATACTAGGTGATATCTAGACATTGACCTGATCTCAGATCACCTGTTTGACCCAACGTGACCTGGTATGGTTCTAAAGTACATCATTTGACTCTCAATTATAGTACAAACGCAATTATGGTAAAATGAAAGCTCTGAATTTGTTTACTCAAAAGTTATAAGATGAAGCATCGATAATTATTCACTTGGCCTCAGATGACTTGCAAAAGTTCACAGGTCAAGTATGTTTTATTTTAAACCTCAGATATGGGTCACCAACATATGCTGTTTAACCCTCGCCCCACCGGGGCCATCGATGGCCCCTAAGGTTTTTCCGGGATAGCAGAAAAACGAAGAGGCGCAGCACCGCGGTTGAGGGCTCTACCTCTTACTGCATCATTTTCCCATCATTCCTGAAATTTTTACCCCGGGTCACCCAAGGTCAGGTCACCAGACGAGGTCAACCAAGGTCACCTCACTTCACCTTTAGAGCTCTGTAAGAGCTACATTTCAAAGTGGATCGATTTGAAACTTCCTACACTTCATGACCCCTCCAGGGTCTACAAGGTGTATATCCGGGATTTTTCGATTTCGTGCTCTGAGGTCAGGTCACGAGGCGACCTCTCCCATTGGAAAAGCATGGGAAAAGCTATTTCATGATATAAAAGCCACAAAAATGATTGCAAATACTCAGACTGCTCAGAACAACGTTTTTGGACACCCTTTCACGGATCCCAGGGGTCATATTTGCCCTTTGACTTTTCCAAGGTCATCCAAGGTCACCAGAGGTCAAAAACAGTATTTTGACAATAACTTTTGACCTAATTGAGCTAGAGCGGTGAAACAAACACCATCGTGTTGGTCTTGTCACTGGCTTTCATTTGATATACGGCAAGGTCACTTTTTGACCTTTTGTGACCTCAGGTCATATTAGGTCACGAGGTGACCTCTGGCGGTCAAACCACTGGCGGGAGGTCTTTACGTTCCACATAGCGGAAAAAGTACTGGCAATTTGCTATCAAATGTACTTTACCAGGCCTCAATAGCTCTAATGACATAAGAGTTATGCCCAGTTTGCTTAATCATTGCATATTTGAGTGAAAATAGCCGATCTTGACCTAATTTGACCTCTGGAGGTCAAACCATTGACCTGAGCACTAAAACATGCGAAGTAATTTCTTACTGAATTCACGCGAGCTTTCTATTGCACTTTGCAGATTTGCGCTAACGCCCATATTTTCGGAGTTAGAGGGGGCCATCGATGGCCCCCCCGGTGGGGCGAAGGTGGCGCCGGACCCCCGGTGGGCGCGGGTTAAGAATGTATGGTTAACTGAAGAGTGCGTACTGAGAAACGTGGATTTCAAGATTCTCCCGTATACTTACAATGGGGGGTCATGGTCCGTACATGACTCCAGTTCATCGATATAAAAATCACGTTACCACATATTGTGGTCCTTGTTGGTCTTATCATGTGCTATACATCTCAGATCAATAGATTTAACATGCTCTCACTGTCGTCGTTTTGAACATTGTTGGACGTAAACATCATTTGACCCGGCCTGGTGAGGCAACCTGATTTGACTTTGACTTGAAATTATCAGGAAATATGTGAAAATAATCAGGAAGCAGCTACCAAATAAGGTGGTGCTATGCAGGGATTTCTTTCGCGGTCATCTGGAAAAGTCTTTGGGGGAGGGGGGTAAAAATGATCCCCCCAGGCGGATGCTAAAAGAGCAGGCTAAGCATGATGAAACCAGAACTGGTGTAATCATAACTTTTTTACCCAACAGGCTGGTCTAAGTAGCTGCCCTATATACCGGTGCGCGGGACGTTACGCCGCAGACAGAGTCTCTGAGCCGGAGCAGTGGCCGGTGGCGTTCCCCTAGCCTCGCCAGCTGCGTGCGGGCTGTGACGGGCGGCCGCCGCGGCCTCCGCGGGAGCCGTCTCCTGCACCCGGCCAGGCCCCGCCGGTGCTGTAATTGCGTTACCGGGGGTCTGTAGTCACACCAGACGCCGCGGCAGCCTGCCCGAGCCGGCGCCAGCCCACCGCAACTCAAAACTATGACGCCGCCCCATCTAATTCAGTTAGCACCATTAAACGTCGACAACGGCGCGGCTGGTGACGTCAGAGGGCGGCTCTGCTTCCCGGAGTCGGCGGCTGACGACGCTACAGAGCTATGGCTGAATCGGCGCTGGACTGGAACACTGATGCAGTTTCTATCTCCGTTTTGATGATTTTAGCTTTTTTTTGTTATTTTCTACCTTCCTGCCTAAGAAAAAGTTAGAATGATACCGCAAGAAACCGGGGAGAATCCAGGATTTCCTTGGGGGGAGGGATACGGATGTTAGCATCGGGGCACATTCTAGGGCAGATCTTCTCAAGGGGGGGAAGGAGTGGATGTAAGTCTCGGGGTTCCTTTCGGTGGGTACGTAATTTTCATGAATTGAAAGTTGAATATTTGCAAACTGAAAAATTTGTAAGGCACCCATTTCCGGCGTGCCTGGAAAGATTCATATGTTCTGGGGACCTCCGAAATCAACTCTTGGGGGGTCCCGAAACCAGCTCTAGGGGGGCCTCGAAACCAGCTCTGGTGGCCCCCTCAAGACCAACTCTAGGACCCCGGAGACTAAGACTTGGGGCCTCCGGGACCAGCTCTTGCCCCCCTCCCTTCCCCGAAAACAACTATTGGCGACCTCTGAGACCAACCCTTAGCGACCCCGCGATCAGTACTTTGGAAGCACCCTGAAGGTAACTCATGGGGGCCTCGGGACAAACACTTGGGGACCCAAAAACCAACTATTGACGAACCCCGAGACCAACTCTAGGGACCCCGTGGATCAGCATTCGGGTGGCGTTTGGGTTCCCCCGAAACGCGCATCAGACATCACTAGGGGGAGCCAACCTGCAGGGCCCCTTTGCTGTGCTTAAGCTCAGACCAAAGGGGGAGGATTGGTGGCACCTCACTGCCCTCTATGGATCCCTCCTTTTGCTGAAATTAAGAAATTGGCTGGCTGTGACAGAAATATTGACATTGAGGACTCGACAAAAAGTGAACACTGCTAGGGGATAATATACTTCAATTTTAGGCGGGTTAAATAGGGGCGAAAATCTGACAGAGTCTCTCTTCTCATTGCAAATAAAATAAAGATTTTTCTAGCTAATGTCTGTACTGCGAAGGTTTCGGCAATAACTTGTGCCAGAAGGAACACTAAACGAGGTAAAACAGAGGATACTCCACCATAAGACGACTCGTGCCGTACAATTGACTTTTTTATTATTCAAACTATATTCAAAAGAATATCAAAGGAAATGGGACGCTGTAATTAGTGTAGCTTTTTCCTATCTTTTTGTAACTTGTGTCAAAATTCTGGGTCCAGGTCACTTTAGGTTAGGTCA